>OX031006.1:236735922-237356311 GCA_943735925.1 Pollenia amentaria | reverse complement strand
GAATTTCTTCAACAACCAAATCATCAAAACTGTATGTGACAAACAAATGATATTGGGATATTTCTTTGTATTTGGATCAACATGATTTTTACTCTTAACACATTATGGCCAAATTGCTCTCCAACATTCGTTTAAGATTGATGGTCACCACTGATGGGATTTATGGCACATTTGGGTCATTTTTGGCACTATTGACAGTGCAGTGCAGAAGAAAAAGAATTTAAAGATACATTCACAATTGCAGTAACATTTTCACCTAGCGTTCACAATAAGGCAACAATTTTTTTCGCAACCACAACACCATTACGTAGGTATATATTATTATTGTTTTAAGCATTTTGTTAAAATTTTCTTTCAAAACTACATAGGTATATAAAATTATTATAATCGTCATTTATAATTTAATACAAATTGTTGCAGAAATAGAAGTACTCTCATATGAATAGTTTGGGAGGAAATAAGAAAATATTGTTGGTACGGTGAACGAAGCTTAATAATAAAAAAGTTCAATCTGAGTTTGATTATTGTCAGAGAAGCCGGATATATACACTTAGAACCATTTTTTTCAATTTGTATACAATAAACAAGTACAAAAGTATAGTCGGTCAAGCCTTCGTCGGACTATGTATAGAAAAATTTTCGAGTGCTTATCTTAAAAGTGTCGAACTATGCTTCAAAAGGCGGAATATATACTTTTGACTAAAAAATGCTCTTTTGATTAATATATGCAAAAGAATGCTGCAAAGGGTAAAAATATACAGGGCTCCATTGTTCGCAAAAGGAAACACATATAATTGTATATTCACGTTTTCCTGATCATTGTTAGCTTGCTTAAAAAATTTATTTATCGGAAACTGGGAAAGGTCCAACCAACATTTCTTACAATTCTAAAACGGCTTTTTTATTTATTCTTTTTTTTAAATTAGACTTTAGAATTGACTAATTTTCAAAATTTAAAGTGATGGTGTGTACAAATCTGATGAATTTCACATTCGTTTTAAAAATTCTATCAGGGATAAAGAATTTCAAACCGCACTTTTAATTAAACTAGTGTTCGCCCACTGGTCGAAAATTGACCATAATTATTTATGCGAATATGAAGAAATCAT
Source organism: Pollenia amentaria (assembly GCA_943735925.1). Taxonomy (NCBI): domain Eukaryota; kingdom Metazoa; phylum Arthropoda; class Insecta; order Diptera; family Polleniidae; genus Pollenia; species Pollenia amentaria. The sequence goes on along the minus strand of OX031006.1, from coordinate 237,355,202 downwards.
ACATATAAGTAAAAATGAATTTACATATTTCGAGCATTTGTTTTTTATTCGTATTAGTTGGTCGGTTTGGCGAGGGACCGGCCTCCAGTCTATATGTACTCTTCCACTTACATTACAATAATATAAAAAAAAAATCAGAAATTACCAGTTAAAAAACCAAGAAGGACAAAAAAGTCTTCTCTAAGATAAAGTTTCTCAATCACTCTGCATGTTTAATTTTATGTTTCTAGATCCAATTTTAATGAAAATTCAAAAAGTATCTGTTTAAGAGCAAAAAAGTGCCAACATTTTTCTTCTTGCAGGTTCTCACTCACTTCTATAATTTTATGTATCTACGTTCAATATTATAGAAAGTTCAAAAATTACCACATGCAGCACGGAAAAGAAAAAAAGATTTATAAAGTTCAATATTGTAGTGGGACTCCATAATTTAATACGAATGTGTCAATACATAAAGAAAAATATTTTGTAAAAAAGTGCCAAAAATAGGTATGATTTTCACAGCTAAAACGTTCGAATTTCGGAAAAGTACCAAATTTATATTTTTATATAAGTTACGAATTTGGTATAATCTTAATATCTATGTTTGTTGGTAAAAAAGGGGTGACAAAAAAGTTGTAAAATACAGGTTATGACCGTTTAGTACCAAAAAGGGCCGAATTTTAAAAAAGTCCTCTAATTTTACTTAAGCACAACGTTAAGTACTACAGCCTGTTCCTCGATTTCGAACGTTAACGTTCGCATATAAAATTATATTTAAAACAAAAACAAAATTCTAAAATTTGCTTTTTTTTAAATTTAATTTTCAATGCGAACATTGATGTTCGAAATCGTTAAACAAGGCGTTAAATTTTTTTTTTTTTTGGATCCCTTATTTTTACATTTTTTACCCCCGCAGATTTTAATGAAATATATATTGTGCACTACTGTAAGTAAATACCTCTCATATGGTGTTCTTTTTGTTCAAATCGGTTGGCAAACAGAGTACCAATGTGTTCTTAAAACCTGTTATTTAGGCCCTTATCATGTAAAACGCAGCGCAACGCCAAAGAATAGCATTGACAGCACAATGTCATAAATATTTTGTAATTTTGTTGTTGCTTTAAACAGAAATTTATGTAACGTTTTAAAATTTTGAACGCCACAAGCAATGAAGCGTTTGAAATTTTAAAATGCAATAGCGGAGTTCAGTGTTAAGTGCAAATGGTCTTGCGAAAGAGCAAATGTCAAATTTCGTAGCTTTTTTATGAAATCTAACGGAAACTCTGTGTATTTTGTTGTTGGATTTTGCAAAAGAGCTATGATATGTTACATTTGCTCTTTCGCAAGACCATTTACACTTAACACTGAACTCCGCTAATGTGAATTTCTGTAGAAAGCAACAACAAAATTACAATATAGTTATGACATTGTTTGTGCTTATAACGTTATTCTTTGGCGTTGCGCTGCGTTTTATATGATTAGGGCCTTAATTTTTTTAATTTGGTAATATTTATTTTTAAGGTTGGTTTATTTGAAACATCGTTCCTTTGTGATCTAAATATTTTACAAAAATTACAAATAAGAAAACATAATTTAAGTATGTATGTAAGTATTAGCAATTGTTTTTACGTTGTTCCCAATTTTATGTTTTGAAATATTGTTACTTGAAATATTGAAACTTACTCCCAACTTACACGTTGCAAGCAGTGTGGCCATTTTGGCATTTTTGCAGCTAAATTTAGCATTAAAAATTTGTATTTAGGTGTTAAATTTTCATGTACCACTTGGCATTTTATTTAGCATTTTTGGAAAATGGTTTTAGCTTTTTTTAGCACTATTTATTTTAAAAATTTGGACGAATAGTTTTATGGATTTTACTGCAAAAAATTTATAAGTTATAATAAATTTTTACTAAAAATAGTTGTACCCAAAATTAAATTTCGTATGAAAATGGATAATTCTTATCTTAAGAAACCTAGGTATCTTGTTAAAAAATAGAATATTCAGGGAAAACATATTATAAATGCCCTTATCATATAAAAGTACATGGAAATGTCACTTTGTATTAGATGTTTGCTCTAAACTGCTGAAGAAATAATTATTTTAAAGCTTCAACTTTTCTTAAACTTTAAAAATAAAATTATCAAAAATTTTGTATATCATAGAAACAAATCGTTTAAATTTTTCATATATCAGATGTTTGCAGGCATTAATCAGGATTTTCGACGTGAAAAATAGGTGTTTGATAATTCTTGGTTTTAGTTTATTTTCTTACTTTTCTTATGAACGTCAATTCTTTTGAACAATTTTCGGTTGTGTTACTTCAATAATAAGTTTCTAAAGGAAAATTTTTATTTAATTTCAAAAACAGGCAGAATAAATTAAAATTTTATTAGCAACAGGAACTAAAAATAACAATTAATTTTCAAAACTTATTAAAAGTTAGTGGTTTTTTTACAAAGACGATTTTTGTGACGATTTAACTTAGTCAATTTTACGTTTTTCGACCTATTTTATCTTGCAGCTATGGTTGCAAGTCTTATTGATCTAACACAGGGTCTTCATCTAGCACAGGGTCTCCACCTGAGATACTATCTTATATAATATGTGAGAGAACGTCGGCAGAATGAAAGAGCACATTTCTTCATGTTAATCTTAATCCTGAACAAGGGGAACATGTATGTATCTTATAAGATTTCATAATTTACTGATTTTCGTACAGTAAACTTGTGTCTTTCTTTTATTATTTTTTTAGTTTCTTCTTTGTTTTTAGTATTTAATATTGTTTTTAAGCACTTTTTACAAGATTTATACTATTTGCACTAAAAAAAAAAAACATTTTAATGATAGCGTCTTACTATTAATTTATATGTATGTATGTATGTGTATTTTTGACAGCTCATCTTATAAGATAGTTGTTATAAGATTTCTCATAACAACTGTCTCATAACATTTATTATAATAATATTACACACTATTTGTGAGTCCACACGTAAGACAATACTCTCTGCGATTAAATTTGACGTTTGCTGATATAAAAATCTTATATCTTATCTCAGATGGAGACCCTGTGTAAGATAATATCTGATATAATATGTGAGAGAACGTCGACAGAATGAGAGAACTTAATATTAAACAAGGGGAACACGCATGAAACAAAGAAAACAAGATAGTGCACTAAAATTTAAAAAAACATTCTTTTTCTGCGCATGTACGTCATAGTAGCAAATGAGCACAAACATGATCACACAAACACGTGTATGTGCTATGCTGAATGTTTGTTTACATTTAATTCTCTTTACTACAGTTGCGTAAAAATGACGTCAAAATGAGAGTAAAAAGTTAACGGACCTGCGCAATGCACTATCTTGTTTTCTTTGTTTCATGGGGAACACGTATCTTTTAAGATTTCATAATCGTTATTATTTTTTATTCTTATTTTTTAGTTTTTTGATTTTTTAATTTAAAATATTGTTTTTTTTAACACTTTTCACAAGATTGGCACTATTTACATTAATAAATTTCACAATTTAATAATGGTGGCTTATTATTGTTTTATATGTGTATTTTTGACAGCTCATCTTATAAGATAATTGTTATCAGATTTCTTACAGAAACTGTCTCATAACATTAATTACAATATTAATATTAACACTATTTGAGAGTCCACACGTAAGATAATACTCTCCGCGATTGAATTTGACTTTTGCTGATATAAAAATCTTATATCTTATCTCAGGTGGAGACCCTGTGCAAGATCTTGCTAATTTATAGGCGAGAGAGACGAGCAAGGCGAATTCATGTATACGGTGGTGTCGATACTACAACAAGCAACAACACCACAATCACAACAATGTATTTTTTTGTTGCTTTCGTTCATCGATATGTCAAAAACACAAGCAACTTTTGACATTTCTCTCTCTAAGTAAGAAAAAAAAAGTAGCCCAGCTGTGCTTTCAACGCCACCTGATAAATGAATTCGCCTTGATATTGCGCGTGTGGTCGGGTAGTTAAGATGTTAAAATCAGAGCTGCCAGATCATTTTGTTAAGAAATCGCCATATTTTCAATATATTTTTTAAATTATATTTTATATATATATATATATTTTTTTTAAATTATTTTCATTTATAGTGAATAGCTATTTAGCTTACCGTTACTCTTTTGTAAGTATCTATCAATTTTCAAATTTTAACCCTAGGATTACCTCTTGGTCTGGCCAGAAAAATATATGATTTAATACATATCGTCGGTTGGTTACTAGTTTTCCGTAAAGAACAAAAATGTGTTTTCTGAAAAAACTAGCTTTTTTTTTGTTTAAAATAACGGGTCACGGCTAATGTTTTCTATTGAAACTTAAAGTCGTTATAACTTTTTGCACAATATATTAAAAGTTATGAATATTAAACTAAAATAATACATACCTATTTTGTGCCCCATATACCATTTGTTACATTAATATGTTTTAATGTCTTTTAAGTCGCATAGCAATAACAAACAAAAATATTTTTACTGTTACATTAGAAATTGGCTTTATAGCACAAAAAGCGAATAAAGCAAAATAATGTTTAGATAACTCTAAAATGGTAGGTATGAGGCAACATTTAGGCTTAATATATTCGAGTTATCAAAAAATGGATTACGGATTTAATAAAAGAGATACTATTGGGGTATTCACAAGGTGTGCTATCATGGTTTATTGTCATAATGTTCTAACATTTTACAATGGTTTAAAAATATTGTTGTTGGCTTGTAGACAAAAAGTGTCTTAAATAAATAGAACGTTGCTTGCTATGTTTATTGTGCTGTCGTAATTAATAGCACATTAAATTATGAGGGTTTGCTCACAACAGTCGTATTTTTTCATGTTATTATTTTAAGACATATGACTTTATGACACCTTGTGAATCCCCCATATATATATTTGATTTACAACAAATTTTTTGTAAAAATGCCGTATGCGGCATAACAGTAACCACCCGATGATACATATGTAAATAATGCACTTGTTCTTGAATTAACTAAAAATTTGAATTTTTTCACTTTTTGGAAAAAATCTACACGTAATATTCATATCTTACCGGTGTAAAAATATCGTGCTATTATGTCTCCTTTTTGGTAAAATTTTAAAACCCACACAACATCAAACAAAAGAAAATAAGGAACGAAATTAAAACTAGCGTAAAAATCAAATAAATTAATTTGACTTTACATGGGTTAATAATGACAGCTCTCCCTAATTAACATACCTGGTACTTATTTTACTATGAATAAAACCAACAATTTTAGACTTAGTGCTTTTTTCCTAAAATGCGCGTTTTTTCGTTTTTGGTGCGTTCTGAAGTTAAAAATTTGACAACGCTGAATATTATGCAAAACGAAAGCAAAAGAAGAAAAAAAAAATTTGCCGGCACAAAAAAGAATACACTAAATATCATTTCATACTACATTGCGAGCAACAACAAAACGCAAAGTAAAGTATCTAAATACAAAGCAACAACAAAACAAACATACAAAAATGAGGCAAATAACGATATATAACGTTAAAAAGTTGCAGGCCGGTCGTTCGGTGTATGTTTGAGAAGTTTTCAACTGTGTTTTCCGTTTAGTCAAGTTTAGTTCTTCATCGGCGTAAAAAGTGTTCGTATGAAATTATACGGTGCGCGTACGTAAATTAGTAAATAAAAAAATAATAAATACAAGCATAAAATAATGAAAACAAAGAATTAAATTGCATTTTTATCGTTTGCTCTTATTGGGTTTCAATTCTTTAAAAACCGCGTTTATAGTTTGAGTTGAAAAAAATACATAAAAATGCAGAAATAAATTAATGAAAATATTTTTGAAATCAAGCAACTTGTTAAAGAAAAAAAGAGGATTAAAGAAAATTTACTTTGAAATTAAAGTGAAAATAATTATTAAATGAAAATGCACAAAAAGTGTAAATGTCTGTCGTAGAGTCGCAATTAAAGTATAATTAATTGAATTGTTGTAAAATTAAAAGAAATTATTAAACAATTTGTTGTATCAAAAAGGCCAAAAAAAATAAAAATGAAAAACAGGGTGTGTGAAGGCGTTGAAGATTCAAGAAACAAAAAGTATTCGCAAGTGTGTGTGCAAATGTGTTTTTGTTGGGGTGTGTATGTAGTTGTGGCGTAAAGAAGAAGGTGGTATGTGTGGAAATTTTATATTGAAATTGCGTCAAAATCAAAGTATGTAAAGTAAAGCTTTGTAGCAAAAGCAATACAACAAAACAATAATAACAACATTAAGAAGAGACACAGGCACAAACAACAAACAAAACAGAACTGAGAAAAAGACAACACAAACTAATAAATACAAGTAAGTTGTTGATCGAACGTTCAAATACATACGAACAGTTATTATTTTTTAATCATTGCAGTTTTTGTTATTAAGTTATCATAATTTTTAACCCTCATTAGCTCCTCAAAATAACTTGCAGGAAAGTTCTTTGGGTGAAAAATCACTCATTCTGATTATTTCATGAAAATATACACGTTTTTTATTGTATTTTTTAGAAATAAATGAAACAGTATTCAACAAAATAATAAAAAAACAACAAACAAAAATCAAAATCATCCATAAAATTAAATCGTACTTCAAAATAACCTCAAAAAAAAATCACCCATACTGATTATTTAATGAAAATATACAGGGCTTTTTCCTTTATTGGAGGTGTTTTTATTTTATTTTGTAGACAAAATAATATTTAATAAGAAAACAATAAATTAAAATCATCCATAATATTAAATCGTTTTTCTAAATGGGTGAAATTCTACCCGAGGGACTTTTTTCGTAATTCTTTAAATAATTTATTAACGTTCAGATATTTATGCAAATTATTAATGCAAAATTTAAATTAAAAAAAATTAGAAAAAAAGTCTCACTTAGATCCAACAAAATGCTTAAGAGATATTAAATTTTGAAACATAAAATGCGTGAAATTTCACCAGAAGACCGTATAAGGGTTGGAATACACCCAGCGGGAAAAAGGAGTAAGGATGCTTTTTAGAATGCCTCTTTACTCCTTCTTTTGGATGTACAAGGACTGCTCTCTCCATTCCATACTCATATGTATCTTTTTTAAACACATTGTCATTGGGGGAGGCCTTCTGCTCTCCCTTCTTTCACCAGAGCTTCTGAAAGGCATTCAAATTAATGGCTCTTTGAAGGATTTCCAGGGAATTGTGATTTTATGACGAGATCTGAATTCTTTGGCGTTTGCTTTGGCAAATAAAAAAAAAATCGTACTCCTCTTCTCCCTTCTCATAAAAGGGAATGTGGAATGTGCATTTTATCTTTTATACGGAAGAGCCGATGCCTTCTTTGAGGCATTATTTAGCATTAAGATCAGATTGGTAATTGAATCAAAAAAATTTCTAAGCAGGCCTTCAACCTTTAAGATCATATGTATGCACATACCCAGCGGGAAAATTCAGAAAACTTTCTTACTTCAGGCCTTGCTAAAAACCTGCTAAACCTGCTTTAAAATTGTTTTGATGCAATTACCATTCTTATCTTTCTCCTAAAAAATGCCTCAAAGAAGGCCTCGGCTATTTCGTATAAAAGATAAGATACACATTCCACATTCCCTTCTATGAGAACGGAGAAGGGAAAGTGTAACATTTTTTCATTTGTTTTTTTTTTGCGAAAGCAAAAGTAAAATATTTATTTTTTATACAGTTGCCATTCTTATGTAACTGGCAATGAAGCGAGAGCGGAAGGCCTACCACGCAATGACAACGTGTATAAAAAAGATATGAGTATGGAATGGAGATAGCAGGCCTTTTACATCCAAAAGAAGGAGTACAGAGCTATTCTAGAATACATCCGTATCCTTCTTTCTCCCGCTGGGTACATATCTCTGAACATACATCCATACATATGTATGTACGTATGTAAATATTTAAAAAAGTAGAAAATTCAAGTCTTTCCATTTTTGGGACCTGTTAGTTATCAGCAAGAACATATTTTACCAATTAATATGTATTGTTTTGAATGAGAAATTTCTTTAATCACTACTTACATTCTAGCTACGAGGGCGATCAATAAGTCCGTGACTTTTCGAACTCCCTTCGTAGTTATATGAAATGCAACACTGCTCCCATCAAGTACCACCTGTTAATAGACTAATACACTTAGTCCAACGTTTCTCCAATTTAAGTATCCCTTCCAAAAAATAGAGGTCCATAAAATAGGCATTTGTTTGACCAATAATTTCATCGTTGGAGCGAAATCTCTTTCCACCGAGACATTTCTTTAGGTTCGGAAATAGGAAATAGTCACTGGGGGCTAAATCCAAAGAATATGGCGGACCAATTCGTAGCCCAATTCATGTAATTTTGCCATTGAGACTGCATACGTGTGCACCCGTGCATTATTTTGATGAAAAAGAATTTTTTTCTTGGTCATATGGGGTCGTTTTTTTTAAATCCTCGTTATATCGGTCTAATAAGTTGGCATAATATTCGCCGTTTATTGTTTTTCCCTTTTTCATCCCAAAAAACTGTTGCCATCACCTTATTGGCCAATAAACTTACCTTGGCCTTCTTCGGAGCCGGTTCACCCGGAGAAACCCATTGCTTAGACTGCTGCTTGATCTCTGGAGTGTTGTAATGGATCCATGTTTCATCCACAGTTACAAAACACCGCAAAAACTCATTCGAATTGCAGTTAAACAACTCCAAACAATCCTTTGAAGTTGTCACACGATTACGTTTATGGTCAATTGAGAGCAAACGCGGCACCCATCTTGCAGACAGCTTTCTTAAACCCAGATGATCATATAAAATCGAAACGACAATGCCATATGAAATGCCTATGGCATCAACAATCTCACGTACTTTTACTCTTCGATCGGCCAACACCATATCGTGAATTTTTTCGGGTGTATTGACTTCAATTGGCCGTCCAGAACGTTCAGCGTCATTTGTACTTGTGCGACCACAACGAAAGTCACAAAACCACTTTTTTACCATTGAAATCGATGATGCAAAATCCGCATAGTATTTAACAAGCTTTTCCTCGGTTCGATTGACGGTTTTTTTTCGCAAAAAATAATGTTTAATGAGCACTCGAAATTCACTTTTTTCCATTTTTAAAAAAATTCACGAGGTTGTATGTTTTGAACAGCTGTTAAACGCAATGTAAATGACGGAACTTGCTCGAAACTTGACAGTAGTCTATTAACAGGTGGTACTTGATGGGATCAGTGTTGCGTTTTATATAACTACGAGCGAAGTTCGTACGGACCCGCCCTCGTATAATAACTCATTATATTTACAAGGGAGTCCCCATTTTCCCGAATTTTATAAACATTTAGCTACAGTAGGTATCCCATGAACATTTTTCTTAGAAGCGTTTTTTTCTTATTTATAATATAATACTTTTTCGATTCGAAAACAATTTTATTTCTCATCCTTTCAGTCGATACTGAACGAATTGAAATTATTTTTTCATTGTTGTGAAGACTCAAATAAATGCTTTGCAATACTAAATGAAATGAAAAAATGTCATAGAATATAGAAAAACGTTCGAGTTTCATGAAACTTTGTATATTTTTTGAATTTTATACACTAAAAGTATATAAAAGTTATCAAATTGCTCCAAGAGCTGACTATTTTTGATTTTAACCGTCTTATTTTTTGCACACTTTCTTTTAACTTTACTCCCAATCGATTTTCTACATATTTTTTTAATTTTTTGTAACATCTTCCTCGGAACAATTTTGTACTTCAATCCAACAATTAAAAAAATCACGTATGTATTTTCATATGAGCTGACAATAAAAAAATGCAATAAGTTTAAAAGTTGCACCTGAAGTTATGTTTTTTTTATTATACGTACTTGTAGTAATTAAATTGTATAAAAAGTTCTGCGGGATATATCGAGACATTTTTTTAAGCTTCTGTCAAAAATTGTGATTTTGCAGAAAAATTATTTCTGTTTTGTTATTGTCTTTATTATTATGGTATTCCTATGTCATTAATAGTTCAAATTAAAAATAGCTTTGCCATATTAAAATCATATTAGACTTAATAATTTAGTAAAAAAATTTTTATGTAAATCGATGTAATTTACTTTTTTAGACCTTTAATTGGCATGTGCTCAATTTTACTTATTTTAAAAAAAATTATTGAACTTGTTTACAAAGTGCAACTTTGACGCTCTATAACTTCGGCTAAAAATAACATTTTTATTTAATTCTTTTCTAATTTTTTTAGTCAAGAGTGTGTACCATTAAATAGCATCAAAATATTTTCGGATTGCAAGCACTCCATTTTACTATTTTTGGCCGCCTCACAACACTGTGCGGCTTGCCTACACGTGAACACGGTAAATATGCATGAAGCAATAAACAAACCGTGGGAGAAGCATGGATCTTCTAGAATATTGGAATACGCGAATCATTGAAATACGCGAAATGAATAAATCTTTTCTTTTAAATTTTAAAAGTTCCAATTTGTTTACCTGTTTTAAACGGCAAGTTAATATTTTTTATACATATGTCTGTATGTCCTGTAGAAAGCAACAACAAAATTACAAAATATTTATGACTTTGTTTTTGCTTTCAATATAAATCTTTGGCGTCGCGTTGCGGTTTACATGATTAGGGCAGATGATGGAGGTCAGATCTAACAATATTGTCAGCAAAATGTGCTAAAAATGTTTTAAAACCGTGTGAACGGGCAATTTTTGTTTGACAACTATGTCAGAAAAAGCATTGTCAGTCCATTGAAAGACAACAATATTTTTAGATATCTGACAATCGTGTGAACACTCTTCGTTGCCATTGGCAGAGCATTGTAACACGTTGTAACCTTATTTTTATTGTCAGTTGTGCGAAGTTTATGCGTCTGACAAATGAAAGTTTATGCAAATATTAATTAATGAGTATCAAATATCTTTACAACAACAGTGTTGCCAATGACGAGTTCAAAAATTACACATGATTGTGTACTAGGGTATTCAATTAATCGATGTTTTGTATTAATCGATTAATCGATTATATATTTGGGAATGAAATTATAAGAATGGTAGATGAAGTTGATGATTTGGGAATTTTATTTGATACAAAACTTACTTTTATACCTCACTTGGAAAAATTAGTATCAAGTGCATATGCTACTCTTGCTTTTATTAGAAGAAATACTAAGGATTTTTCTGATCCATATACATTGAAAATATTATATACATCATTTGTCAGATCGAAGTTGAAGTATGGCTCCATAATTTGGAGACCTCACTGTAACGTTCATATTAGTCGAGTTGAGAGAATACAGAGACGGTTTATCAAATATGCTTTACCATATTTAAATTTAATTTCTCCCCAAGTGTCATATGGGGTACGCTGTATGCATTTGGGGTTGGAAACGTTAGAATTACGTCGTAAAGTTCATTCAATGCTATTTATTTATGACTTGATCAATAATAATATTGATTGTTCAATTCTTTTGGAAAAAATACCTTTTCATGTACCAAGTAGAATGCTTCGTCACAATAATTTGTTCAGTGTTGGATGCCATCGTCTTAATTACATTTTAAATAGTCCTCTTATTAGATCATTTAATGATTTTAATTTATTAAATAATAAATACATTGTGGAGTTAGATGCATCAAAATCACATTTTAAAGAATTTTTATATTATAATATTAAAAATATGTAAATATTTAAAGAATATTAAAGCCATAGTCTGTAAGGATTTTTGTTCCATAGACTTAAGAAATAAAGAAATAAAGAAATAAATCGCGCGAATAATTATTCGAGCTAAAAATGTAATCGAATAATAATCGGAAAATTTTAATTTTGGCTTGTTTAGAAATTTAAAAATAAGATACTTCATGTAACAAAAGACTTAACCTTCTTTAATGAAAAATAGCATCAAAATTTAAGCTAATCTTCTAAAATAATATTTAAAAAAGGAGTATACAGTTAAATTGCTTATATTTCAAACGATATCTTTCTTTTGTTTTGATGCAACTTGATTTAGAAAAGATTCTTTTACTTATTGTTGACGTGGGAGAGATTGAAAGTAAAGCGTTATAAAGCATATCCAATTTCTCTGTTATTTTTCTTGTCTTTTCTAAAAATTATATTATTCCTTTATACCCCTTGAATCTCTTTCTTAACAATTTTAATACTTTTTTGAAGCAAAATTAAATACACACAAAACCAAAAAGTAGCTTTGAGAGAGTGGATCCGCCTTGCAGGGAATTATTGCTGAAGCAACAGCCAAACCTAAACAAGAACAGAAAGCGTTTCCTAGCTATCAAAAATGCCCATGCCCATACACTTTATGTACAGAGTACCGCAATAACCCGGCGGCAGCGCTTTGCAATTTTAAGGTCCGATTTTGACAACGCATTTAATAGTTAAGTTTGTGGCAAAAAAATTTAAACAAATAAATAAAGAAGGAGGAATGGATGCACATATTTATTTCCGAACAGAAGCAGTTACGTCGGCAGAAGAGCAGTACAAATATCTCTTAAATTGCAAAATCTATAGAATATACAAACTCTTTTATTGATTCGCGCAATTAACAAATGTCAAAGAAATGACAATCAAATTTCAGATTATAAGTTAAACTTTATTTCCTTAAAAATGTTTAAACAATTATTTCACAATACACATGGTGTTGGTATAAAAAATTTTACAGCTGAGTACATAAATATTTGCAAGTTTATTGCTCGTGGAGACCCCATGTAACATTTCTTTATAACTTTGTGCTGTAAACAAAAAAAAAAAAAAAAAAAAAAAAAAAAAATCAACAAAGTCAGAGTTTGAAAAACAAGTTCGACTATGATGGAGACTGAAAAAATGACAAAAAAAAAATGTTTCAAAAGACAAACTTGATTGTCAAATATTAATGAAAAAATAGCACTCAAAATAAAGGGGTCTGCACACGGTCAAGCATTTCTAATCAAGCGCTATGGTAGTATTAGTGAAAATGTGGTTGTATGTGTGAGATCGACTATGCTAGATGGAAAATCCAAAAAATTAGATATGACGGCGAATATTACGTCCAGCACACGTACACGAGTGTACAGACCCCTTTATGATACACATATGGGCATTTCCACCGAAAAGTCTTTTATGTAACGTCACGCCAACAAGCAATTAAAATTTTTTTTTACTTTTTTTTTGTATTTTAATGTAAAACGCCACTAGTTTTAGTTTTTAGTTTTAATTTTTAGTTTTAGTTTTAATTTTATTGAGCCTTTTTATAATTCTTTTTTGAAAACACACTTAAAATTATTATAATATAAGAAGGAAAAAAACTTAAGACTATAATGTAATATCTTAATTTACAGTAACAGGAATTCAGCACCAAGCTATACAGACAAAAGAAATTAATTAAATGATAAAATCAGTTATAGAAATTAGCGTACGCTCTTGCTCCCGGAGCTTTCATATTTGGAGGAAGTTCTATATTCTCTCCAAAATATTCTTAAAAATAACTTAAAACTAAACTTAAAACTAGTATTATAAAAACTTAAACAAAATTTACATTGTTATCCCCTATGAGTAGCAGGACTAGTTCTTTCATAAAATTCACAACGAAGTGAAGTGTTTATATCAAAAGATGGAGGATTCTCATTAATATAACCAATAGCCGATAAGTAATTAACGTTAGACCAATTAAAAAGTCTTTGACTGCCATATATTCCTTTAACAGTAACATTATCATGGTCCAAAACCCTAAGCACAAATCGTTTCATCAAGTCACACACATATAACCCGACAGGAATAACTTTCGATTTCGAATATACAAATAAATTTGAATACCTTTTATTTGGAGATTGATAGTATTTTCCGATGCAACACCTCAACACCTTTCTTTCGAAAATTTCAAATTCCTTCAAAACAGTAGGAGAAATGCTAAACCAAATTGGAAAAGCATACAAAAAGACGGGTCTAATACTTGTTTTATACAGAAGAAGTTTTGTTCTCATTGGTAAGTTTTTATTTTTTAAAATTTTTGAAAAAATTCCCATTATTTGGTATGCTTTTCCAAGTACGATACGGGCATGTTTATTAAATTTCAAAAGGTTACCAAAATGAACACCAAGATATTTTATTTTGTCTCTTATTGGGATATCTACCCCTTCAAGCTGAAGGTGAAGCATCTTGCTCTCCGGAACTACAAAACCTCTGCATTTCCCAGAAGCGTTTCGGATGCAAATTGCTTCACTCTTTGATGTGTTAATCTTTAATCCCCAGTTATCGTAAAAAGCCTTGACAACTTGCAAGTGCTCAGAAACTTTAAACAATGCTCCCCTTGGGGATTCATCGTGTGCATATAATAAAGCGTCATCAGCATATAACAAACCCGTGGACGCACCCACAGCGTGAGGAAAGTCATACATAAAGATGTTGAATAGATGTGGTGCCAAAATAGAACCCTGAGGAACTCCACATTTAACATCGCCTTGAACGGAGAATTTATTATTATAAAACACTTGAAATGATCTATTGGAAAAAAAACTTTTCAACAATTTTATAAAAGAAGCGCTAAAGCCAATTTGAATCATTTTATTAAGAATTCCATTGTGGTAGGCATGATCGAATGCCTTCTCAATATCTAAGGAAACTGCAACAGTACAGTAACGCTTGCGAAGATTTTCAACCACATCGTTCTGAAATTTCAGCAACGCATCTAAGGTAGAATGGCCAAGCTTAAATCCAAAACGCCACTAGCTCAACGTTTAGTAACAAAAAGGGGAAGCATTTGAACAACAATGACCTAAAATACAATTTTAAATCTTTGCTGGTGTAACGTTAAAAAAAGTAGACATTTCGATGGGAATGGCCATCTGTAGATTTAACATAAAGCTAATTATACATGGGCTACACATGCAAGTAGAAATTACACACAATATTAGGGTATTCATTTAATCGGGCTTTTGCTTTAATCGATTAATCGCTCGATTAGTTAACCGATGTTTTGGTTTGATCGGTTAATAATCAGTTAATTTGGTTATTGATTGGTTAACCGATTAATAAAGTTTTTTTTATAAATTAAGTAATTTCAATATATAAAAATGCATAAATTATTTATTATCAAGATTTTATCAGTAAAAACCCAATAACATAACAATTATTGAACTAAAACGAGCAAACAAAATAATTAGTCAATTCACAAGGTATCCTAACATGTCATATTGTCAAAATGTCCTAATATTTCACAATGGTTTAAAAATATTGTTGTACGGCTCAGCCGCTCAGCGCTGGACTTTTCTGATTAATTACGACAGCACAATAAACACAGCAAGCAACGTTCTATTTATTTAAGACACTTTTTGTTAACAAACCAACAACAATATTTTTAAACCATTGTGAAATATTAGGACATTTTGACAATATGACATGTTAGGATACCTTGTGAATTGACTAAATAATTCATAAATTTGTAATACATATTTTTTAATTAAAACATATTTGAGTGATTCACAAGGTAGTCATAAAGTTGTAAAGTCATGTGTCTTAAAATAATTACAAGATATATATGACTGCTATAGGCAACCGCTTATAATTTAGAATTCTCTATACAGTAATGACGAATCAATGCACACAGCATTTTAACAACAATTAGTCAATTCACAAGGTATCCTAACATGTCATATTGTCAAAATGTCCTAATATTTCACAATGGTTTAAAAATATTGTTGTTGGTTTGTTAACAAAAAGTGTCTTAAATAAATAGAACGTTGCTTGCTGTGTTTATTGTGCTGTCGTAATTAATCAGAAAAGTCCAGCGCTGAGCGGCTGAGCCGTACAACAATATTTTTAAACCATTGTGAAATATTAGGACATTTTGACAATATGACATGTTAGGATACCTTGTGAATTGACTAAATATGTTTTTAAGCATTTGAAAAATATTATTTAGGACATTATGACGATATGACTTGATATCACACCTTGTGAATCACCCAATTATGTATTAATTAAAAAATAAAATGTGAGATCCATTTTTTTAGTTATTTCAAAAGTTTAAGAATATCTTATAAAATAATCTTTTAGACAAATATTTTTGTTTAAATGTGTAGGACTAAAGCGTTCATATTCTTTAGTTTTGATAAAACTTGACTTTGAAAAAATTCTTTTATTTATCGCTTATTTAAATTGAAGATTACTGAACACCTTCTTTGTTTGTACGAAAAAATATTTTCTTAACACATACCTTTTGTATATGAGACGAAACAAACAATTAAAACCAAAAAAACAATATGTTATAATACTACAAAATGTTAAGCATTTTGTTACATCGGTTAATCGACTGAAATCAACCGGCTTAATCGTTAATCGAAAATAGGCAGTTTTAAATTAACCGGTCAGTTAATCGGGTAGTAATTAATCGGTTAACCGATTAACGGTTATCCGAATGAATGCCCTAGTATTTATACAAAAATTGGCAAAACTGAAATCAAGACTATCCGATATTTTTAAATGGCTGCCAGCAAAATCACCCTAAGCAAAATCGCCAAAAATTTTCTATACAAATTGAGGTGATTTTTCATAGAAAATATCACCCATTTTTTTTGGGTAATTTTTCGATCTAATTAAAATTTTTGGTTGATTTTTCATTTACTTATTTTGACAAATTCTTCAATGCGATAGTATAAAATAACGGCCTTAAAATTTAGTAAAACATATGTATATGATATATCGTCGGCTTAATATCCACTTTTTAAGTAAATTGAGATTTTGATGCCGTATGGTAGAGAAAGATACGCCTCGTCGACCAGCATGTAGTTTTTCTTCAATTTGAGTCTTGCCGCTAAAGGAAAACTCTTTATTAAAACTTGATGATTTGTGTAAAAAGGTTTGATAAGAAACACTTTTCTCCAGCTGCAAATATGAAATATGAAACGTTTTTTGTCTGTCCCGTAAATTGTGCTGAAAGGGAGTTAGCAGGTCTGCATATTAAGCCGACGATATGTATAATTATTCATTTAAATCGCGAAATCGAAAATCCCAAATCGCTAACTAAAGCTAACAGAAGGAATTCGGCCGGGCGCAAGGGGATTTCCTCTATGTAATAATACACACCGGCCTTCTGCTTTTGTTAGCGAAGCATGTGCTTGTTAAGGAGGGCAAAATTTTTGGGCACGTCCGAAGGCCGGCTATGCAGAAAAGCTTTAGTTGGCGAGTCCGAACTTGGAAATTCAGAATTTTTAATTGTAATTTGAGAATAAAAATTGGGTGATTTTTAAATTTTCTGAGTCCTTTTCACTATTTTTGGGCCATTTTTCGTTTGGCGATTTTTCACATATTGCTTTGGATGATTTTGCTTGGCAGCCTTTTTTTATCAGTAAAAAACAGAAAATTTTGCCCGTTCTCAGTGTTTAGGGGATTTTTCCCTAATATATCTGCTATTTTTTTATATAAATAGCAGATATAAATAGTATATACAAATTATGCTTTAGGGATTGGAAAATTTTGCTAGAGATATTTACATATGCATTAACTTTTAGAGATTTTCTTTTAAGATTTAGCTTGTTTTGGTTAATTCGCATCTTATATTGTAATTTTGATTCTTCATAATATTTAAATAAATCATAATAGAGAAACCAGCAGTTTATTAAGTGGATAGAATTATTTTATGCAAAATAGCATTTGTCTTTATCGTGTGACATTTGAATGACGTTTATTTTTATGCACATGAGTTAAGGCCCAGCCGTAATATGCATAAGCTAGATTAAGCTACTATCAAAAAATAATGAAAAGCCCGTCAAATGCATTTAAGACAAGTAAGAGTACTATATTCGGCTGTGCCGAATCTTTGATATCCTCCACTGATAGTTTGCATATTTCAGGAGTGGAACCATTTCCGAGAACTAACTTTGTGTGGGGCCTATGCTTAATTATGGACCGATCTTCACCAAAGTTGACTGACTTATTTTTGGTTATAAAAAACTGTGACTGACCAAAATGAATAGCATTATTCGTTACGGTTTTAAGTGTACTGTAATGTTTTTCGAGAGTGGACTTTATATGGGGCCAATGGTAAGATATGGACCGATTTTCACAAGAGTTGACAGTGTAATTTTTAGTCTTATTAAACTATGACTTGCAACATTTTTTTATAATAGTATTTATTATTCGTTATGTTTTACATATGGGGCATATGGTATATTATGGACCGATCTTTCCCAAATTTTGTGGTATGATTTCTAGTCATATCCAACGAATTGCAACATCTTATATCAATATGTGCATTCCGCCACTATTTATGTTAATTGTTGTAACAAAATAAGTAATTTTTATTCTTATTCTACTGAACCGATTTTGCTGGATTTTAATCATAAAGTGCTAAGGCGAAAAACAATTTGACACAAATATTCTTCTTTTCGTTTCAGTCGTTCGAAAGTGAGCGCGAATTAAACAGACCCAAAATATATATACTTAATGAGGTCTTAGATGAGCTTCACATAGAATTACAAACTTAGTATGACCTCATTCACAAATAGGGGCGGAGGGTATTAAAAAAAAATCAAAAAACATCTGATTCCGTATGTAATTTGCAATCAGTTTCGTACTTTGATTAAGCAAAAGACGTTTCATATAATTTAACAAAAAGTTTACTTAATTTAAATATAGGTTGATACATATGATTTCATGTTTTCAAACAGTTGGTGAAGACAGCTCATGCTTTAAAATATTTGTTTGGACTAACCATCTAATTTTGATATTAAATTATTATATACTTATTATTAATCGAGTGGATTTTTTTTGCCGCTAAATGAAAACTATTAATTAAAACTTGATGATTTGAAAACATCTTATAATAAGGGTAATCACGATGGGTAGTGCAAAGTGTGCAAACGATGCAAATGTGTGCAAAAATACACCCATTTGCACAACACAACAACAAAATGTACGTATTTGCAATTTGCTTCATTTTACTTCGTTGGCACTAAAAAAAACCTCGATCAAAAATAGTAGTGCTTATTTGCTCAGTTGCAAATAAAAGCAAACAACAACATACGGACCGCCATATTGTTTTTATTTGTAAAAATAAAATTGTTTTCGCTGGTTTTAGAAATTTTTATTTGTTGAAAAATTTATTTTAAAACATATACTTGAAAACAAATGAAGATTTTTGACAACTTATGATAGTGCTGCCAGAAGTTTCTTGTGTTGGCAGAATAAATTTTTAGAAAAATAAAACATTTGCACCAAAAATGAAAGTGCTATGATCACGATCAATCATAATATGCATTAAAAAAGGTATTTTTTTCAAGTTTTTCGAATTTTTTTGTACTTTGCTCCAAGACGACATAAATAATATTTGGTATCATACGATACGATTATCGTAAAAAAAGTTAGTGAATCGCACTACAGGTCATATTGCAAACAATATGGAATCGTGCAAACTCTATACAAATATAGAATCGCTAAAAGATTTTTTATAAATTTTATATATTTTATTGTAATTGTATTTTTCACATTTTGATAAATTGAAAAATTAAAAAATTTAATACCCATATTGCCTATATATGAAGATAAAAAACATCGCGATTTTCGCGTTTTATGTGAATAATAACAAAAAAAAAAAAAATAAATTAACATTATTTTAAAACTGATTCAATTTTAAAAGCAGAACATTATTTCCACATATGTACGTAGAATTTGTATGAAAACCCGAAACGAAAATATGTATTTAGTTCAATATCTCAATTAGTTAAATATCTTTAGTTGAATATCTCAATAATATTAAAATGGTTGTTTTTAAGCTAAATATACCTACTACATATATTGACAACGTTTAGATAACACATTTTAAAGGAATGTCGTGTTATAAGAGGATTAATTGCATAAGTAATTTTTACTTAATTCTTACAAATCACAAATGTAATACAATTTCTCCAACACTTCCATTTTTTTTAAGTGTAGTGTACAAAAAAAGCCGGGGTAAAGCAAATCAATAAAAGAAAAATCTGCAGAAAAATGTACACAAAAAGAAATAACATTTCAAAATTATTTTACTAAACAATAAAAAACTCAATTTTATCCATAAAAGTATCGACAAATTTAATTAACTGGTCTTTTAAATTAAGTGGGCAAGGCAAAACTTTTTTAGAAATAAAACTGGAAGATAAAAAAAACTTGAAAAGAAAATTAAATTTTAAAAACAAAAACATAACTACACAACATAAAAACACAGTCCCCCCAAAAGCAACAACAAATATGTTGTGCCATTAAAAGCCGTAAAAACAACAACAACAACACCAAAAGACAACTGAATCAGGAATGACATAATTGTTAAAAATTCCTCAAACAAAGAAAGAAACAAAATAAAAACCGAATAAATCGTGGAGTAGATGTTAATTTTTTGTGTTATCCTTTTATTATTATACTCAGTAGATATTGAGTAAATCATTTATTTTTTTATTATTAACAAAAGAAAGACCAAAATAAAAAAGGTAGGTATATCTACATACACACATACATATGTACATATGTACATACATCCATACATATAATTTTGGTTATTTTCTTTTCTCTCTTTTTTCTTTAAAAAATCTAATTATAGGTAGTTTATTTTTCGGTGAATTGCGTTAGAAATATTTCTATATTTATTACTATTGTTGTAATTGTTATTGTTGTGAACTAATACAAGTTCAAGTACAAGTACATACGCATTCGGGCATTCATAAATACATACAAACAGATTCACAAAAAAAAAAAAAAAATCTGTACGCATAAATAACGCCATGATACCTACGAAAGAGAGCTTTTCTATGCTGCCATCTTAAAATAAAAATGTTGGCGATAACTTTTGTGTTTTATAACTTGGGGTCTTTTTGCATACCTTTTTCATCAAAAAGTTATGATATTTCGTCTGGTAATTAGTCCAGTTTACTAATTTACTATTTTTTGACAAATTAATCGTTTTAATTATTATCGATTTTGTTATCGGCTGGCCCTCTAGATTCGATGTCGGTACTTTCCCGATGTTTGATGATCTTAAATCATCTGAAAATAGTTTTGTTACATATATATTTTTTTTTAATATTATATTTATTAATTCATTTAGTCAATTCAAGGTCAAATGATTGATGGATACGTGATAAGAATGGCATAATTGCTGAAATTTATTTAAAAACTTAAAGGTTAACCCACTTATGCAAAAAAAGTTAAACTTCACATTAGTTAATAGGGTATTCATTTAATCTGGCAAAACTTTAATCGGTTAATCGCTCGATTAATTAACCGAGGTTTTGGCTTAATCGATTAATAATCGGTTAACTTTGTTCTTGATCGGTTAACCGATTAAAAAAGCTTTTTTATAAATTAAGTAATTTCAATAAATTAAAACCCATAAATTATTTATTATTTGGAGTTTATTAGTAAAAAAGCAATAACCAAGGCCCGGACTTTTATGCAGTTAAAAAATAGAAATATATTCGCTAAAAATTTTAAAAATATGCACTTGAAATTTATTAAACACATTTCTTAGTGATAAAAAACATAAAAATAACCCGAAAAACAAAAATAACATAAAAAACGTAAAAATTCCGTCTCATAAAAGTCAGTAAGGCACAATAACCACAAATGTAGATTTTAAAAAAAAGTAAAATATAAAAATATTAAGAAAAACCAAAAGAAACACAATAATGTGAATTAAGTCTTTTGTTAGATAAATTTCTGAACCTACATATAAAATGAATTAAAGCTGGGATCACACGATTGCCGCAAATGCACCAATATGACACAATTTTGATTGTGCTTTATTGACGCACAATAATGAAATTGCCCCAATAAAATATTCTGAAATCACACGATTGCCCTGTTTTATACAAATTTAATTGCCGCTAGTTGGTACGAAGCGAAATGGGTACAATAATTGCCGCAGCACAGTCACACGATTGTTCTTACTTGTGTCAACTGCGAAAACAGCTGGTGTGGTAGCTTTTTTATTTGTTTGGAAGATCTAGTTGGCTTGTATATTAAAAAAAAGAAAATTGTATCATATATTCAAACAAATTTTTGTTGAATAGTTTTATTTGAAATTTTTTAAGTAAAATATATGAAATTCCAAAAATTAAACAAAGTTAAATTCTATTTTAAATATATAAAGAAATACTGCCGTATTCATAAAAAATAAAATATATTTCAAACGTATTTTAAAACAAAATTTCCATACAAATTTTTCTTAAAACAGATTTCATATCCATTTTAGTTTTTTATGAATACGGCAGATAGAGAATATTTATATTCAAAAATAAATTTGCTTTAAAGAATTTCAATACATTTTGTTCCGTTTTCCTGTATATATTCTTTTATATTGTCCTGAACAGCTATTGCACTAATATAAAAAAAAAATTATATATCAAAAGTTATTTTCAGGAATACAAAATTTATTATCAATTTATTTATTAATGACTTTCTAAATTCCCAATTTTTATTTTTGATAAATTTAATTTTTATTTTTAATTTATTCCTACTAAAAGAAACACACAAAAGTAAATTTATTAAAAAAGGCAAATATTGGCGCATATTGTGTTGTTTAATTGCCGCACAAGAACCCAATAAATACATTTTTGGTACATTTTTGTCATTTTTATTGATTGGCTGCATTTTATTGGTAAAAGTAAGCACAATATTGCCCTCGATTGGTACATGAGGCATTTGATTGTGCAGTCACACGATTGGGGTATTCAAAAGTATGAAACTTGCTGCATTGCGTCAATCGTGTGATCCCAGCTTAAGAATATAATTTTTTTTAATATTTTCAAAAGTAAAGTTACTGCTTGTTTTTTAAAAAAAAAAAAAATAAATAAATAATAAGTGTAGGTGCATTATTAAAAGCTGATAGTTCCTTTGTGGTATATTCATTTTCAGCAGTTTGTTTATTGTCTTAAATCCTTATTTTTTAACTTTATCTAGCTTGATACGAATTTGGTTACGAAATTAACGCTTCACAGCATGCGTCATATTTCTGGCAATATCAATTAACCTAATTTGCTTTTATATTACGTAAATTTAAAGTTTTCAACCAAGTTCCACACAAAGTTGTTATAGCCTGTGGGGGAAGACGTAAATCGGTATATTTCTCTTTATATGCGGCAACATGCGAAGGTTCTTTACAGAATGTTTTTTTTCCCATAGGAAATGAATAAATAAATATAATTGAAGTTGTCTCCTATCTCATCTGCAACATGTTGCATGGCAAAACAAAGCAGTTAAAACAAGTCTTGTTTTTCAAAATATGCAACAAAAATATGCAATATCAGCAATATATGCAAAAATATGCATTTGCATAAAAATCCGGGCCTTGGCAATAACATAACAAACATAACGATTCTTTAACTAAAACGAGCAAACAAACAATTCATAAATATGTAATTCATTATACATATGTATTAATTAAGCAATTAGATCATATTATTATTTATTTCAATAGTTTAAGGAGAACCTGTAAAATAATCTTTTAAACAAATAATTTGGTTTAAATGTTTAGGATTTAAGCGATTCTTTTCATTAAACTTGACTTGGAAAAATTCTTTAATTTATCGTAGAAGTTGGAGAAATCAAAAGCAACCTATAATACAGATATCTAATTTCTCAGTCCTTGTCGTGGATTTCTCTAAACATATAAAATCGTCCATTACACAGTACAACATTTTTCAGTTAATTGATTGCCAACTCAATTCTGTGAACTGTATGTGAAATAAGACCCAAAAAGAAGAATTTCTGCATCATTCGTTTTGTATTCTTACCTGCGATTTGAAGTTAGTATCGATTTGAAGTTAGTACTATCGTATAGGGGAATTTATCACGTTTTAGGCCCTGTTGTTTGACATAGCTCGACAACCACTAGCCCAATTTAGTTGAAATAAATTTTAAAAAATTAAGAATTACAATTCCCTTAATCTGTTCATATATTGTTTTCCTATACAAGTAACACTTTCGAAGTTAAAAATGAATATATGAAGGGAAAAAATTATTTTTTGCCTAAAAATTAAAATTTTTTTTTTTAAAAATACATAAAAAATCCAAAATGGAAAAAAGTTTCAAGTCTAGTTATTTTTTCGCAAAGTCACATAACCTATGAGCAAAATGAGACAAAGATCATAAAAATCGATGCACGCGTTTCGCTTTTATTCGCAATTGAGTAAATGTATGAATTTCAAAAATTTGCTCGAGATATGCACAACATTATTTGGAGAAAACATTGACACCTTTTTCATGATTCTGAGAATTAAAAAAAAGGAATAAACAAAAGGTTATTTGATTTTTATGATTGCGGTAATAAATGTACGTGGACAATTAAACGGAAAGTGGACCTTTTAATTATTTGGGGTTTTCCGGTGGCTACCTATATGATTTTTTTACAGAAATTGCACCCACATTTAAGGGTGGTCATTATTTGGAAAGTTTTGCACAGTTTGAAACGTACAAGTGCTGAATCAGGTATATAGCCAGCCGCCCTTAAAATATGCGCCCATTTATAAGTACCTGGCAGTAAAATATTCAAAAATACGTAGTATTTATAGGTGTGCATTGATCGATTTTTGGCATTCAGCCAGTGCCGACGAACGCGAACAGTAAAAGTGATTTTTCTCCAGTTTTTTAAAAGTGAATAACAACAAAACATAAAATATATCAATATGGAAAACAACAAGTGCCCATATTTGGATGAATATTGTTACGTTTGTGGTCATATCGTCCGAAAAATACAGAAAAAAGATCGAAAAAATTTGTTTACTGAGCAATTCAAAACCGCGTATTGTAATTATTTCGATGAAGCAGATTTAAGTGGTGCAAATTTTACGCCGAACACAGTGTGCAACAGTTGTTATACTACCCTTCTAAAACGGATTCACGGAAAAAGTAGAAAGTTATCTTTTATGAAGCCAGTAATTTGGGTGGAAGACACAACTGGACATGATGAATCCAGGTGCTATGCATGCATAAATTTTCGTCCTGGATTAAACAGACAACAATTGAAAACAAAAGTATACACTGCTGCATTTACTGCCACACTTCCAGTGCAACGCCCTGCTGATACCGATGCACCTAAACCTTCGAGTGCGGATACTGTGTCCCTGCTAGCCGAAACCGTTTTCACCAATCCGACCGATTTGGATGATGCTGATTGGATACCCGATATTGAAAATAGTGCACCACAACCGCTACCACAAATCGAAATGGATTACATTGTGGCCAAGCTGGGACTATCACAACACGACTCCGAATGGCTGACATCATTTTTGAAGAGAAGAAAACTCACACAGCAAAATGTCAGCGCAACATCATACCGACAACGCCAAGCTGACTCAGACCATGAATATGAACAACCTACGAAGAAAACAAGATCATCAGAACCACAAGCGTCAACTTCTACAAGGATGGATATTGCCAATAATTGAAAAAATGTTCTAAATTTTGTTTTTATGCATATTATAATTGCGTATTAATTGCATATTATTTTATTTTCATTAAGTTTTTATAAATAAAGTTTTTTTTTGCATGATAATTTTTTAATTTATATTTTTATTTTTATTTTAAGGGTGGTGGCTATAACTGATTTTTGAAATTCATACCTTTACTCAATTGCGAATAAAAGCGAAACGCGTGCATCGATTTTTATGATCTTTGTCTCATTTTGCTCATAGGTTATGTGACTTTGCGAAAAAATAACTAGACTTGAAACTTTTTTCCATTTTGGATTTTTTATGTATTTTTAAAAAAAAAAATTTAAATTTTTAGGCAAAAAATAATTTTTTCCCTTCATACATTCATTTTTAACTTCGAAAGTGTTACTTGTATAGGAAAACAATATATGAACAGATTAAGGGAATTGTAATTCTTAATTTTTTAAAATTTATTTCAACTAAATTGGGCTAGTGGTTGTCGAGCTATGTCAAACAACAGGGCCTAAAACGTGATAAATTCCCCTATACGATAGTACTAACTTCAAATCGATACTAATTTCAAATCGCAGGTAAGAAGACAAAACGAATGATGCAGAAATTCTTCTTTTTGGGTCTAATTTCACATATAGTTCACAGAATTGAGTTGGCAAATCATGTGTTGTACTGTGTTATGACATTAGAGTCCTGTTTTAATTTTATTAAATTTTTAATTCTTCTAATTGTTTCGGTTTATTCTGTTAAAAGATTGATATGAGAGGAAACACAACTAACTATAAAAAGTACGTGAAACAAAAAGCTGTTGAAAGAAAACACTCATTTAAAATTCAGATCACTAAACACCTTCTTTGTTTGTATAAAAAGAATTTTGAAATATACAAAATGCCTTTTGTATATGAAATAAAAAAATTAAAAATTTTGTTACATCGGTTAATCGACTGAAATTAACCGGTTTAATCGTTAATCGAAAATAGCCAATTTTTAATTAGCCGATCAGTTAATCGGGTAGTAATTAATCGGTTAACCGAATGAATAACAATTAGTTAAGTTTTGAATACTTACCTCCTTATGCAAAAAAAGTTAAAGTTCACATTAGCTAACCAACACATTAAGCCCAGTAAATGTGCATAGGCTTAATGTGTTGGTTAACTAATGTGAACTTTAACTTTTTTTGCATAAGGAGGTAAGTATTCAAAACTTAAGAATAAAAAACACATAAAAAAAACTTTAATAGAAAAATAAAGTATAAATACGAACCAAAAAGGGGAAGAAATGTGAAACAAGTGAAAAGATAAAAATAATAATGATTCAGCTCAAACACACAGAGTATAATCGTATCTCATTGTATCCCATATGAAATAAATTCATTCCATAAGTGAGCAACTGATAATTTAAAAAAAAAAAAATGTAAATATATGATTTTTTCAAGAACGTCTCCAAATAATGACCTATATAATATGAATGCCTCTATAATTACAGTAGTTGATTCCATCAATGATTTAGATAGATAGTTGGATTTCAGGAATCGCATCACTTTAACAGCTAACAACGCTATTGGTGTCCTGGGATTTATAAAAAGGTGGTCTAAAGAGTTTTCAGATCCTTATGTTACTAAGCAACTGTTTACCACTTCGGTTCGACCGATTCTTGAATACGGATCCGTGATATGGGATCCACAGTACTCAGTACTCTTAAAAAAATCGAGTCAGTTCAAATCCAGTTTTTATTATTCAGTCTTCGTGGCTTGGGTTGGGACTAGGGTATTTATTCGGTTTAATTACCGATTAATTACTACCCGATTAACAGATTGGTTAATTAAAAATTGGCTATTTTCGATTAAGGATTAAACCGGTTAATTTCAGTCAAATAACCGACGTAACAATTTTTTTGTAGAATTATAACCTATTTTTTTGAGTTTTTAATTATTTGTTTCGTCTCATATACAAACGGTATGTGTTTAGAAAAAATTTTTTCATACAAACACTAAAAAATAAAATAGATTTCAAACGTGTTTTAAAACAAAATTTTCATATAAATTTTCCTTAAAATAGATTTCATATCCAATTTAGTTTTTTATGAATACGGCAGTAAAGGTGTTCTATCAATCTTTTAACAGAATTAACCGAAACAATTAGAAGAGTTAAAATGAAAAAAAAAAAAAAAAATTAAAAAAGGACTCTATACGTTTAGAGGAATCCAGGAAAAGGACTGATGCATTCGATATTCGATATTGGGTTGCTTTCGATTTGTTCAACATCAACGATAAGTGAAAGAATTTTTTCCAAGTCAAGTTTTATTAAAACTAAAGAAAAGAATCGCTTAAGCATTTAAACCAAATTATTTTTCTAAATTTTTATTTTTTAAGGTCTCCCTAAACTATTGAATTAACTAATAAAATAATCTTAAGGTTTATTTTTTAGTTAATACATAATATATTAATTAAAAACTATGTATTAAATATTTACGAATTATTCTTTTGTTGACTCGTTTTTGTTTAAGAATTGTTATGTTTGTTATGTTGTTTTTTTTACTAATAAACTCTAAATAATAAACAATTTATGCATTTTTATTTATTGAAATGACTTAATTTATAAAAAAACTTTATTAATCGGCTAACCGATCAATCAAGTCGTCAGAAAATGTTAAATGCTCTTTTTCTACTTAAGCTAATAAACGGTAGTGTCAATTCTCAATTCTTCCTGGGAAAAATTAACCTTAATGTAACTGTGCGTCTATCAAGGTCTTATAGCATCGTAAGTATTAACTATTATACCACAAACTATGCTGAGTTCGATCCATTTCGTATTGTATGTAATGATTTTTATAAGTTATATAAATAATTAAATTAATTGAATTAATTCGTTTGAATATGTATATCGTTAACTAAAACGCAAAAGGCCCTATCTTACAAAAAATCAAAAATTGACTTTTTCATTGATTCTGATGTATTGCATCAACTCAAATGGCCACAAAACAATTTGGTATCTTTCGACCAAAATTAAAGATTTTATTTGCCAAAAACAAAAGGCGCTGTCTACAAAAGGTTACGCGAAAAATGCTAAAAGGACTAACTAACAATTTGCATAATATGCAACATTGCTAATTGTTAAAAGAAATGGTAGGTTTTACAAATAGAAGAAAAATTTATTTTAAACAGTTTAATGCAATTTATAAATTTATCATATTAAAATGCTTTTGATTCTCCTGTAAAACTTTCAAAATGTTAAATAAGGCCTTTTGCGTTTTAGGTAACGATATGTAATTGTTTCTATACTTGCTTTTTTTTGTACGAACTGAAACTTTTAATTTATAATAGTCTGTAATTATTTTTCCATAGACTTAATGAAATAAATAAATAAATAAACAACTCTAACAGTAAATGAGCAGCGCATGTATAATGAAGAATAACTTGGGTACCCTGACCCTAAGTGTATTCATAAAATACCTAGAAATCTTTTAAAACTGAATCATATAACGAAGATTTATAAAATCTTCAAAACTGGTCCCCAAAATTCATATAACAGATAAACTAACATGATCACGAAACGCAAATCATACACATAACGGATGATCCTATGAGTTTTATCCTACACAAGTTATAAGCTATCGTTCCACTGTAAATCTCAATTCCATAAAGAATAAATTACATTATTAAGGCATGTCCCAATTTCTTTTTAATGAAAAACGGCAAAGAAACGTTCACAGAATATGATAGTCTTAAAATCATAGAAATTTGACCTGTAACAGAGTAAATATACTCAAAAGTAATGTTACAATCAATATGAAACCCTAATGAACTATTTCCAATTCGCCACAAGCTCTAAAGGCCAATGATATATGATCCTTATTAAAAAACATAGCCCTTGTTTTGATCGGATTAAGACCCAAAAATTTAATATAGACCATTCCAAAATTCGATTCAAATCATCATTTATTTTACGACAGAAGTTGGCTGTTTTGCACACTTTCATACACCCACTAATTGCACATCATCAGCAAAAACATGGGGCATAAATTGCATCCAAATATCTTTTTTATCTGAAGCATCTGCGAAAATTTTATAAGATGCGCTTAAAAGAATAAATGAGTTCATGCTTTTTTCCTTTTATTGCACAAACTTTTTAACCTTTTAATAGGCTTAAATCATGATTAGTTTGCAGATTTGCAATTTCTACCCACACGTTTTTTGCTTCTCTGATTTTTCTTCTAATAAGACGTTGTAAGTGATTATATTCAGTATTATCCTCATTTCTATATTTTCTCCTTTCATCCATCAAAAGAGGTATTTTATCGGTTATCCATTGTTATTACTGTTATTTTGCGTTTGAAACCAAATTTATCATTTGCTATACCGTTTAACATAGATGTTGTTATACCCCACAATTCAATTGGGTCTGAGTCGATATTGATCATATTTTCAACGTTTTGGTTTATTTTTTGGGTTACTAGATCTTAACCTGTGCGTTTCTTAACTTTACCAAGATTAGATGCGGACTTCGTTTTGAACATTTTTGTGAAAGAAAGTTTAATTCTCATAAAGCAAATAGCAGATTGTGATCCGGCAGTAAATCTGCTCCAGGATATGATTTAGCATTGATGATTAACGAAGAAAATCTTTTATTTATAATAGTATATAATTATAATAAATGTGGTTATGTACAGTATTGTGGATGTTATCCATAGGTGATATTCAGGTGCATCTGGGAGGTAATGACCAAAAAAAGTATTTGTAATTCTAAAGCCATGTTTTTGGCAAAACTGTATAATCGATCACCCCGATCGTTCCGGTCTCCCAAACCAAAATCGCTAGTGACATCTATGCCCGTATTCATAAAAATATTTTTAATTTAATAAAGGATTATAAAACAAATTTTGTATGAAAATTTTTCTTAATAACCGTTTATGAATACGAGGGTAGCCCTAGTGTTTTAACTTTGCCCACCATAGCATTAAAATCACCCAATTTTATGTTTATGTCTTGAAATGTTGTAATTTTTAAGGCATCAGATATCTCACCATAGTTACATTACACTTTCCGAGCTATCTGCGGTGGAAGTCTGTATTATATTAAATTTTAAGGATTTCGTATTCAATTTTATTAGCATAACCCAATCAGAAATTGGTAAAAAATCCGATACACTTCTTTTAATTATTTGGCCAACTAAATTACCAACACCTCTTCTGGGTAGTGTTGTTTCGTTATAAGATCAATATACTGTTGTAATCTTTGTCGATCTTCAGACCTTTCATTTCTTTGATGGTATTTAATAGCTTTCCGGCTTCATATAGGCTGTGTATATTCCATGTTGCTACATTTATTGAATGTTTGGTTTTTTTCTGGGGATTCTTAGCACCCTCGTATTGACGGATACTGAAGGCTGTTGATTAGTTGTGTTCTTCATGTTAATTACTAGGGAATTTTTACTCCAGTAGTTTGCCGTTGCCTTCTGAAGGATCAATATCTTAACATAGAGGCAGACGCTGTTCGTAGGCGTCCAACAGTCGCTACAGATGGGAAATTGGATACTTAGATGGCACCAATTCAACGCCATGTCGTCAGTGCTTTCTCGGAACTCAGAATTCATTGAAAGGGTGGTGCCAACCACTCCTTTTTTGAGACCATCCAATCTGACCGCTGAATTATGCAGGACTGCTTATTTAATTCGTAGTTTACTTACATATTTGTGGCCGTATCATTATCCGCAACCTGTGACGCGTCCCATAGCAACAAGCTGTCCAAGAAATGACATTTCCATTATCTCTAAGGTAACTTAAAGGCAAAAAAAAAGTTTGTTCCCCGGGGCTATTTTCATTGCTTTTCGTTATTAAGTCTTTTCAAAGGCGTTGATACCATTTTAAGCCTTCTGGGACAGTTAAGAATGACATCTTGTAATTCAATTTCAATGAAATTTCAATTTTATTTATGATGTTATAATGATGTTCAAAAACCAGATTTATTTGAAAACATAAATTCCCATTTATTTTGCAATCCAAAGATCTTAGAACGAAAACGATAAAAATTTGTGATTACATTCTTTTTTCCCACCAAGTATTGTTTTGATTTTTGAATATTCGATTTTTAATAAGTAAACAAGATGGTTTAGAATAAACAGGATAACATCTGATCCTGTTTATTTACTTTAACACATAATATTTTTTCTAAATGTCAATATTATAGATGAAAGTCTATTCATTTTAAAAATTACCAGCTGAGTTTAAGTTTAATAATTAAGTTTAATAATTGGTGTTTTATTGATTGTCCAAAAAATAACGCGGGATTTGAATGCAGTTACTGGTTGGCAAGCCTAAAAGAACAACATGACGACTGAGAAGCAGGGCTGTCAGATGTGGCGATTTCTCGCCAAGCGTGGCGATTTTCAAACTTGTTTGGCGACCTAAATTTCGATTTGGCGACATGGCGATTTTTTGGCGATTTATAAAATAGTTGGCGATTTTGTTGGCTATAT
This sequence comes from Pollenia amentaria, assembly GCA_943735925.1. Taxonomy (NCBI): domain Eukaryota; kingdom Metazoa; phylum Arthropoda; class Insecta; order Diptera; family Polleniidae; genus Pollenia; species Pollenia amentaria. The sequence goes on along the minus strand of OX031006.1, from coordinate 237,323,347 downwards.
TTGATGAGCCATGAATTTGTTTTGAAATTTGTTAAACTCTCCATACGAAGAAATAATTTTTTTTTTATTCCAGTATTTCAATGTATGAAATTTGATGCATTCATACGTATGACCAGTATTTAAAACTAAATTATGTTGAAATGGCTGATGAAGATAATGAAAATCTTCGAGCATTTTTTTTTCACATTTAAATGTGCTCTTGAAAGAAGTAATAAGTATAATTCTTTAAAAAATTAATTTAATTAAAGTTTATGAACATTTTTTCCATTATAAAATGTGACATATTATCACAGATAAAATTCGTTGTTGTTAAAGATTTTTATGAATCCTAACGTACCTTTGGATGTTAATGAAATACAATCTAATTTAAATCAGTTTAGGCTAGCAATATATAGCTACAAAGATATGGCAGGTACGCATTGGCTGTTCTTTATATGTTGGTTATTACAACTTGTAGTAATGCCTGTGTTGAAATATTGAATTCCACTAAAACTCGCCTTCGAAATAGAATGCGATATGAAGTTATCGACACGTTTTAACGAGTTAAAAGTTATATGAATGTAAATAGTACATGTTGCATTTATTTTGTACCTTCACAATGTATTCCAAAAAAGAAGACAAAAGGAGAGTCTTCTCGGCGAAGTACGATATATAGCGTTTTAGATATATAATAGTACTGCAACTACATACAAATGTATTGTATATCCAATATTTGTTTAATACTTACCGCAAAACTTCTTGTTTTGTTGCTCTAAGTAGACTACTATAAAATATTTTAAACATTGCACATTTTTTGTGTCTACTTATAATTTTTACTTTGTTCTAAATAAAAATTAAGCAAAATATATCATGGCGACTTTTTTTAATTTTTGGCGTATTTTAGCGATACGGAACAAATTTTTTTTTTGGATTTACAAAAAAATATTTTTAATTATTCTTAAAATACGTATGTTATTGTCAAAAACTAAAAATTAAATGCTTTGGCGATTTTGGCGATTTTTGGCATTGGATTTGGCGAAAAAGTTCAAAATCAATCTGACAACCCTGCTGAGAAGTCAAAATTAAGAGTTACACATGCAAAAAGAGTTCGTTAAATAGAGTAAACATCAACAACACAGAGTACTTTACCGAGGTGAAAAAAGTTACGTGTGAAAAGGGCCCAAATCTGTTGCGAAGAAAAAGACAGAAAGTGTTTTTTTTGTAGTGAAGTTGCAAAGTGTAAAAACAGGTGGCTAAAATCAATACAAATTGCTTTATAAAAAAAAAAAAAACACAAACCACATCAAACGAAAGCATTAGCTCAACAAACGCTTTATTTTGTGAAAACAAATTCATTTAGTATTATCGCTTTGTTTTATAATGTTATTTACTTATTTAAATATTATTTAATCATGTTGTGGTAAACTTAAAAATTAATTTTTACAACAGTACCCATGTTCTGTAACTTTGGTGAGAACTTCTCGCATCGAAAACTTGTAAAACAAAATATTCCATCGTTTCTCGAAATGTGAGAAAAAAGTGTGTCTGTAACTCATGTCGAAAACTATCAAAAGAGATTACGTCGTTACGTTGTAAATGTCATAATATTCCACTCGAAGCCGATATGAAATTGCAGATGTTGTAAACGCCAGTCAAACGTACATTGACGGCGACCAAATTTGAAAAATTTTCAACTATGGCGGCGAAAAAACAACCGTCGGCTATACCAAAAAATGTAAAGTGCGACTTTAATGTTTGTTGGTTACAAAATTGCTTTGAAAACATTCGTATATTTTTCAAAAATGTTAAAAGCAATATAATTAAACAATGAAATAAATCTGCCAAGAACAAAATACCTATCGCTTCCGTGTTAATATTCATTGCATTTTTCATTTAAAATTTATTTTTTAGTGTTAAAATTTTTTCGCACCCCGTTTTTATGCGTGAGTTTATTTGACAGTTCAAAGCGGGAACTTTCTCACAAAAATTTTACAGACACACTTTTTCAGTATATTGGCGAGAAATTTTCTTACGTGACAGTTATTACTCGCCAAAAATTTTACAGACGTAGTTAAGTGAGAAAAACAGCTGTTTGTTTCAATTTATGGCATTTTTGCTTCATTTCTCACATTTCAATCGAAAAGTTTCTCGCCGCGGGAGTTACAGAACATGGGCACAGCTTTGCAAAAAAAAAAAAGAAAAAAAAAAAAAAAATAAGATCCTTAAAAAAAAATAAATAAACAAATTTGTTATCACTGTATTGCGGCATAAGAGATGGTGCAAAGAGAAATGCAAAAAGGGCAGCAATATCTTCGGTCTCGTGACACCTCTGTATAGTACTCTGTAATCAACAAGTAGGTTCTGATTTTTCTAGGAAAATTGGATGATGTTGTTGTGGTCAATTTGTGATTTCAACAAGACAATAGTACCACATACACTAGATCTAATCTTCAAAATCTGGTGTTAATTTTTAGACATTCTTTTACAATAGTTAAAAATTTTACGATTGGAATTTATTTTTCCTTACTTAAGGCTTATAACTGTTAATTGGGGGCATAAGCTAAAACTTTGCTGGCAACATTGTTAAGCAACAAAACTCTTACTACTCAATGTCGATCAGAATTGCCATGTTAGGAGGTTAGCATATAGAGGGAGTTTACACGGTGTCTTTTCAGACATGTCTAGCAGACACGTTTGTTTTGTTTTTTGGCGATCGGGTTAAAGAAGAAAGAGGGGTTGTCAAACAGACACGAAACGAGTTTTCATGTTTGTTTTATTAAATTTTCATGTTTTTTAATTTGTATGTATATGGATATTAGACAATTAGACATGAAAACAGACATGTTTGGAAAGACATCGTAAAAAGACAATAGGTTCTTGGAAGCATGTTCAAAAGAAAATGCATAAGGCAAAAGACATGTCTGAAAGGACATTAGTTTTAATTTTGGAAAATACTTGGGGGGTAAAAATCCTTGGGGGAAAATCTAGGGGCAGTAGAATTCATATTTAGTGGATTTAAAATTCGGTTGCTTAGTATAGTACACAATTTTACCACTGAGCAATTTAAAGGTATGAAATGCTCAACCTTTAAATTCCAACTATATATACACAGCTGATTAAAAATACTTATCAATTTTTGATATCTTTGAATAAACCTAAATCCAATACAGGGCTCTTACATATCGCAATTTATCAACAATAAGATCAATATACTGTTCTTAGGGCTGTTTTGGTTAAAAATGAAAGAATTTGGGGTGTTTCTCCTTTTGATTTTAAGGTTTTAGTTACTAAATTTTGACTTGAAAATGCTAGTCCACTTAAACTAAAATTACTGCCAGAATTTTCCATTAAGAGCGATTTCTTTCAAAAACAGGTCGATTGTAGAGGGGTTTTAATTTTTTTTTTTGGCGCAGAACAATAATTATCTGACAACACTGATTTCGATACAGATAAACAATAATACTTTCTCTATGTTCTTTTTGTTTCTTACGAAGTCTGGGTTCATACTTCTTTCAGTAACAGCCATACCTAAACCAGAGCGGAACGCGTTTTCTAGCTGCCAAGAATCCTCATGCACATACAATTTGTATGAAGCATCCCTAAATAGCGCGGCGTCAACGCTTTGGCATTGGAAAACCGATTTTGACAGCGCGTTAAAATATGCAGGGTTGCTATTTTTGTTTTGACAACCCTGTTTTTATAGTTTGATAATAAATAATGGCAAATTAGCTGCTTTTAGGTTTACCCAGCGGTTTTAATTCCATTTCTTATATCTTTTATGAGGGTTTTAGTAAGCACGAGAGTTAACACTACTGTTTATGACACAACGCAGACGCTCTTCTTTAGGTATGGCATATCAGCGTAAAAGTTACTTGTTTAGGTACGGCTGTTAGCCTGAGTTTATTTGTTGAGAGGAAAGAGAATAATAGCATGTTATCTCCCCTAAACTGTTAATTTGCCCGTAATTTAAAATTAAAATATTTTACATTAAATTGGTAGAATTTTAAAATCGATGTTTTATTGATTGACAAAATAGTAAATCTTACAAAATTAAATTTTTTTTCACTCTTTTTATAATTTTAATATGGCATCTCTTTGCTTAATTTTTATGTACTCGTTGTAATAAAGTACGAGCTTCACACATTTTTACAATGTCCTCTGAACGCTCTTGTTTCTTTATATAACGCAACGGATTTCCTTGTTGTTTTTGCTTTTATTTCTACACACATTTTTTTCGGCTTTACTGAACTTTATTTTGGTTTTTTGTTTGATTTTCATTTTAAACATTCGTTCTGTGTTTTTGTGGGAGGCGATTACGAAAAGCTCCTCAAACTTCTATTGCAAGTCTGCAAAGTGTTTGTTTTGCATTACGAATTTCAGTACATTGTACATACATATACATACATATTTGTTTATGTATCATATAAATTGTACATAATATACAAGTATACACACTTACAAAGAGAAAGTAATAGAAGTTATCGAATGTTGATTGAAAAAAGAACAAAAAATAAAGTAAAAAAAAAAACGAATTAAAAGAAATTTGTGAAGAGGTTTATGAATTTAGAGATTTCCTGAAAATGTTAATAATATATTTATTTTTCCGCTACGTACTGTGGCATAGTTGGATATTAAAAGTGTTATATTCGGTTGTGCCGGATCTAATATACCCTTCACCATAGTACTCAAATGCCAATTGTTACCCCGGTCATATGGTATGGGCGCTTTTGTGTTAAAATCCTTATTTCTGCAGCAAGTTTGTGTGGACGGTACGTGAAATGAACAATTTTAAAACATACTCGAAATCGATAAAAATTGTTTTTTTTTATGAATGATTTTTTAAACAGAGCATTTTTGGGTTTACATTGATTTGGCCCCTGAATTTGACATTAGCTTCCTTAAATGTTCTTTAAGAATAAGAATTCAACTAATTACAAAACAAATAATCAAATTGTTATTTATCCCTCTTGATCATACGGGAGCTTGTAGGAATCATCTTAGTGACATTTCACTTTTTGGTGTAACATCCTCGGGGGATGGTGAAAGTGTAGTCAATACCTAGGATTTGAAGAAAATCGAAAATTGACAGATCTCAAGAGATCTTTAAAACTGACTATTGATTGAAGCCTCCATTAGTATGCTTTTCTTGCTGTTAATGTTTTCTGTCCTTGCGGAAGTTCCTTTTTTTCGTTAAAAATATACTTTCGGGGATAATGTCGTGGTTGTGGTTTACTATCCAAATTCGCAGGGAGGGAGATCTTGACAATCCTACTAAACGGCTGATTTTTCTATGGAAACGTTCGGACTGATAGGGATTCATCCTTACTCCACGTCTCCATGCGCTATCGATTTGAACAAGACATGAACATAACGCCGGCAGAGCAACAGTACTTATTTTTTCCTGTTCTTGTATGTGGCGAATACGTGTTGATGTTCATGTTCTGCTTTACCACAATTTTTGTTGTTGTGCGTTTGGTTGTAGACAGAAAATGACATTGTAAGGAGTCCATCATGGCGAACATGGTTTCTACATATGTTAAGCCAACGATGGCAGCACATGAACGAAACATGAACAGTCTACACGAGTAGAATTCAACATTATGTTCTTACCAAGTTAATGCAAAAAGAAAACCGTTCGGCCTTCCGAGTACCCAAAAATTGAAAATGCGTTCTCCGGATGGTTTTTTAATATGAGAAACAAAAAGATCACTGTTAGCGCACACGGAAAATATTTTTGAGGGGAAATTAGTTGCCATTCGTAAATATGAACAATCTTGCAAAAGCGAACTGGCGTGGTTTTAATTAGTTCATATTATCGCGAATGCACTGTAAAAAAATAAATTGTGAACGTAAAGGAATTTTATTGTCTTATGCCCGTAATTTCTACAAAAAGAAATCTAGATGTGTATAGAAATCTTTGGTGTAAGTGCTTCTATATTTTAAAAGAAAACTTAAGGTAAAAACACGAAAGCAAATAAATGTTGAAATAGGTAAAGGTACGAACACGACCAGCTATCTTTTTGTAGAAATTACGGGCATTAACCATAGTATAATAAGTACCAGGTATGTTCATTAGGGAGAGTTGTCAATATTTACCCATGTTATGTCAAACAACGAAATATTACTCACTTGGAAATATTTGAATTTCAAAATATTTTGCACTTTTTAGATATTTCCAACTAACTTTTTTATATAAAACTGTATTTAATTCAATACTAGCGGGCCCGTTGCCTGCTTCGCACGGCAAAACCTGCGGCAAAAACACACTCACTTCACATACGCACCGCACACACATGCGTTATCGGATTTCAACCAAACTTCATATAAACCATATATGGGCCACTGCCTACGTAGTGTATAAGTTTGGTTGTAATCGCACGACGCGTTTATGATTAGTTCGGCGACGTACATATACTGACTTATTTTTATACATATATATAAATTTTGTTTATTTGAAATAGATTTTTGGTTTAAACTTGTTATCACAAAATTTTTATATTAAGAAATTTTTAAAAAAATAAAATTGATTTATTTTTTGATTATTGACACTTGTTTTAAGTTTTTCCTTATTTTCTTTTGTTTGACGTTATATGGGTTTTAAAATTGAGACACACTTTCTAATGACTATACCTTGTATTATTCTACCATGGTTTTAACCAAGTTAACTTTTAAATGTAAATCGATATAAATATTTTAGAGCTGCGTTATTTTTTTATTAAAAAAGATAAATTTTTGCATCTATTTTTATTTATTTTTAATGTTAAAACATTAGCTATGTTTCTTTACTTTTTGGGTAAAGTTCGTGAAAATGAGAGCAAGCATAAATTTCTCCCACAAAGATACAAAATTACACAAAAGTACGGGAACAGAAAAAACCATTTTTAACACAAAATAAGAAGTCAAAGTGTTTTGACAGTCTTAACAAACCAATAAAAGTTTGCGCCACTTTTGAAAAATTTTATATTATCTGCAGAAATAAACTACATATATATTACCAGAAATAGAACAATAAAAACACTTTTACAATAACTTACATTATTTTTCTTGATATTTTAATACAAAACTTTTTTATTTAATAACACTATTTTATTCCACAACACTTTCCAAAATTTTGTTCATTAGCATTTTTTCAATCCCTTTTTTTGTTTTGTTTATGTTTTACAGCTGTTTAACAATTTACACGAAGAAAAAGTTTGGGCTGTTTCGTGCAAGAAGAATTTAATTCTCTCAAACTCGCTCTCTTTTACACAAATTTAAAGTACGGGAACGCTTTTCGTGCAAATTGGGATCCCGAGGGATCCCAAAGCAGAGTAAAGAAACAGAGCTATTATGTGACTTTTATACCCTCTACCACTAGTGGTGTAAGAGGGTATACTTAGTTTGTCATTGCGTGTGAAACATTTTTAATGTTCATCTAAAGGTACGGTCACATATGGCAAATATTAGCCCCAAATATGTTTGCCTTTATTTGGCAAATTTTTTTTCAAAACAATGTAGGTTTCATTTTGTGGTCACACTGCGCACATTTATTTGCTCATATTTGTTTGCTCGAACAGATGTCAAATAGCGGCAAACACACATATTAGCAAACATGTTTTCCATATGGTCACACTTAAAAAAATATTTGCCGAAGCAAAATATTTGACCAAACTGTCAAAATATATAAATTTATTTGCCAAAACACTATTATACAAATTGTGATGGAAAATATAGAGGAATTTCTTTCAATTAGAGCGTGTTCTATTTTGATCTGACAAACCATCTGACATCAGCTGTTTTGCAAGTCGTCTGTTTGTGGAGGCAAATATATATTAAAATCTATTTACTTACACATATTCTTAAAAAAAAACAAAATTTTTAATTAACTAAAATACAATAAAAAGTGAATATAAATATAAATCAGTAAATAGTTTGCTAATATGAATGTTTTTATGTTATGTCAGGTGAAACCAAAAAGGAACGTGTTAAAGCAAAAATGATTAACGTTCTGTAATTGTCAATTTTGACAGACATGTGAAATTACATATGGACTTTACATCTGACAAACCCACCGCAAAATAAATATCGTGTAAAATTGCTTAAACATTTTTGAAAGGTTGACTTTAAAATCGATTATACATACATATATGATTTCAGTGTTCTTTTTATATTTCGTAATCCATTTTTGAAATCTTAAAATGGTAATTACTCAAAAAATGGTTTTATACAATAACTAGCATTTAACCCGCTACTTCGTTAGCATCTCCTTTTCTTTCGTGGACATATTACGCCAAAGTTTATGTTTCTAGGTTTTAACCAGCTACTTTGTAATAGGTACGATTTTCACCTCTTAAACGTTCGAATTTCGAAAATGTACCAAATTTTTATTTGTATTTTTTAGATACTTTATGAATGTGATATAGTTTTTATTTTAATGTTTATTGGTTTAAAAGATAGATGGCATAGCAAAAAAGTTTAAAAATACAAGTTTTACCCGTTTACTCCCCAAAAAGGCCGAATTTCAAAAAAGTACCAAGCACCTGTCCGCTTATTTTTTTTTATTGAACAACTATAAGTACTAAATTTTTGACTAAAAAAAAATGTTTTGTAAAAAAGTACCAAAAATAGTTACGGTTTTTACCCCTTAAATGTCCGAATTTCGAATAAGTACCAAATTCGTATTTTGATTTTTTAGATAAGTTTCAAATGTGATATAACCCTTATTTCTATGTTTATAGGTTTAAAAGATAGATGGGGTGACAAAAAAGTCCAAAATACAGATTTTACCCGTTTACTCCCTATTTCCCCTTTTTTGTACTTTTTTTCTCCCCATTGAAGCAAAAAAAAATTTAAATATTGTAGTGGGAGCCCATAATTTAATACGTCTATGTCAATAAATAAAAACAATGTTTTGTAAAAAAGTACCAAAAATAGTTACGCTTTTTACCCCTTAAACGTCCGAATTTCGAAAAAGTACGAAATTTGTATTTGGATTTTTTAGATAAGTTTCAAATGTGATATAACCCTTATTTCTCTTATTATATGTTTAAAAGATAGGTGGGGTGACAAAAAGTACCAAAATACATGTTTTACCCGTTTACTCCGTTAAAGGGCTGAATTTCCAAAAAGTACCAGACACCTGTCCGCTTATTTTTCTAAAGAACAACGATAAGTATGAAATTTTAGTTTTAGAGATATAAGGTTACCGAATTTACCCCCTAAACATTCGAATTCCAAAAATCCCGTCTTTGTGATCGATTTGGGGAGAGCTAGCCCTGGTCCAAATTTCAAGTTTTTACCTTCAGTCGTTTAGGCTGTGCGATGATGAATCAGTAACGTTATAATTTTATATATATAGATTAGATAACTTTTTTATCTTTGATCCAAGGCTGTAACCGCACGACGATTTGGCTACAACAACAAAAAATACTGAAAATCAAAACGAATTTAATGTAATTCCAAAATCATGTGTTTTTTTTAATAAATAAATTAGATAAATGTTAAATTTTACAAAAATATTATAACAATACTTTGTGTTTTTTTATTTGATTTTAGTGGTATATTTTTTTTTAAGTTGTTCCCAACAGCAGTTATTTGCTACTGTTTGCTCTTACAAAATAATTGTAAGAACAAATATTTGTTTGCTTAAAATACAGGCAAATATTTGTTTTTGAGTGGTCACATTAAAAGCATTTTTGTTTGACACCAAACAAATTTATTAGCCCAAAATCAGCTGTTTTCCTGTTTGTCGCAAATAAATATTTTGTGGTCACATTACGGCAAACAAATATTTGACGTTTTTCGGCAAATGTTTGCCATATCTGACCGTACCTTAAGACCTGTGTAGATTTAGCCATGCCCGCCGCACAGTGTGACTTTTGTTACTTTTAGGATGCCAAAAGGAAAAAAAAAAATTGTTCTCCGATTTTAATAATTTTAGACTATTTAATAGTAAAATGTACAACTATTACGAATATGTACTCAAAACAAATCAAAAAACAACAATTAACATGATAACAGCTATCAAACTTGCGTCACTGTGACAAGTGTAGTAAATCTGTTTATATTATTCATTTTTTGTTGAGCTTTGCGGTGGCATTACTTTTGTTTGGCAAAATATTTTTACAAAAGTCTTTTTGCTTTAATTAAGTTAGAACCTTTTCTATAAAGACTGGTAAGTTCCTGAAGCTTTAACGTTATTATTTTATTTTTTAATCAATGAAAATATGCAATCACTAAAAATTGAGTGATTTCCAAAATGTTTGTTTTTCGATAGAGAAAAACTTGCATGATTCTGTAGAATTCTGTTAAGTGATTATATGGAGATTGAAGGTTTATATATCAAGTTTCAGATTCAACAATAAGTTTTTGCTTCTTTTTTTGTGTCCAATGCTATATCGATCTCATCATTTTTATTACTAAATTTCATTGCCATATCTACTTTTATTTGACTGTTACGACTTTTGGCATCCTAAAAGTAACAAAAGTCACACTGTGCGCCGGCCTGTCTGTCAAAAACACGCTTACTTTCGAAAAACTCAACAGAAAATAACAAAACCCAGTAAAAAACGTGCTCCAAAAGGAGCAGGTTTTATGTATGAATTCATACCTCAAATTGCTTCAAACCTGCTGATGGGATGCCTGATTTTTGTATGGAGTGTTCCCGGTTTGGAGGACTATTTTCTGCTGACAAAAAGCGCTTCTTTTAACATAATAAAAAATGCAAATGAAGCACTCCTAAAGTGCTTTTTTAAGGTCTAACTATATTAACATATTTATAAATATTTTGATTTAACTGGCTTAAATGCCTTTTTTAAGCATTTTCATAAACCATAATTAGTCAATTCACAAGGTATCCTAACATGTCATATTGTCAAAATGTCCTAATATTTCACAATGGTTTAAAAATATTGTTGTTGGTTTGTTAACAAAAAGTGTCTTAAATAAATAGAACGTTGCATGCTGTGTTTATTGTGCTGTCGTAATTAATCAGAAAAGTCCAGCGCTGAGCGGCTGAGCCGTACAACAATATTTTTAAACCATTGTGAAATATTAGGACATTTTGACAATATGACATGTTAGGATACCTTGTGAATTGACTAAATATATTTTTATTTTCCGCTTTAAAACCTTCTTCGTTGTCAGCACTAAAATAGCAGCTTTTTTTGTATGTTTTATTCGTTATCATTTACTGCTGTATAAGAGCTCTCTTATTGAAGCGCTCGATTATGCGCTTTTTCTCTTAAGTGCTTCAAAATACACCATTTTTTTTACTGGGTATTGATGTAAAAAAATGGAAGCAGCTTGGAAAGGAAATCTAGCATAATCGGCTTAGTAGAAAAAGAATTATGAAACCAACTGTAGAACAGCTAAAAAAATTTATAAATTCGTTTTATATGACTGCAAACTAATGCACCTAATAATATTTCTGAAACAAATCATAATATTTTACTGAACTAAGGTCAGGTTTTATGAAGATTGGCTTATTATTTATAGATCCCATATAAAGCCCAGTCCTGAATTATTCGAACTTTCGGTGAAGGGTATTAAAGATTAGGCAAAGCCAATATAGCACTCTTACTTATTTTATATTTTATTTCCCAATTTAATTATATTACTATAAAATATTAACGGGAAATTTCACCAAGTTCAGTTATAATTAACTATCATTTATTACTGTCGAAAACATATCGAAAACATAAAGTTAAAGTAGTAGTTAGTTGTAACTGAACTTGGTAAAATTGGCCGTTATTCATGTAATTTTATACCATGCTAATTATATTCAAATTATTGTCAAATTAAATAGTTTTTCTTTTTATTTTTATAAAAATTTTTTTTAGCACATTTTTTGAGCATATTTTTGACATTTTTTAGCATTTCTTTCACAAAGATCTAGCATTTTTCCTTCACTCAGCTTTGGCAACACTGTCCACATCGGTCCTTATTTTCATATTTCTTTTTAAAATTGTATATTCCAAAATAAATTTTTAACTAGATTTCCTCTTTTCTGTGAAAATCGCGAAAAATGTTTAGCTTTATGGTCCAGTATCAAGACGATTTTAAAAAGGTAAGTGCAACTCTACAACTACAAAAAGCCACATGTATATTGTTTTTGCAATTTAATTGCTTGCTGTCAAAAACAGCTGACCCAGCCAAACAGTTTGCTCAGAAATTATTTCGGTTCTTTTGGCGCAAAACATAAACAAAAGGTTTTTTTGATGTGTGGCAATTATATTTGCAATTCGCCGTGGAGACAGCTGATGAACAACTGACGAGATGCACTTGCCTTTTTGAATTCGCCCTGGTCCAGTATGGTACTGTTAAACTGTTGTCGAGGGGAAACTTAAAACTAAATCTTCTATTTTTTGGGTCTTTATAATTTAATAAAATAAATTTTTTCCTTTTTTTGTTGATTAGCGGTTTTTATTTTGTTGCAAAAAAATCCGACTTTTTGTAAAATAAACGATTTTTAGTGAAAAAAGTATTTATTTTGTAAATTAAGTGATTTTTGGCTAAATTTGAAATTTTAATGCTCTATGCGAATTTTTTTTTCGTTAAATAAGAACTGTTTTGTAAAAAAGTCATTCAGTAAAAAAATTTTAGCGATATTTTTATGGGAGTGTGATTTTTTTTCAATTTCATAAATTTTTCTAGAAGCAATTTTTTTTTGTAAATAAGCGATTTTTTTTAACGAAATTTTTCTTTGTTTGCCAACTAATAGATTTTTTGTGGAATACGGAATTTTTTTTAGGCACATTTGCCTTTAAAAATAAGCGATTTAAATAAAAATTGTTATTTTTGGAGAAATTAATAAAATGTTTGCATTTTTTTTATAAAATCCTTGAAATTAGTAAAAAAAAAAATTATATAAATTTTTGTGATAGTGAATAGAAAATATTCCTGGAAAATATATAGGGAATAAGACTATTAAAGAATAAAAGCTTTTCAAATTTTAATTTGACTTAGAATACACATTCGAATTAATATAAAAATTTATAAAAGAAAAAGGAAAACTCAACATGAGAACTAAAATTCCCAGATTCTATTTGTTACAAAAATTATAAATTTTTTTTTTTTTTGAAAAATAGCCTTTTATATCATATTGAATTTTGGTAAAAGCGATTTTTCTTAAAAGCAAACAAAGTATACCATTAAAAATTATTTTGATTAAAAAAACGACTTTTCTCTTTTTCAAGTGATTTTTGAAAAGGTCTTTCTTTTTGTATTGTGAAATTACTAAATTTTAAAAATTAGCGATTTTTGGACTTTGGTTAAACTCGAAATTTATTTACTTCTTTTTTTTTAAGAAGTGTTTTTTTAATAAATGAGTTTTTCGTTAAACTTTAGATTTTGGTAAATGAAACGATTTTTTGCAAAATAGCGTTTTTTTTAAATAAAATTAACAATTTTTACTTCATATGTGATTTCTTAAAAGAATTTAGTAATTTTTACGAGTTGTCTGATTCTTTCGAAATCCCTATTTCTTTGCGAAAATTATTCTAAAATTGCGATACATTCACAAAATTTGCTTTTTTATGCAATATTGGTAAAATTGATTTTTTTGAAATTTGTATCTTTTTTCGCGGCTTTTTTTTTACATAAAAACTTGATTTTTGGATTTTTGTTGAATTATTTTTTGGGAAAATAGTTTTTCATTTAATTTTGTTGTTGTTAATTAAATTTAGTTTGTAGTTGGTTATAATTTTATAAAACTATCAATTTGTTGTGAAACTTGCGATTTGCTGGTAAATTGAAATGATTTCAGATAAGCGATTTATTTTCCAAAATAAATGTTTCTTAGTGAATTTCTAAATTTGAATTTTGCTGATTTAGTTACATTGTTTTTAACAAAAGTTTTAATTTATATTTGTTAAATTAAAACCTGTATAAACATGCGGTTTTTTGATTTTTTTTGCATATCCAGCTATTTACATACAAAATCAGTGTTCTTATTTTTGGCTAATTATGAAAATAATTAATTATGTTTTGCCAAGCATGTTCTTTTTTTTTTAAATAAGAGATACATGTAAAAGGATTTTCCCAAAAACTATAAAGTTTTCGCGAAATTTGCGATTTTTCCCGAATATTGAAACATTTCTTTAAATATTAATAATAGCTGCTTTACACTAGCACACAAGTCTTATGTATTTTGTAAAAATACAACCCTGTCATGATAAGTTGTTATTTTCTTCAAAATATTTACGTAAGACTCGTGTGATAGTGTAAAACGGCCTTAAGTAGATATTTTTAAAGTCTATTATTTATGCGATAGATATATTTGCTATTTAGTTTTTGTAAAGCGTTTTCGTATTATTTGGCGATTAAATATCGTACTTGTTCCTCTAAACAGCGTCAACTCAAAAATTTTCAATTTTCACTTTTTGCAAGAAACAGTGGCCATATCTACCCACTGTAATCTTAGATCTATTTCTCTAGTATTTTACCCGGCGTTTACACATGCAAGTGCAAGACTTGCACTGCAAGTTCGAAAAATTCAATACACTCACACATTTTTACTAACACCATCACATTTTTCGCACTTGCAGCCCAACTTGCAAGAGAATTTGCTTGCAAGTAAATTTTTGACACTTGCATTAAGTAAAATGACAAATAAAGAAACAGTGCTACCGTGGATGCCTTTGGTATCAATTTACTAGTACTTAGTAATATAAAAATTAAGTTTATTGTTGATTTTCTGTGTGTTTTTAAGAATAAAAACAAAATAAAAACACTACTACAAAGCAACACATCTTCATTGTATTTTGAAACATAAATTGCAAGCATTTAAAAAAAAAATTTTAATCAAAATATTTACTCAGAAATTTTATGATATCGGTAACTACGCAATACTGGATTCACATATTTTTAAAATAAACATAATTTTTTCATCTAGATAGACCAAAAACAAAATAAAGAAATAATTAAATTATTTATATTAAATATTATTAAATAAATTTCGTGATAACATTAACGTGATAATGTTTTTTTTAACCCAAAAATGAAGCTTTTTTCATAAGATGTTTTCGCTTCGAGAAAATTTGAAAAATTAACTTACAGCTGACTGTGTAAACACTCAAGTTACTTGCAAGACTTTCGGCTATTTCTTCGACATTTTCGTTGATAATACATATACACTACTTGCAAGTAATTACTTGCATGTGTAAAGGCAGGGTTATCCCCATTTGTAATATTTATAAGAATACACATAAAAAAAAAGTTATTTTGTCTCTACCGAAAATTTATAAATTTTTAGTTGACTCTGTTTCGAGGAACAAGTGCGATATATTTCACTTAAAAATATGTGTTTTTTGTGAAATTTATGATAATTTTTTTTGGCGTAGGCCAAAAGTTCAATTATTTTTAAAAATTTTTAAAACAACGAGATTAATACCTTATAAAAGAGTATCCGTTTCGCAATTTAATAACTTTTATTAGCAACATGTTGCTAAAGTTTTATCTTATCAACATGTTTAATTGCAAAGTTTTTGTTTGCTATTCTTTGTCAAACTTTGTCGAATATTCTGGAATTACGTTTTAATTTTTATTTCTTAGAATTTGTTCATTCAGCAAAAAAAATTCAACAATTATAACAACAACAGCAATCACTAAAGCAAAAATTTATATAGATACAACAAAACTTATGATAACAAAAACTACAACAATAACGTTGAATAAAAACATTTTTTTTTGTTAACATTGAACTTGAATTTGGTTTTTTTTTTGAATTTTTTTCAAGTATTTATTTTGTTAAAGTTTCCTTTTCAAAAATTTTACTTATGTACAATGTAGGTACAACAAATATATTTTTTGATTTAAATACACAAATACTTATATACAATCACATATTATATACAACATATACGTACACAAGCAAATTGTATGTTGGGTATATGGTTTGATATTTATGTTAGAAACCTAAACAAATTTTTTTTGGCAATATTTTTTTATTCGTTTTTTGCACATTTCGCAAAAAAAAAAAAAAAAAAATTAAAAGTCATGGTTCCTTTTAGTAGCAGCCAAACACAAATAATAGTATGGAAGAAAAAAAAGGAAAAAAACCCAGAATATCTACACAATACATCAATTTATTTTATACTCTTGCACCATCGTCAAATATCTTTTAAATACACTGAGAAAATTGTTTTAGAGTTTATTAAATTCCAATAAACACAAATTATAGATCTGAGCCTGAAAGTAAAAAATACTAACTTCTTGAAGACAAGAATTGTTTTTCAAGTACAGCACATCTTAAATTGAACAATGGTCCAATTTTCTTCGACATTTTGGCTTCCACTAGAACGTGCGCAGATTAGTAAAATTCAAAATAACGACTTTTTCTTTAGATTGGGGTATTTTTTTTTCAGTGCTATCGTAAATTCATCGCTAGTAATGGTTGAATGAATAGATGGGATGTTTTAGATGGGTTCCTTAATTTCGTTTTGCTGTATATTTTTATTGCTGTTTTAAAATTTTCAATTTTTATGGAACAAAAAAAGGAAAAAAGCTAAGTTTTAATTTAAAGTAGCTTAATATTTTCTTTTCATTATAGTTTGTAATTTCCACAGTAATAACTTCTTTGTTATAATAAAAATCGGCAACCCGAATTTCTTTAAAGTGTTTATTTGTCTGAGAGTGTTTAGTAAACACCCTCAGACAAATAATTATTACCACGATTAACTGTACAAGGAAGAGTAATTGAAACAAATTTGAACACAATTACAAGTAATTGTATTTGAAAATAAAAATCAATTGCAGGAAATTTTAATTGAAAAAAATTACAATTACAAGTATCTATTTAATTACAAGTTACAAGTAATTGTAATTAAGCGACCCAAAATTACTTTACGTTTTTCTATATTTACGTTTAATACCCACACAACAATAGTGGAGAGGGTCCCAGCGGGAAAAAGAAGGAGTACGGATGCCTTCTAGAAGGGTTTGTACTCCTCCTTTTGGATGTACAAGGCCTGCTCGCTCCATTACATACTCATATCTTTTTTACACACGTTGTCATTGCGGGGTAGGAATTCCGCGCTCGCTTCTTCGGCGGTTACATAAACATGGCAACTGGATAAAAAAATAATTATTTTGCTTTTGCTTTGGCAAAAACCAAAACAAACAATTTTTCTCCTTCTCTTCTCTATTCTCATAGAAGGGAATGTTGAATGTGTATCTTATATTTTATAAGAAAGAGCCGATGCCTTCTATGAGGCATTCTTTAGCAGTTAGATAAGAATGGTAATTGATTAAAAAAAATGTTTAAGCAGTCCTTTAATAAGGCCTGACGTAAGAAGGTCTTCTTAGTTTTCCCGCTGGGGTATTATGTAATTAGTCTGATGTATGTAAAGCCTAACTGCCGTATTCATAAAAAATAAAATAGATTTCAAACGTATTTTAAAAACAAATTTCCATAAAAATTTTCCTTAAAATATATCCAATTTATTTTTTTATGAATACGGCCGTAATACTCTGTTCCAATTTGTGAAAAATGTTCTACAACAACTATTATTTAATACGAAAAATTAAATATGCATCAATGTTCCCTATCTCGCGAGTTTGCACAAATTGACGTTTTTAATCTTTCAAAGTGTGCGAATTTGTTTTGTATATGCAAACCAAACCCACATGAATTTTACTAAAAAGTATTTTAAAAAAATTTAATAAAAATGAAAGTAAATATGGATGAAAAATTGTTACCGGTTGTGTTATTTATGCTTCTCCTTCTCATTTAATATTAAGCTTAAACTTTTTTTCATTTGCTTAAAATTTCACGAGAACTAAGTGGAGTTTATAGCTGTGTTCATTTACTAAAAATTGTTAGGAATTTGTAAAAATTTTTACTGAAAAGTGTTCATTAACACAAAAATTTGCAAGTTGAGAGCGTCAGAACAGAGAAAAAAAATTGAGAGACAAAAAAAATTCTTGCAAATTTTTACTGGTAAAATTTTTACTTGCAAGAATTTTTGAAACAGCTGTTTCAGGTTTTTGTTTACAAAATAAACTTTTCCAAAAGAAGTTTTAAATAAGGATATTTTGCAAAATTTATAAGCTAATGTTGATGTTTAAAATTATTACAAATACATATTTATGCGATAAGAAATCATACTTTTGTTTAACTTCGGACAGATATTTCGATATTTTTATTGCTAAATAAAATAACGAATTTGTTAAAAAAAAATCCCTTATGTATTTTGTTTTGCTTTTAACCGATCAGGTGTTGTTATTAGTACTGTGAGTATAATGGTTACCTAGATACCCGATACTTACCACTATTGCAGTATAATACCCCCTTGTTTGCAAATAAAATTATTTACAAAATTAAAGATTCTTATTATTTATTATTTGAGATATTCTCATTGTTTACTTTATGACCGTCTTGTTTATTATAAAACAAATAGTGCAACAATTGTTTCTTTGCTGAATAATTAAATAAAAAAAAAAATAAAATTAAAAATAATAAAATCACTTTCCTTTTTTCGTCCATTTTCTTAACACACTTTTAGAAAACAATTCAATATAAGTAGTTTGCTAGTTGTGCTGCCAGTTTGTATAATTGTTAACATCTGTAAACCATATGGCAGCTTCATTTTTCCGGGCAAATTTTCCGAGATAGGTGATTCGTTCTGAATAACACTCTCAGTAAAAAAATTATTCTTTGGACAAAAATATTAACACATTAAAGTCGTTTCTTGCGAGTCGCAATGCACTAAATTTGTTCACTAACACACACACACAACTTTAACACTATTAGGCAATTTCATTTCGATTTTTAGTGGATCGATTTAGCGAGAGACCAGCATCCGGTTCAAATCTTTTATTATTGATGAAAAACCGAAATCATCTTTCACCTCCTAAATAAAAAACAAAATCTAATTCATGTTTTATTTTATTCAACATAAACAAATTTAAATTAATAAAATTATATTATTTTTACCATAATGTATAACATTTTTATCAAGTCTTAGAATAATTAATGGCTACTCAAATATTCCTGTATATTCGTCACTACTTTAACTTGCAAATTTTGGCTGGCAAAGTGTTCATTTACTTTTCAGTACTTTTGAGAGCAATTTCTATAAATTCCTACTTACTCTCTCTTTGCAAGTTTCTGCTGGAAAAGTAAATGAACACACCTTATAAAGAGTGGAGCTAAATGCTTTGTTTTTTTTTATTAAAAAAAAACGAATTTTCATGTAAGAACTCAAACTATTTTTAATTTTTTTTTTGAAAAATAAACGAATTTGTGATCACTTATATTTTTCATCAAAAAACGAATTGTTAATGTTGCGTTCAAATGGAAAAACAAGCCAAAATCTGTTCACTCATAATTTTCATCAAAAATCGAAAAATCAAAAAATGTGAAATCGTTAGATTTGAGAATGATATTGTTCTCAAATGATTATCAATTTTCCTTCTGAAGTTTTAAATTTGAGAATGGCTTTGACATAGAAAATTACCACTGTTGCCAATTTCACGGTTTTCCCGACATTCTAAAATTTCCGTATTGCGGATGTCTAGCGGTTTTTTAATCATTGGGTGCCCGGTAGGCTAGCTGGTAGTGAACTAGTCTATCAGTACCGGGGTTGCGGGTTCGATTCCCGCCAGAGACTCTGGTCTCCTGCAGACAAGCAAAAAGCTTCGCGGGATTTAGTGTAGGAATAATAAAAAAAAATTATTATATACAGATTTTGTTCCAGAAACTTGAAAATTTAAAATTTTCACAAAACAAGAGATTTCAAAAATTTTTTTAAATTGAAGCTGTAAAGTGAGAAGAATTTTTTTTGTTTAAAATAAATGCGTTTCCACTATTAACACATTTTACAACCTTTTTAAAAAAGATTTTATAAATTTTCTTGTTTGTCTTGTTACTTCTGTAGTTTTGTTAACTGAACGTTGATTAGGCTGATAACACTGGTCGGTCGGCAAAATATCAAAAAAAGTCGGGAGCAAGAACTTTGTTATGTGAAATACCCTTTACCGTTCTGAGTTCAAATCTGTTCACAGGTTGGTTCTTTCACGTCTAGTTTTTTTTTGCTAATAAATTTCATCATAACTTAGAACTATCATACAAATAGTTTGATTAAAATACTACTATAAATGATAAAAAATAAAATTTTCTTTTCTAAAATCAAAATTTTCCTCCGATTTTCATGGTTATTTTGTTTGAAATGTACCTGGTCGTGCAATAACTTATGTCAAATTGTAAAATTTGTTCCCTTATAATTTTTTTTAAAATTTTTTAAAACAAAAAATACCATTTATTTTGCTTAAAAAAAAAATTTACCGCCACTAATTTCTGAATATCTCCGAAACTGTGCAAAATATAAAAAAATATGGCTGAGATAAATTAAAGAGCATTTTAGTACAAATCATTTGCTGGT
The DNA here is from genome assembly GCA_943735925.1 of Pollenia amentaria. NCBI lineage: Eukaryota > Metazoa > Arthropoda > Insecta > Diptera > Polleniidae > Pollenia > Pollenia amentaria. The sequence goes on along the minus strand of OX031006.1, from coordinate 237,303,008 downwards.
AATTTAATCGTTCTCAAATATTAGCATAATGGCCTTATTTCGGGTGAAATATTAGTCAAGCCCATAAGATTGAATAAAATTAACATTTGTCCACCGATTTTCATGATATATGGCTTATTTTGGTCGTTATATATTTTTTCGATAAATGGTAAAAATTTTAAATTTTTGCCCTGATATTTTTTTTTATACATTTTTAAAAACAAAAAACCATACTTGGTTTGCATGAAAAAAATTTCTCGCCACTTATTTCTGAATCACTCCGAAGCAATAGAAAATGTTGTTTAAATTACCCAAAGCTAATTTTATTTCTAATAATCTGTAAGTATTTAATCAAAATCGGACAAATAATTCTCAAGTTTTGATAAAATGAATTAGCATAACCGCCTTATATTTGGCGAAATATTTATCCAGGAAATAAAAAAACTAGACGTAATTGAAAATACGAAAAACAGCTTTGAATTTAGCGTTATAAATATTACAAATATTTTTTGATATCGCCAAATTCAGATTTACGTGCACTTAATTATTCTGCATTCAAACGTTGCGCAATTTTAATTGCAAATAAGAATAAGAAATAAGAAGAAATAAAAAAGGCGTATAAACGGGGTATATGATTGTGTTAGTACTAGGGTATTCATATTCATTTCGATTAACGGTTAACCGATTACTTACAACGTAACAAAATTTTAAATTTTTTGTAGTATTATAACACATTTTTTTAGTTTTTAATTATTTTTTTCGTCGCATATGCGAAAGGTACATATGTGTTTAGAAAATAATTTTTCATACAAACAAAGATGGTGTTCAGTGATCTTCATTTTAAATAAGTGTTTGCTGTCAACAGCTTTTTGTTTCACGTACTTTTTATATGTATGTGTTTAGTTATTTCCCAGTAAAAAATAGGATCATCCAAAGAGTTATCTTGGAGCGCTCCTTTGCGAGTAATGAATTACTCCATAAAACTCCGGACCTCATTGGATTTTTAACACAGCATGTCCGCAGACACGAGAACTCCTTTTAAGCTCCTTATGGAGTACTCCCTTTAATCTTGAAAATGACTAAAGAGGGTGTAATCGTTTTTGTCTCCTAAAAGAGCATAAAGGGAGTAAACATTCATACAAAATAGAAATTTGGTTATTTTTACAAAAACAAAAAAATATTCATTTATTTTTTAAAATTTTTTCAAAAATGTTATAATTTTTTTTTGTTGGATTCCACGAGGTCGTAGTTTTTGACGAGTAGGTCTGTCGGTAAACAGTTGATTACATTTACTAAATGCCAGCTTGAAAGATTTTTCATTGTCCGGGTATGTTGGATACGTGTCTTTTACCGAAATAAAAAAAGTTAAACAATTTGCATTTGTTAAAGGCTATCATATTTTTTGATCCATCCCAATTCAATTTGAGCAAAATATTTTCGCCGATCATTTTGCGTAGAGCTTTTTCAATTTTGATTTTTTCAAACCTCAATTTAAAATACGAAATCTGAAATAAATTACGGTTAGAAACTAAGTTTTGACACATTTTTAAGAATTTGTTACTATACCCGTACCTTTTCGCTTTTTTTTAATACGTGTACGTCTTTCACTTTTTAAAACTAAACTGATTAAATAGAAAAACAAAACGAAAACATCAACAATAAACAACGAACTGATACATCCCTCATTGATCCATTTGGAGTATTAAGAGAGACATAAACAACAACACAAAAAAAAAGTTTCGATAGATCGCTTATTACTCCAAATGGAAGAACAAGTCATTACTCCTTTATTGCTCGAATATGGATTAGTCCATATATTTTTACTGGGTTGTGTCTTCTCATATCAATCGTTCAACAAAATTAACCAGAACAATCAGAAGAGTTAAAAATTTAAAAAAATTAAAACAGGACTCAAATGGTATAGTGGAAGATTTTATTATATCCAGGAAGAGGACTGCGAAATTTGATATTCTGTATTATGGGTTGCTTTTGATTTTCCAACATCTACACGCAGAGAAAAAACCATGTTTAAATATGGTCTCCTCCAAAAAAACTGTTTTTAAAGAAAATTTTAACCATATTATGTTTAACTTAAGCATATTATTGTAACCGACATGTTATATGTAAACATGTTATGTTTAAATATGATAATAATTTGATTTTAAATTAACAACAGTATTTTCCTCTTTTCCAAGAGCAACCAACATGCTGTGATTGAATACCAACCATGCTAAAATAAGTATTAAACATATTTTAGTTAATATTAACCTTAACATATGCGAAGGTAACCATAATATCGTTGTGGCTTCTTGATGGAGAAATAATTTAACAATAAAATGGTTGTCGGTGACAATAATATGGTTAAATTAAACATAATATGTTAAACAAAATTTTAAATAATTTTGTTGGAGGTGACCATATTAAAACAGGTTTTTTCTCTGGGTGTACTATAAATGAAACTATTTTTTCCAAGTCAACTTTAATTAAAACTTAAGAAAATAGTCGCTTAAATCCTATAAATTTTAACCGAATTATTTGTTCAAAATATTATTTTATAATATCTCCTAAAACTATTGAAATAACTTATAAAATTATCTTACATGGAATTACCCATACATATTTTTTAATAAATACATAAGTATTATGTATTAGTTAAACAATATGTATGGGTAATTCCATGTCAAATCAACCAAGAGTGGTACCCGACCCCTTTCGATTTGAATGAAATTTGGTGAGAAGGTTCCTTTTATCCTCTAAGGAACATATATCAACGAAATTTTTTTGCAAAAGTTATGTCATATTCAAAATGTCATTATTTCGCCGAATTAACCGAATGTGTTGAGTTTATTTTTCCAATATCTCAAAAACTACTGCACATACGAAGATGATTTGCAATTTTAAAGAGAATACTTAGGGCTTCAAACAATTTATTAAAATTTTTTTTTGGAAAAATGTAATATCTGCAAAATATTACATTTTATAAATGGACTAGGTCAAAAATCTAATTTTTTATTTGGCTGAGTTTTTTAAAATCCTGAAAGTTTAAAGGAGGTGTTTTTTTTTCTTTTTTAAGACATTATTTTTTTTCTTTCGCAACCTGTAAAAAAATCATCTTAAAATAAAATTTTCATATTGTAATTTTGAGTAATAAGCAACTGTTAAGGCTGATTTGTCTAATTTAAGGTGATTTAAAAAAAGTAAAGACATTGATCAAGTTTCTTTTGTTTATTTGTTGCATTTTTTTGTTGGAGCTCAATGTAGGCACTTTCAAAGAAAAGAAAATTTTTGGCACGTTGCGTCTCCAAGAAATTAAACAGTTTGAGGTAGTATATAAAAAAATCAGCCAAAAAAAAAATTTGATTTTTGACTTAATCCATTTTTAAAATTTAATATTTTGCAGATATTAAATTTTTCAAAATAAAAAAATATTTTAATATTTTCATTAAAATAACATACAAATCATCTTCGTACGTGCAGTAGTTTTTGAGATATTGGAAAAATAAACCCAACACATTCGGCGAAATTATGACATTTTGAATATGACATAACTTTTGCAAAACAAATTTTAAAATTTTTTTTCGTTCATATATGTTCCTTAGAGGATAAAAGGAACCTTCTTACCAAATTTCATTCAAATCGGGTCCCACTCTTGGTCGATTTGACATGGAATTACCCGTATTACATATTTATGAATTATTTTTTGTTTGCTCATTTTAGTTGAAAAATTTTTCTGTTTGTTATTTTATTGTTTTTTTTTTAATAATAAACTGCAATTAATAAAAAAATTTTATTTATTGAAATAACGTGATTTATAAAAATCTTTATTAATCGGTTAACTGATCAATAACAAAATTAACCGCTTATAAACCGATTAAATCAAAACCTCGGTTAATTAATCGAGCGATTAACCGATTAAAGCAAAAGCCCGATAAAATGAATACCCTAGTTTGTACGAAACATGGTACGATTAATAAGGTAACCCCAGTAGCACAGCTGAATATTAATTACGAATATTTATTGTGGCTAGAAATACACATATTTTTTGACAATCTATAACACGAAGTCTCCGCCTGAGATAATATGTGATATAATATGTGAGAGAACGTCGACAGAATGAGAGAACACATTTCTTCATGTTAATCTTTATCTTATGGCGATTTCTTTTCTGAGAAATATGTTGCATAAATGGTACATGCTCTATGTCTTTTGTGTAGAGCATGTACCATTTATGCAACATTTTTCTCAGAAAAGAAATCGCCATTAATCTTTATCAAGGGGAACATATTTCTTATAAGATTTCATAATTTACTGAATTTGGTACAGTAAACTTGTGTCGTTTTTCATTCTTCTTCTAGTTTTTTCTTTGTTTTTAGTGTAAAATATTGATTTTTAATCACTTTTCACAAGATTTGCACTAAAAAATTAAACATTTTAATGATAGCGTCTTATTATTGTTTTATATGTATGTATGTGTAGTTTTGACAGCTTATCTTATAAGAAAGTTGTTAAGAGATTTCTCATAACATTTATTAAAATCAGTGTGCCCAGATTTTTAAATAATCACCCCTATCCACTATAGGAAATTTCCCCTTTTTTTTGGCCAAAAGTACTTAATTTTTTCCTTTGAGTTTTTGATTTTTTTTTCACTATGTACTTTAAAACATACTAAAAAAAGCATCCCCGAAGAATAAAGCATCGATGATGCTTTACCTTTATTTTATAAATGCAAAAACATGAGGTTTGTTTATTAAACAAAACGAGGAAGTTACTATATTAAATTAGACGTGTATTTAAGTTTAAAGTTTTTATTCAAAAAATTCATGTAAAAAAGTGAAAAATGAACAATAATGCTAAAAGTGAGTACTTTTATAGTAGTTAAAAAGATATTCAATTTTTCTTTTAATTTGGTTAAATCGAAGGAAAGAAAAAGACCTTGATGTTATATACTGTAATAATAAATTGCAACTTTACTAAGCTCCGAAAAAAAAATGATTAAAAGTGATAGATATAACACTTACGCATTTCGATAGAGCCATAAGTTGTCATCCATTCGCAATTTATTTCAGCTGCATATACTTGCATATGTCTTAAAAAAAGCGTATTTTTCCAGGTAACTTCAGCGTACCAAATGCAGACTTGCGCGTGACAAACTTTTTTCCCCGTGACGGTGCGTGACTAAAAATTTATTAGCTTAAGGAGGAACACTTCCAAAAAGTGAATCTAAAAAATCATTTAGGAGGAACACTTCCAAAAAGCGAATCTAAAAAATCATTTAGTTTGGCCCACTCGTTTGGCTAAAAAATTAGTTTTGGCCAAAAAAAAAAGGGAAAATTTCCTATAGTGCTATCGTGAAAAACAAGTGGAAATTTCGTTCCCATGAAATTTTTATTCCCCTCGAAGGGAAAAATGTTATCGTGAAACTCCCGTGAACAATTTTTCGCGCTATCAGTTCTCAGTGAATGTAAAAAAGAAGAAATATTAAAAAACATTAGAAAAAAAAATTTTGTTCAAAAATATACACGTATATTTTAAAGAAAAGTAAAAAAAAAAAAATTAAATATATTGTATTGGCGTGATAGTTTGATTGCACCATTATGTAGTAAAAAAATTTCTAAAATTCTGCCACCACGTTTTTGAAAAGCTTCATAACTCCTTAGGCAATCGACCTATTTTTTACATTTTGTTGAACAAAAATTAATATAAGTTAGTGCCTCTTTTAACGGAAATTGGCCTTAAAATTAATTTTGTAAACTTCAATATTCGAATTATGAGAAGAATTACTTACACAAATGTTTTGTTCCCCAGCAAAAATAAAGTGAGAAATTCAAAGGGGAAAGTTAACAAATTACGAGGGAAAAAATTGTTCACGATAAGGGAAATTTTTTCCCGCGAACATTTTTTTCACGTTATTAATCTCCTATGAATTAATTTTTTTATTGGGAGTTTTTCATGATCGCAAATAAGTGAAAAGGGAACAAATTACGAGGGAAAAATTATTCACGATAGGGGTGAATATAAAGCTAAATCATGTTTGAAATAGACCTAAAAAGAGCTAATTACGGAACTTTAAAGCCAAAAAATAAAGCTAATTTTTTTTTATATAATTCTAGTAGTAACTTTTAATTATTTCGATATTTTTCATGGAATTAAAAGTGTTAATGTAGGTATATCTACATATATGTATGTATATAAAAAATTACATTATTACGGGCTAACTGACTGAATTATTCATTATCGCACAGCATAAATGCCTGAAGCTAAAAAGTTGAAATTTGGACAGGAGATTGTTCTCTCGCCAAATCGATCCACTAAGGTGGGATTTTTGGAAACTCGAATGTGAACGGGATTAAAAAGGGTAAAAACATTTAAATTCGCTTATCTCTTATCTCATAAAATAAAAGGGATACAAAAAATATTAATACTAATCCTTGGTCATTAAAAAATAAGGGGGCAGGTGTCTGGTACTTTTTTGAAATTCCGCCCTTTTGGGGAGTAAACAGGTAAAACCTGTATATTGGAACATTTTTGTGACCCCATCTATCTTTTACACCAATAAACACAGGAATAAAAATTATATCACATTTGTAACTTATCTAAAAAATACAAATATGAATTAAGTATTTTTCCGAATTTCGAACGTTTAAGGTGTAAAAATCTTAGCTATTTTTGGTACTTTTTTTTACAAAACATTTTTCACCATTCATTGCTATGTACGTATTAAATTATGCACTCCCACTAAAATATTGAAATTTTTGATCATTCAATGAGGAGAAAAAAGTTTAAATTTCATTATTTTGCTTTTCCGTTCTACATGTGATATTTTTTTAATTTTCTAAAATATTGAACTTGGAAACATAAAATTAAAGGTGCAGAATCCTGAGTAAGTAACAACCTATAAGATGAAAAATGCTGGTACTTTTTTGTTAAAACATATACTTTTGCATATACCTACATACATAAATATGTCCACGAAAGAAAGGGAGACGCTAACGAAGTAGTGGATGAAATATTATTATTATGTAAAAATATATATTTAGTTTATTTAAATAAAAAAAAATTTTTAATTAAGTACTTTTTTAAAATAAAGGCTTAACTATCTTTTGCTTCCCCTGGCGATACTGGTATGTATGTAGATAAAATCTGGAACAACCCCTACAAAAAGACTACCGGTCACTCTAAATAGTTGTTATAGTTTTCTATATACAGGCTTTCAAGGTCATTAATTTAATGTAAATAAAAGATTATTTATTTCATTTTCAATAAAATCCGACGTTTCGTTGGTATTCTTTCATTTTACAAGTTAGATGACCAGTAGTGCGCACCAATATATTGGCTTTAGTTTCTATTAAGGCCATGTCAGATAAAACTTTTGCTTCGCGTTGCGTTACCGATTCGCTTTGACATCTAAGATAAAATATACATACTTATACAAAACATGTCACATAAAGTACTTTCAAAGCGGAGCGAAGCAAAAAGTTAGCCAACTCTCATCTTTTTGCGCGCTTTGACAATTGGCTAGTATAATTTTCTTTTTTTTAAATTTTTTTTGCCAAATTCAATTCCAAAAAACCGTCCAATTAAATTTTTAACTTTAATTTTTGTAACAAATAATTAAATGTACAAATTACCAACCTCTTTTATAAGTAAACAAACAATGCGTGAGTGTTATCAAAGTTTTCATTGTGGCATACACCTTTTGCTTTGCGTTTTTCTGCCGAAGGTAGAAACGTCACGCAAAGCGGCAAAGTTGTATCTGACACGGCCTTTAGTTTATTAAGAGCAAAATGAAAAAAACTGATCGAAACTTTGTGTGATTTTGCCTCTCTCTCTAACTCATTATGTCTCTTTCTCTTACTTATTAATTCAATGTTAAATTGTTGCAAGTGCGTTAGTAAAAAAAATTTTTTTTTTGTTTCGGTTATTCATTTCTTGTAGGGACGATTTTCCTGCGCTGCCAGACTATTATTTTTTAATTACTTTATATGGCTACCACACATTAATTTATACTGATACACTGTTTAATTTGTTTTGAAATTTTAAATAATTACACGAAGTTGAAATTAAGGTAAAAAGCTAAATGTGTTGTTGAAAAAGCTAGAAAAAGGCTCAAAGTTAAATCAAATACTTCAAGCTAAACATGAAAAAATAAAGCTAAATTTAGCTCGAAAAAAGCTAATATGGTCACACTGATTATAATATAAATACTTACACTATTTAAGAGTCCACACGTAAGAAATATTCTGATATAAAAATCTTAAAACTTTATCTTATATTTCTTCTACCAAAAAAATTACATGTTGTTTTTGCTTTGTTATATGTACATGTTGTAGAACTAGGGTTACCTTATTAATTGTACCATGGTAAGAATTCCTTTTTTTTATTTTTTGTTGTTATAACTTTTCACGTACGAAGTTTTTAGAGAAAGAGTGTATCTTCTTTAGTTGTTTCCCTATACGTAAATTCTTGAGAGCAGTTTTGCCAGAAAGTTTTTTTTTTCAAAAATATATACGCAGCGTATAATAAATTATATTTTCCCTATTTTATAAAAAAAAATTTATTAAAAATGCAAATTTTAATGAATAAAAGTTATAAAAATTACAAAAATGATTATCGACTTTAAAAATTTTAAGCATAATTACAAATAAAGAGTATATATTCTTGAAAAAGGTAATAATGTTAATCTGTACAATATTTTTCAGGTGACTGATTCGGGGCTCAATTCTGATAATTGTTTATGAAAGTACACCCAAAAAGAAGAACTTCTGCATAATTAGTTTGGCCAAGGTACATCAAATAATAATTTAAAAATTAATTTGAAGTTAGTAAGTATCGTATGGGAGAATTTGTCACGGTTAAGGCTCTTTTCTTTGTCATAACTCGAGAACCACTAAGGGAAAATCCCAAATAATTAAAAAAGTGCACTTTCCTTTTTTTCTTTTAATTGTCCACTCACATTTATTAACGCTTTTTACTTGATCATAAAAATCAAATAACATCAAACATCAATGTTTTTGAAATAACCTTTTGTTTATTCCTTTTTTTTAATTCTGAGAATCATAAAAAAAGTCATCAATGTTTTTTCCAAAGAATTTTGTGGATATCTCGAGCAAATTTTTGAAATTCATACCTTTACTTAATTGTGAATAAGAGCGAAACGCTTTTGATTTATGTCTCATTTTGTTCATAGGTTATGCAACTTTACGTGAATGTAATAGGACTTGACACTTTTTTACCGTTTTGAATTTTTTTCAAATTTCAAATTTTTGGGCAAAAAATATTTTTTTTCTTTATACATTTATTTATAATTGCGAAACTGTTGCTTATGTAGAAAAACTTTGTATGAACAGATAAAAGGAATTGTAATTCTTAATTGTAAGCCTTAAACGTGACAAATTCCCCTATACGATACTTCCTAATTTCAAATTAATTTTTAAATAATTATTTGATGTACCTTGACCAAACTAATGATGCAGAAGTTCTTCTTTTTGGGTCTTCTTTCATAAACAATTATTAGAATTGAGTCCCGAAATCATGTGTTGTACTGTGTTATTAAGCATTTAATTGCTATTTAAAAAAAGTACATACATGTACTTAACTTAAGACCTGAAACAGAATAAAGTAGTTGTAGTTGTAGCTGAAGCCGGCGAATGCTCTGTACCGCAACAAAGTTCAACATTTCGAACTTTGCGCATCAACTTCAACAGCAACGGCTACCACAACTACGCATTCTGTTGACAATATTTTCAAACTGCCGTTTTTAACTTTTTACAGCTTGCACCACTATTCGTAACGTTGTGCTACAGCGACTATTCTGTTCCCCACTTAATACGCTACTACTTGAGAGATGAAAAAACATTTATTTAAACATCCTCCCTACTCTCAGCAACACTGATAATGAGTTGTATCTTTACCTAAAATTGGCAATGTAGTGGTTCAAAATTTCCTTTGCAAAATTTCTGTGAACGCCGATCGATTGACAAATTTTACTTTTTTTTTTAATCTTTTTCTTACAGCGCCGATATTTTGAGTTAAATAATCTGTATCGAACAAGTTATTTGATGAACTTTTTATTCCAGTCATAACGACAATTAAAATACATATTTTGTAAAATGTGGTTTTTGCAGAACCAACATTTCCATTCAGGAACTTCATGTTTTTTACGCTTTTTGAAGGAACTTCTATTGGTAAATTAAATTTTTTCAAAAAAAAAAAAAAAAAAAAAAAAAAAAAAAAAAAAAATTAAATAAAATCAGAAGAAGAAGAACGCTGTCAAAGGAAATAAAACACTTTCGAACAAGAAACTCGAACTTGAAATACCTTGTATTCAGACTTTAAAATTCATTGAAAACATATTTTAATTTTATTAATTAGCACCAGGGAACAAAATTGATTTTTTTTGTGTTGATTGGAAGTTTGATGCAATTTTTTTTTACTAATTTGAGGTCGCTGATTTTTAATATAATATCCGTTTTTCTCCGTCAGCTCGTTTTTTAAGTTCCAGATACTAAACTTATTTTTGACTTTTTGACAAAAATTAAGAAATCAAAAAATCATATCTTTACTCTTCATTAAGCGATTTCAAATTTTTTTTGAAAATCACTAAAAAAAAATGGCTAAGTATTTGTTGTTTACGTTAAAATTTTGTATTTTTAAAAATCATGAAAAATCCACAACGGGATAAAGTTACTGCCAGGCCCGCAATGTCGAAAAGAACATTTCTTTCGCATATTTATATTGAAAACAATAACAAAAAACTGTAATTTGTTTTTGTTTACAATATAAATATTCGAAAGAAATGTTCTTGTGACATTGTGGGCCAGGCAGTTAAATTCTTAATACTTACACGTTAAGTCACATAACCTTTGAACAAAATGAGATAGACACATATCATAAAAATCGATGAACGCCTTTCGCCTTTATTCATAATTAAGTGAAGGTACATAATTTTTAAGTAAAGCCTGGTACATTTCACTTGAAATGCTGTCAAAACTCTGTTCGATTTGTGAAAAAGTTACAAAATGTTTCTGGCAATATTTTTTACAATTGCGAAATAATATAAACTGCAGTTAGTTCTCGTGGAGTTTGAAGCAAATGAAAAAAGGTTAAAGGTTAATATAAAATGAGAAAGGAAAAACATAAATAACACAACCGGTAACATTTTTTCAGCCATATTTACTTTCATTTTTATTTAAAAAAATACTTTTTAGTAAAATATATGTGGGTTTTGTTTACATACGCAAAACAAAGTCGCATACTTTGAAATAGTAATAACGTCAAATTGTACAAACTCGCGGGATGGGTAACATTAAAACATGTCAAATTTTTCGTATCACAGGGTCTCCACTTGAGATAATAACTGATATAATCAGCCATGTCACAGAGTACAATTCCGTTCGGAAACGGAATTCATTCCGTATTTTTGTGCTTCAGAAAATTACGAAAATACTTTGCGGAATGAAACCATTTTTATTTTCATAAACGAAATGGGAGTTTTCTGTATTTTAAGGACCAAAAAACTATCAAAATATACTTTATATCAATAAACAAATATGTTTTCCTCGATTCCGAACGGAATTGTACTCTGTGACATGGCTGAATATCTGAGAGAACGTCGGCAGAATGAGAGAATACATTTCTTCATGTTAACCTTAATATTAAACAAGGGGAAAACGTATCTTATAAGATTTCATAATCGACGGATTCTCGTACAGTAAACTTGTTTCTTTTTTATTATATTTTTTTAGTTTTTTGATTTTTTAGTTTAAAATATTGTTTTTTAAACACTTTTCACAATATTGGCACTATTTGCATTAATAAATTACACATTTTAATAATGGTGGCTTATTATGGTTTTATGTGTGTGTATGTATGTTATATTTGACAGCTCATCTTATAAGATAGTTGTTATAAGATTTCTTATAACAACTGTCTCATAACATTTATTATAATATTAATACTATCACTATTTGAGAGTCCACACGTAAGATAATACTCTCTGCGATTGAATTTGACGTTTGCTGATATACAAATCTTATATCTTATCCCAGGTGGAGACCCTGTGTATGAAATAATAGATGTTGCTGAGCATTTTTCACAAATTGGAGCAGAGTACTAGGCAAGGCGAATTCATTTTTCAGGTGGCGTCAGCGTTGCCATAATTTTTTTGAAAATAACTCCAGCTTAAGGAAAAAAAAAACCTGAACTTAACTTAAAAAAACTGCACATAAAAATAGCAAAAAATATATATACATACATATATATGTTTACTTAATTTTTTTTTTAACATACATGTAATACAGAAATAAATATCATATTACATAAATGATTAACAAATAGAATCTGGGAATTTTAGTTCTCATGTTCAGTTTAATTTTGATTATAAAAAATGCTTTGCATTCTGCTGGTATCTAATAGTTTACAATTTACTTCATTGCTAGCCAAAGAATAGCTAATGTTAGCCTCGTAATAAAAATATACAAACAAACAAAATTGTGATAGTGCATAGAAAACATTCCTGGAAAATTAGTGGAAGGTCTAAGAATTTTAAAGTATGAAAGCTTTATAAGTTGTAATTTGCCTTTTTATACATATTGGAAATATTATAGAAATTTATAATAAATTATTAACTAGTACTTCGGTACTTTGTAGTCTAGATGAAAGAGAGTGGAATTAAGAGGGGTACACAACAAAATATAGTCTTGCGATTTGTTTTGTTTCCTTATTTAATACAAAATTAATTTTAGGTCGGGCTGAGATTTGCAATTTGTTAAGTGAACATTTAGTCATTTAAGTAAAAATTTTGCAGTCAAGAAGGAAACGACGAAACATAAAAATTTAAGAGAATAATGTGCTGTTCTAAGAACACAAGTGATTGAACGTGTAGTAAAATTTATATGAAAAGCACTCAGTTTTATGAGTGTTTTTCATATAAATTTTACTAAACGTTCAGTTACTTGTGTTGTGAAAACAACACATTACAGTTTTTTTTGGTATTTATTGAAAAATGATTAATAATGTTTAGGTGGCTTATTTGTTAACGAAAAGTGCGTATTTCCCAAGCCGATTGTGTTTTTTGCTTGACTCTTAGGTCTTGCCTCTGTTATAGGAGTATCTGTTAAGCAAGTTAGGTAAGATTAGGGCTTAAGATATAAAAAACAATATAACAAAATTTATATTAAAAAATTTTAATGCAAAAACTGCAACATCTGCACAATTTACGAAAAAACTTATTTTTTTAACAAAAAACTTCAAAACTGCCCAATGCTTTGAAAAACTGTAAAATGCAGATAAATCTGCACATTTGGCAACGCTGGGTGGCGTTGAAAGCATAGCTGTGCTCACAGCTGCCAGATTTATCGTAATTTTGACGGTTTTTGGGTTCAAAAGTAGACCATTGACGATTGGACGATTTTTCGAACGACAAATTTTGTATATAGAGCAATTCCATATGAAAACGATCAAAATTGGCAAATTTTTGGACGACCCCTCTCCGATTTTAAAATAAATAGTCTCAATCGATTGCCCAGCAAAAAATAATGTACCTACATATTTTTTTTTTTTTTTATAGTGACTGGTTTAGTGGTGGTGTACACCACTGTCATGTGAAAAATTGAAGAATTCTTCATAAGGGACCTCATTGAAATTTGTTTTAAAAAAAAACTACTAAAGCGATCGCAACGAGTGATAGCTCGTTGGAAAGGTATTGAATCAGGCTTTAATAAAAATAAAATTTTCCTAATTTTTCTTAGAAATTTACCTTTAAATTTTCCCAAGAAAATTTAATTTTCCGATTTTCCACAGAAGCTCTAAAATTTTCCGGCTAATTTTTTTTTTTTTTGGATTCCTCATAATTTTTGCTTTAAGAATCAGCAATAAAAAAATGGGCCCCGACTCCTTGTTTGGACAGGAGAAGAGCATTTAAGAGACCACCTTGTTAAAAATACATTTTAAAAATTACACTGTGCACGAAATTGACACTTTTTTTTCGTGACAAGCTGGGCATCGAGATATACCGTTATTTCTAAAATGGAGGAGGTTGCACAACATATGTTCGCCTAACTCAAAAACGCTTTAGCTTATTGAAAAAACTTAAAAAACCGAAATTCCGCAATAAAATTTTCTTTGAGAAAAGTAAAACTTCGTTCTAATATCCGCATTTGTTTTAGAAACATAATTTTTTTTTTGAAAAAAAAAATAATTTTTTTTATCAAAATTTTAAAATTTTTGTTTTTTAAAAATTCATAAAAAATTGAAAAATGCAGCGAGGCTTCTAATTTTTTGCAGGCATATAAAAAACGAAGCTGCAAACAAAACAAGCCATAAGCGATTAAAATCTGTTAGCAACTTTTGATTTTATTCACAAAAGTCGACAAATTTTGATTAATTTAAGAATCTTAAATATTAATTTAATTATTAATTTAAGAATCTTAAATTAATCAAAATTTGTCGACTTTTGTGAATAAATTCAAAAGTTGCTAACAGATTTTAATCGCTTATGGCTTGTTTTGTTTGCAGCTTAGCCGGAAAATTTAAGAGCTTCTGTGGAAAATCGGAAAATTAAATTTTCTTGGGAAAATTTAAAGGTAAATTTCTAAGAAAAATTAGGAAAATTTTATTTTTATTAAAGCCTGATTCAATACCTTTCCAACGAGCTATCACTCGTTGCGATCGCTTTAGTAGTTTTTTTTTAAAACAAATTTCAATGAGGTCCCTTATGAAGAATTCTTCAATTTTTCACATGACAGTGGTGTACACCACCACTAAACCAGTCACTATAAAAAAAAAAAAAAAATATGTAGGTACATTATTTTTTGCTGGGCAATCGATTGAGACTATTTATTTTAAAATCGGAGAGGGGTCGTCCAAAAGGTGATCGCTTTCATATGGAATTGCTCTATATGTTTTTAATACAATTTTATATATTATTTTCATTGGCAGTAATTTTCATGTCCTATTTGTTCATGATACAAAATATGCTTTATTAAAGCATGATACATTTTTTGGAGTACAATTTGATAAGTTGGTACCATTTTATTAAATCATTTTTTTAGACATGCTTTTAAGCACTTTAGCAGTATTATCGAGTGTAAACTAGGTGTTCAATATCTTACGGTTAATGCTGGTGTCGAGTAACGTTTCCACTTCTTAGTTCTCAAATATTTGTGTCCCTCCCGTATGTAGCAAAGTCAAAAATTAACAGCAATAATTGATTTACAATACCAATAGAAATATAAATAAGAAAACGTCAAAAAGTTTGTTTCTTGCGAGAATTTAATTTTATTGGAAACGGAAACTAGAAATAACAATAAATTTTCAAAACTTATTAACAGTAAGTGGATTTATACATTGACGATTTTTGTGACGATTTATGTTAGTTAACTTGACGATTATGACGATTTCTTTCTCAAAATTTGACGATTTTCGAACAAATTTATCTGGCAGCTATGGCTGTGCTACTTTTTTTCTTACTTATGGCTAATAAATCAGTGAGTGTTTAAACGCTGGTTTAGTTGAACTAAACTTAAATTTATATGTAGTTTAAACTCAACAGTTGTAAATCAGTGTCCCATGTTTTATGTAGTTTAAAAAGTAACATTTGGCAGCACTACGATAAATGTTGACAAATTCATATGGTTTGTATTGGTAGTTTAAGCGCCCAATTTTATGCGTTTAAAGATGGTTTATATGTTTTCTGATTTATAGATTTGTTGGCTTAAACACATTTAAAACCAAAAAGACAGTTTCTGATTATTTAGCATTTAGAGAGAGAAATGTTAAAAGTTACTTGTGTTTTTAAAATATCGATCAACGAAAGCAACAAAAAATACATTGTTGTGTTTTTGGTGCTGTAACTTGTTGTAGTATCGCCACCACCGTATACATGAATTCGCCTTGGTACTAGGCTTAAAGGAAAATAGGTCCAGCAAACACATACACATAAAAATGTTATTTTTGTATGGAAATATCGATTTTTATCAATTCAGTTTTCTTAGTAAATTGTGAATTTCATTCGACATATGTGAAATTAAATGTTTTAAGACCAAAACTCTGATTTTTGCCACATCCAAAAAATTATTTTTTTTTAATTGGTACTTATTTTAAACTTCAATGATATCTCTGAAACTACTGGGCAAATTTAAACCCAATATAAGCACGGCTTAAGGATGCAAATGTTGACGAATTTTGCATTTTTTTTAAACTGAATATGGTAAACCGATTTCAAGTCATTCCAATAAATGTAGTGGAAGTGCCTTAATTTTGGACATAACAGTATATCGCTGAAGGAAAAAACTAAGTGCAGATTTGAATTTAGCGTCCCAAATAACCTTAAAAACAATATTCAGTTCTTAATCAACAAAAACTTTGTTGCTTTGTGTAATTAATTAAAATAAACTTAACAATAAATAATAATTTTTATCTCTTTTTTCTATTGCAGAATCATCAATTTAATTGGTAAAAATTACAATAAAAATTAAATAACTAAAAACAAATTATATAAAACTATAGAAACATTAATTTCCAAACAAATTATTTTGTTTGAAAGTGCTAAAAAGCAATAAAAACATCATTAAAATATCCATCAATAATAATAAATTATACTTAATTAAGAATAATGATAACTAAATAAAATGAATTTCAAAAATTTAATTAAAGTGCAAAAAACAGAACAAAAACAAACGTTTTTTAATAAATTTAAACAACGAATTTATAATAGTCATCATTAAAAATAAATATAAAAAATCATAAAAGTGATTGCCAATGCCAAAAAATATTGTCAAAGTGAAATAATAATTAAATAAAATAATAACAAAAAAATAATAAAATTTGGCAATGTTTTTTAGAAACAAAGTGTTGCTAATATTGCTGCTGCACATTTTGCTGTTGCTGTTTGGTGATTTAAACACTTGGACTCAAAATAAATTAACAGGTAAGAGTTTTGAATCTGTAAATCTAAATTAAAAGAATTAAACCGGTTCAAGGGCCCAATAGGACATAACATTTTTTTTAATTCCAATTAGTTCAAAGAAATATAAGGCCGCACAATGGGGGAATTTGGAAAAAATAGAAATTAATTTTAAATCGAATAGTCCAATAGGCGCTTAGTGTTGTGCAAATAAATTAATTCAGAACACACCAACAGAAAAGGACTCTAAATCCAAAAATAAAATAAAAAATATAGGAATTACTTTATGGGATGCCACAGCAACAAAAGAGAAAACTGTTTTTTGACTGATACGAGAACAAAATCAGTGCTGCCACGACTAATACAATTTTTACAGCCAACATTTTTAAAAAAGTTAACAAGAATCTTGAAATAAGTTTTTATGTATTTGAAAAAAAAAAAAAAAACAAAAAGGAAAAATTAAATTGTTTTCAGTTTTTTAACTGTCAGTGGTAGGGATTTAAAATACGTCGAATTTTTAATTCTTTTGGCGATGGAAGTTTACGTTTTGCGATATGGCGATTGTTTTGGCGAAATTGGAAATTGCTTGCGATATGCGGATTGCATTTTTTGTGAATATTTTCTAATATACGTATGTCTAAAATATTATAAAACTTGTAATAACTTGTTTCTCTTGTTTGTTAATTGCATTTTAAATTTATCAGGCCTGGCAAAGAAATCAATTCCGATCGTATCTTGCTTCTCCAAAACGAAATTACTTCCACTTTCGATCGGAATTGATTTCTGCGACAGGCCTGTATAATTATTACTATTACTGCTTCAAAATTGTTTTATTTGAAATATTTTGTGAACCATTGTTTAATATTATGGCGAACATAAACATATTCGTATTTCAGAACGTACATTCAATGGGCCAAAAGTATATGACTGACAGTCAAAAGATTTTTATAAATTAAAAATATTGCCAAATCATTATCTAAAAAACATTAACTGCCTATTTCACTAAATGCGAACGAACGCTTTCGTTCGCACAAATACATGTAAAACAAAAACAAATTCTCAAAAATTTTCAAATTTTTGTTTGAACGAAAGCGTTCGTTCGCATTTAGTGAAATAGTCAGTAAATAAATATAAAAAGTAAAATTTCAATTTTCTTAACCGTTACAGTGTTTTTGTCGAATATATTCGACATTGCATTGTACTCTCTTTCTTCGCACTTTTACTGTATAAAAATGTACAGTTAATTATATATATTTTTTTTTATTTGCAAGAGGGACACTTTTGATATTTAAAATTGTTATTATAGTAGACATTGTCTTTCTTTTCTTATTATTGAGTGCATTGTCGTACCAAAGTCAGAAAATTTGTAAAAAGCTAAGATTTAGGAAGAAAGAAAAAAATAATAATTACGGGGATCAGGCGATATCAAAAATAATTTTAAGTATTGATACATGCGTAAATAAGTATTTTCTGGAAAAAAAATATTGCAAAAATAAATTGTAGGTACTTTTGTGGATATTTCAAGGTAAATTATGAATATATTCGACATACCCTAAAATCAGGGGAGCTGCATGAGGCAAAAACTATTATTTTTCCCGGCTTCAGCGCCATCACATTACCTTAAATACAAATTTTCAGATTTTTATCTCGCCAAAAATTATTTTTGACCCTGAAAGGGTCACGCCATTTTTTACAGTGAATTCCATAAATTCTAATATTATAGATTATATATAAATTTATTTCTGAAAAATCTTTAAAATTCCTATGTGTACTTCAATATATTAAAATATACTACTGGAAATAATGAAAAGCTTTTAGAAACATTAAAACTACTTTTGTGTACTTTTTCAGTCATGTTCTGAAATCGATTGATCGCGTGATATTATGCACTTTCTACTTTAAGTACCAATTATCTTTAATACGATTAAAATCAGCAAAAACTACACTCATTTAAACAAAATTCATTGCAAATCTCCATCGAAAAATCTTAAAAAATATCTGGTAGCTGTTTTGAAAGGGATTTTTTGTATAAAAACTGCCGTTCATTTAAACGAACAATGGGAAAATCGTAGTGCAAAGTACACATTATTCGAATACGTAAAAATTCCCTTCGAATCGAAATACGCGATGAAAGTGTATCAAGGAAAACATATTTATACGGATTTTATATTTTAGAAAAAAAAGTAACCAAAATGAAAAAAATATTCACATCTTCACATTGAGAAAATAAAATGACCAATTTTGGTTAGAAATAACCTAAAACGGCAGCTCTGAACAGAAAATTAGTTTCTTATGAGACAACCCAAACCAAATAAAACAACCGCAAAACTGTCAGTTTGACTTACTGCGAGGTAATGGAATCAATGTTTTGTTGCAGAAAACACATGTGGTTTGATACAACATACGCACACAGAGTAAGATAAAACAGCGGACCTCGTTGCACATAATTGCGTGGTTCCCTTCCCCTCATCCAACCCTAATCTCGGTGAGAGATCGATAATAACATTCAGATTGCTTACAAAAATTTATTATTAGTAATTTCTAGAATGCAAAAAATACATTTGCTTAGTATTTTTTAACATTTTACTTAAGTTTAATACCTCTAATTTTTTGCTATAAAAAAATATTCAAACAGAAAATTAGCAAAAAAATGCAGATTGCACAAATCTTTCAATGTCTGTCATGTTCTAACCCATTTATCTTTGTGGTTTTCCAAACTTTAGGAAATCTTTCAATGACCTGCATTTAAAAAGTTTTTCTCAGTTGTTTTACAGCAACATTTCCTTATACTGAAAGGCTTCTAAGCTAAAACAAAGAAAAACGCCAATTGATTAAAAGCTACACATTTTCCAACAATTTCAGTCATTCATCTTCTCCTGCTTTTCCTTCTCCAAAAAACATATAAACAGAGTGTGAACACATACATACACACACAAAAAGGAAAACTCATGTCAAGAATTAACAAATTTTAAGTGGGTGGAATTTGTTTTTGTCATTGTTGTATTAACAATGAAATCCGTGGCAGCAATAAATTTCCATTAAGAAGATACTCTACTCTTTTTGTTTTTCTTTTATTTTCCTTTCATTTTTGATGTTGTTGTTGTTCTTAGTGCTGTTGTTGTATGCATGTTGTTTATTTTCTGCTCCCTTGTTTTATTTTTATGTTGTTGTCTAAGGTTTTTCTCTTCGGTTTTGAATTGTTGCTCTGGTTGAGAAACTTTGTCAGCTGTCGGTTTTTCCTTTTTTTGCTGTGTTACGGGTGGCGCCAATATCGCCACGGATGGCTGTAATTCCACCAACGCATTCCAATTAAAAAAAAGAAGTACATTAAAAATTTATTTACGAGTTTAACAGTTTGTTGTTGCTTATGTAATGGATACGTGGAAGTAACATGACAGGGAAGGACACTTGGAAAGATTTGGTTGTCTTGTCTTAGTGTTACATATAACTTCAATTGAACTGTAATTTTAAGCTATTGAAACGTGAAAAAATAATTTTTTTTGGAAATACTTAAACAGCTAGTAGTTTGTTAGATTTTTCTGGAAAACATTATAGACATATTCGACAGAAAAAAGTGTTTTATCAATTAAAAAAATGGTTTAAAAAGCATTTAAATTTAATTAATGTGATAATTGAATCAATAATTTTTTTAGCTGAAAAAAATTAAAAATTTAATTTGGATGTAATTAACATCTTAGTTGTTTTGAAATAAATTTTCAATTAAAATTTTAATTAAATAACAAAAAATCTTAATTGACTTTTTTCGTTTGAAATAAAATAATTTAAACATGTAGAATTGTTGTTGGGAATTGTCAATATTTATTTAAATAAATTAACACATTGTTTAAAATTTCAAAGTTTTTTGGTAACTTTTTTAATTAAAATTAAAAATATCATTTATTGAAAAAATTTTTTCAAAATTTTAAAATTTTTAGTAATCAATATAATCATTTTGGTAATAGGTGCAAAATCAACAACTAGTTTGCTTCATATTATGAATTTAGAACAAATTTGGTGATAGGAGAAATTGAATAATTTTTTCTGTGTCGACAGAAAAAAAATAAGTTGAAATTTGTTTAAAACATACAACATTAAAAATGAATATTTGTGTGTTCGTATGCTATTCGCCGCCAAACCGCTTACCAAATTTCGATAAAATTTGGTTCTCTTATTCTGTAGACATCCGGGAGGTTATAGACTAGATATATTTTTTTGAAATTTTAAGTGGGCGTGGTAACTTCCATATTAAGGCATTATAGATTTCTGTATATCTGGAGAACGGCAAGAGCTAAATTTGGTATAAATATTTTGGTTATCATTACACAACATCTGACAAAATGTGGCCGGGATTGGAAAAGTGGGCGTGGTACAAATTAAATCTCAAGTACAGTTAGAGAAAATTGTCCAAATTTCGTACACATAGTGAGTTATCAATACACAACCTCTCTAAAAAAAATGGGCGTGATTTTTGTAAATTTCTCTATATCTGGAGAACGACAAGAGCCAAAATGTCCAATTGGTTATCAAAACACAACAACTGATAAAATGGGGTCGATATTGATGAAGTGGGCAATTTTCATTGTGACGTGAAAGTGGATTTTGACATTACAAAATTGCATAAGTCTGTGAATTGAGCAAAACTTTTTGCATAAAGTATTTTTTAGTAAGCTTTGGACTTAAGTATAAAGATTTCTGTTCCAAGTTAAAAAAATTTAAAATTTATAAAGGAATGCCGGGGAAGGCTACAGGAGCTGGGCTCAAGAAACAGAGTGACACTCTGTTGGGTGCCGGGACACTCAGGGGTCCCGGGTAACGATGGGGCTGATGAGCTGGCTAGGGCTGGAGCAAACGCCCAAATGGTGGGCCCCGAGCCCTTTTGTGGGTTAAGCTGGGCCACTACCCAGTCCCTACTGGGGGAATGGGCTCTCAGCGAGCACAGGAAATACTGGGTATCGCTACCGGGAATGCATCAGGCGAAGGAATTGATATTTCCCGGGAGTACATTGGAGACAAGGGGTCTCAACAGACGAGAACTACGACTGTTGGTGGCTTATCTGACGGGCCACCATACGGTCAAGCACCACATGTTTCGGATGGGCCTGGCAGAGGACCAGGAATGTAGACTATGCCGTGAGGAGGACGAGACCACAAGGCACTTACTGTGTGATTGCCCGGCGCTGGCATGGGCCAGAAGGAGACACTTGGGGCATTAAATATTAATTTAATTATTAATTTAAGAATCTTAAATTAATCAAAATTTGTCGACTTTTGTGAATAAATTCAAAAGTTGCTAACAGATTTTAATCGCTTATGGCTTGTTTTGTTTGCAGCTTAGCCGGAAAATTTAAGAGCTTCTGTGGAAAATCGGAAAATTAAATTTTCTTGGGAAAATTTAAAGGTAAATTTCTAAGAAAAATTAGGAAAATTTTATTTTTATTAAAGCCTGATTCAATACCTTTCCAACGAGCTATCACTCGTTGCGATCGCTTTAGTAGTTTTTTTTTAAAACAAATTTCAATGAGGTCCCTTATGAAGAATTCTTCAATTTTTCACATGACAGTGGTGTACACCACCACTAAACCAGTCACTATAAAAAAAAAAAAAAAATATGTAGGTACATTATTTTTTGCTGGGCAATCGATTGAGACTATTTATTTTAAAATCGGAGAGGGGTCGTCCAAAAGGTGATCGCTTTCATATGGAATTGCTCTATATGTTTTTAATACAATTTTATATATTATTTTCATTGGCAGTAATTTTCATGTCCTATTTGTTCATGATACAAAATATGCTTTATTAAAGCATGATACATTTTTTGGAGTACAATTTGATAAGTTGGTACCATTTTATTAAATCATTTTTTTAGACATGCTTTTAAGCACTTTAGCAGTATTATCGAGTGTAAACTAGGTGTTCAATATCTTACGGTTAATGCTGGTGTCGAGTAACGTTTCCACTTCTTAGTTCTCAAATATTTGTGTCCCTCCCGTATGTAGCAAAGTCAAAAATTAACAGCAATAATTGATTTACAATACCAATAGAAATATAAATAAGAAAACGTCAAAAAGTTTGTTTCTTGCGAGAATTTAATTTTATTGGAAACGGAAACTAGAAATAACAATAAATTTTCAAAACTTATTAACAGTAAGTGGATTTATACATTGACGATTTTTGTGACGATTTATGTTAGTTAACTTGACGATTATGACGATTTCTTTCTCAAAATTTGACGATTTTCGAACAAATTTATCTGGCAGCTATGGCTGTGCTACTTTTTTTCTTACTTATGGCTAATAAATCAGTGAGTGTTTAAACGCTGGTTTAGTTGAACTAAACTTAAATTTATATGTAGTTTAAACTCAACAGTTGTAAATCAGTGTCCCATGTTTTATGTAGTTTAAAAAGTAACATTTGGCAGCACTACGATAAATGTTGACAAATTCATATGGTTTGTATTGGTAGTTTAAGCGCCCAATTTTATGCGTTTAAAGATGGTTTATATGTTTTCTGATTTATAGATTTGTTGGCTTAAACACATTTAAAACCAAAAAGACAGTTTCTGATTATTTAGCATTTAGAGAGAGAAATGTTAAAAGTTACTTGTGTTTTTAAAATATCGATCAACGAAAGCAACAAAAAATACATTGTTGTGTTTTTGGTGCTGTAACTTGTTGTAGTATCGCCACCACCGTATACATGAATTCGCCTTGGTACTAGGCTTAAAGGAAAATAGGTCCAGCAAACACATACACATAAAAATGTTATTTTTGTATGGAAATATCGATTTTTATCAATTCAGTTTTCTTAGTAAATTGTGAATTTCATTCGACATATGTGAAATTAAATGTTTTAAGACCAAAACTCTGATTTTTGCCACATCCAAAAAATTATTTTTTTTTAATTGGTACTTATTTTAAACTTCAATGATATCTCTGAAACTACTGGGCAAATTTAAACCCAATATAAGCACGGCTTAAGGATGCAAATGTTGACGAATTTTGCATTTTTTTTAAACTGAATATGGTAAACCGATTTCAAGTCATTCCAATAAATGTAGTGGAAGTGCCTTAATTTTGGACATAACAGTATATCGCTGAAGGAAAAAACTAAGTGCAGATTTGAATTTAGCGTCCCAAATAACCTTAAAAACAATATTCAGTTCTTAATCAACAAAAACTTTGTTGCTTTGTGTAATTAATTAAAATAAACTTAACAATAAATAATAATTTTTATCTCTTTTTTCTATTGCAGAATCATCAATTTAATTGGTAAAAATTACAATAAAAATTAAATAACTAAAAACAAATTATATAAAACTATAGAAACATTAATTTCCAAACAAATTATTTTGTTTGAAAGTGCTAAAAAGCAATAAAAACATCATTAAAATATCCATCAATAATAATAAATTATACTTAATTAAGAATAATGATAACTAAATAAAATGAATTTCAAAAATTTAATTAAAGTGCAAAAAACAGAACAAAAACAAACGTTTTTTAATAAATTTAAACAACGAATTTATAATAGTCATCATTAAAAATAAATATAAAAAATCATAAAAGTGATTGCCAATGCCAAAAAATATTGTCAAAGTGAAATAATAATTAAATAAAATAATAACAAAAAAATAATAAAATTTGGCAATGTTTTTTAGAAACAAAGTGTTGCTAATATTGCTGCTGCACATTTTGCTGTTGCTGTTTGGTGATTTAAACACTTGGACTCAAAATAAATTAACAGGTAAGAGTTTTGAATCTGTAAATCTAAATTAAAAGAATTAAACCGGTTCAAGGGCCCAATAGGACATAACATTTTTTTTAATTCCAATTAGTTCAAAGAAATATAAGGCCGCACAATGGGGGAATTTGGAAAAAATAGAAATTAATTTTAAATCGAATAGTCCAATAGGCGCTTAGTGTTGTGCAAATAAATTAATTCAGAACACACCAACAGAAAAGGACTCTAAATCCAAAAATAAAATAAAAAATATAGGAATTACTTTATGGGATGCCACAGCAACAAAAGAGAAAACTGTTTTTTGACTGATACGAGAACAAAATCAGTGCTGCCACGACTAATACAATTTTTACAGCCAACATTTTTAAAAAAGTTAACAAGAATCTTGAAATAAGTTTTTATGTATTTGAAAAAAAAAAAAAAAACAAAAAGGAAAAATTAAATTGTTTTCAGTTTTTTAACTGTCAGTGGTAGGGATTTAAAATACGTCGAATTTTTAATTCTTTTGGCGATGGAAGTTTACGTTTTGCGATATGGCGATTGTTTTGGCGAAATTGGAAATTGCTTGCGATATGCGGATTGCATTTTTTGTGAATATTTTCTAATATACGTATGTCTAAAATATTATAAAACTTGTAATAACTTGTTTCTCTTGTTTGTTAATTGCATTTTAAATTTATCAGGCCTGGCAAAGAAATCAATTCCGATCGTATCTTGCTTCTCCAAAACGAAATTACTTCCACTTTCGATCGGAATTGATTTCTGCGACAGGCCTGTATAATTATTACTATTACTGCTTCAAAATTGTTTTATTTGAAATATTTTGTGAACCATTGTTTAATATTATGGCGAACATAAACATATTCGTATTTCAGAACGTACATTCAATGGGCCAAAAGTATATGACTGACAGTCAAAAGATTTTTATAAATTAAAAATATTGCCAAATCATTATCTAAAAAACATTAACTGCCTATTTCACTAAATGCGAACGAACGCTTTCGTTCGCACAAATACATGTAAAACAAAAACAAATTCTCAAAAATTTTCAAATTTTTGTTTGAACGAAAGCGTTCGTTCGCATTTAGTGAAATAGTCAGTAAATAAATATAAAAAGTAAAATTTCAATTTTCTTAACCGTTACAGTGTTTTTGTCGAATATATTCGACATTGCATTGTACTCTCTTTCTTCGCACTTTTACTGTATAAAAATGTACAGTTAATTATATATATTTTTTTTTATTTGCAAGAGGGACACTTTTGATATTTAAAATTGTTATTATAGTAGACATTGTCTTTCTTTTCTTATTATTGAGTGCATTGTCGTACCAAAGTCAGAAAATTTGTAAAAAGCTAAGATTTAGGAAGAAAGAAAAAAATAATAATTACGGGGATCAGGCGATATCAAAAATAATTTTAAGTATTGATACATGCGTAAATAAGTATTTTCTGGAAAAAAAATATTGCAAAAATAAATTGTAGGTACTTTTGTGGATATTTCAAGGTAAATTATGAATATATTCGACATACCCTAAAATCAGGGGAGCTGCATGAGGCAAAAACTATTATTTTTCCCGGCTTCAGCGCCATCACATTACCTTAAATACAAATTTTCAGATTTTTATCTCGCCAAAAATTATTTTTGACCCTGAAAGGGTCACGCCATTTTTTACAGTGAATTCCATAAATTCTAATATTATAGATTATATATAAATTTATTTCTGAAAAATCTTTAAAATTCCTATGTGTACTTCAATATATTAAAATATACTACTGGAAATAATGAAAAGCTTTTAGAAACATTAAAACTACTTTTGTGTACTTTTTCAGTCATGTTCTGAAATCGATTGATCGCGTGATATTATGCACTTTCTACTTTAAGTACCAATTATCTTTAATACGATTAAAATCAGCAAAAACTACACTCATTTAAACAAAATTCATTGCAAATCTCCATCGAAAAATCTTAAAAAATATCTGGTAGCTGTTTTGAAAGGGATTTTTTGTATAAAAACTGCCGTTCATTTAAACGAACAATGGGAAAATCGTAGTGCAAAGTACACATTATTCGAATACGTAAAAATTCCCTTCGAATCGAAATACGCGATGAAAGTGTATCAAGGAAAACATATTTATACGGATTTTATATTTTAGAAAAAAAAGTAACCAAAATGAAAAAAATATTCACATCTTCACATTGAGAAAATAAAATGACCAATTTTGGTTAGAAATAACCTAAAACGGCAGCTCTGAACAGAAAATTAGTTTCTTATGAGACAACCCAAACCAAATAAAACAACCGCAAAACTGTCAGTTTGACTTACTGCGAGGTAATGGAATCAATGTTTTGTTGCAGAAAACACATGTGGTTTGATACAACATACGCACACAGAGTAAGATAAAACAGCGGACCTCGTTGCACATAATTGCGTGGTTCCCTTCCCCTCATCCAACCCTAATCTCGGTGAGAGATCGATAATAACATTCAGATTGCTTACAAAAATTTATTATTAGTAATTTCTAGAATGCAAAAAATACATTTGCTTAGTATTTTTTAACATTTTACTTAAGTTTAATACCTCTAATTTTTTGCTATAAAAAAATATTCAAACAGAAAATTAGCAAAAAAATGCAGATTGCACAAATCTTTCAATGTCTGTCATGTTCTAACCCATTTATCTTTGTGGTTTTCCAAACTTTAGGAAATCTTTCAATGACCTGCATTTAAAAAGTTTTTCTCAGTTGTTTTACAGCAACATTTCCTTATACTGAAAGGCTTCTAAGCTAAAACAAAGAAAAACGCCAATTGATTAAAAGCTACACATTTTCCAACAATTTCAGTCATTCATCTTCTCCTGCTTTTCCTTCTCCAAAAAACATATAAACAGAGTGTGAACACATACATACACACACAAAAAGGAAAACTCATGTCAAGAATTAACAAATTTTAAGTGGGTGGAATTTGTTTTTGTCATTGTTGTATTAACAATGAAATCCGTGGCAGCAATAAATTTCCATTAAGAAGATACTCTACTCTTTTTGTTTTTCTTTTATTTTCCTTTCATTTTTGATGTTGTTGTTGTTCTTAGTGCTGTTGTTGTATGCATGTTGTTTATTTTCTGCTCCCTTGTTTTATTTTTATGTTGTTGTCTAAGGTTTTTCTCTTCGGTTTTGAATTGTTGCTCTGGTTGAGAAACTTTGTCAGCTGTCGGTTTTTCCTTTTTTTGCTGTGTTACGGGTGGCGCCAATATCGCCACGGATGGCTGTAATTCCACCAACGCATTCCAATTAAAAAAAAGAAGTACATTAAAAATTTATTTACGAGTTTAACAGTTTGTTGTTGCTTATGTAATGGATACGTGGAAGTAACATGACAGGGAAGGACACTTGGAAAGATTTGGTTGTCTTGTCTTAGTGTTACATATAACTTCAATTGAACTGTAATTTTAAGCTATTGAAACGTGAAAAAATAATTTTTTTTGGAAATACTTAAACAGCTAGTAGTTTGTTAGATTTTTCTGGAAAACATTATAGACATATTCGACAGAAAAAAGTGTTTTATCAATTAAAAAAATGGTTTAAAAAGCATTTAAATTTAATTAATGTGATAATTGAATCAATAATTTTTTTAGCTGAAAAAAATTAAAAATTTAATTTGGATGTAATTAACATCTTAGTTGTTTTGAAATAAATTTTCAATTAAAATTTTAATTAAATAACAAAAAATCTTAATTGACTTTTTTCGTTTGAAATAAAATAATTTAAACATGTAGAATTGTTGTTGGGAATTGTCAATATTTATTTAAATAAATTAACACATTGTTTAAAATTTCAAAGTTTTTTGGTAACTTTTTTAATTAAAATTAAAAATATCATTTATTGAAAAAATTTTTTCAAAATTTTAAAATTTTTAGTAATCAATATAATCATTTTGGTAATAGGTGCAAAATCAACAACTAGTTTGCTTCATATTATGAATTTAGAACAAATTTGGTGATAGGAGAAATTGAATAATTTTTTCTGTGTCGACAGAAAAAAAATAAGTTGAAATTTGTTTAAAACATACAACATTAAAAATGAATATTTGTGTGTTCGTATGCTATTCGCCGCCAAACCGCTTACCAAATTTCGATAAAATTTGGTTCTCTTATTCTGTAGACATCCGGGAGGTTATAGACTAGATATATTTTTTTGAAATTTTAAGTGGGCGTGGTAACTTCCATATTAAGGCATTATAGATTTCTGTATATCTGGAGAACGGCAAGAGCTAAATTTGGTATAAATATTTTGGTTATCATTACACAACATCTGACAAAATGTGGCCGGGATTGGAAAAGTGGGCGTGGTACAAATTAAATCTCAAGTACAGTTAGAGAAAATTGTCCAAATTTCGTACACATAGTGAGTTATCAATACACAACCTCTCTAAAAAAAATGGGCGTGATTTTTGTAAATTTCTCTATATCTGGAGAACGACAAGAGCCAAAATGTCCAATTGGTTATCAAAACACAACAACTGATAAAATGGGGTCGATATTGATGAAGTGGGCAATTTTCATTGTGACGTGAAAGTGGATTTTGACATTACAAAATTGCATAAGTCTGTGAATTGAGCAAAACTTTTTGCATAAAGTATTTTTTAGTAAGCTTTGGACTTAAGTATAAAGATTTCTGTTCCAAGTTAAAAAAATTTAAAATTTATAAAGGAATGCCGGGGAAGGCTACAGGAGCTGGGCTCAAGAAACAGAGTGACACTCTGTTGGGTGCCGGGACACTCAGGGGTCCCGGGTAACGATGGGGCTGATGAGCTGGCTAGGGCTGGAGCAAACGCCCAAATGGTGGGCCCCGAGCCCTTTTGTGGGTTAAGCTGGGCCACTACCCAGTCCCTACTGGGGGAATGGGCTCTCAGCGAGCACAGGAAATACTGGGTATCGCTACCGGGAATGCATCAGGCGAAGGAATTGATATTTCCCGGGAGTACATTGGAGACAAGGGGTCTCAACAGACGAGAACTACGACTGTTGGTGGCTTATCTGACGGGCCACCATACGGTCAAGCACCACATGTTTCGGATGGGCCTGGCAGAGGACCAGGAATGTAGACTATGCCGTGAGGAGGACGAGACCACAAGGCACTTACTGTGTGATTGCCCGGCGCTGGCATGGGCCAGAAGGAGACACTTGGGGCACGGTGCGATGGGCGCGTCCCGAGTCGGTGCAATACCGGCAAAAGACCTTCTTGGGTTTCTCTGGGAGGCAGAGGGTCTTTTGGCCAACTAAAGCAAATAAGCTTGAATTTTATGCTCTTTGGACCAAAATATAAAAAAAGTTAATTATACATATACCATTTTTTTTAAAAATTTTAAATTACTTATCAAAGTTGTTTTTGGGAATACAATTATTTATTAAAAGAATTTGTTTGTTGTGCTTAATTCCCTATTATTATAATTGATAAAATTACTGAAATTTTTTGTTGGAGGATAAGCTGTTCCTATGCGCATTTCACTGGTTGCAGTGGGGAATGTAAGAAAAGATAAACTAACTGTTGTCCTAAGCAACCAGCGAAATACTCATAGAGACTAGCTTTCCCACAACAATAAATTTCAGTGTTTTTAATCATAAATGAAGATTGGGAGTATTAGTACATCATTAATAAATGAATTAATTAATAATAAATATTTCATTCCCGAAAATAACTTTTGATCACTGTTTTCTTGTTGGTATTTCGTTTAAGCTTTGATTGCAAATAAGACTTTTTGAGTGTATGTAATTCTCATTCCCTCTGTAGTCTTGTTTGCTGATAGCTTTGATTTTTCTATAATTATTTAGGAGAACGTTTCCTGATGATCTGGCCTAAGCAACCAGTGACATGCGCATAGGAACAGCTTATATTCCAACAATAAATTTCAGTTTTTTTATCAATTAAAAAAATAGGGAATTAAGCACAACAAACAAAATTTTTTTAACATTTTAAATTACTTTTGGCGTTACGTTACAAAAAGTAGACTTTTCGCTGGAACTGCCCATATCTGAAAGAACGGCAACAGCTTAAGTTGCCAAATTTGGAACAAATGGCTGGTTTATCAGTATCAACACAACATCTGGCAAAAAGTGATTGGGAGTGGAGAAGTACGCCTACCTCTCTTATACAAAGTTGTTCGTTCTGTATATCTAGAGAATGGAAACGGCTAAAGTTTCTAAAACTGGTGCAAAAAGTTAAAAAAAGTTATCAGTCTAAAAGTGGGCGGGATTAGATAAATGGGCGTGACACAAAATATAATCCTGTATATCTGAAAAAACGGTACGTGCAAAATAGTCCAAATTTGGTACAAATAAAATGGTTATCAATGCACAACATATGTCAAAAGTGGGCTGAATTTTAGAAATGGGCGTGGTGACTTCCATATAAAGACAATATAAATTTCTATATATCTTAAAAAACGGTTACATTAAAATTGCCATATTTGGTATAAATAATTTCGTATTGAAACGAAATCTGTATTAAAAACATTTTACTTATTTTATTTCAATGGGGGTAGCGCAATGGGAAATTATTTTAGATTAACACTGTACAACACAAAAAAAAAACGGGGTTCTGACAATGGATTAATATAAAATAAAATAAAAAAAAAAAAATACCTGTGTCGGTGTTTTGAAAGATCACAGAGGTATTTTTATTCTTTTACTTAATTTTATTTTATTTTATTTTATTTTATTTTATCTTATTATATTTTATTATATTTTATCTTAATTTATTGTATTTAATTTTATCTTATTTTATTTTATTTTATTTAATTTTATTTTATTTTATTTTATTTTATTTTATTTTACTTAATTTTATTTTATTTAATTTTATTTAATTTTATTTAATTTTATTTAATTTTATTTAATTTTATTTAATTTTATTTAATTTAATTTAATTAAATTAAATTAAATTAAATTTTATTTTATTTAAATTTATTTTATTTTATTTAATTTTATTAATTTTATTTAATTTTATTTAATTTTATTTAATTTTATTTAATTTCATTTTATTTTATATAATTTTATTTAATTTCATTTTATTTAATTTTATTTAATTTAATTTTATTTTATTTTATTTTATTTTATTTTATTTTATTTTATTTAATTTAATTTAATTTAATTTAATTTAATTTAATTTAATTTAATTTAATTTAATTTAATTTAATTTAATTTAATTTAATTTTATTTTATTTAATTTTATTTAATTTTATTTAATTTTATTTAATTTTATTTTAATTTATTTTATTTTATTTTATTTTATTTTATTTTATTTTATTTTATTTTATTTTATTTTATTTTATTTTATTTTATTTTATTTTATTTTATTTTATTTTATTTTATTTTATTTAATTTTATTTTATTTTATTTTATTTAATTTTATTTAATTTTATTTAATTTTATTTTATTTTATTTAATTTTATTTAATTTTTTTTATTTTATTTAATTTAATTTAATTTTATTTTATTTTATTTTATTTTATTTTATTTTATTTTATTTTATTTTATTTTATTTTATTTTATTTTATTTAATTTAATTTAATTTAATTTAATTTAATTTTATTTTATTTAATTTTATCTTATTTTATTTAATTTTTTTTTTATTTTATATTATTTTATTTTATTTTGCTCATTTTGAAGACAAACGATAATGACAGAAAGAATGAAGAAAAACTTAAGCACTGAAAACTGAAAACTAAATTTTTGAAAGCCTTTTTTGTACAAATTCTAAGTAATAACTAAATTAATCCTCGAATGGGAATCTTGAGTTAGTTGTTTGTGTTAAGTTATGGAATAAGGTGTGCTCTTCATGGTCAACATTTTTGTAGAATCCGCCCTCCTTAAGAATGTTTTCCAAAAAAATATTTGTCGTAACATTTTCTACCCCAGTGTAAATAACACAAACATATGTAGTTTAATACACCGATATGCTGCATAGAAAAAAGTTTTTTATCAATTAAAAAAATGGTTTAAAAAGTATTTAAATTTAATTAATGTGATAATTTAATCAATTATTTTTTTTAGTTAAAAGAAAATTAAAAATATAATTTTGATTTAATTAATATTTAAGATGTTTTGAAATAAATTTTTAATGAAAATATTAATTAAATATCAAAAAATATTAATTGACTTTTTCGTTTAAAATAAAATAATTAAAACTTGTAGAATTGTTGTTGGAAATTGTCAATATTTAATTAAATAAATCAACAAATAGTTTAAAATTGCAAAGTTTTTTGATCATTTTTTTAATTAAAATTAAAAAAATCATTTATTGAAAATAAATCAAAATTTTCAATTTTTAACATTTTGAGTAATCAATATAATTATTGTGGTAATAGGTACAAAATCAACAACTTGTTTGCTTGATATTATGAATTTGGTATAAATTTGGTGATTAGAGACAATTTTTAATTTTTTCTGTGTGCACTAATAAACCAAAAGAGCCTCCCTAAAATTAAATTTCGGTGTGATGTTTCAAAATGCCGACACAAGTATATTTTTTTCGTCACCTCTACCAGAATCCATTGTCAGAACCCCGTTTGTTTGGAAAAAAGTTCAAAATTGTTGTACAGTGTAATTTGATATCGCAAACATGAGGACTTTTTTGTAGAGTAAAATTATAACTAATTTTTGTATCAAATGTTTTCTCAATCGTTTAAGAAAATAGTAATTTATTAGAAAATAGTCGTAACAATCGCTGACCTTTTCCAACAGTGCCTAATCGGTTTAATAAGGAGATTAAATAATATCTAAGGGATTTTTGAGTATTAATTTGTTTTTATTGATTGTTTGCAGAAGTTCGCATTGTGGAGTGTAGAAATCCCGTTAAAAGCATTAAGACTCAGGATTATTCTATTACGATTTTATGGGCTTCATTATTTTCTTTAATAAATGTATATACAATAAAATTGTATTTTACATTTACACAATAAAGAAAAACATAAAAAAGCAAACAAGTATTCATGAAAATATTTCTGGCAAATTTAAAATGTTGTAAAATCCCCTTTCCCCAAATATTATGCCACTTTAGAAATTCAAATATATGTAAAGCTTGTATTTATATTAAAGAAAGTAAGTACCTTGTAGGCCTTTATTTAATAATATACAAAATATGTATATTATAATTTTAATACACACTACAGCTTTATGATTACACTGAAATAATTTATAGGAATTGAAAAGGAACTCTAAAACGTGTAACTCAAATTAAACCTTTACGAAAAAGCTTTTTTTGAAACAATTAATCTTAATGGTCAATTTCTTTTAGAATTAATTTTGATTAGAATTTTTGTGTTTTATTAAGGAATTTTTATTTAAAAATTCTCCAAGTGTGTAGTATTACAGTTACCCAAACAACAATTGTTATACCCTCAAACACTTGAGCTGAACGAGGGTATATTAAGTTTGTCATTTTGTGTGAAACATTTTAAATATTCATCTAAGATTCTGCATCTTTGATTTCTTTTAAGTCACTTTATCCATGTCCGAATGTCTGTCTGCTAAAAACACATTCACATGCGAAAGACTCAACAGAAAAAATTTTCATTTTTTTTTACTAAAACTAAAATAAATTATTGATCGAATGCACCGTTTTTCATAAAATTTTGCACAAATATGTTTTATACGACTGGAAATTATACGACAAAATTTTGTGAAGATCGGCCATTAATTAAAGATATGCCCTATGTAAAGCCCACTCTCGGAAAAAACATTAAGTACGCATCAAAATATAATAAATAATGCTAATGCAAATATAGATATTCGGGCATGTTCTAGAAATCGGAATAAAGTGGAATTAAATTCGAGCATGTCAAACTTAAAGTATGAAATATTTTAATTAAATTTCTTTACAGGCCTCGTTTCCAAAAATTTGTTCGATTTTATATCCACTTAATTTCGATTTATAGAATATGCCCGATTATGGTAATATTTGATCCATTTTAGCTTTATAACGCTAGAAATAACACCATGTCATTTTGAGATAACACTGGGGAACAGTAATTTTGCGGCCTGGAACTTGATTTTTACTAATTTAAGTTCGCTGATTTTAAATCTCATTTTTCTCTATCAGCTCGACTTTTCGAGATATACCGTTATGTCCAAAATTAAGGCACTTTCACTACATATATTGGAATAACTTGAAAACGTTTCACCATATTTAGTTAAAATCCAACACTCGGCAACAATATTATCTTTAAGCCGTGCTTACATTGTTTTTAAATTTGTCGTAGCTTCAGTAGTTTCAGAGATATCGTTGAAGTTTTGAAAAAAAACATATTTTGTTCTTTAAAAAATCATTAGAAATAAAAATGTGAGAAAAAAATCACAGTTTTTGTATAAAAACATTTATTTAAACATATTTCGAATGAAATAAGCTTTATTTCACTGCAATCGCTGAACAACTTTTGATTTTGTTACCAATTCACTGAGAAAACTGAATTAATAAAAATCGCGATTTCCATAAAAAAAAACCTTTTTTAATGTGTGTTTTGGAACAAAATTCAACTTTTTTGCGTTGACTGGAATTTAATATTGTGAACCGTTTTTAAGTTATTCCAATATATGTAGTGAAAGTGCCTTAATTTTGGACATAACGGTTATCGAAAAGCCGAGCTGATAGAGAAAAATGCAGATTAGATTTGAAATCAACGATCACAAATTAGTAAAAATTTGCAATAAAGTTTCAGGTCTCACAAAAAAGTCCAAATTTGTTCTCTTGCTTAATCAGTCTATAATTTCCCATATAAAGAAGCATTCCGAAAAGAAATTTAAGAAACATTAACTTTCAAAAAAATTGTATTGAAACTTGGTCTTACTTAGTTTTTTTTTATTCTAGAAATCACTCTACCCAATTTTGTGATGAATGATGAAAAATTTGCGATAGGTTCAATATAAAATTCCCTCCTCATAATCACTTTAATACGCCTATTAATATTTCTGAAACAAATCATGATACAGGGCCAGCTCGCTAATCCCAAGGTGTGTAATTCGAATTATCCAGTAATACGAATTGAATTTATGACGTATTACATACTCTATAGTCCGCATTGATTGCAAGCTATCTAAACCGAAATTTTATTATTCTGCTTATTATACCCTTCGCCGAAGGTAAAAGGGCATATATAACTTTATGATTCCGTTTGTAACTTCTACAATATTGATCTTAGACCCTATAAAGTATATTTATTTATGAGAAGGGAAGCTCAAATTTGGTTGTCCGTCTGTCCGTCCGTCTGTTGAAATGAACTCAGACTTTCTGAAAGAAAACTTTCATAGTGTGAAGCCAGACTAAAGATAGTGGTTGTAAAATGGATGTAATAAAACAGTACTAACTGATCAAATATTGCTCTTAAAAATATTCCTTGTGCTTAAAAAAAAAATCGTATTTTATATGACAATCAGCTAAGATAAGAAAATTACTGCCAATCAAATAAGTGGAAGTGTATCTAAGAATCTAAAATCAAATGTGAAATTATATTAAAACGTTTGTAAATTTGTACAAAGTTTGTCGTTTGAAAAATCGTCAAATTTACCACTTTTGTACACAAAAATCGTCAAATTTGGCAGCCCTGGATTGAATATGGATAAGTTAAGTATTTAGCGATTGAATAATCGTACTTGAATCAATCATTCTGTACTTGATTCAAGAAACTCCTTATGCACTGTGCTATTGATACCTTTTCGGATTGCTTTGAGTACGGATGGGTTGATTTTTCTTTTGAGTGTATGTTAAAAAAAAACATAATACAGTGCCAGCTCGCTAATCCGAATTAATGATTGCAGACCCTGGTTCTCATTAACGAGATATTTGGATTACTGGCTGTGCTGTAATTATGTATTATAATTCACTATATTCGAAAATAAAATACAAGCCAGAGTTCCAAAACAAATTTATTTTATTTTTATTAATCAAGAATGACAAAATTAAAGCTTTTTTAAATATAATGTTTTTTTTAACATACACTCAAAAGAAAAATCAACCCATCCGTACTCAAATCAATCCGAAGCGGTATCAGCACAGTGCGTAAGGAGTTTCTTGAATCAAGCACAGAAAGATTGATTCAAGTACTATTATTCAATCGCGAAATACTTAACTTATCCATATTCAATCCACGGCTGCCAGAATTGACGATTTTTAGGTACAAAAATGGTTAATTGACGATTGGACGATTTATACCCTAAATTTGACGATTTTTCAAATGACAAATTTTATAAAAATTTACAAATGTTTTTAATATAATTTCACATTTTATTATAGATTCTTGGATACACTTTCTTTTATTTGATTGGCAGTAATTTTCTTGCCTTAGCTGATCATCATGTAAAATACTTTTTTTTAGCACAATTAATATTTTTAAGAGTTATATTTGATCAGTTAGTACTGTTTTATTACCTCCATTTTACAACCACTATCTTTATTCTGGCTTCACACCATGAAAGTTTTCTTTCAGAAATTTTGAGTTCATTTCAACAGACGGACGGACAGACGGACAATCGGATTTGAGCTTCCCTTCTAATAAGGAGCTAGAATATATATACTTTATAGGGTATAAGATCAATATTGTAGAAATTGCAAACGGAATGACAAAGTTATATATGCCCGTTTACCTTTGGCGAAGGGTATAAGAAGCAGGGAAATAAAAATTCGGTTTAGCGAGCTTGCAATCAATGCGGACTATAGAGTATGTAATACGTCATAAATTCAATTCGGATTACTCACCTTCGGATTAGCAAGCTGGCCCCGTAGTTAAAAAAAGCTTTAATTTTGTCATTCTTGATTAATAAAAATAAAATAAATTTGTATAAATTGACTCTTATTCGACCTTTAAAAATTTTAATTAATACTCTTATTGAAGGTTTAGGTCTTTTTCTTTTTTTATAAAAAATATTAAATTTATTGAATCCAATATTTCGGCACTCCGTTGTGTGCCTTCTTCAGGGATTTTTTTCTTGAATATTTGACAAAAAATTAACAATTTTTAATAAATTTAACAAAATTAACAATATGTCATATTTTGATATGAAAATTTAATATTTTTTATAAAAAAAGACCTAAAGCTTAAATAAGAGTATTAATTAAAATAAATTTGTTTTGGAATCCTGGCTTGTGTGTTATTTTCGAACATAGTGAATTATAATACATAATAACAGCACATCCAGTAATCCGAATATCTCGTTAATCCGAATCAGGGTATGCAATCATTAATTCGGATTAGCGAGCTGGCACTGTATTTTAATTAGGCAGAGAATTATGATACTGTGAGGTCAGGTTGTATAAAGATTGGCATATTTAGCCCACTCCTGAAATATTCGAACATTCGATGGAGGGTATTAAAGATTCGGCACAGCCGAAAATAGCATTCTAACTTGTTTTTGTTTTTTTTTTTTTACATATTTTTAACACAAAAGAAACCATGTTGAGGAAAGAAAATATTAGAAAAGTATACAGAAATGTTGCGTGTGGTAAAGTGTTACACATGTTTCCAAAGAAGTCACTTGTCTGCTTATGGCTTTTACTCGTATATTATGGAAATTTAAAATATGGAAAATTACACCTTTTCCCAAAAATAAAAGTTAAATTATACATACAAACCTGCAGATTTACATTTTGTTTTTCTATTGAATTTAATTAAAATAAAAAGCTTTTTCTTAAACTTATTTAAAGTGACAATTTATTTTTAGGTTCAGCTGTTTTGTGGTGCTTGAGGCGTAGATTAAATGAAAATCTTCTGCTTTTATTTTAACACAATTTTCCCATTTTGTTTTTATGACCTTAATTTGGCAATATTTGTTTACGATGTTGAATTTTACGCAAAAATCAACATATACCTTAAAAAATAATGTAATTTCTAGGAAATTTAATTTGAATAACATGTGAAAATATTTCAAATATGGCCGACTTGGGAAAATTTTATATCTTTTTGGGAGATGTAATTATTTCTTCATAGTGCTTAGTTTTATGAAATTCTTAGTTCATAATATGGTTATGGCTTCTTGGTGGGGGACTAATTTAACCATAATATGGTTGTCAATTATATAGTTACTTTAACCATATTGTGTTTAAAAATTTTTGTTAAAAATAGTTTTTTTGGATGTGAATATATTGACAAATATTTTTTCTCTGGTTGTGGTTTATAATTTTTGGATATAAAGTCGAATCCCGAAATATTCTTACTCTGAGTGGAGGGTATCGAAGATTCGGCACAGCCGAATATAGCAATTTAACTTGTAACTCCTTCTACATACTTTCCGTTGAATTGAAATTCGGGGATTTCAGACTCCCCAAAATGTTTTAAAATGCACTTAATTATTTTTTTCGTTATGTGTCTGCCCTCATCACGATTTGGGTTTAAACCTCGGCTAACATGTTATTACCAAAATGTTATCCTCCAAAATACCGATCTGTAAGCCAGAGGTATATAATTCTCTTATAAAAAAATAGGCCCACAACATACATTCTACGCTGCCTC
Organism: Pollenia amentaria; assembly: GCA_943735925.1. Taxonomy (NCBI): domain Eukaryota; kingdom Metazoa; phylum Arthropoda; class Insecta; order Diptera; family Polleniidae; genus Pollenia; species Pollenia amentaria. Next base: position 237,263,896 of record OX031006.1, on the reverse strand, counting down.
GGTGCATATGCAGCTGTCCAAAAGTAGAATCTGTGATGTTTTACGTAACAATTTACGAGTACATGCACAAAAGCGTTATACCCTTTATGCACTTATAGGCTTTTTACACTGACGACATTTAGGTGAAACTTATGGAAGATGTAGAAAACATTTAACATGCGTTTACATTGTTCACATGTAACATCCATCTACCATCAATAAAAAAAACACACACAAAAATTTAATACTGAAATAAAATTTAACAAACAAAAATAAAACAGTAAATAAAATTATACAAAAAAACACTTCTCTTACTTTTGTCAGTGATGCCACAGTAATAATAGAATTTTTGGCACTTTTCTAGTGATGACACTAAAATACTCGAAAGATGTAGAATGAAATAAAATGCGATTGGTACATCTTTTAAAGATTTTGCTTTTTTTCCCTATGTAAAGGGTGATTTTTTAACCGTAGTTTTTTTAAAAATCAAATAAAACACTCAAATTTGCATCATATATTCAAAATTTTTATTGGAATCGATAAATTGGTCTTTGCCATTTACTTATTAAAAATAACTTCATGCAAATGTTGCCCGCGGCTCCGGTTCAAATGGTCCATTCGTAAGGTGCAATTTTGCACCACTTTTTCGAGCATTTCGGCCTGTATTCCATGAATAACACGTGTTATGTTATATTCTAAGGCTTCGATCGTGTTTGGCTTGTCTACATAGACCAAAGACTTCACATAACCCCACAAGAAATAGTCAAGAGGCGTCAAATCACAATGATCTTGGCGGCCAACTCACAGGGCCATTTCGAGAGATAAACTGCTCACCAAATTCATCATTCAATATGTCCATTGTTTCACGAGCTGTGTGGCATGTGGCACCGTCTTGTTGAAATCGCTTATCAACCAAGTCCAACTCAGCCAATTGGGGCAAAAAAAAGTCGCGTATCATGGCTCGATATCGTTCGCCGTTGACGGTTACGTTTCTTCCACGGTTGTCTTTGAAGAAAATGGACCGATGATGCCACCAGCCCATTAACCACACTAAACTATCGTTTTTTCGGGTTGCATCGGAACCTCTTGTACGGCATGTGGCTGTTCTTCACCCCAGATGAGGCAGGTTTGCTTGTTTACGTATCCATTAAGCAAGAAATGAGCCTTATCGCTGAACACAATTTTTCGATAAAACAGTGGATTTCCATCGAGCGAATTTTGATAATAAATTTCAACGATTTGCAGTCGTTGCTCGTTTGTGAGATTCTCCATGAGGAAATGGCAGAGTATACTGAACACTTTTCACTTTCACAGATGTAGTTTGACACAATTAACAACCAGTGCTGCCAGCCCGAAAAACTTAATTTATAAAAAATCACCCTTCATTTTTTTATGGAAAGATGTTAACATCTTCGCAATTGGATGGGAGATGTTAGATGTTGATCAGTGTAAAAAAGCTATTACATACATTTTGGAGGAACGCATTGAATATGTTACAAATGTGTAACATTCATTCATACTTAAAACATCTAACATCTACTATTAATAAAAAGGTCACCATTTCTGAAAAAATCTTTTATTTTTTTAAATACTTTTTTTCTACAAAAGTACCAACATTTTAAAAATAATAAAATGCACCAAAATGTATTTGGGATTCATTTTATTTAATAATTTAAAAAATTAAGCAAAAAAAGACTAGCAAAAAGGAAAAACTTGACAAATGGTAATGCTGCATTCAATAGAAATACCATTTTGGCAGTGATGCCATAATAATAATGAAATTTATTGCCACTTTTCTAGTGATGACAGTGAAATAATCGGAAGATTAAGAATGAAATGCAATGCGTTAGGAACATATTATCGAAATGTTGATATTTAGCTCTATGTATTTATTATGGGCAAATTTCAACATCTTCAAATTGATGTTAGATGTTCGAAAGTGTGAAAAGGCTATTAGAGGTCTTGAAGCGTTAAATGCGAAAAGTAGGTTTACTTTATACCAGTGCTGCCATTTTTGCAAATTGTTTGCTGGATTGAGTTTTTTTAAATTGTCTAAAAGCAGATTTTTGGGATATTTTTACTTTTTAGAAAAGAAGAATTTTTTTTAGCATATTTTTTAAGAAAGAAAAGTTTTTATGAAGTATTTTAAAATTCCTTTTATGTATTTAGAAAATTTTAAGCATATTTTTTTATACAAATTCAGCAGATTTCTATCATATTTTTTTTGGAATAATGTAGCATATTTTTAGCAAACTTAAAATATTAACCCCCATATTCATAAATAATATTTTAGATTTATATCATGTTTATGAAATTAATTTTTTGTGAAAATTTTATTAATCAAAAATATTATTTATGAATACGGGGGTAAACATTTTAGGTTTTAATCTTACCAAATTTTAAAATTTATTTATATATTACGATTCAGAAAATTTTAGTATTTTTCTAAAGTTTTGGCATATTCTTATCAAACAGGTATGGCAACACTGCTTTCTAGACAAGCAGCGATCGAACAAATCAGCTGATTTTGACAAATACAATTTTATTTTTAAGCACTGCCGCATATAAAGCACTGCAGGCAACTTGAAACGTAGAACGCAAGTAAGGTATAAAAAACATACAACGCATGGATGCGGAAAGTCGTGGTGTGGACCTCCAGATTAAGAGTTAAATGCCCAAAAGGACATTTATTCTAGATTAACGTAGGAACCGGACTTTCATCCTAGCCTCACGGTTTTCTGAGTGAATACAATGGGTCCGAGAACGTCCCGGTGTGTGAATAATTTTAGTATGTATGTAATTGTCTGGACTATGTGTTTATACCCTGCTATATAATCTCTAGTGCAAAGCAAATCCTTTTTTTGTATCAACAGCATTAGGGACATCTGTAAGCAGGCCCAATTTCACTTTACGATACCTGCAAATATCAACCTCTAACCAGGAATTTTTATGATCTTTCCCCCTGCGACTTAGGTTAAAAATACAGGTACGATATTATTGCCGTGTAGACCTTATCAATACCTTTTCGAGGGCCTATCTTGCTCATTTAAGTTCCTGGATTAAAAAATTCTGGACTTCTGCGATATTAACCTTCGCTTTATCAATACCCATCCGGGTGATTTTTTCGGTCTTATTTCTTTAGTAACTTCCTTAAATTTGCTTCAGTTAAAAGGACAATTTAGCTCAATGAACAGATTGTTAAGTTCTTTAAATAACACAAAAAAATGTTTGTTTGTATGAGGAAAACTTGTTCATCGCTTATAAAATTTTTTTTTTTTTTTTTTTTTTTTGCTTTTGTTCGCCGTTAAATCTCCGTTGCAAAATATATTTTATGATTTGACCTATATTCTCCTTCTTGACGATTATAAATGAATTTATCTGTTTGAATTCTTGTTCAGTCAAATTGCAACTCAATTCTTATCTTGTTAGGGAAATTTGAGTTCATCATTGAGTCTAATGCAGACACTGATTGTTACTTAAAAACTGAAATATATTTGAAATTTAAAAATGTTTTTCTTTCAAAATATCTTTTGTAATAAGCAGACAAGTTTTTTTTATAAACTGCTATTATAAAAATCTTCATTATTGTCTGAGGCTTAATCATGATCATTATAAACACCAGACAAGTACTTAGCGCAACAATAGGAAATATGTATGTTTGTTTGTACTAGATAATACATGAGTCTCAACTAAAAATACTTTTGACCTCAATAATTGTGTTACATAAATTGTTTGCCGCCAATTTAAGTTGTTAGTTCAGGGACTAAATGTCAAAAAAATGCATGTTTTTATTTTTTAAATTAACTCTTCTTCATAAAAGGTACTTTTTTCGCCGAAAAGTACCTTTTTTTAAATTATCTTCAGTCTAACAAAATAAGTTAATTTATTCTCTAAATTGTACTTTCTTTATAAAGATGATTGGATTATTGTCAAAAAATAAATTTCTTTAAAATGTAATTTCGTATTTTAATTTTGGAAAAAGGTGCTTTTTTAATGTTGCTTATCCTAAAGCCTATAGTACACGGCATGTAAAAAGACACATGCGCATGTGGTTCTGACGTAATTTTGACGTCAATGCAAAGCCACAATAAACATTGCGTGTTGTGTGATGACGTCAAAATTACGCCAGAACCACATGCGCATGTGTCTTTTTACATGCCGTGTACTATAGGCTTAACAAATAGAAAATTATGTTTTTCTAACAAAATATTCACCGTTATCGTGGTTGGCGAATTTATAATACGCTTACGATTGTTTGGTAATCGATTAAAGGAAATAAGGTCACGTTCTCTCCAAACAGTCGCAGGCATATTGTAAATTCGCTAACCACGATAAGGGTAATTAATTTTCATTTCAAAAAGACACATTTCTTTAAAAAACGGATCTTTGTACAGATCATAATAAAAAGCATAATTTTCTTTAAAATAGGTTTTGTTTTCATTGCAAAAAGGCTGTTTAATTTTAAAAGAGTACTTTTGTTAAAAGAGCGGTAGTTTCTAACAAAGTTATTTTCATCATAAAATGCACAGATATTTTTTTAAAAAAAAGTTCTTAATTTTTGAGGGGGTTGTTTCTTTGCAAAAAGGATATCTTTTTTATAAAATTGTACTTTTCTTTGCAAAAAGGTATTTAATTTTTAGTAATAATTACATTTTTTTAACAAAACTTTAACATTTAAACAAATAGATACCCATGTTGAGTATCATTTTTATATAAATTCGAATGTGTTTTCTAAGTCTATTTACAATTTATAAAGTTTTCATACTTCAATAGTCTTATTTCCTCAATATTTCTCGTAACATAAATATACAAACAAAAATTCTGATAGTGCATAGAAAATATTCCTGGAATTGTTATGTGAATATTGAGGGAATTGTTTTTAGTTTTATAAGAACACACGCTTTTATAAGCGATTTGTATTTATATCGTTAATAATTTTTTTGAACTCTTTTTTACATTTTGTCTTGGCATTCTTCATAAAAAGTTTAGGTTTGCCTTTATTGCAATTAGAAAAATTCTTAAATTACTTGTTCATTTAAAACAAAAGTAAGGAAAACGTACATGATATGCCCTTAATAATGGGCATAACCGGTATATTATACCAAAATAATCGGTTTATTCGATATTCGAAAAATGGAAATTTTAAAACAACCGGCTTGGGCAAAAGTACAATAGCCGTTCGATCTCCTTAGTCGATACTGAACGGATCGAAATTATATTTTCAGTGCTGTAAAGCGTTTATTTCCGTTTTTACAACACTGAAAAATCATTTCGATTCTTTCAGTATCGACTGAAAGAATTAGAAATAAAATTGCTTTCAAATCGAAAAAGTATTCGATCAGGGGGCCAATTAAGGCATTCGAAATCGATCGAAATTTCCATTTAAATTGTATTGTAATTTCGATCGATATCGAATGCCATAATTTGCTCCCAGGACTGCCAGAATTAGCCCGCAGGCTCATGTTCATCCAATTTAATTACCATTAAATTATTTTATTGAAGAAGGGAATTATACAAACTTTAATGAATTTTAATTTTCTGATAATTTTTTATTCTTGAGTGAAGGGGGGGGATTGAACTCGGTTAGAACTTACATGTTTCGGGAATAACCAAATTCTTTACTCTAATTGGTTTTTGTTTATTTTAACTGGAACTTAAATTCAATGTACGTATCGGTATCGGCGATATTTCTTTTTGAGTATCGGTATCGTATCGGCTAGAAGGCGTATTCCTACATCCCTAGTTATTTTCTTTATGGAAGCGTACTTTTTTCTTTACAAAAAATCAGGTTTTTATTAAAAAGGTACTTTTCCTTAACAAAAGGTACTAACATAATGGCTCTTTATTAGTAAGAAAAGTGTCTTATTTGAAAATATTTATCGCACTTGTTCAACAATACTGCATTAACTCAAAATATAAAAATTTTAAAAAGAAGCAAAACAATTTTTAATTTTATATGAAAGGCATATAAAGAATCATTTTTAAACCAACCATTTCATTACCAATAATGAGACAAAATAGCACGATATTTTTACAGCGATTATATATGAATATTACTTGTCGATTTTTTCCCAAAAAGTACGAAAAAAAAATTTCGAGTTAATACACTATTGTTGCACAAGTGCGATGTGTATATATGTATATTAGGGTGTTCAGCCGATTAATTCTTGTTCGATTAATCGAACAATTTTGTGGCGGCGGCTTTTTGCAGCTTACTTTGGTTTCTACAATAACTATGAGAAAAAAACAGAGACAATGACAGAAGCAAATTACATGTAAGTTTGTGACCAAATATTATAAACCTTATGTAAAACAGCAATTTTGACAGACCTGCTCAATTACATGTGACTTGAAAAGTTGACAAGTCAGATTTAAAAAACATGTCGTGTACATTCACCTTTACTAAAAACATGTTCAGTAACCAGTAACTTTTTGCTGATTACTGAAATAATGCAGTAATCCGTTAATTTTTAATTAGACCCCTTTCAGACAAGCAAAGTTTAATTTGCAAAGTCTTGAGTTTATAGAAGAGAAGTGAAAAGAGAGCATAGCGGGGGAGTACATATTTCGCTGTACTCACAAACTCGTTTTGTTTTTCGTTCGTAGATTATACCTGAAGTTGGCTGCAACTTTATATTTATATACAGCGTTACCAGAATCTTTGGAATGAAAATTGTCATATGGCGAAAGAAATCATATTTTGAAGAGGAAAATCTTAAATTTTTTTTTCTTAATTTAAATTTTTTAAAACAAGGGCAAAAAAGTAAGAATTATTAATTTTTTATAAAAACATACTTTTTATTATTTAAATTGAAATACATAAAAACATATTTCGTCAGTATATGAAACTTTATAAAAATACATTTTTTCTTTTCACAAATATAATTTTTATCAATATTCTAACTGCCTATTTCCGATGTGCGAAAGAATTATTTACTTCGTACAAATACATTTAAAACAAAAACAAAGTTTTTGGAATTTGTTTTTGTTTTAAATGTAGTTGTTCGAAAGAAGGAATTCTTTCACATATTGGAAATAGGTTATAATTTGCCTTTTTTTAATATTTTTTTATGTCCAGAAATAATGATGAAATTTTGTGTATTCTAGATACTGGGTACAAAAGTGTGCAGCACCAACACACATCATGCTGATGCAAAACTTCATTGTTTTAAAAATTGACTGTTTAAATAATCGTGTATTTTGTATAAGCAAAATTAAAGTAAAAATCAGAATTTCTAAAAATAAAAATCATCATTTGAGAAAAAAATCTTTAATCATATTTTTGTTTAAAAAAATAATCCAAAATATGATAAAATCATCATTCTGGCAACGCCGTTTATATATTATATTCAAACAAGAGAAAACAAAAATTTGTCAAATTAAACTTTGTGTTTCTGAGCACCAAACAAAGTTTAAAAGAGAATTCAACAGACTTTGTCAAAGTAAACTTTGCCTGTCTGAAAGGGGACTTATTATTGACACAAATGCAAACAAATATTTTTAACCCTGGAGCCAAACGTTCAATAAATCACTTTAAAGTTGCTAAAAAAAACTGCTTGTCAAAACTTGTTTGAAATGACAGCTGTGTCACAGGCTGCACTCAATTTAATAGTCAATTTCATTTTAAAAATGCCCCCGACGAAGGAACAACTCAGAATAGTAGCATGACTTAAAGTAATTTGTAAAAAAGCACAAGAACTTTTTAGAACACATATTTTTTTTTTTAATAAAGCACATTTATTTTTTAAGACATATATGTTTTATAAAGAAAGCGCCAAAGTGAATTTGTGGTCAATTGTTAAATTAAACGTAAAATTGGCAAACCAATGGTAAGGTAAAATGAGAGCAATCTCGTGGTCAATTTAAAAAGTGTGAGTGCGTTAGTAAAAAAGTGAGAGAGCATAGCAAATTAAAAGGAAAGACAAAACTTAAACGCGTGGCTTCCAAGTAAAGCAAAACATTTAAACAACATTTTATTTTTAAAAAATTATTTTAAAAGATCTGTGTGTTTGTTTGTTCATATAAAATTATATGATCTTAACACATGTTTTATTTTTTTTATCGTTGTAAAGGTTTTATCAATTAGTATAAATTGTTTTTTATTTTGTTTTGTTAATATAATATTAAAATACTTGTAATTAATAATGTTTATTTACTCAAGTACCAATTTTTTCTAAAATCATCGAAGAAAAATCTCTTTATTTATAAAATTTCTGGATTTAGAACTATTCGATTAATCGACTAATTTTATTCGTTTAATCGAATAAGTCAAAAATGCCAAATATCGATGAATCGGTCAATTGAACAAAAAAAAAAAAGCCGATAAATTGAACCCCTAATACATATATCGCACTTAATCAATAAGAGGGTATTCCCTTAAAGATTGGCATGAGCTTCTTACATGTTTGCCACTAGCTTAATTGACCGTACCCAGGGCCAAAAAATCGCCTCTGACTACTTGAAGGGCGTTTGTGTACAAAGTTGCTTTGAGTGATTTACAAAAGGTCAAACATTTCGAAGAAGTAATGCAGTTTTTCTATCAAAAAGGTATTATTGTTAAAAATTTTGTTCTTATTTTTTTGTACAGAAGTGGTACTTTTGTACAAAACAAAAAAAAAAGTTTTATATAAAGCGGACTTTTAATTTTGTACAAAAAAGGGTACTCTTGTAAAAAAGTATCTATTCCGCAAAGAGGGGTTTTAAGTATTTAAAGGGCTTTTTTCTAAAAAATAGTTCTTATTGTACAAAAATGGTACTTAGGCAAATAAAGTATTTGTACAAAAATGCTACTTAAGAAAAAGACGGCTTTAGTAAAAAATAATTTTTTTTTGTTACCAAAATAATTTTTTTTTATATTTTTTTTACAAAACGTTTATAAACGGTGTTTTATTCTTTAATTTCTGTCGTTGTCAAAGTATTATTAAATATAGCCGCCTTAACATATTTAAAGCCCATAGTGCAAATTAAAGATTTATTGCCCATTTTGTCGATAATGAACTATTTTTAATTGCTGTCGTAACAAGACTTTAATTAAAAGTTTTCCTTTTTTAACATGAAACAGAACAATAATTATATTTTTAACTACATTTTATTGTACATGGTTGAAAAGGGGATTTCATGCGCTTCACGAATTACGAGACTAATAAATGCATTTTGGAAAAAAATTAAAAAAAAAATACTTCAAATTAATATTATACACAAATAAATAGAAAAAAAAAATAAAAAAAGTTTCCTAAAGTTGGCATGCGAATATTTTTTTATTTAATGTATTTTTTGGGAGTTAATAAAAGTCTTTATTTGGTGTCTACATAAAGGTAGATACGAGGGTAGATTAATACCCTCCTATTTCAATAACATATCATCTTAATTTTTTCCAGTCATCCAGCTGCTTTTAAATATAGATAATTTTTTGCTGAGTAGTGGACTACTTCAAAGAAATGGAGATCTTAACACGGTATACGGCGAAATGGGCGGGCATTAAAAATATTTAAAACTGGCTAAACTCTTTTTCTTCATCTTCGTACAAAAGCCCACCCCGAATGTGTGTTTAAGATTTAGCAGTTGGCAGGTAAAATTTCGTTTCTAGATCAAAGACGAAGATAATGATCCCTTAGCCGCCATCTCTGTCGTTTTCATTCTCAACTCGTACAATATGTTGTGTTAAAAAAATAATCATACCTTAATTTTGGGACTAAAAAAATTACTTTAATTATGACAGAACCCTCGTACGATTATACAAAATACATTTCTGTTTGCATGACATTATACATTTTTCACAAGTAAAAAATTCACTCGTATTTAATATTCTAAGAATTTGGTTCAAAATTGTTGACCAAAAAGAACGTAAATTGAAACAAAACCTGTTTTTTTTTTCAAAAAATACTAAAAGTTATTTTTTGATTTTGTTTATAACACAAAAATGCAATAGAGTTGTGCCAACTTTATGGTAAAAGGGGCCTAGAAATTAATAAATATTGTTATTTTCTGCTTATTTAGCTACTAGTTTTATTTTCACGTACACATCACGAATCTAGGCGAATCCACTTTCCAAGTGAAGTTATTATAACACAGCTAAGCCACTTTTTTTTTGTCATACTTAGTCATCGTCTAGACTGGCAATTTTTGTTGCTGAAATTTTTTAGTCATCGTCCAGACTTGCAATTTTTGTTGCAGCAATTCATAAGTTTATTGGTGAAAGGGGTGAAAGGATTGGGGAGGGATACTCAGTTTCATGTACTCTGTAATTCCGTTTTGCTTTGTTATTTTCACAAATTTTAACTTGAAAATGGCTGTAGATGTATTTGTATTTATATATCAAATATAAAAGGGAGAAAAGAAAAAGACAAGATAAAAATACAAAAAATGCAAAACTGTAATTTCATAATCAGGGGGCTAATTCTGACAGTCGTGATCGTTTAGTTTTTCTATTCGAAAGCAATTTTATTTCTAATTCTTTCAGTCGGCAGAATTTTTAAAAATGGCAGCAACAAAAATTGCAAGTCTGGACTTTGACTTAGGTAACGTAATTTCAATATTTGCTTATGTTTTTTGACTTACTAAGTAAACAGTTTTTTTTTAATTCTTGTATATAAAGTCGCCTTGGCACCAATATTAAAACCATGATAGAAAATAAGTACAAGGTATAGTCATTAGTAGGGATGCGATTTTCATGCACTAAAAAATAGAAAATATGCGCATAAAATATGCACTAAAAACTCCAAAATATGCATTAAAAAAATACAAAATATGCACAAAAAACTTGAACATTTTCTATAAAAAAGGGGTTTTTTAATTTTATTCAAAACAATAAAATAAAAAATTTAGTATTTTTTTATTCGAAGGGACAATATTTTTTAAAACTTATTTAAATAACTAATTTAAATTATTATTTGCATAAACAAATAAATACTTTTTTATAGTATTAAAAGTAAACCTTTGTCTTTTCGGACGAAAAAAACTTTTGTAAATGGACAATGCTCTCTCTTATAGTTATAGGAACTTGAAGGAAGCCAATTCATTTGGAGAATATTAATTTATGATTCAGATCCCATATTTGATTCCAGATCAAAAATAGTTGGAATTTGTTTTATTTCTTTTTGCCACTTTTGTTATATCTTCGTTTTTGATTTAATAAAAAGCACGCGTTCTTGTTCTTATACTTCTTTATTTCATTATTCACACTTTGCAAAAACGTTAAGATTTTTTTTTTTTAATTTGTTAGACAATTCTTCCTTTCACATTGTTTATTTTACTTTCTGCAATATCAATTAATTTGAGCTGACTATTAAGTGTATATTGGCGAGAAATTTCCTTACGTGACAGTTATTACTCACCAAAAATGTTACAGACGCAGTTAAGTGAGAAAAACAGCAGTTTCAATTTATGGTATTCTTGTTTCATTTCTCACATTTTAATGTTTCTCGCCGCGGGAGTTACAGAACATGGGCACTGGGGGCAGCGTTAACGTTTGCCCGACTAAAGTCGCAATTTTACCCTTTTTTAGAGGTCTGCGACTTTTTGTGGGACTTTTTTTTATCACCGACTTTTGCGACTTATTTAATTTTGTTGCGACATTTTACCCTTTTTTTTGTAAAGTTTCTCACAAGAAACATTTAATTTACAGTAAATCGTCAAAATAACGTCGGTAAAATTTTAAAACAACTCACAGATTTTTGTTCATTTGGCAGCACTTATATCAATTTTTGCAACATTGTCATGTATACAATTGGGTGATTCACAAGGTAGTCATAAAGTTGTAAATTCGTTTGTCTTCAAATAATAACAAGAAATATATATGACTGCTGTGGACAACCGCTTATAATTTACACAGAAAAAATTAATAATATTCTCCAATCACCAAATATATACCAAATTCATAATATCAAGCAAACAATTTGTTGATTTTGCAACTACTACCAAAATGATTATATTGATTACTAAAAACTGTAGAATTATGAATATTTTTTTCAATTAATGATATTTTTAATTTTAATTAAAAAAATTATCAAAAAACTGTGCCATTTCAAACAATGTGTTAATTTATTTAATTAAATATTGACAATTCCCAACAACAATTCTACATGTTTAAATTATTTTATTTTAAACGAAAAAAAAGTCAACTAAGATTTTTTATTTAAACAAGATTTTAATTGAAAATTTATTTCAAAACAACTAAAATGTTAATTAAATCAAAATTAAATTTTTAATTTTTATTCAACTAAAAAAACAATTGATTCAAATATCAAATTAATTAAATTTAAAAAGTATTAAACCATTTTTTAATTGATAAAACACTTTTTCTGTGTAGATTTCTACTGTACAGTTATGACGAATCAATGAACACAGCTTAAAATTTTTATTTTATTTGAAACACAATAATATTTATTTTGAACAATTGTAAAATATTATTAGCGGCATTATGACGATATGATTTGATAGCACACCTTGTGAATCACCCAAATGTATTTAACAAATTTTTCAAAGTTTCAGTAAAAGTTTCAAAAAAACGTTTTAACAAAAAAGCTTTTTAAAATAAAAAATTGCGGTGCTTATTTTACAAAATTATTTTTAACCGCCGAGTCAATGAAAGATGAAGTTTCCGTAAAACATGAGAATATTTTGCTTAACTTTAAAAATAAAATTGATTTTATTCTTTAAAATTGGATTTCTTGTTAAAACGAAAAGGAAATTTGAAAACGAAATATGAAATGGAGCTAGAAATACGCGTTCAGAGGCAGAGGAAAGCACGTAGTATAAGACGGATAACGTTAACATCGCTGCGGGTATTTGAGATACTGGGAACTGAAGCAAGTCATGGAGTCAAAGCGGCATTTTTGCAGTGTTTACCAACAGTTTTTAGTGAATCAAAACAATCATCTTCAGCGACATGAAAAAACAGTAAAAATAAGGTGTTTCGTGAATCGCTTGAAATTACTAATTGTGCAAATTGGCAACTTGCGAGACTCGTTTCATGAATCGCCTTTTTAACTTTTGTGTAGTTTTTACAAAAATTAAATAATAATTTAATTAAAAAGTTGAAATTTGTGCCTAAGAAGTGAAACTCGTGCTTAAAAATATCGAAAGAAAGCCAAACAACTAATTTGCTCAGATTATTCCAAGAATTTTTTGTTTTTATTGTTGAATTTTGTAATCATAAAAAAAATCTGGTCGTATAAATGCGCAATGGAACAGCGCACTTGTTAGGCAAATTTATGAAGTTTGTGTTAATTAATTCTCATACAAATTTTGACAGTTCATTTGCGAGGGTGTAAAAATATATAGTATACACACATTGCGAGACTTTTAAGCGATATCATGAAAACTCTTAATGCAAAAGAGGCTTCTGAAAATTAAAAATGCAACTGACTGTTTTGTTTATTTATTTTTTTTTGTTTGGTTTTGATATGTGCGACTTTATTTTTATGAAACGACCTTTTGTGCGACTTTTCAAAAATTCCTAGCGGTAACAATTCCTGGGCCAGCGTTACCGTTGCATACATATTTTCAAGAAGTACCAAAAAGGGGGATTTTTACAGAAAAAGTGGCACCAAAAAGATGATTTAAGAAAAAAAAGGCGGCACATGTTTTAAAATAGGAAGAAATACACAAAATAATGTTTCTGCACGTGTTTTGTTTAATTTATGTAAAATTTCCAATAGCATTGGTAAAAACAAATCCAGAATATATTATATAAGATGTAAGCAAAAACTTTTTTATGTGATTTGAATTGACCTTAGCTTGCTGAATCCAAAACTGTTCAATCAGGTCTAGTTTTTTAAAAGCCTTTGAGATCCATATTAGTTTTTTTATATTTTCAACTGTTTCGATGTTATTCAGAAATTAGTGGCAATATATTTTTTGCACAATTAGTATTATTTTTGTTTTCAAAAATTCATACAAAAGTTATAAGGACAAATATTTAATAGTTTCGTCATTAATCTAAAAGCCACGGGTATGAATAAAATGCGGCATATTTCATGAAAATCGTAGGACAAATGTCAATTTTATGTATTATTCATTGTTGGGGACATGATGCTAATATGTACATATATTTCATCATGACTCGGGAGCGATATGTCCGATTTGGATGCTATTACTAGCGAATGATTTGGAATTAATGCCCCTATTGCGGTTCTCCACTTTTGTAACAGTTTGGTTGTCTTTGGTAAATTTGCATTGCCATTCTCAACTCGACTGGCAGTTGGCTTTTCAGTTGTGTATCTGTTTTTTTCGTGGTATCGCCGTTTTCAACTTTGTAAAAGTTTGGTCGACAGAAACGTTATAAATACACAACTGTTTATTAGTTATTGAAAAACCGTAAATAGAAAGTTATACTGTATATTAGAATTTCACAGCATTTAATACATTCGTAGATCTTTGAAAATTACAACTAAAGCACAATTTGAGAGGCTTGTTAATCTAATGAAAAAAAAACCCAGAGATTGCACGTGGAAAACCAAAATTTGGTATGACCAAAAATCAGTGTAAAGATATATGGGACTTTAACACATTACTTTAATATAGGAGGAATAGCCACTACGCGAACAGGTGGTTTTTAAATGATCTTTGATTTCATCCAGCAAATAACAAAACGCTTCCTTGCTTAGTCGGAAATAACTTTTAAATCTACAAATTTAAAATAATTATTTAGTCACGTTACTTATTATAAGTTCTTACTTGGCATTAGGTAGTTCAAGTGGTTTGGAATCATCAGGAATTTTTCTTCTTATACGTAGCACATCTGTACAAGAGTTTTTATTTTCATCATCATAAAAAAAATCGACACTAATATCCATTGTAAATATTTTTAATTCAACACAACAATTAAAAATACTTTTAGTTTAAAACATTATTTAATTTTATAAAATTTTCACTTGTCAACGTTATATTTAAAGTTGGCAAATCGAAATTTTAAGTTGGCAACTTTATAGCAAACTCAACTAAAAACAGTTGGGTATCACAATACATAAAATGAGTTTGGTTGTGCATAAGTTGGGTTGACTTCCACACGACCAAACTGAGTTGAGTGGAGAACCGCAATAGGGGCATAAATTCCATTTTAGGCATCGTGCCAATAGTTTTTTTTATTTTCAACAGTTTTGGAGATATTTAAAAAATAATGGGTCATTTTTAAAAAAAAAATAAAAATAAAAAAAAAAAAAAAATAAACTTTTCAAAAATTTACAAAAAAAATTATAAAAGCAAAAATGTTACATTTTTATAAATTATAATTTTATTATATTCGTTATATACCTAGCTTTGATAATTATCGAAGCTAGTTATATAACGAAAAAGATAAGCCATAAACCATGAAAAGGTTTTTTTAAATGTTATATAAAATTCAAATATTGCTATTTTTGGCGAATTTTTCACAACTAAAATCTTAACAAAATTAAATTTGTCGAATTTTGGCGATTTTCGGTGTATAATTGGTCACGAAGGTGAAAAAAATCTGACAACCCTGATTTATACAAGCATAACAGGGATGTTAAAGTTGGTACAATTGTACTTTTTTTTGGTACATTTTGATCTTCAACATTTGTCATAGTTCCCCCTTTTTGAATTTTTAGTATATCAAACAAATTATTTAGTCCTTTTCATTGCATTTATTTGTTTAATTACTATTTCTTTCATCAGGATTTAAAAATACTTCTTTTAAATTGCAATTTTTATTTATTCAATATGCACTTAAAATTATTAACATGGTTAATTTAGAAATGCAATCAGAAGTTTCTCGAATGCATGTATTCTTACAAAGGCTAACTTTTTTGTTCCGCCAAATACTCGTTGCATCTAATTTCATGAATAAAAATTTTACGTAATTTCAGGAATAAAAATTTCACGTAATTTCATGGATAAAAATGTTTTTGTTGGATGAAAGTGATATCTCTATCGTAGAGCTTTACAAAAATCACATGCCCTCTGCAGAAATTTATTGCAGAACAGAAGTGGATTTATATATCTCTACAAATAATATCAATATTGATATTGTTAAAGAAATGAAAGAAAATTCAAAAGAATTTTATATACAAGTTTTGAGATCCAAAGTTAACTTTAATAACGAAGTTTTAATGTGGCTCCATAAATTTACTCCTGAAAATTTTATTTCAGGTAAAACAAGTTGTATCGTACCTCTTCTAGTAAAAATGTTTTCGAATGAATCAATAATCAATTTAGAGCTTTGGCTGATGTCGAGCAACTGCAGTCGTTAAAAACTGAAAACATTTGTAGTTTTTGGTCGGCCGTAGATAATTTACAAAATGAGCTGAATGTCCATATGTTTCCTAACATTTCCAGAGTCGTTGCTGGAATTTTATCCATTCCACATTCGTCTGCAAATGTGGAAATAGATTTTTCTTTTCAAAATAAAATTAAAACTAGGGAAAGAAACAGACTACATGTGCCAACATTATCGAGTCTCATACAAACAAAAGATTGGTTAAGATCTACAAATTATGATATAAAAATTCCAAATAGTTTATTTACTAATCAAATAAGTGCCTGATTTTGATCTCATATATTTATAAGACTCGTATGTACCTTATTTTATTCATACATATAATGTATGTTAATGTTTAGCTTTGTTTTTTGTGTAAATTGAATAAAACAATAAATTTCAGTGTTTTCATTCAAAAATTGGGATTATTAGCACATCATTAATAAATGAATTAATTAATAAAATATTTCATTCTCGAAAATAATATTCGATAATAATTTGCATGTGCCCGGCAAATAAAAAACTGAAATGGCAAGATGCTTTATTTAAGCAACTTGTTTTTTTTAATTTTGTTTTTTTCTTTCTATCCTCTTACAACTACAATTCGTGTTGGAAAAAAACTAGCCAATTGTAGGGGAATGTAAGAAAGAAAAATTGACGGTTTATTGTTGTGTCTTTGTTGAAGCTTTGATATTGTTACATGTAAGACCTGAGTGTTTTAAAATTCTTATTCACTTTATGGTCTTACTTGTATAATATTTTTAGCTTTTCTAAAGTATTTGCAACTAGCGAAATGCGCATAGAAATCAGCTTTCCCACAACAATAAATTTTAGTGTTTTCATTCAAAAAGTGGGACTATTAGCACATCATTAATAAATGAATTAATTAATAAAATATTTCATTCCCGAAAATAATATTTGAATTTTTATGTACTTTTTTTGTTGCTTTAATAAATTAAAAAAAAAAATGGTACCGTGAAGGTCCAAAAAGTACATATTTTTTTTAAAGTTGGTACAAAATTTACAACCCCATTAAACATCCCTGAGGCATAAGTATACGCCATGGTATAAGTATTTATTTCATCATGGTATACCGCATACGCACAAAAGCAAATGGTACTTTCCAAGAGCACTTACTTGCGAATAATTAATATGTACACATGTTACATAATATATTCGCAATATATGCATAAGCTTATTAGGGTAGACAACAAATTATTTCAGATAAGCTTGATTACATAAATATTAAAACAATTACAGTTTGTATTAAAGCTGGGAGTTGTAATAAAACAGAAAGTTCAAACAGTATCTCATCATTTAGTAAAAAGTACTAAAAAAGTGGCAAGAATTACAAAAAGTATCACAGCTGGGTGCATTTTGTAAAAGTAGCAAAATAGTATCCAAGCACTCGAAAAATTGGCTAATTGCTACTTTAGTAGCACCAACGGTAACGCCGCTGGGGGCTAGTATAAATTTTGACATTACCGTACAAATTTTTGACAATTTTAATTCACCATAGAACTTTGCTACCGTTTCACACACGCACACAACCTAAGTTTACCTTTATTCACCACTCATGGAAAAACAGTAAATTATTAAATAATCAAAGAGTATAAATAATGACAGAACCTTGTATGCAGTGCTGCCACGACTAATGCAATTTTTACAACCAAAATTGTTGAAAAAGTCACCAAATGTGAAAAAATATAACCAAATTAGAAAGCCTTTTGTTAATAGAGAAAAACATAAAAATTTATCTTAAGTTGCATTGTCAGATAACGATTATTTCCACTTAATATGAAAATATTAATTACAAATTAAGAAAACAAAACTAGAAATGTAATTCTTGTACATTTAAAAAAATAAGGAGAAACTTCAATTAAAAGGTTTTATTTATTTGAGACCTTTTTCATGGTAAAAATTTGTATTTTGTAAGAGTTTTATTCTGATTTCACAACACATTTGTTTGAACGTGTAGTAAAATTTATTTGAAAAGCACTCAGTTTTTTGATTATTTTTCATATTCATTTTACTACACGTTCAATTAATCGTGTTGTAAAAACAGCACAATTATCCCGTCAAATTTGCAAACAAAATTCAGTATATTGGAAGTTGATAAATTGAATTTTTTGAATATGTCCTTTACAATAAACGAAATTTGTACTTCACAGTTATAAATAACAAAATATGAAAAAATTAAATTATTTTCCCCTTTTTAACTGTCAGTGGCTGGGTTGTGAAATGTGGCGATTTTTTAATTCTTTTGGCGATGAACATTTACGTTTGGCGATATGGCGATTGTCTTTTCGAACTTGGAAACTGTTGGCAATATGCGAAAAGAATTTTTTGTGAATTTAATCTAAAATATTATTAAAATGGGTATAACTTATTTCACTTGTTTGTTAATTGTATTTTAAAATTATAATTGTAATTATTACTGTTTCAAAATTTTTCTATTTGAAATATTTTGTGAATCATTGTATAAAATAATAACGAATATAAGCAAATTCGATTTCAGAACGTTAATTCAATGGGGGAAATGTTGACAGTCAAACGTTTTTTTATAAATTAAAAATATTGCCAAATAATTACAGTAAATTTCGTAATTTCTCAAATTATAGATTTTATATAAATTTATTTTTAAAAAATCTTTAAAATGCCTATGTGTATATCAATATATTAAAATATACTACTGGAAATAGTGAAAATTTAGAATATTTTCCTTATGTTCAAAGCTTTAGGAACACCAAATCTACTTTTGTGTACTTTTTCAGTAATTTTCTAAAATCGATTCAGCGTGAGATATGCACTTTCTACTTTATGTACCACTTATCTTTACTACTCTTAAAATCAGAAAAACTACGCTCATATAAAAAAAAATTAATTGAAAATCTCAATCGATAAAACATCATTTGATTTCAATTTCAGGACATGGCAGTTTCTAATATAAAAATCACATTTGGCATTTTTTTTTCTTACCAAAAATCCTAAAAAAAAAAAATATCTGGAATAACTTCTGTTAATTTTAATCAAATAATGAGAAAATCGTAGTGCAAAGTACACATCGTTCGAAGTCGTAAATACCTTCCATCGAATCCATATACGCAATAACCCCCCATGTAAATAAAAAGGTTAAAAATTTAAAAAACCGAAATTGCAAGTGTATCAAGAAAAACATATTCATACGTATTTTATATTTAAAAAAAAAGTAATCAAAATGAAAAAAATATTCACATCTCCCTCCACATTGAGAAAAAAATAACCAATTTTTGTTAGAAATAACCAAAAACGGCAGCTCTGCTTGTATGATCTCCAGTTTAGTAGCTCTGATCAAAGACAATTTGATTTTGTAAAAGAAAGATACAAGTTTCGGTAGATTAATTTAAATTCGGTTTGGACTGTCGATTCACGTTGGTTTCGAAACGTGCCCCTTACTTGCCACCCCTGACTCTTGTTTAGCCGGTCTTAATCATGCAAAGTTATTTCTAATTTTTTTTTTTACACAAAATGAAGTAACAAAAATGAAAAATGTTGAATGTAACAAAAATTCTTTAGTTAAAAATTTCATTGGGTTTATAAAATGATACAAATCAGGGATGGAAATAATGGCTTTTTTTTGGATACATTTATTTTATATTTTGTTCGTGTCGTGGTACTAACTTTTATAATAAATATTGAGAACAAGTCATTCCTTTATTATATATATATATATATATAAAACCAATTGCAGTTGAATATAAAAGCTTTCTAAAAATTGTATTCATCAAAGCAATTGAGGGCCTAATTGTGTAAAACGCAACGCAAAAAATTTCATTGAAAGCAAAAACAAATTCAAAAAGATTTTATAATTTTGTTGTTGCTTTCTACAGGAATTCATATTGAATTTTTAAATTTCAAACACTTCATATTTTGTGGCGATGAAAATTAAAAAAAAAAAACAATCAGCCCAATTATGAATAAAAATTCCCCGGGAGTTTTTTTCTTTCTCCTATTTTGGCTATTAAATTTCAATTGTAAAAATTGGAAAAGGGAAAAACTCCCGGGGAATTTTTATTCATAATTGGGATGAATATGAATTTCTGTAGAAAGCAACAACAAAATTAAAAAATATTTTTGAATTTGTTTTTGCCTTCAATGAAATTTTTAACGTTGCGTTGCGTTTAACACAATTAGGCCCTAAATGGTACCCGTTCTAGTTAAAATGGAACTTTAACATACAACCACGAATGGAAAATTGTCTGTTAATGGCTCGAAGTTTTCCACATGAATGGAGAGTTTTGGTTCCAGATAATTCAAGAGATGCGTCAGGAAATCTGTCTATTCCATATTTGTCATCGAACGCGCAGCGATCTTTCTAGATTCTACAAAATCCAGATAAAGAAAAGTACTTTTGGAGTCAATAATTTAAAATAACTAAAAACTTTGATACCTTAATTGTCTAAAAATTATATTTTGTTATTAAAGTTGGTACAAGAAAATCCATTTTCCATCCCTGATATAAATACAGAAGTCAACTATGTAATAAATATATATTGCATGAGTAAAGTTGTGAGAGTGAAGTCATTTTGGACACAGACAAATTTGAGCGAAGTGTTAAATTTGTTGACTCTGGATGGTTGGTTTGGTTCGG
This sequence comes from Pollenia amentaria, assembly GCA_943735925.1. Lineage (NCBI taxonomy): Eukaryota > Metazoa > Arthropoda > Insecta > Diptera > Polleniidae > Pollenia > Pollenia amentaria. The sequence goes on along the minus strand of OX031006.1, from coordinate 237,243,071 downwards.
ATTAAATGGTTTGGTTGGTTGGTTGAATACACGTGCATTTTAGGTTTATTTTTGTATCTTATGCACAATACAAATCACATGTTCTAATTATTAACAATAAAAAGGTAAGATGAGTTAGTTTCTTACCCATAAATTTCAAATATGTCTGTCTGCCTGTTTGTCTGTCTTTTAGACTGTATCAGTGTTTATTTCGTGTCAATTTCATTGTCTCATTTTTCTTAATTTTTTTCTTTTCTAAATTGCAATAAAAATATTTAATTATACTTATAATTTTAATGTAATATATTAAATTAAATTTACTATTTCCTATTAACTAGTATATTAAAACTTGTTAAGACTCGATTTCATTATAAGGAAATTTGAAATTCATATATTTATTTTTTTTGGTTTCCCGGTAAAAATGCAATAAAAAACCCAAAAACTTATAACTTTAAAGGGGAGAAATACGATGCACAACAAACGTTGTTAATTGTGGTTAGTTAATTTTGTAAAATATGTTGAAGAGTCATGCAAGAAATTTTCATTAAAATTAACATTTCATAAATTTGAACAAAACATTTCCGAATGCCAACTAAAATTCAATTTTGAATTCTATTCGAATTGCATTATTTATAAAGCTAAGAGTAAATTTTTGAAGGGATTTAAACATTTTTGGGTACCCTACATTAAAAATTAGGGGTTTTCCAAGAAAGTTTTTTTGGATGCATGATAAAATTTTTAAAGTCAAATATCTTATAGGAATAGTATTCACAGAAAAAATTATCAGTAGTTATTTATCAATTAAAAAAATTGTTTAAAAATTATTTCAACTTAATTAATGCGATAATTTAATCAATTATTTTATTTTATTAAATTAAAAATTTAATTTTGATTTAATTAATATTTTAGTTGTTTTAAAATAAATTTTCAATTAGAATATCAACGAAATAACAAAAAATCTTAATTGATTTTTTCGTTTAAAATAAAATAATTTAAACTTGTAGAATTGTTGTTGGGAATTGTCAAAACCTGAGCTATATTCAATGAAATCAATTAACACATTGTTTGAAACGGCCAAAATTTTCTGATAATTTTTTTAATTAAAATTAAAAATATCATTTATTTGAAAAACAAAAAAAAAATATTCACAATTGTTAATCTTTACCATTTTTTAGCAATAAATATAATCATTTTGGAAATAGGTGCAAAACCAACAAATTGTTTGCTTGATTCTATGAATTGGGAATGAATTTGGTGATTAGAGACAATTTTTAAACTTTTCTGTGTTGTGCCTGTACACTGAAAAAAAATCAAGCAATCCGTGCTTAAATTAAGCCATTAGTACGGTAGGTACGAATATCCTTTAATTAAGTACATAATGCTTGATTTAAGTATGGATTGTTCAAGTGCTGCGACCTCGATTCTAAGTTGGCTTAATCCCGAACTCGTACTTGAAAAAACCGAAATTAATAATATTGATTCTTACCTAAATACTTACCCCAGGGAACCAGAGATAGAGAGAATATTATTTTTTACATACCCGTTACACATCCCTTTTTAAATTTTTGTTGTATTCCGCCCTTTATTTACAGAATAACTGACAATTATAAGAGCATAACCGATATGGTTTTCGTAATCATTCTACTTTAAAAATTTGATGTGCCTAACTAACGAATTTAAACAAATAGAATTTGGGAATTTTTGCTTCTTATTTTTCTTTTTAAAGATGAAAATAAAGTATGTTTTCCTTCTTGTAGTGTTGTTGTTGTTTCTACACAGAAAAAATTCTCCAAAGTTTTTCACCAGTTAAAACATTAATCAAAAAAATCAGTTGTAATTAAAAATTAAGTCAATTAAACATTTTATCAAGTGAATTAAACGTTTAATTGATACAATTAATTTGTTTACTAGTGCACGTTTAATTAATATCACAAATTTTTTAATTTAAATAAATTTTTATATTTTTCTGTGTACACAAAACAGGAAAAATATTTTTTTTTACCTTATTTTGCAGGGTTGTTGGTTTTGTTTCTACAACAAACTTTTACACACACACGCGTATACAAGTATATTGGTTTTCGAAAAATATCCCATTTTGGATTGTTTTGAGTACTTTTTCGCATTTTTCGTACTTCAATTTTTAAGAACGACTCGTAGTAAAACTTAGTAGAAAAAAATTAATTTTTGTAAACATTTTTCTTTCTGTGCAGTTTTGATAGATTGTTCTATATACAATTTATCAAATTGGTTAAAAAATAAGAAAGGGCTTTTGAACGGGTGCCCCGGTAGGCTAGTTGGTAGAGTGCTAGTCTATCAGCATCGGGGTTGCGGGTTCGATTCCCGCCCAGAGACTCTGGTTTCTTTTCTGTAGACAAGCGTAGAGCTTCGCGGGATTAGCATAGTAAGAAAAAAATAAAAATATTTAATAGTCGTGGTGGCTATAAAGAGGACTACGTAGATCATAATATGTTTCAACAGTTACAGATTGTTTTAAAAAATTTTTATTTAAAATAGTTTATCTTCACGGAGAGAAAAAATATGCATAAAATATGTCGCCTCCAACAGAACTATTTTTAAAGAAATATTTGAAACATATTATGTTTAATTTAAATATATTATTGTCACCGACAACCTTATTATTGTTAAATTGGTCCTCCATCCAGAAGCCACAATCATATTATGGTTGTCTTTAAACATGTTTTGGTTAAATATGACAATAATTTGTTTTTCAATTACCAATAGTATTTTCCTCGTTTCCAAGAGCAACATGCTATGGTTGAAAACCAACCATGCTGCTATAAATGTTAAACACATTTTAGTTATTATTAACCAAAACATGTTTCTTGATGGAGGACACAGTAAACCATAATATGTTTGCCGGTGACAAAAGTATGATTAAATTAAACATAATATGCTTAAAATGTTTCTTTTAAAATAGTTTGGTTGAAGGTGACCATATATAAACATGTTTTTTTTTGTGGGTGTTCCCTAAAACCAAATCAGGTAAACCAGGAAACCCGTAAATGTACAATCGCATGGTTTTTCCTGTGCGACCAGACAGAAGTTATGTATTTATCCGTTTTAGAGTTTTACATGAATTTTAGCATAAATTTGTTAGTGCATGATTTAGCTTTTGTTCCCCGTTGCAGCATTTTTTTTTTGCATAATTTTGTTAAAAGAACAATTCTGCAGCATTTTTTAAGATTTCAAGTTTTAAGCTTAAAAAAAATTAAGTTTGAAATTTGCATATAATCGGCAAAGCTGTAATCAATTGTAATCAATTGCGATTGCAATTAAAATTATTTTAACCAAATGAATTTCGTTTTTTAATTTCAAAATATATTGGAATACTATAATTTTAAAATCATTCATTTTTGAAATCATTCAATGCAATCACTTTGATTGCAATCAAATTTTTATTGAAATCATGTGATTTCAATCAGTTCCCTTTGCAATCACAAATAAAGTGAAAGTCCAACGAACTAATATACACTTGGAATTTTGTGGTTGTAAATAAAAATTGACATTGGTGTCAAATCAAAATTTTCAGGGCCAGTCTTATTTCTAGAAGAATTAGTTTTATTTGAACAGAACGAAGATTTTGATTCTGATTTAATTGTAATTGCAATCACTGGATTTGATTACAACAAAAGTATTGCAATCAAATCGATTGCAATTAAGTTTGATTGCAATCAATTATTTTATAAATTGATTTAAAAAATTTAAAAATTACAATCAATTTTCTGATATTGAATGCAATCAAAAAATTAACAATATTACCGAGACATTATGTAATTGCATTTTAATCGATTGCAATCGCTTACATCTTTTCTAATCGATCTATAAGTTCACATAGTCCCCAAACAAACTTCTGTCGAAATATACTCTTTGTATCCATAAACCATCTTAATATATTCCTATTTAGCTTCGATTTGCCCCAAAAATATTTTACTGCTAATACATTTTTGTTTGGAATCGGTTAACATTAACCATAGCTCCCATTACCTATTCTTTTTAAATGTTAACATTAATATAATATTTACCGACAGTCCCTAAAATCCCTTTAATATATAAATGATGTATCTAGATAAAATTCTGCACAAATAACTCTTATATGGGCATTTCATGGGGTCACAAAAGTACGTTCGTACGTTTTTGATGTACAAATAATATAGAAAACAAAACTTTTCCTAGCATTTTTTTGCGATTCGATTGCATTTTGGTAGCAAAAGATGGATTTCATCGAGTTTAACTTTTCATAATGATCGTTCTTAACATGTGTTCGGTCACGAACGTACGCAAAATAGAAGTCAACTTTGGATTCATATATGAATTTTATTTTATAACATTTGTTTTGATGAGCCCATGACTTCTCTTCGGTTCCAATAATTTCGTCTGTAAATACTTTGGTGTATGGACTTTACCGATTATAATATTTGACTTTTGGAATATTTAATTTTTAAGATTTTGATCTTTTGGGGGCATATTTTTAACAATTCTTAGAGCATTTTTTCAAATTTTCACTGCCTATTTAATGAGCATAAAACAATACTTAGAGCCACTGTTGCCAGTAATTTTTCTGCGAAATTGGGCCAAAAAATCTAGAAAATCTGCAAAAAAAATCTGGGAAATTAAAATTCTTAATTTTGGGGGTTGATTTTGTTTTTATTTTTGAATTCATACAGCAAACTAACTGCCTGGCCCACAATGACATTTCTTTTTTTTGTATATCTAAATTGAAAACAAAAACAAATTGTAGTTTTTTTATTATTGTTTTTAATATAAAATTGCGAAAGAAATGTTCTTGTCGAAATTGTGAGCCTGGCAGTAAAACTAGAACTTATATCTAACATTTTTTGGCACATTAGAATCAAAAGTTTATTCACAGAAAAGAGAACAAATAATGGGTGATTCAAGTAGAGATACTTTTTTCAATAGCCTTTTTTTGACAGATCACGTTTGAGTCGTGTCATGCTGTCATGTTATTTTTGTTTAGTATTGTTTTTCATTTCATAATGGAAAGACTTACTTACGCCTGAACAACGTTTACAAATCGTTTAACTTTATTACGAAAATTCACGTTCTGTGAGGAATGTGTTTCGTGCACTTCGCTCAACTTATGGTCAAGGTTAGGTTAGGTTAGGTTAAATGGGTAGCCGTCACGAAGACGACTCACTTGGGTCCTTATAGTGGTCCCTTTGTGATACCCCCAGCCAGTGACAAGGGTCAGCCAGTATCCACCAGACTATTCCCCAGAGGTCACCGCAGTCTCGAACCACCCCGATTCCCTGCAGAACAGGTAGATCGATTTCAGTCCCGCATTGGACAAATCGTCCAGACATGGCAATTCCGGTCTCCCAAAATGCCTCAACCTAGCGCCCGCCAGTCCGGGGCATTGGCAGAGGAAGTGAAACACCGTCTCCTCCTCCTCCACATCATGACAACTCCTGCAGTAGTCATTGTACGCAAGACCCATCCTCCTAGCATGAGTCCCTATCACCCAGTGACCCGTGATGACCGACATCACTGTCCTTATCCGATCCCTGCCGAGACCGAGTAGTACGCGCGTTCTCGCCGCGTCATAGCCAGGCCATAGAGTCCTGGCCATCAAACAGGTATGCTCGCCCTGCCATCTCTCCTGAGCCCTTCTGTACGATTCCCGTCTGATGAGAGTCCTGCAGCGGGCCATTGAAGTGCCAATCAGGCCGTCGACGAACATGTCGTCCAAGAGACAGCCTTGTTTGGCTAGACTGTCCGCAGTATGGTTGCCCAGGAGCCCACTGTGTCCTGGTACCCATGCCAGCGTTACACTGGAATGTTTCGCGATCTCATTTAGAGACATCCGGCATTCCACTGTTAACATAGATGTCGTAAAGACACCAGCCAGAGCTGCAATGGCAGCCTTGCTGTCCGTAAATATACATATATCCCTCGATATACGATAGTACCTCAGCCAGTTTGCCGCCCGCCTTATGGCAGAAATTTCCGCCTGCAGCACACTACTGCCATCTGGCAGCCTAAAAGAGACCCTGATGTCCAATTCCTCGATGAAGAAACCTCCACCCACTCTGTCGCCCATCCTGGAACCATCGGTGTAGACCCGCAGGGTCGGCTCCAAAGATCGCGTGTTATCGAGCAGCTCATCATAGTTGCCATGATGAACCGCGAACAAAGCACCGAAAAAGGGTTCCGGAGTGCAATAGTCCAGCCCCGCCAGGTCCTGAGACGCGCGAAGCGTGACCCTGGCATGACCATAGTTCCGCGAAGACCATAGGCCCACCGCCCCCAGTCTCATAGCGGAAGTCAAGGCCTTTTGTTCGGCCATGATATCAATCGGCAACCAGTCTAACATAGTAAACAGTGCCTTTGTCGGTGTCGAGCGGAGTGATCCCGTGATCATCAGCGCAGCCACCCTATATACTTTCCCGAGCATCCTGCAGTACCGTCCCCTTTCCATGGCAGGCCACCACACTATGACCCCATAGAAGAGAATCGGTTTTACCACCGCTTCAAAGATCCATTCGACACCCTTGGGGCCCAGGCCCCAGCTCCTGCCCAAGGATCTCTTGCAGGTGTATAAGGCCACCATAGCCCTATCAACCCTCGTCTGAACGTTGAGTTCCCATGATAGTTTGCTATCGAGAATTACGCCCAAATATTTGGCACTGTTCGAGAGCTTCAGCTCCGTGCCGTTCAGCCTAGGAAGCCTAAAGTTGCCAACCTTGTACTTCCTGGTAAAGAGTACCAACTCAGTTTTCCGTGGATTGACACCAAGTCCACAGGAAATGCTCCAAGAGCTTAGAATCCGCAATGCAGATTCCATACAATGGGACAGTGTGTCCAGGTGTTTACCCGCGACCGCCACCGCCACGTCATCCGCATACGCGACGGTTCTTATCCCCAATCTGTCGAACCGGCACAGCAAAGTGTTCACCGTCAGGTTCCACAGTAGAGGGGACAGAACCCCACCTTGCGGGGTGCCCCTGTGCACAAATCTGCAAACATCGGTAGCACCCATCGTGGATTCAATGATCCTATTATCGAGTAGATTACCAATAAATCCACAAATTGCATCGTCAACCCCAACCTCTCTCATCGACTCCAAGATGGAGTTGGGTTTGACATTATTGAAAGCTCCCTCAATGTCCAGAAAGGCCACAAATGAGTATTCCCGAAATTCAAGGGATTTCTCAATGTAGCCGACCAGTGAGTGGAGCGCCGTCTCCACAGACTTGCCCTTGGTGTAGGCATGCTGCGATGAAGAGAGCAAATGTCTAGGAATAGACATCCTCAGATGAATATCAATGACCCTTTCCAGGGTCTTGAGAAGAAATGACGACAGGCTGATTGGCCTGTAGTCCTTAGGTCCGGTGTGGGATGTTTTACCCCCCTTTGGAATGAAAACAACCCTACATCTAGTCCATCGGATGGGAACGTACGAGAATCTAATACATTCCGTATAGATAGCGGACAGCCAAGGAATCAGAAGCCCCGCGTTCTTTTGAAGGTCGGCCGGAATAATACCGTCCGGACCAGGAGCCTTAAAGGAGTCGAAGCTCCTTATCGCCCAATTGAGCCTATCATAGCACAGAGAAATGGACACTGGTCCAGGCTCTGATAAGCAGTTGATCTTCCGTGGTGTTGGAAGGGAATTGCCAGGAAAGTGCGTGTCAATTAACACCTCCAGCGTCTCCTGACTATTCGTAGTCCAGCTACCATCAGCTTTCTGAATGTAGCTAGGGACAGCCGGGCAAGAAGCCATTATTTTGCGCAACCGGTTTGTCTCAGAGGATCCTTCCACGCCACTGCAGAAGTTCCTCCAGGCATTCCGTTTCGCCGATCTAACCAAATTCTTGAACCTATTCAATGCCGACTTATAATCCGCCCAGTTTCCCAGACGTTTAGCCATATTGAATAACCTACGACAGTCTCTGCGAGACTGTGCAATCTCAGGGCTCCACCATGGTGGCTTGCCCCCCTTCTTCCTAACCACTGGCCTACAGGCCAGTGCCGTTGCCTGTCGCAGTGCCCCCGATAGGAATTCCACTGCCATTTCAGTCTCCGTAACGCCACTAATGACAGGGACTGAGCCCAGAGAATCAGCGAGTAGACTAGCCTGATAGTCCCACCTCGTTCTCCTCCTATTCACAAAAGTACACACCCCCAAGGGGGGTGGACCCAATTGAAACTCAACATACCTGTGGTCCGAAAAAGAACAGTCATCTGAGACCGCCCAGTTACTTATCAAGTCGGAGTGTTCCGAGCTGACCAATGTCACATCAAGAACCTCCTGCCTATTAGCTACAATGAACGTGGGTTCCGCGCCTATGTTTGCTATTTCTAGATTACTGCTACAGATAAAAGAAAATAGCGACTCACCTCTAGTGTTGGTGTTGGAGCTGCCCCACGTGATGTGGTGCGCATTAGCGTCAGCACAGATAACCACCGGGGTACCCATGGAGCCGGCTTTGGCTACCAAGCCACGAACAAGCCTATTAGGTGGCTCTTTGTCCTGGTCGTGCGCCATATAGCCCGATACGATCCAGGTCGATATGTCGCCCATCTCTAGGGCCGCTGAAGTTGTGTCTCCATCACTGAAATCAGAAAGAATGAAGATATCCAGCGTGTTTTTAGCCAAAATACAAGATCTAATTTTACCTGTTGCTTTGGCATATAGGAGCTTATAGCCCTTGAGGTTTAATCCGCAAACCCGATCCTTGTGGATCCATGGCTCTTGGATCATTATTAGCTCCTCCTCTCTCTCTACCACCCGGAGGAGCAGTGCAGCGGATGCTGCCTTAGAGTGGTGAAGGTTTATCTGTGTCACCTTCACCATGTCCAGTATTAACGACCGTGACATTGGCGTCCTCCTGATCTGATTCCAGGAGGGCGTCCTCATCAGCCAATTCACCCATGCGTTCAAAGAGGTCACCCAGCATGTCAGAGACGGACGGGGTGTCTTCATTGTCACATGAATGAACGGAAGCGTCATTCGTGCAGTCCGCAGGCTGCGTAGGCTCCACAACCTTCGGAGCGGGATCGCCCTTGTCATCACCTCGGTAGACACGGAGCAAGATGGTACTAAAACCGTAGTAAATCTTGCCCTGTTTCTCCCTCAGTGGCTTCAAGGAGTCCTGATTCAGGACAACGATCGCCGTTCTTGAGGATCCTTCAGCTGCTGAAACCTTGACAACTTTCCAGTTATGAGTGGGAAGTTGGGGGTTGCAGCACTGAATAATCTTCAAGATTTCCTCCGGTGCAGAAGGTTCCGCTGGGATGGTGACGATGGATCTAGGTCTCCGTGGTATCTCACTCACCAAAACCACGTCGAGCCTAGCACCTTCCCATATTTCGCCAATCGCTCCAATGGCAAGCTTTAGCAGAAGTGCAGAGCGCTCATCCACACACGCCATCAGCTTAACGTGACCCTGGTACCAGCCAGCATCGTCGCATTGCGGGGGTGCTCCTGGATTCTCACTAAGGATCTTCCAAAAGACACCCATCATTTGCTGTTTCACCAAGTCCCACCTAGAGTGGGAGATGGATCCATCAGCAGCACTTCTGTCTATAATAGCCCTAACAAGATGGTCTTTCGCCACCTCGCTGTAGGACCTATTAGTCGACTTTGGTGCGTGCTTGGGACGTTTTGTCCCTGGTTGCTGTCTAACGGCTGTCGCTTCTTCCTCCGAACGTTGCCGTTTAGGCATTGCCTTTGCAGGGGCAGGAGGTGAAACGCTTTGAAGCCCAGCAGTAAGGGCCTTAGCCCATGCCAATGAAGCTTCCTGTTCTGCAGAAAGCTCATTGGCATCTTTGGAGCCGAATAGCTCAATAATACGCAAGGCAGCACGCCTTGAGTTAGATGCCCTCTTTGAAGGATTTTTATGCCGAGGTGTCTTCCTAATGACGCCGGAGTTGGCGGGGGGAGGTGCAGAAGTGGGACAGGATGTAATCATCTCCGTCCCTCTTTGCACAATAGGCATATGGGAAGCTGCTTTGTTGGACGACTTTGTCATTTCCAACTCTGCAGTACCCGAAGCATGGACTTTATCCGCTCTGACGGAAAGGGCTGATGCGGCTTTTGATGTACTTGGCGCGAAAGACAGAGGTACATCGCCGCTGTTGGGTGTCGAGGCTGATACAGCCACCGACGGGATCGTCTTCGTGTTGTTGTCCTTATCATTTGTCCTTTTCATGTCCCGTTCCGTGCCATTGTCAGTTTGTTGTTTGTTCCGTTTTGATTTTTGTTTATAAAAGTAGAGTTCATTTGGTCCCACGAGTGTAGGGGATCTGGAGGTCCGCCGCGTCATAGCCCCCAATAACGCGGTAAGGGCGTAGTCTATTTGCTGAGGTGCCCAGGTATCAGCAAAGCTCCGTGATAATACAGTCGGTAACCCCTGACTGCAAACCAACCGATAGGCACGGGTCGCATAACACCTCGGTTTAGGGGATGGATAACCTTTCGTTGCCAAGGCCTTTAAGTCCACTGCCCTCATCTCGGGAATCACCAGATGCTGGCAAAATGCCCGGATCAAGACACGGACCACAGCCAAGACGTAAGCCACCACATCGCTTCAAGATATTTATCCATACTAGTGGTGGAACTTATGGTCAACATAATCGGCCTACTGAGCGTACTATTCGCAATACCATCACCCATTTTGAGACCCAGCATTTATTATTGGATAATATTCGACCGAATAGACCATGTCCAGCACGCTGTGAAGAAAATATAGCGGCCGTAGCTGAGAGTGTACACGAAGACCGCGGAGAGTCGATTCGGCGCCGTTCGCAGCAACTCGGAAGCGTACAAAATACAGCTTGTACAACAACTGAAGCCGCTCGACCTTCCCAAGCGACATCGCTTCGCTCTATGGGGTCTTGAAAAGTTCCAAGAAGATACGAAGTTTTCGAGGCAAATTTTGTTCAGCGATGAGGCCCATTTCTGGCTCAATAGGTATGTAAACCAACAAAATTGCCGCATTTGGGACGAAGAGCAACCTCAAGAGATTCAAGAACTGCCACTTAATCCAGAAAAAACAACGGTTTGGTGAGGTTTGTGGGCCGGTGTAGTCATCGGTCCATATTTCTTTAAAAATGATGCCGGTGCGAACGTAACCGTCAATGGCAACCGTTATCGTGCCATGAAAACCGACTATTTGATGCCTGAAATTGAAGCTCGTGATCTCGGCGATATTTGGTTTCAGCAAGACGGCGCCACTTCCCACACATCGCATCAATCAATGGATTTATTGAGAGAAAACTTCGGAGAGCACATAATTTCACGTTTTGGGCCGGTCGATTGGCCACCAAGATCGTGTGAAATCACACCGTTAGACTTTTTCCTGTGGGGATATGTAAAGTCTAAAGCTTATGCGGGCAAACCCGCTTCGATTCAGACCTTGGAGGAGAATATCACGCGTGTCATTCGCCAGTTACCAGTCGAAATGCTCGAACGAGTCATCGAAAATTGGACTCAACGGATGGGCCATCTGCGACGTAGCAACGGCCAACATTTGATAGACGTAATCTTCAAAAAATAAATACCAAAGAATGTTCTTTCAAATGATAATAAACATTCCCCATTAAATTTGAATTTTCTGTGTTTTTTCTTTAAAAAAGTAGGGAACCTCGGAATGGATCACGCTTTATATATAAATTTTTTACATAAAACATAAAAATGTATATCCATATACATTGTACATACATAAAGTCATATCGTCGTATTTAAAATAATTTTATACATTTATTTATTGTTAGTTTCAGAAGTCATTTGTCGTAAGTTTTTTTTTTTGATTTAAGGAAGTCTTTTGTGCACAAATGTCCTTTAAGCAATTCTTTATCTGAACGATTTCTTTGCTTTCTTTTATTTATATTTACTTGGCTAAATATTCGTTTCACATTAGCTGATAAATGTGGCAAAACAAATATTTTTTGAATAAAAAGGCATAATTTTGGGAGTAAGATTATTGACTCAAAACGTGTAATTAATAGTTGTTTTTATTTATCAAATTTTTTAAATCAAGTAGCTTAAGCTCTCTTATCTCAGAGTCAAATTTTTGCATATCTTCTTCGAATATTAAATATGGAAACTGTTTAACAATTTCAAATATTGAGTTCAACACACCATTACCTAAAATATTATAATAAAGAATCTGGGAATTATTTCTTTTCGTAAGCTACTTTATTATATTTAACCTTTTTTTATTTTTCAAATTTATTCTGTGAGCTAAACTTCCTTTATGTATTTTATAAAGTTTTTTGTAATAGTTGTGTTTCTTAAATGTTTGGGAAAGACTTTATACAAGATAATAGTCTGGTAGTGTAATAAGTCATCCCTAAAAATTTAAGGAATAGAACTATTACAAAAAGCTTTATAAAATACATAGCTGAAGTTTAGCTCATAGAATAAATTCTAAAATTAAATAATGTTAAATATATTCCTTGTCAACATTTAAAGTGAATTCAAAAATCAAATCTTTTAAAAAATTGGTCATAAAGTTCAATATAAAACTAAATTTTTTACGATTTCTTCAATTTAAAAAAGTCGGCAATTTGACGGCAAAAATCTGCAAATCTCATTTCGTCATTTTTGCAACGAAGAAATAGCAAAATGCAGAGAAATCTTCACTTTTGGAAACAATGCTTAGAGCATATTTCGGTTTCTCTGGTAATAATGAACGGCGAAACTTCCCCTTTAACCCTAGAAGGTTACTCTTCATTTTAGTACATTAAAGTTACTCTTCGTCGAATCGTCTAACTTTAAAAAAATCTAGTGGAACGATTTTTAAGGTAAAAAATCAACAAATTTTTTTTTAGCAATTCAGCGGTTTATTAAAAAATTAAATTAAATAAAGCATAAAATATGAATATTTTTCATCTCTTTTAAAATTTGAAACGAATTATTTCTTATTTTTGTGTTTAAAAATATATTTTGTTATTAAAGCTTTCGTCATCAACTAACGCTGTTGAAAAAAGAGCGCAATTTGAATACACATAAAAAAGTTATATGATAAAGTGTAAATGAGCTTCGTCAATTCGGCGATCAGTAACCATCTAGGGTTAAATTGCACTTTTTAGGCATAATTTTACCAAATCTCATTTTGATTCAGTGCTTTCAGATATTCATTTAGTTTAACTTATTAGTTTGTACAATCAAAACTGAATCTCAATTCCTTCGGAACTATATTAAGCACAAGAGTTTTTAAAGTTAAATCAGCTATAAAAAATGTATGAATTTTGATCAAACAGAATACAAAATGTTTTAGGCCTTCTCATTTTGCCGTTTTCTTCTTAATTTTGCATTGAAAACTTTTTTTTCAGAAACCGAACGCTTACGTTTTTAAAATGCAGCTGCCCTTGAGTTTTATTTAATATTCTTATGGCTAATAAATCAGTAAGTTTTTAAACGATAACTTATTTGAACTAAACTTAAATTTATATGTAGATTAAACTCAATAGTTGTAAATCAGTGTCCCATGTATTTTATGTAATTTAAAAAGTAACATATGGCAGCACTGCGATAAATGTTGTCAAATTCGTAAGGTCTGCATGTGTAGTTTTTAACGCCCAATTTTATGCGTTTAAAGCTGGCTTATTTGTTTGCCGACTTATGGATTTGTTGGTTTAAACCATGGTAGAATAAATACAAGCTATAATCATTAGAAATTTTGTTCTCAATTTTAAAACCCATATAACGACAAACAAAAGAAAATAAGGAAAAATTTAAAACAAGCGTCAAAAATTAAATAAATTAATTTTGTTTTTTAAAAAAATTCTTAATATATAAATTGAATAAAATATAGTTTTATATAAAAAAGAAAGTTGGCAATATCTAAAAAGTGCAAATTATTTTGAAATTCAAATATTTGCAAATGAGTAATATTTCATTGTTTGACATTACATGGGTAAATATTGACAACTCTCCCTAATGAACATACCTGGTACTTATTATACTATGGTTTAAACACATTTTAAGTCAAAAACAGAGTTTAACTTGCTCTGATTTACTAGGCCTTAGTGTTAAAAAAATTTTTTTACTCTATTATTGTACTAAATTTGTCAATAGAATAGATGGAGTCCCCAAACAGTCCCCAAAAAAAGTACAATTGTAAAAACTTTGCCAACTCAACCTAAATCAGCCTATTAAAATGTATTAAGTTGCATCAAACCGAATACAACGTGTATTTGGTCCAAGCCTTCTCTTTTTTATAGTTTTCTTTATTTTATTGCTAAATATAGCTGAAAGTTTTCACCGACATCAATCGAAATTTCCATTTAAAATGTGTTGTATCTTCGGTCGATATCGAATGCCATAATTTGTCCTCTGATTATTTTCGTGATTCTAGTTTTTTACTAAAGAAATGATATTTGAGTCTAAAATCAGCTTTTGGATACAAATAGATCTTAAAGTAGTATGCGGTAAGATTATGCCGGGCTCCAGGTCATTGCAAAATCACCGTTAACGATCGATGAGTTGCCGAAAATGGGTTCGGAAATGGATAATCCTGACTGTGTGGAGGCACCGAAAAAAATGGAGCTTCCAACGTAGCAGGTTTGTAATAGGGATGGGCAATAAATATCGATATTTAAAAAAATCATAATCGATATATATCGCCGATATTAAAAATACCGATATATTGATACATCGATAGTTATCTACGACTAACGAATTCGATATTTTTAAGATCTCTTTATAATAAAATTCAACATTTTAACTTTTGCTCAACTGCTTACAATACTGTTGTTTTTTAAGAATTGCGTCATATGTTTTTAAATAATATTAAGCAAATATCGGAGCTTTTTCATAGATTACACACTTCAGTTTTGTCTCGATTTTTTAAGAGGTGAAACCAACAAAATAAGCGCTGAAAAAATATTCTGAAAAGTGTTCGTAGAGTTATGAAAAGAATCGCCTTAATTATGGCGTATTAGCAGCAATAGACTCATGAAAGTTGGAATGTTAATAATAAAAAAATAATATTTAGTTTTTTTTTCTATTGGAGCATGTTCTTATATATTAAAAATAAAATATTGCACAGTTTACTTGTATAGTATGTGTCACAAGTTTCGTTTACCGGCAGTATATAATCCGACATGTAAAGAATAAAAAAATATTTTTTTATTTTTTACTTTTTTTTTTTTTGAATTTCCATTGATTTCAAACGAAAACGTTGTTCGCATAACTTACCTTAAAAACTAAATTTTAAAATTGGTTTTTATTTTAAATAAAATTTAAGCGAATGAAAGTTTAGTTCGAAATCAAGGTAAATTTGAAATTATAAGAAGTAATAAGAAGTTAGAATGGAATTACATGTAATATGATTGTGCCTATGTAAATATGTATTGACATAGGTATATTAAGTTTTTAAATTTGGTCATAATTTCAGCATAATTCGTTCGATACATCGATATATCGATATTTTTAATTAATAAATATCGATATATCGATATTTTTAATTAATAAATATCGATACTCTTAAAAAATATCGACACGATATATATCGATATATATTTTTTCAATTTGCCCATTCCTAGTTTGTAAGAGAGAAACGTAAAAGTTTCGCTTACCATATCGCTTACGGAAGACATGAATTTTATATGGCCAGTTCTCATTTTGAAGCAGTACATTTTTGATACAGAAAGCGCTTTATTTAGCGCATATAAAAATTGGTGAATGTAACGATCAGCTTTGCACACTAAATTTTTTGTTACCGTTATTATCTTATATGCTCCCTTACAAACCTGCTTCGTAGTAAGGGAATGTCGTGGCTCCTTAAATTGTATATATATATTTTTTTTAATTTATTAAGAATTGGTTCACTTACCTTACTGCATCTCTGTATGTCTTATTGCTTAGCGCATAAATGTGTGCGTACATTTTAAAATGTGCCATTAGTGCTTCGCAAAATAGGAAAAATTTTTATTGGGCAGTTAGATCTCACCGAGGCTGCTATCTAGGGAAGATTAGCGAATGGGTTCTGAAACGGGAAAAATCGGGCCTAGAGGAATAAAACGGATTGTAAAGTATCACGTTATGGTCGGTGCTTAAGAATCAGGTGTAAGGCCTGCGTTAGAACCATGATAGTATTATTGAGGGCCACTGCATGATAGGCAGTATGGCGGTGTTACTAGAATCTGCAGATTTATGTAGGACAACATTTTCAATTTCAGTTTTCTCTGATTTTATACTTTACTGCCTCTTTAGTAAGCATGGCAGGGTAGGCTCGCGAATCTAACGGAATTCGTTATGGGTATGACCTGACTGTTTAACAGGCGGCTGTTGACTGGGCCTATTTAGGGCTTTTGTGCTGGCGTGGGGTTGTTCTTCCTTTTCGTCCGATGGTAGTTTCCAGTATATCTTGTTCTAACCCTTTTCTTCTAATAATTTCCTAATTTCTTGAATTCTCTTACTTCTCAAAGCATCACAATGGACTATACTGGTCTCGGGGCAAGGAAGATTAACTTCACGCCAGCCTTTCTACCTAACCTAACCTAAAAATAAAACTGACACCAGGTTTTCATCCTTTTTGCAGAAGGCGACCTTAAGTATTTGAACTTACAGTCAAACCGCGATAGTTCGTACCCCGTAAATTCGAAAACCTCAATAATTTAAAATAAACGGCTGGCCCCTTCAGAAAAACTCTTCAATTCTCATACATTTTGGTTCCCTCGTTAATTAAAATTTTTTTGTAGTTCAAAGTCTGAGGAGACCCTTCTAAATCGTACTTACTCGCAAACAATCTCTTATACATAAGTCGTAATAAAAAAACCAATATGTTTTGAAAAATATACAACGACAATATTTTTTACAATTGCCGTGAATTTCGTTTCTGGGTTTTTTTTGGTTTTTTAAGATTAGTTTGTAAAAATAATAAAGAAAAAATGCCTGGATTATAATCATTATTGAACACATAATTTTAGCAATTGACAATGGAGCAAAGAAAATACAATTGAATTAAACCTCATTAAATTCAAACCCCTATTAATCGTTTTTTTTCTTCATTTTACCTCATTAAACCGAAATCTCCTTATTTTGAAAACTCCTCTAATTCGAGTACGAATTATAGGGATTCTACTGTACTAGGATTTAAGGTTTCCTGGCTAAAATTCAGGTCTTAAAAACTCCGTTACAAATTAAATTCCAAAACAAATACACCACTAACTTTACTACACTATACTCCTAATAGCATCATAAATTACCAACATACGATTCCTTTTTTATAAGTCTTAAATTGCATTTTTAAAATAATTTTTATACTTGCCATATAAATTCTGTTTTTATTCCATTTTAAACAATTCTTTATTTTTATTTTTTTTGTAATTCCGCACCACCTACAATACACAACAATCTGTGGAATACAAATTAGATGATTATCATTGTTAATTATTCCTTACGGCATCATTAAAATGTATAAATTGTCCATTTAGATCGGATTTCAAAGTGGAAGCCGTCAGCGTGCATGTATTTTCATTATTCTTTTTTTTTTTTTGTAATTTCTTTAGAGAAGTTTTTTTCTTTCAGTGTGTTTTTATCACATCACCACCATCTTCATGATCCAAAAAATAACCTTCTTGTAGTTAATTGCGTGGAAGTTTCTTTTGATGATGTATTTCTAAAGTTTGTTTTAGCCTGGCCACTTCGTTTCAATTGATAGAAATTTCTTGCAAATTGGAAGGCGATCATTTTTAGTTTTAGAATTTAACATGCAAGAATATTTTATGTTAATTGAGATAAATTTCCTAGCCAATATCAAGTTTTCTAAAAAAAAAACACTATAAAAACAATAACAATAAAAATTATTTCTCATCTGAAAATGACTTTTCTTAAAAAATAACGACTTTTTAATACAAAAATCTAAAATCGCGAAAACAGCGAAATTTTATATTCGCTGTTATTTCTGATCACAAATCGATTTTTTTTTAAAAATAATATCGATATTTGTATAGAAAAATTTAATTCGCTAAACACCTGAAATTCTGAAATCGCTCTTAATTCTCAACAAGCAATCATTTAAAAAAAAAAATCGATTTTTTTTATAAAATTGCAATAAATATGAAATTTGGTAATCGCTTGCATTTTGAATCAAAAATCGATTTTTAATAAATAAAAAAAAAAAACGTTTTTTGAAGGAATAAAATCGCTTAAACAATAAAATTCTGAAGTCGCTTTTAATTCTAGTTAAAAATTAATATTAACAAAATTGTGTTTTGAATAGAAAAATTAAATCGAAAGATCAGTGAAAAACTTGGTTTTCCAAAAGAAATAAAAACTTTTTATTCAGAAACTTCAAATCACGAAAACGATGAAATTCTGTGACTGCTTCTATTTTCCACTTAAATTTATTTTAGTTCTAAAAATGTGAGTCTTAACCAAAAAATATGTTTTCAATTAATTAGAGAAAAACGATGCTTAATATAAAAAATAAATTTTCTTAATAAGATTTTGTCTGTTGTGCTTAATTTCAAATTCTTATTCATGATAAATACACTGAAATTTATTGTTGGAGGATAAGCTGTTTCTAAGCGCATTTCACTGCTTGCTTTGGCCAGATGTGCAGAGTGAATGAGAATTACAAACACTCAAAAAGTCCAATCTGCAACAATATCAAAGCATATACAAAATACCAACAATACACAGAGAGTTAATCTTTTCTTACATTCCCCACTACAATTAGCTTGAATTCTGCCAACAATGAATTTCAGTGTATTTATCAAGAATAAATATTGGGAATTAAGCACAACAAACAAAATCTTATTAATGAAATATTATGTATTCCCAAGAATAACTTTGATAATTAATTTTCTTAATAATTAGTATTGTGGTTATTTTATTGAACTGTTAATGGTTTTTAATCCAAATTTCGATATTTTAATTAGGCTTAAGTTCATTGAATTTAATTTTCATTAAATTATTTTTATGAAAAAATGGAATTTTACAACATGAAATTAATTAAAATTTATTGATAATTTTTCATTCTTAACTGAGCTGAGAATTGAACCCAGGCTTTCACAGACAGGTTTCCCTGACTAGTTTCGATTGTAACCACACAATCTCTTCGGAGGGGTTTGCCGTTTTGCATACAATTTTCTTTTAAAAAAACACTTAACATCTTAAATCGCGAGAACGATGTTAATCTGTAATCGTTTTTTCTTTTTAATTTCGTGTGGAAATATTTAAATCGTTAAAACGGTAAAATTTTCGGAAACGGTTTTATTTATGTTCAAAATTTTATTCTCCATTAAAAAAAAATCAATTTTTTAAAAGAAATTCTGTTGGGTTCTCTTTTTTTGGAGCAAAATAAATGTTTATTCTAAAAAATCGAATTTCTATTCAAATAAACGATGTTTTACACCAAAATCAATTTGCTTACAAAAAAACGATTTTCTATAAAATTCTGTAAACGCTTTAATTTCTATTAAAAAAAAATCAAATTTTTGTATTAAAAAAATGGGCAAAACGATGAAATTTTGTAATGACTTTTATGTATAAAAAAAATTTTACATTTGGAACGTTGAAATTAAGTTTACGTTTTTATTTGCAATCAAAATTTAATAAGTCGATATTCCATTAAAAAATCAATTAATATTTTTTGATATTTAATTAATATTTTAATTACAAATTCATTTCAAAACAAATTAAATAATAATTTAATCAAAATTATATTTTTAATTTTCTTTTAACTAAATTTAATTGGTTCCAATTATCACATTAATTAAATTTAAATACTTCTTAAACCATTTTTTTAATTGATAAAAACTTTTTTCTGTGAATAATTCATTAAAAATTTTTAACAGTGAAATTGTAAGTTGAAATCAATTTGTTACATAAGAATAAACGTAATTTAAATATTTTACCATTAAAAAAATTAAATTATCGATAAATTCGATGTCGTGCCTTGTGCCTATTAGTTTTAAATATTTTGAAAGTAAATCATAATCATGACAATATTTACCCAATCTTTTGGGTCCCAATCTACAATAAAAAAAGATAAAAAATATTTTATTGTTATGGTAAAAATATTGAACTTATTGATAAAATCGAATAAACGGTTGCTTAATGTAACCTATTTCTCAAATTACTTTTAACGATGTTTGCTTGGCTAAATACCCACTCTACTTCAGCATTAGACCATGGAAGTGGAAGCAACTTTATAGTAAATTCTGAAGTTTCAAAAAGTTAAAGCTAATGGCTAAACAAGGTGAAAAAGGGCTAAATCTAGCCACTTACTGGCTAATTTGGCATCATAAAAATAGCTTAAACCCTGATTTTCTCACTTCCGGTTAAGAAATCTCAAAAAAGGAACAAGAAAACAAAGTTTAAACATTAATAAGATTTCTCTATGGCGTGCTAAATTCCCTATTTTAATTTTTTATAAAAACACCGAAATTTATTGTTGAGGGAAAGATAGTTTCTATGCGCATTTCACTGTTTGCTTATGCAATTTTGAAATTTTTTTAAAGGTCATTGGAAGGACTCTTAGGCGACATAACAGGTTTTATAAATAAAGATAAATTCGCGTAATTATGGCGAGAAAAGGGGTTTTAACTTTAAGCTAAAAACCTAAAGTGATGAAAATTCTCAGCGCAACTCAAATCCTAAGAAAAGCAAATTCTGGTCTATAGGTTTGGACTTGTGTAATTTACAATGAAAAATAAAATTAAAAAACTCAAAATAAAGAGTTCTACCACCATATTTCGTTGCATATATCCAGGGAAGATTCAAAATGTTTATTGTAGTTTGGTAAATAAAATTCTAGTCAGCGTTTAAAAACTGCAGTCAAAGCTGAAAAACTGCCATTTCTTCCACTTCTCCATTTTGTTGTTTTACTTCAATAAATGCTGTCAAAACAACTCAAAAGGCGAAAAGTTATACAAACATTTTCGTTTCTACGTTTTGGTTTTGACCGCAGTTTTACAAACCCTGATTCTAGTAATGGTTTCAGACGACAGACTGTTGCTGAAAGAAATTTTACAAATGTAAAGGGCTCTTTTACAAATGAAAAGGGTTCTAAGTATTTTTTGTAATATTGGCAACACTATTTGCTCCTGGCTGATTTTTAGTTTGAATAACTTCCTCCAATATACTTCGCATTCTAAATCACTATGAAGCGTATTACTTTTATTTGTTTTACACCTAAAATAAATTACCCATGCGCAGTAAAAATCACATCCAATGCAGCCAATTATCCACAAAGTGGCAACACTGATTCTGACGCACATCTTCTATTTTTAAAAAATTAAAGTAATTTTTCCACAGAACTTCTTTATAAAAAATTAGTCTGACTTTTTCTTTACGAGTTTATATTAATTTACATTTTAATGAAATGCCAAATGTCATTGTTTGAAACCTCTAATGTAACTCTTATTATAATTTTAATGGTAATTTATGAGTTCTATTAAACATTTTGTTATTATAAATTGGTTAAATGTTCATAATAAATTCTTTCAGGCTTTATTTGAAGTAATATACAAACATTTTCGTGAGGTCAGTTTTTATTTATATTGGCTTAGAATTGATTACCCAACAAACACGAAGTCAAACCTTTGATATGAATTGACTTTATCATTTGACATCAAACACAATTTTCAAACCTTTTTCAACTATTTGCTTTTAACATTTGAATTCAAATTGATAATGATTTGAATGTAAACATTTGACATGCCATGTTTTATCAAAATGATATTAAATTGTTATCGAATGTTATTCTCAAACCAAAACTTGGCAGCACTGAATCGAAAAATAAATGTAAACATTAAAAATTGGCGATTAAAATTAAATGTGTTACACAATTAAAGAATAGTTACATATTACGTGAAGTAAATTCGCCTTTAAAAAACCTTAGTTTTTTGCTATAAACTTTTAAATATATTTCTGAGAAAAAAATTAATTACAAAGTGTAAGAATGCAAATAAAAATAAAACGGGAAAGTGAAGAAATTATTAATTTGTTGTACGCTTGCGGTGGGTGCTACGCCATGACAATTCTCAAAAAGGAGCCAAGTATTTCGTCTTAGCAAGAATTAGAGGAAGGAAAGAACACTATTTCATCTTTTAGCTATGGTGCCGAATGCAAGGACCGGAAAATGTTTTTTTTTTATGTTTTTAAAAAAATATTTATCATTGGTGTTCGAAAAATATTTTAAATTGTACAATAACCAAAAATAGATAAAAATATTTTGTTTGATATTGTTTCTTTAAGTTCAAAATAATAAAGTTCTCAAAAAAAAAAAAGGTTTTTAGAAAAATATTTTTTTTTTTGTTCTTTTGTACAAAAAATTACGAACCGAAACACAAAAAAAAGATATTTATTTTTTCAGTACAAAATTATAGTTAAAAATATAAAGCTAATTAATAATAAGTAGTTATAACATGATAAAGATTATCCTAGAACTAAATTGTAATCTTATCAATTAGCTTGATGTTGAGTTTGAGCAACAATAAATTTTCTACATGCTCAGAACTTAAATTCCATCTATTTTTGGTCATAATATTTGGCAAAGCGCTGAAGGCTGTCTCCACAGATACCTGTGTTGCGGTTACAGCTAATGCAACAGCAGCTAGTTTTGATAATTAAGAATCTCTAAAAATTTTTTATTTTATAATTTTAATTAAAATTCACAATTTTAACTTCAAATTGAGTTGTTATTGTTAGTTTCTAAAAACAAAAAAAAAAATATTTTTCTCAAAAACGTTTTTTTTTTTTAAGAACTTTATTATTTTGAACTTTGAAGAACAAATAAAACAAAATAATTTTTATTTTTTTGTTTTTGTACAGTTGAAAACATGTTTTGAACACCAATGATAAATATTTTTCAAAAAAAAAAAAATAATTATAAAAACGTTTTTGTGTATTTTTCAAATTTTTTTTTTTTTTATTTTTCATGTACAAAACACATATTGTACTTTAAAAATAAATATCTTTTTTGTGTTTCCTATTTTTTTATAACTGATGGAAAAAAAAATTTATTTTGTACGCATGAGTTTTGAATTTTTCAAATAAAAAACTTAAATTTTAAGTTTTCGGTTCTTAATTTCTGATGCCTGGCCGAATGTTAAGCTCTCTTTAAAAAAATTAATGAAGTTAAATAAAAAAAAATATGTTTCATTTATGTTTCACATTGTGTTAAAATCCAGATTTGAAAAACATTTGAGAATAACGTTTGCAAGCAAGTTGAAAATAAATGCATTTCTAAATTCGAAAATAGTTTCCCCTTTTTGTTGAGAATGCTATGTTTTTCAAATCATTATCAAGCGTTTGTTGTTTGAGAAAAGGGTTGATTTCAACTCATTTTCAATTTGATATCACACCTCGGTGTTTGTTGGGTAGATATAAAGCCCAATCCCAAAATATTCTTGCTCTAAGTGGAGGGTGTCAAAAACTTTTAATTATTTTTTTTAAATTTGTCTTAATTTTTCTTGTTAACTTTTAATATAAATTTAAATTTTTTCTTTTCTTTGCAGGTAAGAAATGAAGAAGTTGTCAGTGGTTTAATAATTAAGCCAATTGAAAACACTACGTGGGTCTCCAAAGCATTTTCGAATACTCTAATATACAACTTTTGGTTTTAATTAATGGATAAAACTCTATTAAGTGGTTAATATTTTAGCTTTCTAAAACTATAGAATTTAATTTGTTAAATGGACATTTACGACGTTTCTAAGGCATAAATAAAAACTGAGTGGATTTAAACTTAAAAATTTTTTGAAAACGAGCCTGTAAAGAATGTTCTTAAAATATTTCTTTTTATATATTTCATACTTTGAGTGACCAATAAAGTTTACAAGAACATCTTGTTCGATTTTAAATTAACTTCTATTTCTAGAATATGCTCGTAGTCAAATGTATCCATAATTTTATAAAAATTAGCCATATTGTGTCCCGAACTAACAATAATATTTCAATGAGCTTTTTGAGCCAAGTTCTAATTTTATTTTATTTTTTATTCATAAAAAGTTTGTGTAAATATTAGGGTATTCAATTAATCGATGTTTTGTTTTAATCGATTAATCGTGCGAATAATTATTCTAGGAAAAATTTTAATCGAATAATAATCGAACAATTTATTATTATTCGGTTAATCGAATAATTTTAATTTTGCCTTGTTTAGAAGTTTAAAAACAAGACCAAAAATTATGTTTTTTAAGATTAAAATTTTATTAAAAAAGAAATATTTAACAAAAGGTACTTCTTGTAATGAAATAGGAAAACGTTTTAATTAAAAATAGCTTGAAAATTTTAGCTAATCTTCAAAAAGAAACTTTCAAAAAGACCACTTGAATCTCTTTTTGATATTTTAACAATTTTTATACTTTTAATATTCTTGTAAAGGTCTGGTAGGAATTTGTTTGTATTCTTCTAAAAAAAATCATCTTCTTCATCTGAATCATTGTGGTAAAACTCTGTTCTAAACATTCCATTAATTCGATTAATTGACGAAAATTATTCGAATTATTCGTTAATCGAAATTAAGAAATTTTAGTTTATTCGAACAGTTAATCGCCCAAAATTAATCGATTAATCGAACAACGGTTAATCGTTTGAATACCCTAATAAATATGTAATAATGGATGAATTCCAAAACGTCATTTGCAATGCAACCAAACAAAGTCATGCATTCCTAAACATTGTCATAAATCATACGTCTCTAAAAGGCAAACTGTAAATCAATAAAGGTATTCACGTCAATTTTTGTTAACCTTCGATCTGTGCAAAATAGCATAGTTGCACTAATTTGACGTGAGCAGCCCATTTTGTTTGCACCTTAAATTTTCAGTTTTTCCGAAACAATTTTTAACAACGCACCTTCCATATGACAATATAAATTTTTTAATTAATTTCAACCGCGATTTCATGTAAAATACACAAAATTAATAATTTTATTAATTTATAAGTCGAATTTTCATAACTTATCTAATAGGGTGGGTCAAAAAAAATTTTTTTGTCGTAACGATTTCTAATAGCGTAAATATGTTGTATATTTGTCTGCATTAGACCCCTGTAAAATATTATTAAGAGCCCGCGCTTTGATCTTCATTTTGTTATATAACAGAATAGCATTGTATTTCGAAAAAGCATATTACTGTATCCTAACGATTCTTAAGTTCTCGAGGATTCCGATAGTAGCAATTCATTCATTAAAAAGTATATGTTCTTCCAGGAATATTTTTTATAGAATACATATAAAATAATGCACAATAAAAAGATCAGTTTGGGTTTACTACGCGGGCAGTGAAGTTGTGTGTTTATTTTCTTATTTGAACTGTTTTAACTTCTAACCGTTATTATGGAAACCAGAAGCCAAGATTATTTCTGCGCGAGATTCGAAAATGTAAAAGATATTAATGATACAGTTTTACCAACTAACGAATATGTTACGAAATACTATGATTGGAATAGGGAGCAACTAAAAATAACCAGGAATACTACCAAAGAACCATCGTTTTTAGATATTGCAAAACTTGTAGCTCAAAGGATAGAATGCGTTTGGAGAAAATCGTCACTTCCTACAGTTTCAAATACAATAGTCATTAATTAATAAACGGTTATCATATAAATTACAAAAATCTCATAAAGTCGTTGAAAAAATGTCCGTTTATTAGAAAGAAAATTTTCTCCGACGTAGCAGAGTTTTGTTTCTTATTTTTTCCTGTAGATGTAAACAAATTGAGCTTTTTTTGATGTCCAAGGCAATATAGGGTACCCAAAGAAGAACAGGAGTATTTGAGTGAGATGCGAGGGCGAGAAAGATGCGTATTGGAGGAGTAGTTCGGAATCTTCCAACTAAATTGCAAAAAATAGCAGCTCAAGCACCAAATACAGAAAAAATCGTAAATAAAAGTCACGACAAAATTAACTTAAAACAGCAGGAGTTATCTGTAAGTAATTACAGTGCTTCTTGTGACGACTCTTTTAATTTACCTTCCACGTCAAAGGCAGAAAGAAAAAAATCTTAGTTTGCCTATATTGTCAAAAATTTGTAACCGTTACAGCCATACCTAAACAAGAGCGGAACGCGTTTTCTAGCTGTCAAAAATCCTCACGCCCATACAGTTTGTATGAAGCATCCCTAAATAGCGCGGCGTCAACGCTTTGCAATTGGAAAATCTGATTTTGACAGCGCGTTAAAATAAGCAGGGTTGCTATATATGTGGTTTTTACAGCCCTGTTTTAATCTTTTGATAATAAATAATGGCAAATTAGCTATTTTTTGGTCAAACTAGCGGTTTTAATTCCATTTATTATTTCTTTTATGAGGGTTTTAGTAAGCACGAACGTTAACACTACTGTTTGTGACACAACGCCGACGCTCTTGTTTAGGTATGGCATATCAGCGTAAAGGCTACGCGGAAGAAAACGTTCCGCCTTCCGCTCTTATTTAGGTACGGCTGTTACAGTGTTTCCGATAGCGCAGCGGCCGCTATTGCTTCGTCTGTATTGCAAGATATCTCTCCTGGCAGTGAACCAATTGATAAATCAAAAATAAGACAGGAAAGAAAAAAGTACGTAATGAATGTATTCAAGACCAGAAGCAGCTAGACCTACTAGCTTTATACTTTGACGGCCGAAAAGATAAGACGCTTAATATTATTTAAAAGGGAGCTAGGAAATAAAGACAAATACTGATTGAGGAACATGTATCTGTTAAGGAGCCAGATTCAGTTTATGTTATCTATGCAACACCAGATCGAAGTACTTCTAAAAAGATTGAAATGTAAATTATTGCCCTTCCTTCGTCTCAAAAAATGAATAAAGAAAATTTGATTGCAATTGGTTGTGATAGTACAGTCACTAACACTGGGAAATTTAACGGAGTAATAAGAGTATTGGAAAAAAGACTTCAGCGCCCACTGCAATGGATTATTTACATTTGAACGAATTGCCATTAAAACATCTATTTAACAAGCTATATGGTGTTACCAAGGGACCATATTCGCATGCTGGTCCTATTGGCAACTTATTAGAAAACTGCGAAAAACTTGCTTCTGTCGATGTTGTTGGATGAAACAGTGAGAGAACTGGCAGCCAGACGTGTTCATGAAGCACGAAGCTCACCTCATACCCGAAAGCAACCTCGCGTCTTTTAGGCCCCTTCTATCAATTTTGACGCAAGTAACTGCTTTGAAGTTATAAATTGGAATCAAAAGTTTTTCGATCCACCAATTCTTTGGAACATCACTACTGAAGAAATAAATGGGGCAATTAAGTGTCAAGAAGTGACAATCTAATATTTTGAAATGCCCAGATATGACGGTATACAAGCTTTTGTGACCAAAAAATAACTAATAAAATTTTGTTTTATTTTTTTATTTGTAATTATATATATTGCATCATTTTCTTAGTGTACTCATCAAATAAGGAGTATTCGAATCTTTATAAATACATTTTTCATTTCGACCAAAAATGTCACTAGTTCCCTTTCTGCACTTAACGATTCACAGATATTTATTGTCGTATTCCATCAGAAACATGGGGCGTTTACATATAATCTCCATTGTTGTCTATTAATTGATAAAGAGCGTAGTTCACTGAACAATTTTCCGGTTTTGCGTTGAACTGTCTACCTCAATGTAGTTCTTCGTCGTCCGCGTCGTCGGCTGCCTTGAGAGTTCCACTGCTGCATGACAGATAAGGCCGTAGGGTTTTCTAAGGGTGTGATCTAAGTATGTCAGTTTACAACGTCGTATTTGGGTTTTTATATCTTCCTGATGAGCAAGTTGACGCAATTCATCATTAGTGATTATTCGGCTGAGTGCGGAATCTTATTTTTTTGATGATCAATATCTTTGAAATGTTGGTGGATTCTCCACCTTTTATCTCTCTTACGTAACATCGATGGCAAACAAACTACCGAGCTTAAGGTAAGCTAAAAAGTCCGGTAAATGAACCCGTTGGGATTCTTTTTAGGGAACATTAGAGTATGGATCATAAACAGAATCAATCATGAACGGAAAAGCAAGACGGACTGCGTGGTATCACGGACTTTACAGAAACTTGACAAGGTCGATTTGAAAATTCTTCTGTGCACGATTATCGGCAGTGAGTTGGGGATCCGACACATCGGGCATCACTTGGATGTGTAAGGATACTGAGAAAACAGAGACTGTCATAGGTTACAGAATGTTAAGATAGGTACACACTTCTAAGGCGAACTAAGCGCGATTTTTGGGTTCAGCTTTCAAAACATGTAAGGCTTAGAAAAGGGTATTGCTTGGTTGTTCATTCTTTCATTTCCCACCCATCTTTTACCATTGCCAATCTCTAGTATTTATCATAACAAATCTTCCTATTCTTACTGGTCATTTTCTCTTCCATATCCTGATAAAGCTATTCACAATGAATAGTGTTACACCAACATTTCTTACATTCCAACTTTTTTGTATATTGTATTGTTTAAACTATTTGTTAATAATAATTCTTAATTGCCTTCCAATAAAAGAAAATACTCTTTTGACTTACCAACCTAAATTTCATAATTTACTTTGATACGACTTCCCTTGCCCTTTTGTAATCCTAAAGACAAACAAATTAACACTTTTGATATAAAGCAAAGTTTCGTAAAAACAAAACTCATTATTAAAATTGAGAGGCAACAAGACCGTCAACCGCCACCATCAACTTAAAAACATAATTTTCAAAAAAAAAAAAAAAAAAAAAAAAAAAAAAAACGAAACAGATCTTCAAAGAGTAACAAAGGAACCTTTTGGGTAAATTCCAACAATCCCTTGTACGGCTAAAGACGATGGGCATTTTAATTTAAAAACGTTGTGTTAATGCAAATGTAATTTGAATTTGTGAGCCCGTCTTCACACAAAAGTCAGAGAAAACCTGAATGATAACTTTTCTTTGATGGATGACTTTATATATGTTTTGTACTACGACCACTACTGCAGAGCTATTTGGGTATTATTTTGCGGTGTGTAGTCACTTTAGTTCATCAACGTCATTTCCAATGTAACAAATAAACAAACAAACAGCACAAAAGAGGAAAAAAAGTATGAAATAAAATAAAAGACAAGACAAGGAATTAAATTATCAACAGCCAACAAACGAACGGAGGAACAAAATGCCAAAAGACAGAAATGCAAACATTCACTGACTCACACTCTGTACTGAGCCAGAAGGGGCAGGCAACAGATTCAGAAGCATCAGCACCATTTGTCATGGCTCCTGCCACATTTTGTTACTGATGTTTCTTGTGGATTTAGTACGTGAGCGTTGGAGAAAAGTTGCTCTTTTAAATTTTATATTGCTGCTGTTGTTTTTTCTTTCATTATTGTTTGTCTTGTCTTCATGTTTTTGTTTCTTTCCTTTGAGCCTTTTTAATGGATGTTACCTGTGTTAAAGAAAAGCACAAAATGTAAAAAAGTTAACATAGAAATGAAAAGAAGTTAAATAAATAAGACAATACCTTCAAAATTATTTGGTTAACACTTTAAGTATTTCAACATCAAAATGGTTGTATAAAACGATTATGTGGCGCATCTTTTCTTGGGAAGGAGGGAGGGTATAATTATAAAAGTGTTGTAGCAAACTTTGAATATAATCCGAATAAATAAATATCTTATGCGTTATGGGATTCTTTTTTGACAAAATTTAAGTGTTTAATGTAAATAATGCAATAAGCCCCTCCTCCTCTATGGATGTGGAATCTGGGGTCTGAATAAACACGCCTCAAAGAGGCTCCAAACATTTGCCAACCATTGCCTACGCCGTATCATCGAATAATTTTGACCAAATACGATTGGCTACTCTAAGCTTCTTTACACGGTAAGGTAGACACCAATACACCGGGACATCTTAAGGCAAAAATTCGGATGGATTGGCCGCATGCTCATATCAGCGAGCGCAATCGCGAATACTGCTCTGACGTATAACCCACCAGGTTCCGGTAGGCGAGGACTCCCAAAGACCACCTGGCGTGCATCGAAGTCAAACCAACTAGCATCATTACAATTTACTTGGAACGAAGCTGTACAACTAGCCCCCGACCAAATCCGATGGAAGTATCTAATTGAGCCTGTTTGCTCTAAGGCTGGAGAATAGCAGAACTTCATCATCATCATTATTGTAGAACTACGTGTACAATATGAACTTTTTCAAAATATTTGCGATCGTTTTCTTAAACTTTTCCCATCATTTTGGATTCCGATCCACAAGAACTGAATTTTTTTTTAAGTCAAGAACGAATCGAGCCAATTTCGGATACTCTATTCTGAAGTTAAGCGTTTCTGAGTAAGAGCGTTCTGTAGTCGGACGGAGCATGGTCGAAACCAGACATCGGAAAATACATACATACAATGAAATATATTAGTGTAAGTGAGAATAGACCCAGGGGGAAAAATAAGTAGTACGGATGCCTTATAGAAGGCCTCTGGACTCCTTCTTTTGGATGCTCGCTCCATTCCATACTCATATCTTTTTTACACACGTTGTTATTGCGGGGTAGTCCTTCCGCTCTCGCTCCTTTGGCAGGTACAAAGGAATGACAACTGGATAAAAGAAATAACTCTTTTACTTTTGCTTTGGCAAGAAAAAAAAAAAAAAAAAATGCTACTCCTTCTCTTCTCCCTTCTCATAGAAGCGAGTGTGGAATGTGTATCTTATCTTTTATACAAAAGAGCCGAGGCCTTCTATGAGGCCTTCTTTATCAGTTAGATCAGAATGGTAATTGAATCAAACAATTTTCTAAGCAGGCCTTCAATAAGGCCTGAAGTAAGAAGGTCTTCTGATTTTTCCCGCTGAGGAGATCAATGTAAACAGTGTTGCCAAAAGACTTTCAATGTAAAATCAAATTCGTCGTTAAAAAAAATAAATATAAAACCATTACAAAATGGCAACATTGAATGCAAGCAACAAGTGATAACACTTTCTATTTCTGTGTGAAAGGGAATCTGACCAGTTGTA
The DNA here is from genome assembly GCA_943735925.1 of Pollenia amentaria. Lineage (NCBI taxonomy): Eukaryota > Metazoa > Arthropoda > Insecta > Diptera > Polleniidae > Pollenia > Pollenia amentaria. The sequence goes on along the minus strand of OX031006.1, from coordinate 237,212,188 downwards.
TTTAATATTTGGGCATGCGTTGGTGTGAGATAAAAAAAATAACGATGTAGTAGATTTGCCGATATTTGGTCTTATCTGCAAGGCGGGTGAGGTAAACATTTCTAACTCCTTTTTTCTATTTGGGTTTTAACTGATCTTGCAACATGTGATCAAGCGTTGGCATAATGGATATTATGGCTTTATGTCTGGTTGAATATTCTGAGAGTTTTGTTAACCAGAGCTGGAAACAAATCAACTGGTTCGGTACAGGATACTTTCATGCTCTTCGGTGTTTAATTTTATGCGAAATCGACTTTCTCGTCACTCGCCATCAACTCGTGTGGTATCGCATTTTCTTACATTTGGATGAATCCTGCTGCTTGCAAAACTTATTTAAGTGAAGCTTTGTTGACACAAAATTTGACACTTTTGAGGAAAAAAAACGATGAAATTTAAACAATTTCATTAAATAAGACCAAGTGAGTATTGATGACAAAATGTCATTAACCATTTGTAAACTATAGCACTGATATTTTGTGCTGATGTAGTTGAGTAATTAAACAAAATTCTTTTACATTTTTTTTTATAATTACCATTAATTAGCGCTTTTAATGGTCGAACGTGACCACAAATATCTCATTTTTACCTGCCTTATTTGACTAATTCTGTTCTGTTCTTGTGATTTTTAAATAGTGTTCTTCTTCTGGTATTTGAAAACGCAATGAGGCACTGCATCCGATTAAGTAAATGAAAAGAACTAAACCGAATTAAACTCAGATGCGAAGTTTAAATAAGTCAGTTCAAATGACATTTTTGTGATCGGTTGTATAAATCGTCTTAAGTTTAATCCCTGTTTTTGTATTTTTGTTCTCTATGTTGCAACCAAAACAGCTTAATAAAAAATATGTACTCCATTTGTATAATTGAAATACATTGAATGCTTTTGTAGTGTCGTGTAGTGTGTGGCCTGTTCGGTTTTGATAAATGTTTTTTAAGCTGGAATTATTTGTTAATTTTCGGGCTTCTTTGCGCTCTTGTTTTGCTTCTGTAGCAGTGTGAAACAGCTTCCGATGAACTTTATGTAAAAAAAGAATAATGATTTTAAGGCTTTTTTTCTTTTTCTTTCTTAATGTGCATATAAGAGTGCATATATGTATGTAGATACTTGTATATTTTGTTTATCAAATTTGATATTTCAATAAATTCTTTAAGATACAAAAGGTTTTTGTGTTACAAACAAATATGCCTACAAATTAGTATACAATATAAGATGACTTTAATTAAATTTTTATAAATTTAAATTTGAAGAAAAATGTTTGTTGCCAACTTTTTACGACTACACAGAAAAAAATTAATCAATTTCTCCAATAACCAAATTTATACCAAATTCATAACACATATCAAGCAAACAATTTGTTGTTTTTGCACCTATTACCAAAATGATTATATTGATTACTAAAAATTGTAAAATTGTGAATATTTTTTTTCAATAAATGATATTTTTAATTTTAATTAATAAAAATGATTAAAAAACTTTGCCATTTCAAACAATGTGTTAATTTATTTAATAAAATATTGAGAATTCCCGACAACAATTCTACATGTTTAAATTATTTTATTTTAAACAAAAAAAGTCAATTAAGATTTTTTGTTATTTAATTAAAATTTTTAATTGAAAATTTATTTCAAAGCAACTAAAATGTTAATAAAATCAAAATTAAATTTTTAATGGATAAAACACTTTTTTCTGTGTATAAATGAATAAACTTTTAGCAAAAAAAAAAAAAAACGGATAAACAAGATTTTTAATGAATGTAGTTTTTTTTCAATAGATTTGTAGATAAGAGATTATTTTCTATTTAAAAATAGAAGTTTTCAAAAAAAAAAAAAAAAAAAAAGAAAAAAAAAAAACATAGAGGGAGTTTACACGGTGTCTTTTCAGACATGTCTACATGCACGTTTGTTTTGCTTGTAGGCGATCGGGTTAGAGAAACGAGTTTTCATGTTTAGGGGCATTTACACGGTGTCTTTTCAGACATGTCTGTTTTATTCATTCTCTTTTGAACATGCTTCCAAAAACCTATTGCCTTTTCACGATCTCTTTCCAAACATGTCTGTTTTAATGTCTTATTTTGTCTAATATCCATAAACATACAATTTTAATTTTTTTTTTGATTTGTTTATTCGCCAGTAAAAATAGATATTTATACTAAAATAAACACTAGTTTACAATAACATTTTATATATATACAATGTCTCCAATCAAGCGCTCTAGTATTGTTGTTAAAATTATAATTTGGTTTTTACAAATGTGAAAAATGTGTAACAAGAATAATATGTTATATTTACATTCTTAAGTATAACATATTTGTTATATCTATCTATATGGGAGAGTCGATCTAACGATGTCTGTCCGTCCGATTGGCTCTTTGGTTGTCTGTCCATGTTATATACCACTCCACTGTCATAACGATTAAGTCAATTGAAAATGGTGAGAATCGGTCTATAATTCCACATGGCCCCCAAACAAAATTCTTTCCGGATTAGAGCTTTTGTGCCCATAAACTATCATATTATTGTAGAATTTTGTTAAAAAAATTATATGGCAACATAAATCGTCCTACCAAATTGTTCTCAAATCGGTCCATGCCAGTGATGGAAAATTTAAAAAATGAGATGGTACTCACCACCAAGCAAAAGAGTACTTTATTCAACATATTGGTACTTTTTATAAAACAATATACTCAAAAAAAACACAAAAAATTAAAAAGAAAAATAAAAAATTAATTAATGTTGATATAAAAATATATGTAAATGCAAAAGTGCATACACACAGAAAATAATCAATGTAAAATCGTCTAAAACGCGGTTGATTTAACATTTTTCGGCAGTGATTTCACTTACTAGTTACTTAATGTTAATTTTACATGATTTAACAATAACTTGCGAACAACATTTTTTTTTTTAAAATTACTTTAACATTTCAGCAAAGTTGAGAGCAAAATGAAATTGATATTGAAATAACACTACGAATCACGTTGTTCTAAGATTATTTCAAGTTAAAGGAACGTGAATTTAATGTAAAATCAATTTAGTTTGAGTGTGAAAAACAGTGAAAAGAAGACAACATATGTTTTTATTTTAGAATGATTGTGAACACATTTCCCTGATTTTCAATCAGCATTGCGCCTGGTTAGTTTGACATTGGTATTTTTTCTGTGTGTATGTATGTACATAGAGGTACTTTCTAGAAATGTATAATTTTTTACCCATTGGAAGCCGCCTCTTTTTTTGCAAAGTTTCAGTGCATCGTTTAATTTTCGTTCTTAATTTCCGATCAAAACATTTATTACATATGCTCTAGTGGTGTTCAAAATATGTTTGTTAGCTATTGGTGAGTAAAACAGTGAATACATACTACGCTATACAGTTATCGAAACACGCATTTAAAATGTCATTGGTGCTTGCAGAATACAATTTTTGCAACAGAAAACATGAAACGAAAAATAACAATAAACTGTATGTGTCCCCTGTATGTTATTGAAACGTAGAATATGTTTCTTTATAAGCATAAAAAGAAAAGAGTACTAAAACAGACGTGGGGGTACTGTGGTATTTATGAAAAGAAAAAGTACTGAAAGTAGTACCAAAGTACTAAATTTTCCATCACTGGTCCATGCTCAACAATAGCTCCCAAAAAATACCATTTCCGAAATGCCATAACTTCCTTAAGGTACGTTCAGACTGATGAAATATTTGAAAGCAATATACAAAATATTTTTGAGTATCAAATAAAATAACAGCTGATTTTGAGCAAATAAAAGTATTTGCCGGCAAACAAATATTTTTCCAATGTGAACATAGTGTGAACAAACATTTATTTGATATTACAAAAAAATTGTAAGAGCAAACAACGACAAATAATTTTAGCCATGTTCCGGATAGAAGCAATTTTTCCTGTAAGTTTTAGGATTCTTTACAATTTTAAGGATTTTTTATAATTATTACCGCTAATTTAGCAATTTTTATAGAATTTTTGCCATTCCTTATAGTTTTAGGCACTTTTACTAAATTTTATGGCTTGTTTGAAATATTAAAATGGTTCGCGAATTTTCGCTATTTTTGCAACATTTCTTTTTTATTTTTCCCCTACATTTTGTTTTTTGACCGTTTTAGCAATTTCAAATATATTTTAGGGTTTGTTTCCAAGTTTGCAATTTTTCGCGAATTTTAGAAATGCTCGCAAAGAAGCGATTTTTCACTGTGAATCTTAAGAGCTTTAACGATTTTTAATAATTAGGCTTTGCTATCATACCGCTATTAGCAAATTTTTGCGAATTTCCGCTAATTTAGCACTTTTGATAAATTTTATGGCTTTTTTTTGAAATATCTAAATTTTTCGCGAATTTTCCCTATTTTTGCAAAAAATTTTTTTCCCGACATTTTGTTTTTTAACTGATTTAGCGACTTCAAATATATTTAACGTTTTATTTCCAAGTTTGCAATTTTTCGCAAATTTTAGCCATGTTCCCGTTACCCATTGTCTTCCAGTTTTTTTTATATTTTACATTCTCCTATTCTTACACTATAAAAGATGCTGCTCCATAGAATAAAAAAAAAATTAATTAGTGTTTGCGCTCATTTTTACTATTTGAGAAATACATTATTATTTTTGAACACTTTCATTAAATAATTATTTGATGCAAATATTTATTTTAGTCTGACCGCATGGCAAACATGATTTAATTTATTTTATTTGAAACTATTTGCCAACTGTTTCAACAAACAAAAATTGTCAAATATTTGAGCTTAGTTTGAACATTTATACATTTTTTCTTTATTTTCCATATACAAATTTAGCGACGATAACATTTATAAAAGTTACGTTGTCGTGTACTAGTAGCCAGTGCTGCCACGACTAATAACATTTTTACAACCAAAATGTTTGAAAAAGTTACCAAATGTGAAAAAATATTACCAAATAAGAAATGTCTTTTGTAAATTGAGAAAAACATTAAAACTTAAGGAAAATAGGAAAATATTAATTTCAAATTAAGAAACCAAAACAAGAAATGTAATTATTGTACATATTAAAAAATAACGGGAAAATTAGTTAAAAGCTTTTATTTATTTGAGACCTTTTTCATAAAACACACTTTTATTTTATAAGAGGTAAACCCGTAAAATTGCCATGCGAAATTTAGTATATGGAAAGTTAGTAAATTGAATTTTTTAGAATAAGTCCTGTACAATAAATGAAACTAGTGTTTGCCCACTGGTCGAAATTCGACCATAATTATTTATGCGAATATGAAGAAATCATACATATAAGTAAAAATAAATTTACATATTTCGAGCATTTGTTGTTTATTTATCTTAGTGGGTCGGTTTGGCGAGGGACCAGCCTCCAGTCTATATGTTCTCTTCTTTTTTACAATAATATAAAAAAAATCAGAAATTACCAGTTAAAAAACCAAAAAGGGCAAAAAAGTCTTCTCTAAGATAAAGTTTCTCAATCACTCTGCATGTTTAATTTTATGTTTCTACGTTCAATATTATAGAAAATTCAAAAATTATCACATGCAGCATGGAAAAGTAAAATAAATTTATATCCCTTATTTTCTCTTTTTGATGATTTTTTTCTCCGCATAAAAGTACCAAAAAGTTCAATATTGTAGTGGAACTCCTTAATTTAATACGAATGTGTCAATACATAAAGAAAAATATGTTGTAAAAAAGTGCCAAAAATAGGTACGATTTTCACAGCTAAAAATTTATATTTTTAGATAAGTTACGAATTTGGTATAATCTTAATTTCTATGTTTGTTGGTTTAAAAGTTAAATGGGTTGACAAAAAAAGATGTAAAATACAGGTTATACCCGTTTAGTACCCAAAAGGGCCGAATTTTAAAAATGTCCTCTTATTTTTCTAAAGCACAACGATAAGTATTACATCCTGTTCCTCGATTTCGAACGTTAACGTTCGAATAGAAAATTACATTTAAAATAAAAACAAATTTTAGAATTTTGTTGTTGTTTTAAATATAATTTTCTATGCGAACGTTGATGTTCTAAATCGATAAACAGGCCGTTACATTTGTTTTTTGGATCACTTATTTTTACCCTTTTTACTCAAAAGATTTTAATGAAATATATATTGTGCACAACTGTACGTAAATACCTCTCATATGGTGTACTTTTTGTTCAAATCGGTTGGCAAACAGAGTACCAATGTGTTCTTAACTGTTTTGCCTTTGCCTATTTACATTTACAAATAGCAAAAAAGGAAAAATTAAATTGTTTTCCGCTTTTTAACTGTCAATGGCAGGGCTGTCAAATATAGCGATTATTTAATTCTTTTGGTGATGGAAATTCACGTTTGGCGATTGTTGTCAAAATCTTCTTTATAAATTTTAAATACTGCCAAATACTTATCTAATTATACGAACAGCTTATAAAAAGTTAAATTTACAATTTCTTAAATTCACGCCATTTTCTTAAACTAAATTCCATAAATTCTAAAATTATATATTACACAGAAAAAATTAAAAATTGATTTTAATCACCAAATTCGTAGAATCAAGTAAACAATTTGTTGATTTTGCACCTATTACTAAAATAATTATATTGATTACCAAAAACTGTAAAAATTTAAAATTCTGATTTTTTTTTTTTTTTTTTTTTTTTTTTTTTTTTTTTTTTTTTATAAATAATAAAAATTCAAATAAATTTATATAACAAAAAATAGTTTAAAGCCTCAGCACCAATATTGCCATTAAAGAGGCTAAGAGGCAACTAGTGTTATTCATTATTTATATTAAAATATTAAATATCGAGGGCCTATATTCAAAATCCTCTATCTTAAAAAACACAACTTTTCAGGAGAGCCAAAAAACTGTTTTTTTTCGCGTATAACTTGAGTTATTAAAATTCGCTTTTCTACAATATTTTTTAAATCAACTACTGAATCTTACAGATAATTGGTTCAAAAAATTTTGCATTATTGGGGACTTTATGCGAGATAGAGGGTTTTGCTTCTCAAAAATATTCAACATGTATGTATGAAAATGAAAAGATAGAGGGTTTTGTATTTTAATAAAAATAAATTATTTTGATTTTATTTATGCCATCTGTCGGTGTTTAACGTGGTTTATTTAAGATAATACAATATAAGATAAAAAAAATTAACAATTAAACAAAAAGTTATTCCAAAAAATATTTGAAAATTAATTATTAGAAAAGATAGAGGGGTTTGCATTCAGAAAAATTAATTGTGTTAGATAGAGAAAGTACAAAAATGCAAATAAAACAGCAAAAAAAAATATTTTTGGTTATGAAAATCACACCATAGATGAGGGTTGTTTTACTAAACATTTTACCATTAAAAAGTCATTTTCATGAAAATCAAAGATAGAGGGTTTTGAATATAGGCCCTCGATATTTAAATTTAAAAAATTTATTATTTACAGTTTTCATTTTATTATAAAATTAAATAACAAAATATTACTAAAGAAGTGTTTCGAGATTGGTTAGCAAAAATTTTTTAATTCTCTTTTAAATGTTGACAAAAGTTCAATGGTTTTCAAAAAAAATGGTAAATCATTGTATTCATTTGGACCAGCAAAACAAATACGCTGCTTTGACAATTCAAGGCGGCATCTAGATACAGACAAATTTTGGCTTTGTCTTGTTAACCTTTGTGTTATTTGAACATTCTGTTGGAATTGAACTGACGAATTTCCAAGACTTTTAATTGATTTAAAAACAAACTTTATTATTTGCATTTTATATAATGCTCTTACAGGTAAGACGTTTATAGCATAATTCTCAAAAAGATCCAAAGTATGATATCTGATTTGCAGATTAAAAACCAACTTCAAGGACTTATTTTGGGCCGATTGTAAGCTCTTCAGCGAAGCATTATTCTTAAATCCATATATTATAGGAAGGTAAGTTAAGTGGCTATGTATCAAACTCTGATATATTAGCATTTTCGTTTTAACATCAAATTTATTTTTGAATTTATATAAAACGCCAATAGCAGAAGATATTTTTGATTTAATGGAATCAATATGATTATCCCATTGTAAATTACTACAAAACAACATGCCTAGATACCGTATGGTATTGACTTCTTGGATTAAAACACCATTAATATGAACTGCAACTGTTTCATCGTTCTTTAAAATGTATGGTCTGAACCTTATAAACTTGGTCTTATCTGCGTTTAAAACAAGCTTGTTAAGTCTTATATATTCCGCTAATATTGCTGAATCATACTCTACATGAGTTTTTAACACCTGAGTATACTTATACCGATATATCAAGCAAATATCATCCGCAAACATGAACAGTTTACCATTAAAGTTTATGTTGCCAATATCGTTTATAAAAATTTTGAATAAAAGTGGCCCAAGCACACTACATTGAGGTACACCACATTTAACATCTAAAAAAGAACTTTTGGCTTCTCCAATCTGAACGAATTGCTGTCTTTTTGTTAAATAATCTTTTAATAGCTTAAAAGAGTTATTCGACACACCAATTAACGCCAGCTTTTTAAGCAAAATATCGTAATTAACTAGGTCAAAAGCTTTTGACAAATCAAAGAAGACACCCGCTACACCATTAAATCCTGCATCAAAGCCTCCACATATATAGTCAACAATATTTACAACCGCTTCTTCTGCACCAGAACCTTTACGGAATCCAAATTGGCGTTCAAATAAGATTTTATTTTTTTCTAAATATTCAGATAACTGACTAAAAATTATTTTTTCAAGAACTTTATCTACAATAGATAAAACAGACACTGGTCGAAACATATTTACATCATTAGAACCCACTCCTTTGGGTATTGGTACAATTTTATGAATTTTTAAAACAGCAGGATATTCACCAAGCTCAATCATCTTCCCAAACATAACCGAAATTATATCTGCAATTTTGGTTTTTTTGCATAATAGCATTTTAGGTGTTATTCTATCATAGCCAGAACTCTTATTCATTGATATTGTATTAAAAATATCTTCAACACAGTTTTTATTAATATAAGAAAGATTAAAAGTAGTTCCAAGGGGTGTTAACGTTCCAAAGTTGTTAATATTAGTGGTATTCACACCGAGCTTGTTAGTTTGTTAGTCGTTAATAGTTCCTTTTTTACACGCATTTTGTTTTTGTATATTTAACGCGCTACCGGATTAACATTTAACAAATTAACGACACGGCACCCCTGATAAAATAGTTGTTAGTTGGTAACTTTTTTTTTACACTTTCTCGTGGCATGTTTTATTTTTTCCAGAATAATAAATTGTGTCAGAACAATAAATCAGTTGTTTTACTATGAAAGTTACCAGACTAACAAAGTTTTAAAAAGGGGTCGTTCACAGTTGGTAACTTTAACAAATTAACAAACTACCGAGTAACAAATTAACAAGTTCGGTGTGAATACCGCTATTGTCACTTGAATAACATGATATGTTGTTACTTAGGTTCTCTATCGTATCAAAAAAGAACTGATTAAAAACCATGACTTTATCAATATCATTTGTTATTAAGTTACCATCAACTGAACAAATCTGTTGTCCAGCTTGAGGGTTCCTTCCAAGCTCATTGTTAATAAACCTCCATGTTTTCTTAGTATCACCACCAAATTGCTCCAAATTGCGAGAATAATAACTATTCATTAATTTTCTATTACAAATTTTTATTATTTGACTGACTCTTTTCAGCTTTTCAGATATAAATTTATCATTCCTAATTTTTCTTCGTGCTTTTAGTAATTTATCTATGAGTTCTAATAATGTAGCTAAGTTTTTAGAAATCCATGGTGTAAGTATGTTTCGAACGTTTTCTTTCAATAAATGATATTTTCGATTTTAATAAAAAATATGATCAAAAAACTGTACGATTTCAAACAATGTGTTGATTGTTTTAATTAAAAAAATTATTTTCAAAAAATCAGTATTTTATTTAATTATTTCAGTTAATTCATAATAAATAAATAAATAATTAATATAGTAATTGAATTAAGCAATTAATTAATTAAATTTTTTGTTGGATTCAATCAAAATTTTTATTGAATGAAAAATTATGCTAATGAGATTACAAAATAAAGTGATATAGAAAAAAAAAACAAAAGATTTAGCTGCCACTTGCATTTATATTGGTTTTAAGGCTTTGAGGGAATAAGTGATGCAAATACCAGAAGACCGTAGGGGTTTCAGATTCTATAAATACAAAAAAACAATAAAGGGTAAAAAAATAGAGTAATAGTATGGTTCTTAGGTTTTTTATATTTACTTACTTTTATTCAGGTATGTGATGGAAATCGATTTGGAAAATGAAACGATTTGAAAATGATATTATCACTTTTAGAATCTTTTATAAATGATGTCTTATACATATTCCTCTTATATCCAGTCGCTATTCTTTTAAATTGTGTATTACATGAGTTTATTGTACTGTATTTTGAACAAAAATTTAAGATTGTAATTCAGAAATTTTGTTTTTAAATCGCTCGTAATTTATCACACCTTTTGAAAACGTTTGTTTTGAAATCGATCGATTTTCATCACATACCCGATTATGTTTTTCGAGTTCTTATAAGCTTTGGACTTTTTTTTGAAGTAATAACAGCAGTTTATCTCTTGGTTGACCCTATCACTCAAATAAGTTTGTTGTGGTTGAAAACTTCAACTTGCAGACAATATCAATCTGTAAGATATTGAAATTTAAAAATACATTACATAGCCAATAGATTGTTATTTAATTATGTTGCGGATGTGCGATTAATAAGTTTAATTAAATTTTGATTATTCGGATTGTTATTTAATTAGAATCTCGAATATATAAGAATTTAAATGAAACTTATGATTTAATCAGTAACCATAATTTTGATAAGTCGATGACTAAAAAATACATACATATCGCAGTTAATCAAGAGCTTACTCAAAATGAAACGGGTGTTTTTCATATGCCTTCAATGTTAAATTAAAATTGTTTTGTTTCTACTGAAAATTTTTCAATTAAAGTTAATACCCTCTTGTTGATTAGATGCGATATATTTTTTTTAAATAATAAAAAAACTTACTAGCTGCCATGAAGAGGGTGATTTGAAATCAGGCCAAAGGTGAAAGATATTGAGAGTCCCCTATGATTCCTTAATATGTTGTTTACCGAAGACGCGTAGCAATTTTTACCTTGAAAACAAATAAAATATTAGAAGGTTGTATGTAACTTTATTTTCAGTTAGAAATGTTTTATGGTTGTATTGGAAAACTTACAACTATCAGTTTTGATCCAAAGACGGCAGAAAAATGATTGGTCACTATGTTTGATATAGGTATATAAAAAAACACAGTTTTTTGGCTTTTCTGAAAATTTAAAACTTTTGAGTTAACCTCCTTTTGAAGAGCCACAGCGATGTGTCAATATTTATGGACATATGGGCATTCACAGCGAAAAGTCTAATTAAAATTGTTTCTCAAAAAGTGATATGTATAATATACTTTTTTATATTTTGGTGTTTAGCGCAACATGGGCCTAAAATACAAGCTTATTTACTTGCTGGCGTTACGTTACAAGTAGTAGAGCTGTAAAAATTGCCATCAATTGCGATTGCAATTAAAATAAATTCAATGAAACTGATTTCTTTCTTTGATTTTAAAATGATTTCAGATTTACAAAAATTATAATCGAAAGAATGCAATACTTTGTGATTGTAATCATTTTGAAATCATTCTTTTTTTAAGTCATTGAATACAATCAATTTATTTGCAATCATTTCGATTGCAATTAAACTTTAATTAAAATCATGTATTTTCAATCAATTCCCTTTACAATTGCAACTATAGTTTAAGGCCAACGAAATAATATGAAGAAAGTATAAAATAATAAAAATATAAATATAACGTTGTTGGCAAATCACAGTTATGAGAGTCAGGTTTTTTTAGAAAAAGGAACTTTATTTGCAGAGAATGATTCTTATTTAATTTACTTGAAATCCCTGGACTTGATTCCAATTATTGATTTTAAAAAATGATTTCATTCAGGATCAGAAAATTGATTGTATCATTTAAAATTGAAATCTTACAATCAATTTTCCGATTTGGAATGCAAACACTTAGCAATTACCGAACAATTATGTAATTGCAATGAAATCGATTGCAATTGTTATCAGATCTGATATATACATACATAACTAATTTACTTCTTTTATGTAATACGATCTCATACTCACCTTTTCATACATAAGACGCTTGAATTCCGTTTTAGGAGCAATGAAATTAGTGTTTGTCTCACGATTATTTTATTATTTTGCTTGTATATATTATTTTTATACAATTATTTGTTTAAATTTTGTTAATTTATTTATTTATTAGAAATTTATTTTGACACCACAAAAGCATATGTACATGAAAAAAGTGTTGCCACCTGCTTACTTTCAAAATCACTAAAACAAGAAATATATTTTTATAATGAATGTAAAGTTTTTCCCCCCTTAAAATACGGCTGTCAGCTAAATAGCCCAATGTTATAATTTTTGGGCTATTTTTGTCTTTCTTATTTTGACCAAATTCAAAATCCGGAATCAGCCTCGTAACTAAAGCTTGTGAATTCAGCCTTGCACATGGCCGAAAGTGGGCTATGTAGAGAAGCTTTAGTTAGCAAAAGCGGTGTTTTTTATACCATAGAGGAGAAAATCCTTGTCCCCGGCATATGACCCAAGCCCAAATAAGTATGAAAGTTTAAGACTACTTTGTAAAAATTATTAAATAAAAATTCGAAAATAAAAATTGGGTTATTTTCATTAATTATTGGGCCTCGTTTCACCATTTTTGGATATAATTTCCATTTATATATTTTTGGACCATATTTCTTTTACGTTGAATCATTTTTTCGTTTGGTCAATTTTTCTTTGGGCGATTTTGCGGGCAACCCTAAAATACAAGCAAATTTAGTTTCTATTTTGTTGGCTTAATATATTATTGTAGTTCAATTACATTTAAGAATAAACATGAAAAATTGCAATAGAAAAAACCAAGAATGAATTTATAAATAACACAGCAAATCTAAATTGACACATAAATTCGATAACTAATCGTATAATTTAATCGTATACTATTAACAAAAAAATCGTTTTATTTTTTAAACTGAAAAGATGAAAACAAAATTCGGAACTTTTTTTTTTACCAATTTTAAAAATTAAAACCAACAAAAGGTTTGAAAAGCTTTCACAATAACAAGCTTCAACAAAATACAAAATGAATTGAAATATTTTTGTAAATATACATACATAACTCATGTTTATCCAATTATCCAAGACAATGCGCAAAATTAAACATAATAATTTTCCTCTTTAATAAGCGTTTTTTTTTTCAGTTTTACACGTTGGCATTATTTTTGTTTAAACGAAATAAATAATAAAGTTTTTGATTAATCTAATTATTGTTTTAATTATATATTAATTTAAAAAGAATCAAAATATTAATTGAATGAAAATCAAATTTTTAATTTTTGTTCAACAAAATTATTAATTCATTTAATTACCATATTTATTAAATTTTTATATATTTTAACAATTTTATTTAATTGATAAAAAACCAATGAAAATTTTTTTTCTGTGTAGGGGCCATTTACACGGTGTCTTTTCAGACATGTCTGTTTTATTCATTCTCTTTGGAACATGCTTCCAAAAACCTATTGCCTTTTCACGATGTCTCTCCAAACATGTCTGTTTTTTTGTCTAATTGTCTAATATCCATACGCAGAGAAAAAATATGTTTAGATATGGTCACCTCCAATAAAACTATTTTTAGACAAAATTTTAAATATATTATGTTTCAATTTAACCATATTATTGTCACCGACAAACATATAATTGTTAAATTAGTCCTCCGTCAAGAAGCCACAACCATATTATGGTTGCCTCTTAACATCTTTTGGTTAGTAATAACCAAAAAATCAAACAAAACAAACAAACAACAAACATGAAAAATCATTTCGTGTCTGTGTAACAATCCTTCTTTCTTCTCTAATCCGATCGCCTACAAACAAAAATAATGTGTTTGTTAGACATGTCTGAAAAGACTCCGTGTAAAGTTCCTCTTATAGATGACTTTTTAATTTTTATGGCGCACGGATATTTTTTGCATTCATGGGCTTGTTAGTAAAAAAATTGTCGCATATGGAGTAAGACCAATCAACAACAGACCCTACAGATTCCAGAAAACTTAACCGTTCATATACTGAATGGTTCAAATAAAAAAATTTGCTTAAATAAATTTAATTATTTGTGTTATTTTTACAATTTCAAGTTCTATTGGGCTTAAAAAAGATCCCTTTACATTTTCCTTCAAATAAACGATCTAAAGAATGCCTTCTTAAAAATTTTCTTGACCTGTTTCCAAAACTAAAAATTTAACAGAGCTTATCCCGAAAACTTGCCTCAAAGCACGTTTCGAAAAAAAAGAAAAAAAAAAAAATCGAAAATTTCTTTGTATGCATTTCTTGTTCTTTTTTCCTGGTACAATTAAAAAAAATTCACATACAAAGAATAAGCAACACGAAAAACACATTTTACTCAAAAAAAAAAAAAAAAAAAAAAAAAAAAAAAAAAAAAAAAAACAGAACCGAAACAAAAATAAAATTTAACAGTATTTTGGTATGTTCTTACCCAGAGTTCATTGACTTTTCCTTATTAATATGCTAAACAAATTCAGCTTTTTAGGGGTAGCAGACTTTCCTTCTATTTTTGTTTTATTTGCAGTTATAGAATGACGTGCTTTCAATTTTTATTTTTGGGCATGTGCTTTGAGCGGGGATTTTCGTCATTACGTCCAAACTTGCAACCCTTTTATTTGGTTTATTTTTTAATTTTGTGAATGCAAATTTTTTTATGAAACACATGGTTGGAGGCAATTCTTTTGTTCGGCAGCATGTGTGCGTTTGTGTTAAAGTGTTTCACGTTAAAAAATTTATTGCGTTGCCCAAAAATTATACCGGGTTTTTTTTAATGAGCACAGCCAAAAAAAAAAAAAAAATAAAAAAATAAACGTAAAGGCGAACAATTTAAAATGTGGGCTAAGGCGATTATTGCAATACCCTTTATTAAAATTTGTGATAGAAAACTTTTTTAATTTTCTGAAATGGGAGAAAAATTCTAATTGAATTTTAAAGCTGCTATAGGCAACCTATACTATTATATTTTGCGATTGTATGCGCTGTATACTTTTTACATATCGCACTGGTTCCTCTAAAGACAGTCAACTCAAAATTTTTAAATTTTCACTTTATGCAAGAAATTTATGTACAGTGGTCATATCTACTTCATTTCAAATCTTACATCATTCTTTCTTGTATTTTGTCAACAACAAAATGCAATTGTATCCCCCTTTGTGATTTAAATGTACATATAAAAAGAAACCCGTTTTTTGTCTCTACTGAAAATTTATAAGTTTTGAGTTAACCCCCTTTAGAGAGGAACCAGTGCGATATGTTGTTGTTAATATTGTTTAATTCTCTACAACGTGTGTGCACAAGTACATTATAAAAGAGAATTTGAATATGCCTATCGCAGTTTTAATGGAATATTATATTATACAATAATAATCATCATACGCCCAGGAGTCCAAAATTTTAAACCATAAATGGATGTGGTCAAAACGGACATAGGAAGCTCACGAATGTAAAGAAAACTTTCTAAAATCTATGGATTATGCGTATTATCCATAGATTTTATATAATAAATTTTTTATAATAATAAAAAAGTTTTTATATAATAAAAAATAAAACGCTTTTTAACAAGTATTGGCTAATGCAAAACAAAAAAACACATTTTAAACTAATTTAGGATTTATAAGGACAATACCTTAAAGGGGACAATTTAGAGGTTAAAGTATACGCAGTGATTAACTGTTACAGGAGAGGCAATACTGAATAAATGACGAAATGGACGATCTAGGTCAATCCTCGTAATAATGCAACGACAGCCGCTAAAAGTGATAAAAAAAACAAGAAATTTTAATCACAGAGAAAAGAGAGACCTTTTCAATCACATTTTTAGAGCCCACAATGAAAAATTTAAATTCCAACTTTTTATATCTTGCACCACAGGTGAATAGCTTGTCATTCTGTTTCTTCACAATTGATCTTAACCCCTATAACGTTTATATATATCCATGGCTCTTACAATAGCGAAGTTAATTAAACGATGCTCGTCTGTTAAAATGGGTTTTCCGAAGACCCCAGATATGATGGGGAAGGGGTTGTTCTATATTTATATCACATATAGTCTCACATAGCTTGCTTTTAAAATTCATGGTGGGCTTACTACTGACTTGCAATTAGTGCGTCTACGAAGTGCTTTAACAACACGCACAGGTATCAAATTGAGTTTATAATTCGCATCTTTAGCTGCAAACCAAAACCTCCACGTATTCTGGGGACCGAAGTCCCAGGGGCTACTGCTCGCAAATGGGATTTCTGGACAGCCGCGATCTCAAGAGATCTGTCAGTTTTTAACTCTGCCCAATTCCAGGTTTTGACTGCACCTAATATCCGCGGAGAATGTAGTACAAAAATTTAAAATAATCACAGGATTATAACCCCGGGGTAGAGGGGTTATATAAATCTATAGAGTATTTAATATTGAAAATAAGCCAAATCGGTTTACAAGTGTCCTCCTGTATTAAGGGTTTTTGTGAGATAGGGTCCATATAAAACAAGATAGGCTAATAGAGATGATCTCATATATTTTCTATATATTTGATTTATTTGGTTTTAAAAGTCAGCGAAACCGAGCTATTTATTCACCTTAAGATATAGTACATAGTCCTGCCGTTTCTATTGGGAACAAAGGGCCAGATTATTTCACTAAACGTCCATACAAATATGCTTTCGAAATATGGATTTTGACATGGCTTTTTAATGCTATGTTAAAGGGAGTATAAAATTCGGCTAAACCTTACATACATACCACTTGTTTTACTTAAACGTTTTAGTTCAATATATGTTGTAGTCGTTCTTCTATGTTTGAATGGTAAATGCTATCTGAAAAATGTCTACCTGATGATTGCTTACAAATGTCATTTTTTTTGTGTGACATATTTAGTGTCAATTCTTTACAATTGCAACTCTATCTAGTTGCTTTCAAGTTTTTCAAGGTTTCAGAGAAAATAGCCCAAAAGCGTTAATTCAGGCGATTTTTTGTGAAATTATTCTTTCCGGAAATTTCGGTTATGACGAGGGGTTATTAAAAAAATCTCATTTAAAATAAGTAAGAAAGTATTATCGGTCCAGCCCGACCATTTAATACCCTAGACCACAGTATATAAAGATACATTTTCCAGAGTTTACCATATCTGGGACCCATGGACAATCATGAACCCGGAATAAAATCATGTTATTCATATAAGAGTTCTTTGACCCGAACATAACCTTAATATGAACATCTATATGAGATGTGTTCATCATAAATCGATTTTGGAGAGAATTTGGGATCTACCAGTACAAAATGACATAGTACACTGATAGAAAATTCTTCATAATGCTGATGTATTTTGATATTAGCACTATGACAAGTGTCTTCGTTTTTGACCCCTTGACAAATTTCATCATTGTGATGATCAAAAATTGAATTTATGTCATCAATCGGCACATCGGCATCACAGAAATGTCGAGTCGGTGTCAGTTTAATAAAACATGTCATGAGTGCGATGACTCAGTAACATCGTAGAAAGTACTCATTATACAAAGATAAGCTGTCATTAAATTGAGTCATGGGTATTGTATTGACTTAAGTCAAAGTGAGATTATATTATTATTTACTTACCCATTACACATTTTTGTTTCACTTTTGTTGTATTCCGCCCTTTGTTAACAGAAGAACTCTCAATTAAAGGACACCAGCACCATGCTCGTTATGGTTTTCGTAATCATTCTACTTTGAAAATCTTATGTATTTAACTAAATAATTTAAAAAGAATAGAATATGGGAATTTTTGCCTTTTTTTTTTTGCCTATTTTACTTTTTAAACATGAAAATAATGTGAATAATATATTATGACAAGATATATTATGTCATCGCTCTGATGACAGTTTGGCATCGCACTGATGACAGTTTTTTATCACACTGATAACTTGATGTATTATGTCTTCGGACTGATGACAGCTTGTCTGTTCTGATGACAGTTTGTCTGTACTGATGTCAAAATACATCAGCGTTATGGCGCCTTTTCTATCAGTATACACAAAATGTGGCGTCGAATTGATGTCACTGTAGTCATAGCGTAGATGACGCATAAATTATGACAAAATTTAAGGATGACGTTCGTCATTGGATCTATGGCACTTTTTGCCTCCTTGATGCCATTTGTAATAACATTGATGTCACAATTCTGTGATGTCAATATGAAGATGCATTTTTCTATGAGTGTAGCTATTATAAAAGTTATCGTCGCCAAATTTTATATCAATACCAAAAGTATTTTCGGGAGTGGTATTTGTATGGTATTGACCACAGTTCCCGATTAAAAAAAAAAATTAAGTATGACGATCTATGTTGCAATAAAAAGCCAAATTTTATCTAAATACCAACATAATAGTTATAGGCATAAAGACTATTCAGGAAAGAAGTTTGTATTGGGGCCATTGAATTTTAATGACCGATTCTCAACATTTTCCAAAGGTTTGTTCTAAAGACAATTAAGACGAATGTAGAAAATTTAATCAAATTATCTCCGAAATTGCGACCTGTACTTTGCGCACAAGGTTACATGGATAGCCAACCAGTCAGCCAATCAGCCAGCCGGAAGGACGGACATCGCTAGATCTACTCAAAAAGTGATTCTGAGACGGTTGCTATATTTTTAAGTATTACACACATTAGCACAATGCATTATACCCTCTTCACAATTGTGTTGTGGGCTAAAAATATGATCTTAAAATAAACACGTTCTTTTAAATTACTGCACTTGAATAAAATACAAATGTATTACATTAAAATTCGATTGTAATACTTACTTGAATGCGAATATAAATGTGTAACTAAGTATATACGCCAATATATTCAGAAATGCAAGTTTGCATGTGTTTTAAATTTATTAGTAGTCAAAATTTTGTGTTGTATATTCGTCTGAGTGGCAGCAACATTTGGGTGCTTAAAATAAAATTCAAATAAGACATAATTATACATTTGATGTAAAGAGATAAGTAACAAAAAGCATATACATATGTACCCCATTATGCCATACTAAATGTACTCAGACTGACAGTATACACTATTATTCGAGTAAAATAAATTGGATTTTTTTTTTGTTTGCCGTTCAGGCAAAGAATCAAGATAAATTCTTACATACGTATGAATGGAAAGTTAAGTAGAAATTATATTCATATTAAATAATATTACATCTGTTCTCTGTTTGTTATAAATAATTAAGTGATATGTGCAAAACATTTGCACGTATCACTTGATTATCGAAAAAAAATATCCATTAACTAAAAAGTGTTTTTATAAGAGAATAGCATTGGAGACAAAAAAGCAGGTCTTTTATCAATTAAAATATAAAATTTTTAAAATACTTTAGCAGCGCCCAAATGCTGCAATGTCCTTTAAGTGAAAAATTGTGTTGTGCATACAGTGAATAACTTTTAAAGGTTTAACATCATTAATCCTGTTTTTTTTTTATTTACCCAATTTATAGAAAATATTTTTTCTCATTCTGGAATGGTTGCGTGACGAATATCTTTAAAGAGTTAAACATTTGTTCGTACATCTTGTATTGTGCGGGTATTAATGTCAATTGTTTTTATTTTTCTTGCGTACCAGTGCATGAGTTGCCACTTTTTCGTATTCGTAAATATCATAAAAAAAAACAAATATTGAAAATTAATACTTTGTAGTGTAACGCATTATCCTCACTTGATTGCTTAAGTAAATTCATGCTAAACTATACCTTTACACATTTTGACGAGCTTAAGAAACGCATAAGTAAGTATGCGCTTGCAGAGTAACAACAAACTGTGTTGACCAACCTGTAAGTTTTGTGGGCCTGTAATTTAGTCAAAAAATAGTTCTAAGTAATCAAACAGAACTGCGTCGAGACCACATTTTCCATACAATTTGACATACAAATTTGTCATAGAATGCCGTCGTGAAATAAACTCGATTTTATTTTGAGAACGTTTTTTCTAAATCTCTCAAATATCGACAATTATTCTGCCAACAATGCTACCATACTTTCATACATTTTGTAAGCAGAAAAGGAAAAACAAGAGAAAATAAAACATTTAGACAATAAAACGAGAGAGAATTTGAAGTTATTGCCGACGTTTTAATTGTGTTCTTTAGGATTTTTGCCTGAATGAAGACTGAATTCAGTTTGAACACTAATTCCGACCCCGACTCAAACCGCTGACATTTTTTAAGACCCACTCATACTCTTACATTAATGCTAAATGTATTTATATGCGACTGGTCAAATAAGGCCTTTAAACCTTTTTTTTAATGCAGTACATTTTAAATGGTTAAATATAGCAAGAAAATTATTCTATAAAAATTTCGAATCGATATTTTAAATATTGTATCGCCAATTTCAAAGAATTTTTATTTTGGAAAATTTTAGAAAATTTTTTTAAATTTTGTATGCCGAAAAATTTTGGAGTCGGAGTCGCGAATTTTTGTGGGTACTTCGACTCCGGTACAAAGACCTCAACTCCGACAACAGCCCTGGGTTATTATATAGTGTTACGAAATTAAATTTTATTAAGAATTATTTGTAGTAGAGGCCTGCACAATTCCATTTGAACACACAGTGAAAGTGCGGGTATAACCAATATTCTCAAAACTTAACAAGAGAATGAAAAATACACGCAACATTGAGAACGGGTACAAAAATTTCACACATTCTTTGTTTTTGGGATATGTATATAAGAGTGCTTTAAAAAAATTATTTTTCGAATTTTCATGAAGGTCAAAGGTCAAACTTTGACATATTTGGAATTTCTAACCGAAAGATAGCGAAATATTGTATATTTTTGCGCCGGTTTTTATGAAACTGAAAAAATTTATACAAAGAAAAAGACAGTGAAAAAAATCCAGATTATCCTTTTAATGCACTTGGGGTAAAAATGTGCCCAAACTTATAAGACTATGAAAAATTTGTCAATGTTTGTTTCTTTGATAATATTGCAACAACAATTCTTTGAAAAAAATCTTTGTATGCGTACGCAGCATACATACGACATGCAAGTAAACATCACAAATTCTCACAGACTGCACAGGGTAATTTTGAAATACTGGGCAAAATAGTTTTGCTGAATTGAAAGGTTTTGAAAGAAATAAATACTATTTGGAGTGGTTTTCTTTGAGTTTTTGTACCCTCACAACACTATTTAATTTGTGCAACGAACAGTTCCGCAAAGCATTTATCATTGTAGTTGTACACAAACCTTATGCACGCACATTTTTATTTTAAGGAAACGAACCAACTCGTATCTAAAAGTTAAAACGTCACATTGTTTTTATAAGTTTTATCCTGTTTTGAACGTTCAAAACATAATTATCAGGGCAAGTTTATCAAGCTTTTAGCTTGAAAAACAAATTTTTCTAAATGTTGCAAGATTTAAAAAAATGCTTTTCTTGCATATGGGTGATTAATTTACAATTAAGTAATAATTTTATTAAAAAAGTTATTTTATCCCATCAACTATAGTTAAAACCATGTAAATTCACAATCTCTTAAATTTCCGCAAATTTTCTGGAAATTTTTAAAAATATTTTTTCCAGCAACTTTTGCAAGTGAAGAATGTTGTGATAATAATTAAGCCGAGTTATGCTGGGAACAAAATTAAGGCGTAGTTCCTAAGAGCGTATAACGTAATGCTGTACATTTCTGAAAACACGCCCATTTAGCCAGAGTTCCGCCGTAAACGATATTTTGTTTTCCTTTGAAAGTCACATCCGTACATAAACAAGAGCGGAAGGCGGAACGTTTTCTTCAGCTTAGCTTTTACGCTGATATGCCATACCTAAACAAGAGCGTCAACGTTGTGTCATAACCAGCGAATTCGCTTTATAGAACTGACAATCATACTACTACTTGACCATATGCCCCATATAAACCCTACTCGCGGAAAACAGTTTAGTACACCTTAAATTGTAATAAATAACGCTATCATAATTAAATTCGATACGGTACAGTTTTGTAGGACTGGAAGTCACACTGTAAAATTTCGGGAAGATCAGTCCATAATTAACCTTAGACCCCATATAAACCCTACTCCCGGAAAACAGTTTAGTACGCCTTAACCCGTATTAATAATGCTATCATAATTAAATTCGGTACGGTACAGTTTTGTAAGACTGGAAATCACACTGTAAAATTTCGGAAAGATCGGTCCATAATTAACCCTCGACCCCGTATAAACCCTAATCCCGGAAAACAGCTTATTACGCCTAAAACCGCAATCAATAACGCTATCAAACTGAAATTTTGTGCGTCACAGTTTTATAAGACTAGAAATAGAAGTGTCAGATTTCGTGAAGATCGGTCCATAATTTATACTAGGCCCCATATAAACCCTACTCCCTGAAAACCGTTTGGTACGCCTAAAACCGTTATAAATAATGTTATCATAATGAAATTCGGTACGTCACTGTTTTATGGGACGATAAATCACACTTTCGTGAAGATCGGGCCATAATTTATCCTAGGCCCCATTTAAACCCTATGCTCGGAAAACAGTTTATTGCGCCTAAAACCAAATAAAGCTCACTTTGGGAAAATAATAAAATTTGCCTTAAACCATCACAGATATATTTATTGCGGTAAAATTTATGCCAACATAGATTCATATGTTGGAAGAAATATCATGCAATTTTGTGAAATTCCCTGTTAACGCTAAAACTAATTACACTGCTGTAGGAATATACCTGAGGATGTACAATGGACTTTATCTTTAGGACAAAAACACGCACTTCCAGTAAATAGAGAGGAATTTCCAATGATGAAAGTTATATGTGATGGTTAAGACTTTATTGAAACTGTTGTGAATAAGGAACAACATGAAATTGAAAGGTCTAATTTAGTAACGGTAATAGATAATCATTTAAATATAATGTTGATAAATTAAGAATCAAATAGGTTTTTTGCCAAATTTTCTCCTCCAAAAAAATATTGTATATATGTATATAGTAATTTTGTAAATATAAATCTATGTATTATTAAGCTGAAAAAGAAAAATTCTTAAACACTTAAATATGTAATTTAAATTAAAATGGAAATGTAAATATTATGGACAAATAAATGAATTGAATTAAATATAATGTCATTAGATAGTAGGGACAGATTTACAATGAATAAGGTGAAAATAAGTGAAAAATTTCTTAGAAATAATAGGGAAATAATGATTTTAAAAGCGGATAAAGGTAACACAACGGTAGCTATTAACAAAAGAGATTATATATCTAGAATTTATAACATTTTAAGTGATGATAGACTACTACTACTACTTTTCATACAAATTAATAAATAAAACTGAAATGGCAAGCTGCTTTATTTAAGCAACTTGTTTTTTTTAATTTTGTTTTTTCTTTCTATCCTCTTACAATTCATGTTGGAAACAATTCGTGTTGAAAAACAAACTAGCCAATTGTAGGGGAATGTAAGAAATAAAAACTTGACGGTTTATTGTTGTGTCTTTGTTGAATCTTTGATATTGTTACATTTAAGACCTGAGTGTTTTAAAATTCTTATTCACTTTATGGTCTTACTTGTATAATATTTTTAGCTTTTCTAAAGTATTTGGAAAAAGTTTCCTGACGAGCTGGCCTAAGCAACCAGCGAAATGCGCATAGAAACTAGCTGTTCCACAACAATAAATTTCAGTGTTTTCATTCAAAAATTGGGATTATTAGCACATCATTAATTAAATGAATTATTAATAAAAATAATTTCATTGAAGAATTTTTCAAATTGAAAATAATCAGGTGTGTTCTGGAAATCGAAAACGCAAAACGCAAGAATTTAAACGTCGTTTTTTTAATAAGATTTTTGTAGTAAAAGAAATACAAATACAACACAATACAAATATTTTTCTATTAAACAGAATTCTATGAGAAAATTATAAAAAATTTTATTAAGAGGGTATTAAAAAGAACTTCAAAATTATTGCGTTTTTCGTTTTCGATTTCCAGAACACCCCTGAATAACATTAGTTGAAAGACAAAAACTAAAAACTTCCATATCTGTAGCACCAAGATTATATGGATTACCGAAAATTCATAAGGACAATTTTCCCTCAAATTCACCTTCACATAATCTATGTAAATATATTACGAATATACTTAAGAAGATAACGGAGAATTCTAAGTATAATGTTATTAATTCTGTACAATTTAAACATAAGTTGGAAAATGTAACAATTCAGAATAATGAAAAACTAATATCACTTGATGTTGTTTCATTATTTTCTAGTATTCCAGTTGATTTGGCAATTAGAATAATAGAAGAAAATTGGGATACAATTTCAGGATTAACAAATATTAATAAAGATTTATTTTTGAGAACTATAAAGTTCTGTATAGTAGATAATAGTTATTTTCAATTTGATAGGAAAATATATGCATAAAAAAGGGACTACCTATGGGTTCTCCAACATCTCCAATTGTTGCTGATATTGTGATGGAGAAATTATTAGATACATGTTTAGAAAAATTGATAATTAAACCAAAAATACTAACGTAATACTTCGCATAGTTAATGAGAATGAGATAGATACCCTTCTATCAACATTTAATTCATTTTATCAGAATATTAAGTTCACTATTGAAAGAGAATTTAATTATTCAATTCCATAAGGGAAGGAAATAGATTATTGATAGATTGGTATCAAAAACCAACCTCATCAGGTAGAATTTTAAATTATTACTCGAAACACCCGAAGAGAATTATTATTAATACAGCTAGGAATCTAATAGATAGGATATTAACAATTAGTGATAATAGATTCCATAAGAATAATAAGGTAATTATTGGAAATATTTTGAGGAATAATAATTAGTAAGACAATACAATTGATGAAATTTTGGAACCAAAAATTTATAGAACATTTACTTATGTACCTGGTTTTTGGGAAAGATTAGAAAACTCAAATATATATGACAAAGGGAAATGCAGAATGGCACATGAGGGTAATAATAATGTTGGGAGATTATTCACAAAAACTAAGGATAGATTACAAAAGTCGGATATGTCTAATTTAGTTTATAAAATTTGGTGTCGGTGATAATTTCTCTCGATTTATATCGATCTTTCTCAGAGATCGCACTATACGGGTTGTTATAGATGGGGTTTCATCAACCGAGTTCAAGATTCATTCAGGGGTACCGCAAGGCTCCGTTCTTTCTCCTACTCTATTTCTTATTTTTCTAAATGACCTTTTATGTCAAACTTCCAACCCTATCTATTCTTTTGCAGATGACAGCAACCTTTGCCATTCGTATTCATTTGGTTACAGACCAGGCGTGTCCGATGTTTGTGCTATGAGACAGAACATGAATGATACGCTTGGCCGTGACCTAGACATAATCTCAGAATGGGGTCGTGCGAATAGGGTAGAATTTAATGCCCGAAAGACCCAATGTTGCGTACTAACTCATAAACGCGCGGCGGATCAAGGTGCCTGATCTCTATGTATGGGTGGTATAAATATTGAGGAAACAGAATCTCTTGATGTTCTGGGCATGAGGATACAATGTGATGTCCGATGGACAGAACATATATTCAAGGTGTCGAAAGAAGCATTCAAGTGCCTCGGTTTTTTGAAACGGTGTAAGATATACTTCACTCCATCGGATCTCCTTACTATATATACCACCTATATCCGACCGCGAATGGAATACAACTCTCATGTGTGTGCCGGTGCTTCAAAGTCTATTTTGGAGCTTCTCGACCGCGTGCAGGAGAGGGAGAAGGTTCTCATTGGCGACAGTAGGGTATCCAATTCTATTGACTCCCTTGAGCACCGTCGCAATGTGGGTTGTACTTGCCTATTTTATCGTTACTACAACGGGATGTGTTCTGATGAAATTTGGGGATTTGGTTCCCGAAACCCATAGGTTTGTTCGTAATACACGTTTTTCCTCAAGAGCACATCCTTTTGTGGTCGATTGGCCGGTGAATCGTACAACGCATTACAGGGAAAATTCGTTTTTTTTGCCGGACTGTTCGTATGTGGAATATCCTTCCTGCTGAAGTCTTCCCTCTCACTTACAACATGAATAAGTTCAAGTCGAATGTTCACAAGCACTACTCCCTCTTTCCTCCTTCCCATAACCTATTTTCCTAGTTCCAACACAATGCATTGCATTAGTAGGGGTCATTCCCTGAGTGCTGGTCCTAACAAAAAAAAAAAAAAAAAAAAAAAAAAAAAGGTTGATGGAAGGGAAAATAATAAATAGGTATTTGTCTTTGATTATTTATAAAATTTAGTTCAGATGTCACAGCACAGACTGAAAATATATATTAGATAAAAATAAATACATTGACGGAAAGGGATAATTAAATAGGTTTTAGGGTTTGAATGTTTTTAAATAAAAAAATTGGTTTGGTTTCCTCTTTTTATTTTAAGTTAGTTAATTGAAATTTTAAATTTATTTTTCCATTTTTTATTTTTCCATTTATTGTCAAAACCAATTTTGTAATTTTATAGTATTTAAAAAGATTTCCTGAAGAAGATTTCCAACGGAAATCGAAATATTGAAAATAAATAATAGTTTAATTGATTTTTATAAAAAAGTGACCTAAAGCTTGATAAAAATATATGATATGATATAAATATAATATATAATTGAAAAAAGGTCGAATTAATAAGAATATAATTAATATTCACAATTTTCAATTTTTAGTAATCTATAAATACAAACAAATTGTTTGCTTGATTCTATGAATTTGGTGATTAGAGACAATTTTTAATTTTTTCTGTGTAATTTAATGAAAATTAAATTTGAAGTGATTAAATTATAAAAATTTGGATTAAAAATCATAAACAGTTTAATAAAATAACTACAATACTAATTATTTTGAATAATTTTAGAATCCATTTCGGACTTAAGGGGTTCATTTTGTGTAGTTTTTGGGCATATTTGAATAAAGAATACCAAAAAAAGCTCAAATTTATTTTTTAGAAAATATTGTATTTTTCACACATTCCATTATTCCAAAACCGAAAATCAAGCTTGGACACCCCAGTCATAAAATTTTCTGACAGAAAAAGGAATGTTAAGAACTCAAAATCGATATAGTAGTCAACTTTGTTTTCTTCTTTGTATGAAAGAGTGTGTGTGTGTGTTAGTGTATGTGAATATGAGTTTTTTTCAGCTTGTTAGTATTTTGAGTTTGTTGTATTTGTTTGTTGATTCATACTTTATTTGCATTAATGTTACCTTACAGTGCAATATTTGTGCATCGTTATGGGGAACAGCAACAGCAACAGCAACAGCAACAACAATAACAAAACATGGCTTGATATGATGCACTTGAAATGATGCACAGCACATGTTAAATAAATACAAGGGAGTACTAGTAGCGTTACACAGGGATACAACGAAAACACGAATATTGGGGATAAGCTGACAATGCATGAATGACGGTGTGTGCAGTTTTACATAAATACACGCACTTATGAATGCATATAAATATACATAGACTCACATATGCATATAAACAAAATATACAGGAATACTTTTCCTATGTTGAACTACAACTGTTGCAATGTAAGATGAAACAATGAAATTAACAAACAGTAAGACAGACAGACAAAAAGATAAACAAACAACCACCGACTGAACGAACCAATTGTGGAGTGAAAATAAAATATAATATATTAAATCCTTAGAGAATAAATATTGTATAGTTGCATGGAGATACCACAATTCCATGTACAACAAACGTATCTAGATATTTCCATGTTCTCATATATAAATATTTTTATATGTTATTCATAGCATTGTACTGAATTGTTTAAATATGGGGCATTCCATAAAGTTTCAACAAAAAAAAAAAAAAAACATATATGTAGTAAAAATTTTCAACGAAGATTAATAATCCTATTAGTTTTCAAATTTTAAAAGATTTTGCAATCCTTTTTAATCTAGGCAAAAATCGACAACAAATTCACAAGAGTCATAAACTTGCAGCGGAAAAGGGCAGGGAATTTAGTTTTAGGGCGAGTATTAAAAACAAAAATTTATGGAGGCTATTTCTCTTTAAAGAACTCAGTGGATTTAACCGTTTCTAGACAATGTTTTTTATTCTGTATATCATATTAATCAACGACGTGAAGCCTGATGTGATCTGCAGCCTTAATTAATCTGCATAAGAGTCATTGTTGACATGTCTCAGATTAAGGCTTTAACCGAATAAGCTTAAATTTCCGATAACATCTATAAGAATAACGAGTGTGTCTACATTGGTTGATTAATCGGTTATGCGCCAACGTGTTTTTTCATGAGAACAAGATCAGTTGTGGTAATTGACATTATGTTAAAGTGCATTTGGCCATTTGAGACATGACAGCCTGGACCCCGATGTCCACCGCTATCGTTCGCTTGTATTTTCAACGACAAACAGCTGATTTGCGGCCCACTAACAGTTTTCAGCACGACAAGTCGATCGACAAAGCAAGCGACCGATAACGTAACAGTTTTCAGACGAATTTGCGGCCCACTAAGAACTATTATGCGACCACAAATGTCATAATCAGTTACTTGTGTTTAGTTGTCGACATAGGCATTTTGTTAAAATATTTAACAAAATTTTCTTTACACACAAACACTAAATATTTTTTTTATTATTATATTTTTTTAAAACACCACCCACCACTTATTAAATTGTATAGGTTCTTAAAATACTTTTTATAAAATTCTACTATATATTTTCGGTTTACTGCTTTGTTTGTTTTTTGTTTACTCCTTTGTTTTCTATTTTGATTTGGTTGTAGCCAGAGTTCTATTTTTTGCCTTAATTTATATGTTTTGTCGATTTTTATTTCCAAACTAGCGACCTATTTATGGAATTGAGTATGTGGCAATACAGTAAATTTTTATTTGTTTGTAGCCAGAGCTCTATTTTTTAGCTCAATTGTGGATTTTTAATTCCAAACTGCCGTTTTTTTTTTACCTATGCTAATCCCGCAAAGCTCTTCGCTTGTCTGCAGGAGACCAGAGTCTCTGGCGGGAATCGAACCCGCATCCCCGGCACTGATAGGCTAGCTCACTACCAGCTAGCCTACCGGGGCACCCTAATTGGAATTTATGATGTGGCGATACAGTCATTTGACAATAAATAAATGAATTACGTTAGACACGTAAAACCTGTCGACCGACAAGTCGATAGTTAGTGCTGTTTCACACTGTTTAAGTCTTAGCCGTCATGTCTTGAGTTTTTAGGAGAGAGAGGAAATAAATGGCATTCTTTTTTCCCTTCTCTTCTGAGTTGTTGTCGCTCGCTTAAGTTGTCGATTGACATCGGGGGCCTGGCTGTAATTTGTGCCCATAAAATGATTTGCTTAAGGACTTATCAAGATCAAGAGTCTTAGCGAGAATACTTAACTTTTTTAGTTCTCTAGCTGCCAGTAAAATTGGAAATATTATTGGCTCCTGGCTAAGATTAATTTGGTTGCTACTGTTGGAAATACTTTACGCTTTTAGATTGAAGTTTGTTAAAATCCTTCGAAGTTTTGCCAGTAAATTTGGTTTTTGGTGGGAACCTCTGGAAAAGAAATTTTGTGAATGTGATATACATTCTTATCAAAAGAAAGTGTTCTCCTCGATTTAATGTTTAGACAGCCATTAAAGAACAACATGCCCAACATGAATGATAGTTTATATATGTTATTATATCTTATGCAGCGAACAAAGTAAGAGCTCAGTAGATGACTTCTCCAGAGTTGCTAAAGAGCTGCAAAGTCTAAGCATATTGAACAGAATCCATACCTCTAACAGTTGTTAGAAGACAAAGAATCCATTTATAACTAGGCGAAGGACTTATGAGCCTTTTTTATTGAACTTTTAAGATGAGAAGTGAGATATCGGCATATAAAGGGTCTAACCAAAACGCACGATGTTAATTGTAAACGTTTTCG
The DNA here is from genome assembly GCA_943735925.1 of Pollenia amentaria. Classification (NCBI taxonomy): domain Eukaryota; kingdom Metazoa; phylum Arthropoda; class Insecta; order Diptera; family Polleniidae; genus Pollenia; species Pollenia amentaria. The sequence goes on along the minus strand of OX031006.1, from coordinate 237,182,065 downwards.
AAAATTATTTTTATATTTTTTATTACGATAGAAGGATCCATGACAGTTATGTGCGAAATATAAAAACGGCTTCGTGGCATACCTCTATCTGATAGTCCATATTTTAAATGACTCTGAGACATAATTGAGGTTCAATGTCCTTAATGTGCCAAATTATCTCATCCTTTAGCTCTTGAATTTCTTGGCTTATTGACGTACACTTCTTTTTTACAATATCCCCAAAGAAAGAAGTCCAACGGTGTTAAATAACATGATCGTGGCCCCAATTAACATTGCCACCATGTGAGATAACACGGCCATTGAATTTTTCGCGCAAAAGATCCATTGTTTCGTTGGCTGTGTGGCAAGTGGCACCATCACGTTGGAACCACATATCGTCGAGGTCCATATCCTCATTCAGTGATAATCGTAAGATGTTTGATTGTTGGGCACGGCGACGAGTCGAGGTTGACGGCTCATCTGCCACACTATCCCGAAACAACAGCAAACGAGGTGGGCGAGCATGCACAGGTGCTTTCACATTTCCTACATACCCAGTTTGCTAAAATTTGCGCACAATTCTCCCGATTGTAGACACATTTGGTAGATTATGCTAACCAGAAAAATCACGAAGTGCACGAAATTCTTTTTGATGTGGACGCCCATTTTCGAAAAAGGCTTCAACAATCTTAACATACTGCTTAATTGTATACATGGCCATGTTTAAATTTGTCAAACACTGAAACAAAGAAATGTCAAATTAAGTTGGGGAAAAAACTTGATGTTAAGGTGTGACTCCTAATTTACATAATAGTGGTATTCAGTGCTTGTGCGTTTTATGTTGCAACTGATTGTTATTGCAATAATTTTGTCAGTGTGCGGTTTTTAAAGCAATTTTGCAATGCTAGATGCAAATTAACAGTTGATATACAGAGTTATTGGTCGTGAAAATTTTCAAAGATTAAAATTGTTTGAAAGTAGTGTAAGTGTAAAAGAAAATATTATCGCAGCATTGGTAGATTTTATTTACAAATGTCAGCTGTTAGAGTACTAGGGATGCAAACGCAGTACACGTAGCAGAAAAGCTATACAGTTTTAGTATTGCGCAAAAGCAGTGATGTGACAATCGTAATTCTGTTTATTTTGTTGATGGATTGCAAACAAGAGCGAAATATTTTGCATTTTCACTTTCGCAAGACCGTTTGCATCAAACACTGAGCTACGCTAATGCATTATGGTTGGACCAACCTTTATTATCATTTTCTCTATCTTACAATAACCGATTTGTTGCTTAATTCTTTTTTAATTCACTCAAATTTCTCCAGGAAAAACGTCTAAAATTTTTAATTGGTGAGGCTATGGAACAACCCATATTATAAGAATTTATTTAAATATTGCCTAAAGCAATGTAAACATACATAAAGTGCAATTCGCAGATTGCACTTCAACCACTGTCTTGTGTTGCAATAATGGCAGGCGACGCGTGCAGGAGTAGACTTCACAAATACACTGATTCGTAAAGAAACACAAAAAAGTAAAATATTCACACACAAACATATGAAATGTGTATATCTGAAATGTATACGAGAGGAACGAACACAGAGGAACGACCATACCCCTCATTTCTAGATATTGAATTTACCAACAAACGTATGAGTAATATGTATAATGACAACAACAAACAAACAAACAAAACAACAACAGCAACAACATTAAGAAAAACAAAATACCAATAACAATGCAAATATGCAATTCATAAAGACGATGAAACAGAAAAAAAATAAAATTTAAAAAAAGAAGAAGAATTGAAACCAATGCCGCCGCCAGCTGTGGAAATACTACGAGAGAGAATACGAGAATTACAAATGCATCTACAAATACCTAATACCGGTGGTTGATATTTTTATTTTGTTTCGGAATAACAAATACAGATACATATATGGATGTATATTTACACTGACATTGTGTTTTGAACCGGTTGATTAAAATATACGTGTGCATGTGTATATGACAGACTGAATAGGTGAGTGAGTGACTTACCCACAGACAGACTTACAGACCGACCGGCTGATTTAACGTACAAAAGGAATGAATGACTGCAACTGTTGTTTTGTTTCGTTTATTTCGTATTTGTTGAAGATTTTGTTATGGTTTTGCATATTTGTAGCATTCGGTTTTGATAGACTCTGCTTTTACTGACTGACTTATTCAGTGACAGCAGCCTACCATAACCTACCACAATATAAATAACAGTGTAGCCATTTTATACTCACACTTGCAATTTAAGTGTTCTCTCTCCCTCTCTATCGTTTTTCTCTCTTGCATTTTTTTGTTTGTTTATGAACAGACTAAGTTAAGTTGTGTTAAAAACTCAAAATAACACTTCTACACATGTAAAATAGAACTTGTCTGTAAACATGTTTGTATATGTTCTATGTCAAATTAGGGCATCCAGTGCAGAAGGATAATCAATACACAGTTTGACAAATAAAATACCAGGGACCGTAACTGATATAAGTTTTATCTCAGAAATTACTTTTTAATCTTTATTCTTGAATTTTATTTTTCGCTTAGAAAGTTATCACTTGAGTTTTATTTATTTCTCGGAAATTAAAGTTATCACTTGAGTTTTATTTATTCTTCAGAAATAAAAGTTATTTCTTTATTTTTATTTATTCCTCAGAAAATAAAAATTATCTTCGGGTCTTATTTATTCCTCAGGAAATAAAAATTATTTTTTAATTTTATTTTTTGCTTACAAAAAAAAAGTAATTTTATGCGCTAAAATTAATACTGACCGATTATAGGCCGAATTCGTCCACAGACTCCGCGCAACAGCTCTTATTTCTTAAATTTAATTATTTATTTTTTTTTATTTTATTCAATTTAAAAATGACTCTAAGCAAAAAATAAAACTCACAGAAAAAAGTGTTTTATCAAATAAAAAAATGGTTTAAAAAGTATTTAAATTTAATTAATTTTTTTTTTTTTTTTTTTTTTTATTCCTACGCTAATCCCGCGAAGCTCTTCGCTTGTCTGCAGGAGACCAGAGTCTGTGGCGGGAATCGAACCCGCAACCCCTGTACTGATATACTAGCTCACTACCAGCCAGCCTACCGGGGCACAACTAAAATATTAATTAATTTTGATTTAATTAGAGAGAAAAGAACTTAAGCAAGCAAATAATTAAATACGTTGATAAAAAGCCTTATTACAAAAGGTCACAGTACCGCTAATAAGGAGTAACATAAAAATCAAGTAAGATAGTACCCTGCATGAAGACTACACGTCATTTTACTAGTTATCCTGTAGTGCTAACCGCTATATTGGTTATAGTTTCTATTAGTTTATTAAGAGCAACATGAGAAAAGTGACCAAAACCTTGTGTACATGTGATTTTGCCTCACTCCCTCTAACTTATTATGTCGCTCTCTCTAACTCATTTATTCAATGTAAAATTGTTGCAAGTATGTTAGTAAAAAAATGTTTTTCTTTTAGTTTTGGTTATTCATTTCTTGTAGGGTAAGTCGGTCAAGCCCAACACCACAGTATATAAAAACAAATTTTCGAGAGAGTAAATTTTATTAAAATCGGTTTGATAGTTTTTGATAGACAGATTTTACCCCTATCCCCCCTCGATGTCCTATTTTTTAAAAAAAATTCATATCTTATGTGTCCATATAAATATGAATCTATCTGCCTATGTTTTAAATTTCATTAAAATTGGTTTGATAGTGGGCACAAAGACCCTATTCCGGAAAGCAGCTTTTATGGGGGCTATATGAAATTATGGACTGATTCTCATTGTGCCAATTAGAACCTATGTACCAAATTTTATTAAATTATCTTCAAAATTGCGACCTGTTTTTTGGGCACAAGGTTACATGGGCATCCAGCCGGACAAACATCGTTAGATCGACTTAGAAAGTGATTCGTGGTCGATCGGTATACTTTAGGACCAATATTTTAAGGTGTTACACACATCAGCACAAATGCATAATACCCTCTCCGCTCTTGTGGAGTGGGTATAATAACATACAGAGATAATATTTATAGGTTGTTGGGATGATATTGTACAAGGGAAAAACAAAATATGACCATAATGTTGAACGATTTTTTTTAACCAGAGTTGTTACAGCACAAAAAGGGTTGATTTTTTTTAGTATTTATAAAACAAAAGTTGCACATCAAAAAAATAATAATGATTTTTGCAAAAAAAAAATTTTATGAAAAAATTAAAAATGATCTTAAAATGGCAAAATAAGTAAAAAAAACCGATATTGCAAAAATAACTAAAAAAAAGCAGATATGGCCAAAATAAGCAAAAAAAAGCCCTAACAAATATAGCTCATTTTTTTTTGTTTTTTTATGATAGGAATTTGTTTTCAATCAAAAACATTCTACCTTGTAAACCAAAAAATAAGCATTTGCTTTTTTTTGGTTGGCCTAATAATAATATTATTTATTTATTTATTTATTTACAAACTTATTATAATTAAATTACAATAAATCTTAATTGTAAAGCACTAGCGACTAACGGCTATTGGCTCTAATGTAATAATAATAATAATAATAAAAGTGGTTTTGTATGAAAATGTTTGGAATAAAACTTTTACAAACCTGTTTTGTTTTTTATAAATATGGGGCATATTCGGCCATGTTAAGGAAATCGAAATCACGTGAAATTGAAACCCATGAAGATTTTCAATTAATTTTTAAATCAAAATGAACGTAGCTTTCCCTGATTTAAAAAGTAGTTTAGGTAGTTGGAAGTCATACGAGGGATATTAAATGAAATATTTTTATGAACTTTGAACACGGGAGAGTTTTCAAAATTTGTGCGATTTCAATTATATCCTATTAATTAAATCATTTATTAATGATGTGCTAATAATCCAAATCTTTATTTATGATTAAAACACTGAAATTTATTGTTGTGGGAAAGCGACTTTCTATGCGCATTTCGCTGGTTGCTTAGGCCAGCTCGTCAGGAAACTTTTTCCAAATACTTTAAAAAAAATATTATACAAGTAAGACCATAAAGTGAAGACCATAAAGTTATTTCCTTTCGTTCCTAAAATAAGCATACGGCCTAATTGAGGTTTCGATAATTTAAGATGGTTTAAGATGAGTGACAGATTGGGGCTGCAAACATAGCCTCTAAGCCAGTTGGCTTAAAAATCTTGTCACGCTTATATAGCGAGCCGCTTGCTGCAAGATCGAACGCCCGCTTCCAGCCGCCCCTTAAATGGGGAAACAGACGCTGGCAGATGGTGGATATTGGCTTTTTTTAATTGCCCGCCTTGATGTTTCAAGTTTTGTAGGAACTCATAACTTGTTAGGAATCCGGTGCCACCCGGAAATCCTCCACTTGGAACCGCTGATTGTCCCCGACTGCATTAGCAGCTGCTCCGCATATCTACGAAGCCTTTCACTATCCGCAACCTGGCGACGCGGCCGATAGCACTCAGTTGTGCTTCTTTAAGTTATGGAGTGAACAACATACTCGTACTTGAACAAGACCATTTATCTCATTTTCGTCTCCCGATGGTGGGATAAGGATTAAACAAGACTCATAAAATAATCGGTAAAGTAGAGTTTTTTAATAAAACTAAAAAAAAGTAAAATTAATACATCTAAAGTTAGTCCATGCCACAAGTATTATCTTGGCGTACTCCTTATGCACGTAACACTTTTATTTTAGTTTGATTTTTTTATATATAAATTTGAAGAAAAAAAAATATCTTTATTTGCAGTCACTGGAAAATATCCTTTTAAAAATGGCCAGGCGCAGTTCGTCGGTCTTGTTAAGTACAAAATAATTTTTTAATTTTCTGAATTTCCATTACAAGCTTAAAACCTAAAATTATCGATACAAAATTTATTATCATAACGAGCCATAATCGCGAAAACACCTTAAGCGACAAGATTTTCAATTTGCGTTTTTTTAATAAATGAATTTATTGGCAACACTTGCATCTTCTCCTAAAATCTCATAGTCACAGAAGGTTATAGGTGTTACGCTTTTGTAGCAAAAACAATTTTCATAAAAATTTATTAAAAGATTTTGTTTGTTGTGCTTAATTCCCTTTTTAAATAATTGATAAAAAGTACTGAAATTTATTGTTGGAGGATAAGCTGTTCCTATGCGCATTTCACTGGTTGCTTAGGCCAGATCATCAGGAAACGTTCTCCTAAATAATTTTAGAAAAGCCAAAGCTATCAGCAAGCAAAACTACAGAGGGAATGAGAATTACCTACAAACACTCAAAAAGTCTTGTTTGCAACGATATCAAAGCTTAAACAAAATACCAAACAATAAATCAGTGTTGAGTTTTTATCTTTTTTACATTTCCCGCTACAATTAGTTAGAATTCTCCCAACATTAATTGTAGTTGTAAATAAATTTCAGTACTTTTTATCAATTATTTAAAAAGGGAATTAAGCACAACAAACAAAATCTTTTAATAAATAATAGTATTCCCACAAACAACTTTGATAATAAATTTTAGCAAGTGCACGTGCATAAAAAACTGAACTGGCAAATTGTTTTTATTTTGATTTCTTGCGAAAACAATAAAAGCACTTTATTTTTGTTTTTAATATGTTTTTTCTTTACCCATTTACAACTACAATTAATGTTGGGAGAATTCTAACTAATTGTAGCGGGAAATGTAAAAAAGATAAAAACTCAACACTGATTTATTGTTTGGTATTTTGTTTAAGCTTTGATATCGTTGCAAACAAGACTTTTTGAGTGTTTGTAGGTAATTCTCATTCTCTCTGTAGTTTTGTTTGCTGATAGCTTTGGCTTTTCTAAAATTATTTAGGAGAACGTTTCCTGATGATCTGGCCTAAGCAACCAGTGAAATGCGCATAGGAACAGCTTATCCTCCAACAATAAATTTCAGTACTTTTTATCAATTATTTAAAAAGGGAATTAAGCACAACAAACAAAATCTTTTAATAAATAATAGTATTCCCACAAACAACTTTGATAATAAATTTTCATAAAAATTTTTTTGAAATATGATAAAAAAAAACTTTCTCCTGTAAACTTTTGTTTTTGTCGCTTTAGCTTTTTTTGCGCTTATGGCTCGATAAGTTATTTTTAGGAATACCAAATTTATTATTAACTAGCGGACCCGGCGAACTTCGTGATTTATTTAAATGGAATAGAAGCGAGCGATTTGATGAACAATGTTTTTCGATTTGCTTTCCGGCGCAAAAACAAATAACGAACACGCGAACATGCAACGTACAGCTGCCCGTGCGAAAAACAGGGAAATTCGAGAAAATTACAAATTGAGCACAGTCTAAGTCAATGTATAATGCCATATATCGGATTTTGGCTGAGAACTTTCTAGTTTTTCATTTGGAAAGCCATTAAGGAATAATTTCACACAAAATTTCGTAAAAAAAATCAATTTTCGATTATTTTCATATTTTCCGACTTTTGCGGAGAGATTTTCCAATTTTCCGCATTTCGCATTTTCCACAATTTTCCATGATTTACACTAAGAACTTTCTATTGTTTGATTTGGAATGCCGTTAAGGAATAATTTCACACAAAATTCCATACAAAAACTCGATTTTCGATTTTTCCAATTTTCCGACTTTTCCGGAGGGATTTTCCAAAATGTTCTTCCGTAATTCTCCTCGAAAATACGAACAACTGACAAACAATTTTACAGAAATCGGCCTAGCCGTTCTCATTTTATGAATTACTATACATTTTTTACGATAATATATCTCTTAGATAATTTTGTATTCCCAAAAATAACTTTTGATAATTAATTCGCATGTGCCCGTGCAAAAAAACTGAACTGGCTGGCAAATTGCGTTATTTTGGGTTTCTTAGGAAAAAATTTTACATTTTAAGCACGAGTCGGAAATCCGAGTACTCGTATATTACTAATAAAATAAGCCATACACCATGAACAACATTAATCCAAACCAAAGGATGGTGTGCTAACAAAATTTTGACAAAGGCCCTATATTATTTTTAAGTAAGGAAACCGAAAGCAATATTAAAAGAATATTATTTTGACCTCCATCATACTAAACATCTCTCCTTAGGGACCTTATAAAACAATAGACAGGTTTGAATAAAGCTAAATCGTTAAATTTCAATGACGCACCCACTGCCTTATCACTTTCTGGGGTAAACTGAATTTATTACGGAGATTATGACTTGTTTCTTTGGTAGGAAAACCAGTATGTTTAAGGGCCTATGAAAAATGCTCCATTGCGAATCTATTGTGGTTAAAATAAACCTCTCATAACCATTTTCTTCCAATGGAGGTCTTTATACCCAGGGATTCGAATTGTCTACAGCAAAGGTTCCCACTGAATTTTTCTTCACGGACTATTTTGTTTTCGCTGACCCCATAACAAAAATTTTGTTACAAAAGGTATACTGTAATATTCGCGAAAATAAACGTAACCACTACTTTCAGTCAATGTTGTCTTGTTTTAAAATGACTTTTCAAAGGTAAATGGGCTTATTTTGTAAATCATTTCATTTTGTAAACCCTTTCACCTTGCGTTGAGAAATTCTTCTTATTAAAATATTGAAGAGAAGAAGTGTTTTACAAGATAAGACGTTTAATATTATAAAAATTCCTCATTTTTTTTTTAATTTTCAAAAAGAATTTTCAAACATATCGTAAATCATCGTTAAGGCACATTCTAGCCATTAACAATGGGGATCCGACTTTAAATGAAGGCTCTATATATAATAAAAAATACAAACAAATGCTATATTTTAGGGCGTGGCAAAATTATTTTTAAGTTTTCCTATGCGCATTTCACTGGTGGATTAGAATTAAGCACAACAAACTAAATCTTTTAATAAAGAATAGTATTCCCAAAAACAACTTTGATTATAAAATGAAATTATTTTTGTGTTTTCAAATTGAATATTTGAAAATTAAATTGTATTTAAAAGAAGAAAAAATAGACAACAATTTAAATAAATTTAGAATTTTCTAAAAATTTTTTTCAAAAGAAAACAAAAAAAGTTTACTTTTGTATTTCCTTATCAAGCTAATACGGCCTAAAATCTTTAATGTAATTAAAACACAATTTTAATACATTTTTTTTCCGACGTTTCGTCGATTTTTTTGTCGACTTCTTCTGGGGATACGTATTTTTTATATTATTACATCAAAATGACCAAATTTACATTTAACATATATAACATAACAACATAAAACATTGAGTTATTTTTTAAAAAACATATTTCCACAACACAACTTATTCTATGGCGACTCGATAACTTGCTTTACCTCAAATTGTTGTAAATACCGCGGGTTTCGAGAAAATTTACGGCGTTACGTCCTACGTTCTTACGACGTACGACCCAATTGTGTTTCCACCATAAGCCCAACTTCTTAATTTTGTAAAAAGCTGTTTGAAATATTTATTTTTCATGTATTTTATTACGACAAACCTACAAAAAAAAAAAAAAAAAAAAAAAAAATGAATATCTGATTTGTTTCTTCCCATAAAAAGAAACTCTTATTATTATGACTTAATCATACAATTTATTAACATTTTAATGTGAAGTTAGACATTTATTGGCGTCATCTGAAAAAAGAGATATTTATTAAAAAAAAGAAGAAAAAAAAACGCACAGAGACTCACAAAGAAGTTAGAAAAAAACTCATATTTCGTTGTAATTTATGTGCCTCACAATTGAAATTTTAATAAATATGCAATTGCTTCTCTATTTATATGTATTTAGTTTTTTAATTTATGACAAAATTATTAAAAAAAAAAAAAAAAAAAAAAAAAACGAAAGATTTTTTCAAAAGAGTATTAAAAGAAGAGGTGTGCAATTAAAGTGATTTATGACAACAAAACTTTTCGATTACAACAAATTTGTAAAACTATCGTTTTCTTACCTGCAGAGTCTTTTTTTTTTTTGACAAATATATAACTATACAATGTATAAATTTTGCAATTTAAACAATTTTAATCGTCCTGCAAAATCGAAAAAAGTAAGCCGACTGGTTCGGCACAAGGGTGAAATATGCCATTTAGTTTTGTTCGGGTCGTACAACTTAAAATATCGTCGCTCTAAGAAAACCATAAAATAAGATCGAAACGTGGCTAATGTTTCTAACGGATGTTGCCCTTAAGCCTAACAAAGCTTATTGTTTGCAAGAATAGTTGTATATCCGCTAAGATCGCTTAACTTAACGCTTTTGAGCTACTTTAAGGGCTAATAAATCAGAGCAGGTTAAACTCTCTTTTTGGTTTAAAATATGTTTCAACCATCTATAAACCAATACAGACCATATGAACTTGACAACATTTATCGTAGTGCTGCCACATGTTACTTTTTGAACTACATAAAACATGGGACACTGATTTACAACTGTTGAGTTTAAACTACATATAAATTTAAGTTTAGTTCACTAATCCAGCGTTTAAACACTTACTGATTTATTAGCCATCAGTGGGTTGGCCGAACTCAAATATTAATTTTATTTAAATAAACCACAAACAATTTAAGTCTTAAAAGACAAAATTCGGTTTAATATTGCAGAGAAAAGTTGCATAACTGAATTTTCATTTACTGGCTCTGTACAAGACAGAAAAACTCCAGTGCATATTCGCCCCTGACTTGCAACGTAACACATCACTGATGTAAGGAAAATCATTGCGGAAGATAAAGATTTGTTAGTTATGCAAGGTTCACAACAATTGGGACTGTCAGTAACAACAATATTACGAATTTTTCGTAAGGATTTAGATACTAAGCTTGACAAAATTATGTTGGTGTAGGAATTGAAGTTTAACGTTGGTCAGCAAGGTCGACAGTTTATTAACACTTGTACCATTAAAGCACAACAAAGTGAAAATCACTTTCTTAGACGAAGTGAATTTTCGTTTCATCAAAACTGCCACATTTGGGAATTAAAAGATCCACGTCAATTTGTCGGGAAACCTTTTCATTCCTATGGTATTACTATTTGGTGTCATTTTTGGCCAAAAAGTGTAATTTTTCTTTTAAATATCAGCCGGAACAATATCGTGACATGTTTGAAACTTTTTTTATACCCTACACCATCATATGTGTTCAGGGTAAAATGCTGAAGTTTGTGCTGAAGTTTGTAACACATAAAAATTTTGGTACTTGTCCCACCTTTTAGTTAACCGTTCTTCATTTAAAACTCCGTATTTAAGAAAATAATATAGACTGCGCCTAAACAAATTTATCCATACAAAAGCCATAACCATATTATGTTTATCTCCAAACATGTTATGGTTAATAATAACAATAATATGTTTGAAATAATAATATTTTTAAACATAGTATGTTTAAGTTTACATTTAAAATAAAATGTTTAAAATCAAAAAAAATTAAGTTTTATTTTGCTCTCTGCAATAGTTGAATACTTTTCAATATCATAATTGTTTAGTTTGCTTAAAATTCTCATTCATTTTATTTTAATTAAATGATTAAAATATATAAATTTACGTAAAAGAATGAACCAATAAAACAGAAGGCTGGAAAATGATTTAACCGGGATGGCTTATAAAAGTGGAACGTAACACGTAACAGGAATAAAAAACGAAATAAAATTATAAATTGGCACTTAAATTGAAATTGAAAATATGGCTGAAATTTACTTTTATCCAAATTCTGAAAAAAGTTGACCATGTTATGGGTAATTTTGAAAATAATACGGTTAATTTTGACCATTTATATGGCTAATATTGACCAAAATATGGTTAATTTTGAATAAATTATGATTCATTTTGACCACATTATGGTTGATTTCGGGAATTTTTTTCTTAATTTTAACCATATCATGGTCATATTTAACCATAATATGGTAAGCTGTAAGCATAAACATTATTAAAATCCGACCATAGAATGCTACTCTTAGAATATGGTTACCTCCAACCATAATTTTTTTCTACGTTGAGGGTCAATAGGGCCTATTGTACATTATGAACTGATCTTCATATAATTTGACAGTGTGATTTCTAGTCATATAAAACTGTGACGGACGAAAATTTATTACAATAGCATTGCTCGCTAAGGTTTTTGGTCTTAGATCTTCACGACATTTGTGCAAAACGAAAGAAGTTGTGCCAAATCTTGGCCAAAGTGTCATCAGGGTCAAAAATTTAAATTATGTCATCAATTTGGCATTACAGAAATGACGAATCGGAGTCGGTTTTATGAAGCATGTCATAAAACCGAATCTAACAAAATCCTGGGAAACAGCAGTGGACAACAAAGCGATTCTTAGCAGGGGTGCTACGTCCGTGTACGATCCAGACTCATGCATTAAAGCCCTAACTGCCATGATCCAGGTAGTGGTAGTGCGACGAACAACTGTCATCAAATTGAGTAACTGTAATTGACCTTAAGTCAAATTGAGAAAATATCGTCATTTATTTACCCGTTACATATTCTCGTTTCACTTTTGTTTTATTCCGCCCTTTGTTAACAGAAGAACTCTCAATTATAAGACACCAGCAGCATGCGCGATATGGTTTTAGTAATAATTCTACTAAAAAAATTTGGTGTATTTAAATGAATAATTTTAAAAAATAGAATATGGGAATTTTTGCTTCTAATTTTACTTTTTAAACATGAAAATAATGTGAATAATATATTATGACATGATATATTATGTCATCGCTCTGATGAGAGTTTGGCATCGCACTGATAACAGTTTGTAATAACACTGATGACATGATATATTATGTCATCGCACTGATGACAGTTTGTCTGTACTGATAACAGTTTGTCTGTACTGATATCAAAATACATCATCGTTATAACGCCTTTTCTATCAGTATACACAAAATGTGGCGTCGAATTCATGTCACTGTAGTCATAGCGTAGATGACGAATAAAATATGACAAAATTTAAGGATGACGTTCGTCATTGGATTTATGTCACTAACATTGATGTCACAATTCTGTGATGTTAGGGCACCATAAATAAGAAGACGCATTTTTCTATGAGTATTGGTCCACATTTTGATATATATAACTCTTTTCCTACTTAACCGATTTTTCTGGATTTCAATCCCAAACTGTTTCGGAGGAGTCGAAACAATAAGAGACCAATACTGGTCTTCAACAAATTTCAACAAACGGCTAAAGCAACTAAGACTCACTCCATTACACAAAATATATAATGGGGTCTTAGATGAATATTAAAAAAGTTTAACACGGAATGGCAAACGATAAAAATATGATAATTGTTTCCAAAATTGAGACATATTTACTTAGGATTTCCATAAGGAAGATGTCCTCAAAAGATTACATTTCGTAGTTAGAAAGAATTTTGATAAGTGTAATTTAAATTTTTTACAAATAATCATTTTTTTTAAGAAAACTTTAAACAAACCGAAATAGGTTTTTAACTTTGTAAACAAATATATTTAAAATTTATTATTAGTCACAATATTTCAAATTTTTTTAAAAAAAAGTGTAAACCAGAAAACCCCATAAAACAATTATTATTAAAAATGTTTGCCCAAAAATATTGAATGAATGAAATTTTTGGTTTGTAGTATTAAATGTGCAACTATTAAAAGGCGTGTTTATTTTTTTATTTAAAAAAAATATGATTTAATTATGAATTTTTTTTCCATTATTCATTGTAAAAATATCATCATTGCGCAAAGAAAAAAAATTCACTCTTGGCAATCAGATGTCAAACGAGACAGATTTAAGAGTGTGTAAGACAAAAGACTCGAAATATAAAAAATTGCATTTTTATTTACAATTCTAAATTAAAATTTTGCAAGTGCTTGTATCTGTGTTTGGGTCGTTGTATTCATTCATACATCACACTCTCATGTGTGAATAAAAAAAAGATATACATATATATATATATATATGCATTTATGCATATTCTGTTGCATACAAAACTGCATTTATATTTATGTCACAGATCTAATTGCAGACTTCTTAATTATGATTAAAGATTTTTTTCATGTTATTATTTTTTTCTATTTTTCTATGTGCTACACAAAAACAAAAATTCTGTTGCTTGTGTCTGATTTTCATACTTTTTTTAAGCAGATTTTTAACGAGGCCAATAAAGCACGCGCTGTCAACGCCTAGGTGTAAATAAATTGTTAAAAAAAATTATACCAGATATAAAAAAACCATCTGTGCAAAAAAATGTGTAAGTCTCCCACCCAACTAAAAAAACGTTGGATAATTTAAAAAACCGAAATAAAGTTGTATTTTTCTAAGTGAATTGCTTGAAAAAATTTTACATGTCTTTAGTTGAAGTTAATGCGAGTTTAGGTTTTGAATTCGGAATCTTATGATGTTTTCTTCTCTACAAAAAAATACCACCTTGCTAAAAGGTGCATGTATAAAATGTCTTGCCAGCCCTGTATTTTTTTTTTTTGTTATTTGACGAGAACTAAACATAAGTTATCAAAAAGGGAAACGCACTGTTTTTAACTGCTGACAAAAAGTTTGTTCTTCAAAATCTAAAAAAAAAATTCAAAATTTGTTTTTTGCATCAACAACAAAATTAACGACGAAATTCCAGTTTGCTCGAAGACAGTTCAATGTAAGTAAGTAAAAATTGGATTTAAAATAACGTTGGCAACACTAGTGGACGCTTAGGTTAAAATTTTATTGTCATGTCTGCATATATAATGGATGCGATATGAATCCGTTTTTTAACTTTTTCCTTTAAAAATTTTAAAAAATATTGAAAAATTTTCTTTAGTATATTCAACATTTTTTATTTTTTGAATATAATAAAGTTGCTTATGAAAAAGAAATAATTCCCAATATCTATTTGTTAAAATAGTTGAGTTAAATACATTCAATTTATAAAGTATCACTATCTAGTGTGACACAAAGAATGCTGACGAAGGCCGTAGCGGGCCAGAAAATGCATTACATTCTGCTGGTGTCTAATAATTGTAAATTTTTCTGTACATACAATATACTTCATTGCTATCCAACGGAAAGCTAAGGTAAAATGTAACGAGAAGATACAAGATAATAGTCTGGAACTTTTACAAAAAAGCTTTAAAAAATACATAACTGAAATTTAACTCATTGAATAAATTCGAAAAATAAAAAATGTTGAATATAATAAAGTTGCTTATAAAAAAAAAATTTTCTTTAGGTTTTTTTTTCAAACAATAAGTAGACATGATAATACCGTTGCCAGATTGCCGATTTATCGACAACAAGTCTTAAAGATTTTTTTATTTTGAAGACTTTTTATGAGAACATTTTTATAACACCGAACCAATTAGATTATATATGGACCCATTTGAAATAAAATTTTGTAAGACGATTAATGTTGCAATAAAATATTTATTGACCAAATTTTATCTTAATATCCACATTATAAGATAGTTTGTGCGCACAAAGACTTTATTTCGGAAAGAGTCTTATTTGGGGGCCATGCTAAATTATGAACCGATTCTCATAATATTTAATAGGCTTCGTTCTTATGACAATTTGAACGTATGTACCAAAATCATCTTTTAAGAGACAAGAGAAAACAAGCCATCCTGCCGGACGGACTGACATCGTTAGATCGACTCAGAAAGTGATTCTGAGTCGCTCTGTATAATTAAAAGTCTACAACCAATATGTGTATGTGTAGTTAATACCCTCTCCTCTACCCTCTTGTGATGTGGGTAAAAAAGAGCACGTAAGAAAGTTTAGTCGGTCAAGCGCGACCATTACCCTATATGCCATAGAATCTACAGACAAACTTTTATTTTCTCACGCGAATACATCTACACAAATTTTACAATTCCATACAAAGGTATTGACTTATTAAGAGCATGACTGGCTAAAGTACCAATTTTATATAGAAAAACCCAGAATTCCTCGAAGGAATGTTAATAATTTTTTCAACTAAATTTGCTGGAATCAAGGCGAATTTATACAAGTGACCGCATCAGAGAAAGAGTTGTGCTGATAGATTTATGTATATCTGAAAACGGCAAGAGGTAACGTTTTCAAATTAGGCACAGGGATCTTGGTTATCATTAGACAATATCCGACAAAAAGGTGGCGGGATTGGAGAAGTGAGCGTGGCACAAAATAGATTTATGTATATGTAAAGAACGGTAAGAGTAAAATTATCCAAATTTGGAACAAATAGCAGGGCTTTCAACACACAACCTCTCTAAAAAATGGGCAGGATAAGAGAAGAGGGCGTGGCACTTCCCATACAAAGGCGTTATAAATTTCTGTATATATATGGAACGGCAAAGCCCAATATTCTAAATAAGGTACAAGCATCTTGGTTATCAATACACATCTTCTGACAATATGTGGGCGGAATTGTACAAGTGGGCGTGAAATAAAATGGATTTATGCCCCTATTATGTCAACTACTCAACTGAGTTGAGTATTTAAAAAAATTTCCGTTTTTACAATATTAAAGGGTACATACTATTCGGCATAGTCGAATATATCACTCTTGTTTTCTATTATTATTGTTTATATTTTCAACA
This sequence comes from Pollenia amentaria, assembly GCA_943735925.1. Taxonomy (NCBI): domain Eukaryota; kingdom Metazoa; phylum Arthropoda; class Insecta; order Diptera; family Polleniidae; genus Pollenia; species Pollenia amentaria. The sequence goes on along the minus strand of OX031006.1, from coordinate 237,165,595 downwards.
GCTGATTGTTTGACACCTCACCCAACGTGAGGAAAAGTTTGGACTGTTTTGTGCAGCAAGAAGAAGAAGACGGCTCACAACTTTCTAGTTTATCGGGTTTGAGTACGGGATAAAAAATAATAGAATAATGTTTCATTTTTTAACCATTGATATAAACTTGGCTTAATGATTTTAGTCTGTTAATGATTCTATTTTTCTTAACAATATTAAATTTTTTTTACTAATAATAAACACCTAAATATGTACATATGGCGATCAAAAATTTAACTTTAGCATTCAAAACTTCCATTAAACCCAAGCCCCCAACTTATTTTTTTTTTATAATTTCAGAACATTTGTCTGTCTATCTGACATATTGACATTACAATACATCTTAATTCAAAAGCTTAACTATGCTAAATGACAAATAATTTTATTTTCTTAAACATTTCTAAAGCAAACGTGTATTGTTTTCCTAAAATTAATGGTTTTTGTTACTACTTGGGTTTTTGTTTCTATTCTTCTACTTTTATTGTTATTTGTTACTAATGTTGCAACATAATGGGTGTTAAATGTACGCAAAAAAAAAAAATAAAAAAAATAAATAATAACCAAATTAGTTGTTGTTTATTGCAATTGTGTTGCTATTTTTCTCAGGCAGTCATTTTTAAATTCAAATAAAAATTCATGCAGTGAAAATTTAATACGAATACGAAGCAAATCTTAAATTCTACGTGAACTCTTGTGCACAGAGTTGCAATATGTGCCACTAGACAGTGGCACAAATACGTGTTAAATTACGCTTAAGTTTTATGAGGCTAATTTATCATTCTTAGGCACATAAAAGCCGAGTGGGCATATAATAATACTCTCGAAAATACACATTCGTATACGTTTGCTTTAACATACTTTGTAGGCATAGACAAAGTACAAATTCAAATATGACAACATCTATTAGTATCTACTTAACTTAAGAAAATGTATGTGTGTGTGTTTTTTTTTTGTCGCAAAAGAGAAAAAATACAATTTAAATGTTAAGCTGGAAAAATTTAAACACTCCAAATACCTAAAAGAAGTTAAATATAAAATTAAATACAGGTTGGATTTCCATTTAATGGTAGTTTACACGATCACACAAGTCGTACGTACTTTGACAAAAATGCATCTCTAAACTAACTATTGTTTGATAATTTTTAAAAATCAATAATAACTTATCATGATAGGGTTGTAATTTCCTTAAAATAAGTACGGCTTGTGTGATCGTGTAAACTTCCCTTTAGCAGCATTTAAGAGCCCGTTTACACTACAACGAAATCTAGTACTAACGATATTTCGAGAAAAATCTTGACTGGATTTCCCATACAAATAAAAACTTTTTTTCGTGACTAGATTGGGACGAAATCTAGTCGTACTTAGTAATAAAAAAAAATATACATTAAAAAAAAAAAAAACAATAAATGTGACTGTTTTAAAAATTTAAAAATTATAAGAATATAAAAAAATTAGAACCAAGGCGAATTCATTCCAGGTAATCTCGGTAGTACAACAAGTACAACTCGTACAAAAACCAGAAGCAATTTGTTTTTGTAAAACCATTGTACAATGTCAAAAACCGAAACAAATCAAAACAAAAACAAAAATAATAAACAAAATTTTGACATCCAACAATTATAAAGCTAAAGAAAAAAAGTTATCAGCAGGGCTTTTAGTACCACCTGTAATGAATTCGCCTTGATTAGAACATATAAATAATCAAGGCGTATTCATGCAGGTGACCTCATCATGAGATAGAGTTATTCTAGCCATCCCTTTTTTTTTTAAATACTACGTGTTTTGTAGTTGTAAAAAGTGAATGTCAAAATTATTTGTTGAAAATATAAGCAAGGGAATTTTTTTGTTTATAAAATATACACAATTGTACAAAATTATAAAAAGTGGAACTCCACCTTATCTAAGGGATAGATTCTGCTTTGGAAGCTCAACAAGGACAAGTGTTATACTCCCACCAAGGTACTCAACATTGATTATGAAAAGATCGTTTTTTGTTCGTAGTATTACCCTTTGGAATTCAGTTGTTCCGTACATTGAGAGAAAGTTTTCACACTCTATTTATAAATTTAAGAAAATTGTTCTAGACCACATTTGAAATCTTTATACTGGTTGATGTCTAATGTGTCATGCATCCTATTTTATCACTTTTTATTAAAAACGGTTGCTGGATTTGTTGTCGTTCTTCGAGACTGTGCATTTAAGGGGGGGTTTATAAACTATAATTATTTAATATATAAATATTTTAGAGAAACAAGTATATTTTAATATAAAATGATAATGCCATATTGTATTTTCTGGTTTAATTTGGCCCTAGGGGCTTATGAACTATTGAATAAATAAATAAATAAAATAAATAAATAAATTGCTTTGGAAGGTAAATCTTTTTCCTGTATTGCGAATTTATTGTGGATCCGCTTATTCCTTACGCAATTTTAATTCCTTGATTTTATTTTAAATTCACTTTTTTTTGTTTTATAAAATTTAAAAACGTTTCTTTTTCAAGTATTTAGATTTTTATTTAATTTAAAATTTTAACTAATTTTTTCACAAAATGTAAACAAAGCTTGACATTCGGTATACAGACGAATAAATAAACAGATTACTCTTTATATAATAAAATGCATTTAGGTGTAAATTTTTTTTACTTTTTTCATAGTAAATACATACTTAATTATTTTTCAATATCAGTATTTTATTTAAATATATAAGAATTACTATTTGGATTCAGCACGCTAAAGTCAATTAAAATAACATTTTACAAAGTTTTTTGGCGACCAGTTTAGTCGAAGATTTGACACGATCAATTATCAAAAACAAAAGATTTAAGACACAAACTCGAAAGGCAAGTTTTTAGATAGAGAAACCAAAAATGTTGTGTTCTAAAATTTTGAAAAAGTGTTTTAAATAAAGAAAATGCTTTTTAATACGAATTAATATTTTTTAGCAATATCGAGTTCAATTTTGTTAAAGATTTTAATTTGTTATTAAAAATTTGGGCATAATGTTCATTAACCATATGACATTCCATACATGAACTTTATGCCACTTTTAAAAGTGACATTATGATATGCCACGAATGAGGGTACCCAATTTTCGGGCCATTCAAATGCCTGAGAGCGAATAAGAAAAGTCCAAAGAACTTGTTAACTTTTTTGTAATATGAAAATTTTCAACTTTATCGTTAGATCTTAACGAATGCGCACTTTAAGTGACATACATTTAGAATATTCGTTTGAAACCACGGATTTAAGGCTTCCAGAATATTTCCACTAACGTTTGGGATTATTGAAAATACCACTTTTAATAAAATATCTTGGAATAACTAACTTTGCGAAGAAGTTCCTGAATTTTGCCGCCCTAAAATTCCCGAAAATTTTGAAAACATTTTGTTGAACTGTTTAAGGTTATTTTAATCCAAACATTTTTTAAGAATAAACAGAATGTAAAGCCTAACTTGTGAAAATGTTATGAGAAGAATATTTTTATGGCAGCTTTGTACATGAAAAATATTTGGATTCAGTTTTTTCTTCAAGCTCTTACTATGTGGCTGCTGTCGAGCTAAAATCTTATTCCGTGAGAACATTATTTGCTAAGTGAAATAATAGACCGATTTCCGTTATTTTGTAGCTTGGAAAATTCCATATGGTACAGAATACGCTGGACGAATTGATTTGAGTCTTTGTCATGCTAACATTTAAATGATGGTTGGACATGTGCTACTTAACTTCAAGTTTGTATTAGAATTTCAAAATTGTAGATCTTAGGAGGTTGTGCGTATGCGTTTTGAGGAAGGTGCTACCTCTTGACCATACTTTATTCGAGGCTATAAATTGGCTGATCTTAAAAATATATTTCGGCTGATCAGAGCCCTCTTGGATTCCTAGAGGACTAAATAGGAAAACAGTAGTTCCTGCTATTTTAAAGCTCCTAGACTGGTTATTGCAAAGAGCTTTTAAGGTTTTACGTGTTGGCTGTGTTTTAAAGAAGCTTAGAATTAATCCTATAATTAAAGTATCACTAATATATCACTCATAGCTAGAGTCGAATTTATGACTACAGGAACCTGTAGACTTTGGGACTTTACAAGTCCTGGACTGGTTATTGTTAAACACCTCTTAAAGGACCACGTGGTGGTTGTAGTTTATACCCAAATTAGAGAAATGGATATCATTTATGATTGGGTCAGATGACCCGTTATTGGCCTGCTGATGAATCCTTTTTATATTCAAAAGCTATTCAGATATTTGGAAATTGTCACTTCCTATGTAATGATTTTTTAAGAGCTATAGGAAAGTTAAAAAAAACACATAAAATTCAGAAAAATGCATAAAATCTTTATTTGAATCGATAGTACGGTGCAAATAATTTAATATTTGAAGATTGTTTCATGGAAATGTTGACCGTGACTGCACCTCAAATGGTCCATCCGCTTAGTCCAATTTTGGCATACTCTTTCCAACATTTCGGCCGGTATCTCATGAATAAATGCTTCAATGGTGTCTTCCAATGCGTCAATTGAAGCGGGCATGTATGTATAGACATGAGCTTTAACATAGCCCCACAAAAAACAGTCTAAAGGCGTTAAATCGCACGATCTAGGCAGCCAATTGACCGGTCCCGAACGTGAAATAAAATGTTCACTGAACTCGCATCACAATAAGTCCATTTTTAAGCGTGCTGTGTGGCATGTGGCACCGTCTTGTTGAAACCACATGTCATGCAAGTCAAGCTCTTGCATTTTGGGCAAAAAAAGTTGGATATCATCTCACGGTAGCGCTCACCATTCACAGTTACGTTACGATTCGCATCATCTTTGAAGAAGTACGGTCCAATGATGCCACCAGCCCATAAACCGCACCAAACTGTGACTTTTTCTGGATGCATTGGTAGCTCTTGCAATGCTTCTGGCCGATCTTCAATCCAAAATCGACAATTCTGCTTATTAACGTACCCATTGAGCCAAAAATGAGCTTCGTCGCTTAACACAATTTTTCGATAAAAAAGTGGAAGAAGCGCGCGGTGAACTTTCTTAACATTGCACGCATTTTGATAATAAAATTCAATAATTTGCAAGCGTTGTTCGTTTGTAAGACGATTCATGGTTAAATTATAGACCAAACTGAAGATGTTTGACAGTGAAACAAAACACGAAACGTGCGTCAGCTGTTTAAACCAGTAATTATCAAAACTAGCTGTTGTTGCATTAGCTGTACCCGCAACACAGGTATCCGTGGAGACAGCCTTTAGTGCTTTGCCAAATATTATGACCAAAAATAGAATGAATTTAAGTTCTGAGCATGTAGAAAATTTATTGTTGCTCAAACTCAACATCAAGCTAATTGATAAGATTACTATTTAGTTCTAGGATAATCTTTATCATGTTATAACTACTTATTATTAATTAGCTTTATATTTTTACTAAAATTTTGTACGTATGAGTTTAAATTTTGTCAATTAAAAAAAATTCAATTTTAAGTTTTCGGACCACTTTTTTTCTTTTATGTACAAAATAATATTGTACTGAAAAAATAAATATCTTTTTTTTTTGTATTTGCTTTTATTTTTTTAAACTGATGAAAAAAAAAAATATTTTGTACGCATGATTTTTAAATTTTTAAAAAGAAAAAATTTAATTTTCGGTTCGTAATTTTTTGTACAAAAGTACAAAAAAAAATATTTTCCTAAAAAACTTTTTTTTTGAGAACTTTATTATTTTGAACTTAAAGGGCTCTGGAGACTTTCAAATAAACCCGTCAATCAGTGCATATGTGTTAGTGTCGTTTATTTGAGACTTTTTCGGAGACGTACAAATAAACACGGCAATTAACAATTGTATTTTGTAAAAAACCAAAATATTTATATTTTTCATGACAACAAACACAAAGAAAATAATTTTTTTTTATCAATCACAACAGGAGACTATCAAATAATCAGCCATCAAATAAAAAAATCAAAACTTTTTGATTTTCATCAAGCATTGCCGACAACGCGTATGTGTATCCGAAAAAGAACGACTGCACGCACACAACTATGTGATTGATGTATTTATTTGATATCAAACAAAATATTTTTATCTATTTTTGGTTATTGTACAATTTAAAATATTTTTCGAACACCAATGATAAATATTTTAAAAAAAAACATAAAAAAACGTTTTCCGGTCCTTGTTTTTACATATGCCTGTAGAATTATTTGTTATTCAGTGGTTAAACAATTTAAAAAAAATACCCATTAAAAACCAAGTTTAAAAAAATTGTAGGTACATTAAAAAAAAATTGTAAAGTGTCACAAAATAAAATATCAATGCTAAAAAAATTTTAATATTGTTTGAAAATGGTGCAAAAATATTGACCATTGTTTTGTGTTATTTAAGGGAAAAAGAAGGAAATTTCTATAAAATAATTGCGACCTACGACAAAAATAGGTTAAAAATATTATGTTTAAAGTTGCATCATATTATGATCTGAAATATCTGTAACAGTTTTACGTTAAGGTTGCCAGTAAGTAAATAAGCATAAATATATATTAAACATATTTTTCGGTTTTAGATTTAATCTACATATTATTATGATTAACATGATAATATTATTATTACATTAAATTATAATATGTTGACTACAATCATGAATCTTATCATAATATGTTGCTCTTAGAATGTGTTTACCACAACAATGTTTTTTCTTTGCGTGTAGAAAACTCACTGTCAAATTTCGTGACGATCAGACCATAATTTACTATAGGCCCCTTATAAACTCTACTCTCGGAAAACAGTTTATTACTGCTAAAACAGTAATCAATAATGCAATCATAATTAAATTAAATACTTCACACAATTGGAGTAGAAATCTTACTAATAAACTTTGCGACGATCGGTCCAAAATTTACCATAAGCTCCATATAAAGCCCTCTCTGGAAAATTAACTAAATACGCCTAAAACCGTAGCAGATATAGATATTGATGTAAAATTTGTTCCAACTTAGCTTTATATGGCCATAAAAAATGTCATGCAATGTTGTGATATACGGTCCTTAATTTACCTTAGATCCCATATTAGGCAGCCTTCTGAAACTCACTCTAAAATCATTTTAGTTCGGCTAAAACGGTTACGTATCATGATATGTTACTCAAGCTAGTTCAAATTTGTAAAAAGACAATCATAAAATCGATTGTCCGATTGTCGGTTAACACTCCTGAAATATACGAAATGTCGGTGGAGGGTAACAAATATTCGGCACAGTCGAATATAGACCTCTAACTTGTTTAATAATGACATGGTCTTTGATTGCATTACATTGGACCATGTTGTAAGTAGTCCATTTTATCTAAAATATTATTTTAATATTATTATAATATTATTAATATTATTTGCAGGGCATATGTTATTTTGTTTGCATAATTTTTAATTTTTTTGTTTTGTTCTGCCCTGTGAATGAACAAAAAAACCTTGTAATATACATTTGTTATTACGAACGCATTTATCCGAGTGTACTTTCAATTCAATTTGTTAGATGTCACATAATCTCTTCTAAGCAGACAAAATCATTTCTTTAAATTTTTTTTTTTTTTTTGTTAAAGTATCATAACAGGAAATTTGGGTAATTTGTATGAAAACCAAATAAACAAAAAAGAACAAAATTTAAGTTTAAGCGAAAATGGACAAAAATAACGAATTTCCAACCCCTTTTTTCACCCCATCAGACCAAAGAAAAGAAGTCTTCATTTGAAACAGGTTTTTTTGCAACTCTAATCAAGTTTCAAATTCAAACAACTTTTAGTTGCGTAATGAATACAAAAAAAAAAAAAAAAAAAAAAAACAGAGTTCAATATCCTTTTTCTCATCCCGAAGTCATACCCAACAGGAGTAACAATAACAAATACATAACACAAAAGGAAAGAAGATTGAACAAACAAATAATAAATAAATAAATATGTAAGGAATATGAAATAAATAACCTATCCTAACTTAATTATACTTACGTGATCCTCTTCTTTTATGTCCTTTTGCATACAAATTGTTGTCGCACATGCAGATGTTTGTGTATTTGAGAGCGTTCTTTTGTGTCTGGTTTCATTTTAGCTTTTAAAGTTTTTCTTTATCATTTTGCATGCTGGTTGCTTGGTTGCAATGTTGTTGGTTGTTGTATTGTTTCATTGCTTTAGTGTTTTTTTTTTGCTTTTCTTTGGCTTTGTAATGCAATTACAATATTTGTATTTACATACATATTTTTTTGTTACTGAAGGCTTAATTTAATTAAAATTGTATCTAAACTTGAAATGTGTGTTGAGAGTTCGCTGAGTATGTCTTCTTCCCCCTTTTGCAAAGAACACAAATGAAAAGGGGTTGCAAGCAAAACTTGTTAATCGGCAGATAATTGTTAAATAAATCAACATTTATTTGAAGATTGAAAGTTTGTTTTTAGCAAAGATACAGGGATTCTTAAACTTTTTTGTGTTCTAAAAAAAATTAATTTTGCTCAAAATTTATTTTGTTAGTAGTTTGATAATAAAGTGCTTTTAAAGCCTTTTAAGAGGTATTTTATCTATTTAACGGCCAATTTCACCAAGGTCAGTTAAAAGTAACTATTACTTTAACCTCTAGTTAACAATATGTTTTTGACAGTTAAATATAACTGAACTTGGTGAAATTGGCCGTAAGATAAACATTTTGGTTGATGAAATTTTTTTCAAGTAAAGGAATTAGAAAAAACAAGTAAGAAAGTATAGTCGGTTAAGCCCGTCCATATGATATCCTACACCACAGAACTTAAATACACATTTTGTAAAGTGTACCCTATTTGGGACTCACCAGAACAAAATTATGTTAAAAAGGTTAATTTTCATGTAAAAGTTCTCTGTCTTTGCTGAATATTATTTAGATATCTTTATCTACACAGAAAAAATTTTCACCAACATTTTTTCAATTAAATCAAGTAATGCTGTTTCAAACAATTTTTTAATTGTTCCAATTAATTTGCCTTAATTGAAAATAAAAATTGTAATGAAAAGTCATTTTTGGGAATACAAAATTTATTATTAAAAAGATTTTTCTATGACGTGCTAAATTCCTATTTTTTATATTTGATAAATTGATAAATACAACATAAATAAAAAGCTCAAACTTACAAATATGTTAATTGATATGATCAATTTGCTTGCAGGCGGAAAATCAGTACGAAACTTAATTAATTGTACAAATTTCTAACTAATATGTTAATTGAAGATGGGTTTTCATTTTCTCTGTGTATATGAGATTTTTTTGTCTTTAAGTTCGATTCTGGAACTACAAAAACAAAAACATTTATATATGGTATAAAGAGCTATTTTTTATATATTTACTAGCTTAACCCGGTGCGCTTTGCTACCCCCAATCGAAATAAAATTGGTAAGATTTTTTTAAAAAGTAAAACATCTTGGACTAAATTTGAATATTTTACAGTAACCGTTCAACAGATGATATACATAAATTCCAAGTGTCTTCGTATGGGAGGTGCCATGCCTACTTTCCCCATCGAACGTACTTTTTCAAATATGTTGTGGGTTATTATCTAAGTTATTTGTACAAAATTGGAATACTTTCACTATTACAGTACTTCAAATACGTAGAAATCTTTATTGCCGACTTTTTGGCAGATGTCATGTATTGATAACGAAGTTATTTGTTTTGTAACCGTCCTCCAGATATAAGGTTATTCATATTTTAATTGTATGGTGGTTGCCACGCCTACTTGATTAAAATATTTTAATAGTCTATATTAAACCCCGAATAATCAAAAAATTATTGCGAAACTTTCAGGAAAATCGGCTCAGTAGCTTAGGAGTCTGTAGAGAATAAACAATCATACGCTTCTTCCTTTATATATTATATTTTTATTTTTAAAGGTGTAGTTAACCATAAGAATGGGTCCTACAAAGCTTGAAGAATTTTGTCTTTAGATATGAAGTATTTAATATTTTCGTCCTATGGAGGGTATTGCTCTTCCTTCGTCTACCCCACCCATTTTTATTTTGGAATTTATAGATTACCATAATAGTGGATTTAACCACATTTGAAGACTCTCGCTGCTATAGTTTTTCAGTTACGCTATATTAAATATATGCTTCTTATGGGGGGTAAAAGTCAACAAGGAAAAATAAACAAGAAATTACAAATACAACAATGGAATCTGTAAATTTAACACCAAATGCAGAAAACTCTTTTACTCCCACGCATAAACGATTAAGAGATATTACACACAACAGTTCTCTTATCGAAAATTCATCAAAAACTCCTCGCGTATCTTTTGCTCCAATTACTGCATCTCCCCTTAAGTTTATGCAAACCATGGATAAGCGTTTTGATAAGTTAACCGAACAATTAACAGATCAATTACAGGCAATGATGCAAAAAATGTTAAGAGAGTGTAAAGATAGTCTCTTAAACGAAATAGACAAAAAATTTAATGTGTTGGTGAGTGACATAAACAAAGTAACATAAAGAGTAACAAACTTAGAAACATCTGTTCATGAAATAAAAAACATTGTGCTAGAAAACACGAAAACTCAATAGTAGCATATGATATAAGAATAACTAATGTGCCTACTGAACCAAATGAAAACCTTTATAATTTTTATCTTAAAATTTGTGAAACCGTAAAAATTTCACCTCCGAATATAAAAAACATTTTTCGTGTTAAAATAAATAAAAACAATCACACAAATAAAAGAAATAACAATAAAAAACCCTCAGATGCTGCGATTATTGTCAAATTTCAATGTCCGTATGAAAGAAACTTTGTCTTGAAGTCAATAACTAGTTTTATTAAACATCGTAAAGATTCATTACGTTTAAATCTAATTGGTTTTGATAGCTCGGTTCCTTTTTTCGTGAACGAAAATCTTACCCCCGATAACCACCATATATTTCTGTAAGCTCATCGATTAAAAAAAGATGGCTTAATATCAGCTGCTTTTACAAACCGAGGCCTAGTATACATACGACAGCTTGGAAATGATGAACCGACATGCATCAATGAAATTAATATTCTAAAAGAGTTATTTCCTATTCAACGCCCTGATAGTGAAAGCAGATACGGTACCCATAATAATACATTTCATGAAAGTTTATAGCCTTTTTAATTGTTGTTATATTGTAATTTTCTATATTTCCGAAAAACTTTTTGAAAATCGAAATGCCATTACACTATATTTCAAATTTCGGGCCATAGTACACAATTTTAAACGCCATATGGCAAATATTCTTAAATATTTCATAAATCTTTTTAGATATAAAATTTTCTTTTTCAGTTTATATATACTTGTTAAAAATACCAATATTAATAAAAATGCTTGCATTGCTTGTAGGAACTTTGTTTGTTATAATGGTTTTACAATGTGATGGTAGGATAAGTGGCTCCAAAGAAAATTTATACACTATGACTAGAATTCTTTCCAGAAGAACTTCTGGTCTCAATATTTGCCATATTAATGCTCAAAGCTTGAACAACAAAATGGATGAATTTCGATATATTTTTGAAGAATCTGGTATTGACATTTTGTGTATTTCAGAATCTTGGTTTTATTCTGAAATTCAAGATAGTATTTATGGGTTAAATGGTTATCGTCTTTTCCGAGCCGATAGGTGCTCAAATGGTGGAGGTGTGGCTATCTATGCAAAAACATCAATAAACTGTAAACTTAAATGTAAGTCTCTTTCAGATGAGAAAATCGAGTATCTGTTTCTCGAAATATTTAATAACAATAACCAGAATCTTTTAATTGGTTCCATTTATAAACCAAATAAAGATACCGATTTTAACCCACTTTACACGGACTTCAAGTACTTTACTCGACCTTTATTTTATTAATAATCTTTCAAAACTGCTGCTCTTTGATCAGCTCTCCGCGTCCCTGTTCTCGAAACATGACATGATTTTTCTGTCTTATGACTATAACATAAAATCTCAAGAACAGACACGGGAAATAACGTTTAGAGACTTTAGGAACATTGATTTTCAATCATTAGAAACTGAATTGTCGACCATTTCTTGGAACCAAATCTTCCTTATGCCAACCGTAGATGAGCAATTAACTTTCTTGCAGAATAATATTCTTTATTTATATGAAAAATACGTTCCAATAAAGACAAGTAAAATACGTAATGGTAAACCATGGTTTTCAAATGAGATTAAAACCTTGATCACAGAAAGAAACATAGCCTATGAGAGATGGAAGCGATTTAGAACTCTTGACCTCCATAATGCTTTTAAGGACGCTAGAAGAAAAGTAAATTCAAAAATTAGATCTTCAAAATCAATATTTTATAAGGAAAAATTCGAATCGGCTGTTTGCTCGAAGAAGAAGTGGAGGGAAATTCGGAATATGGGAACTGTTAATGGTAATGCTAAAGATGATAATACGATTGATATTAACAAACTAAATTATGAATTTACCAATATTCCAATGCCAGAAGTAGATCCTAATTTTTATGACAATTCTTCTAATACCATGGATGGCAGTAATCATAATCCCAATGGTGCACTGTGCTTTAATTTCATACATTTCACACAAGAAGAAGTTCTAGGTTCTATTTTGAGTATTAAATCCCATTCTGTGGGATACGATGGAATCCACCCGAAGTTCATAAAGTTAATAATTACTTATACTCTTTTACATATAACACATTTTTTCAACTTCATTGTTACAACGTCTACTTTTCCATCAGCGTGGAAGCACGCAAAGATTATTCCTATACCAAAAGCTGATAGCACATATCGACCGATAGCTATACTACCCTTTTTATCTAAAGTCTTTGAACGTTTAATCCATACTCAAATGAACCACTTTTTACATGATAACTCTCTGCTTACCGACAAGCAATCTGGTTTCAGACCTAAACACAGTTGCATTTCTGCCTTAATCGAAGTCTCAGAGGAGCTTAGAGTAAACGTGGATAACAGTATGGTATCGTTTTTAATTTTGCTTGACCATTCTAAAGCATTTGACACAGTAGACCATTTAATTCTTTGTCAAAAACTTAGGCACATGTTCTATTTTTCGCCAACCGCCGTAAAGATGATTTATTCTTATTTGTGTGACAGAAGCCAATCTGCGTATCATGGGACTGATGAGTCTTATAGTTGCTCCACTCCGAGAGGTGTACCACAGTGTTCCATACTTGGTCCACTATTATATGTATTATATTCTAATGACTTACCTTCTCGACTCAGTTTTTGTGGAATACATATGTATGCAGATGATGTACAACTTTTTATTAGTTGTGAACCGTCTGATATTAATAATTGCATTAACCGGATCAATAATGACCTAGATAGTGTTAAAGAATGGGCTTCAGCCAATGGACTCTCCATATATGCTAAGAAATCAAAAGCTATGATAATTGGAAAAACCGAATCGTTGCCAACTATTTTACCACCAATTCTGGTCGGAGAATCTACAATCACAATAGATGAAACTGCCAAAAATTTAGGTGTAATATTCAACAGGAAACTTGACTGGTCTAATCACATAAATGTTATATGTGGTAAAACATATGCGATGTTAAGAAACCTTTGGATGTCGCAACATTATACACCTTTTGATATTCGAATGTTACTAGCTAAAACATATTTATTGCCAACGCTCTTGTACGGTTGTGAACTATTCGCTAACTGTGATACATTAAGTATGAAAAGGCTTAATGTAACGTACAATAATATTGCCAGATATGTTTTTGGCCGCAGTAGGCGAAGCAGAATCTCACAGTACTCTAGACAAATATGTAATATACCATTTGATAGCCTGTTAAAGCTTCGAACATTATTATTTTTTCATAAGGTGATTTACACCAAACAGCCTGAATACCTATACAATAGAATAATCTTCTCAAGGTCTGACCGAGGAAACAAAGTAAATACCTTTCGCATTAGAAAAGATATATCGAAAAGACATTTTTTCTACACTGCTATCAATCTTTGGCGCCAACTTCCCCCTAATATTCAAATCATTAGCAATGCAGAGCATTTCAAAATTGCAATATTTAATCGTTTAGGATAACAAAATTTATATAGCTTTTACATACATAATGTTTTAACTTTTATTTATTTGATGTGAGTAATATATACTTTCTTCTTATTTAATTTAAAAATCATAATTTTTTAATGTCATTTAATATTTTTCAATTCTATCTAATTTAAATTTCTTTTATTTCTTATAATTAGTATTAAGTGATTTTATTTTTTTTACCAACAAAAATCATATTGTGCCATTATCTCCCCAGTACTATTAGATAAGACTAGTTCTTGTTGTACTGTATTGATTAAATAAATAAATAAATAAATAAATAAATAAATAAATAAATAAATAAATAAATAAATAAATAAATAAATAAATAAATAAATAAATAAATAAATAAATAAATAAATAAATAAATATTACTCGCCCTGCGCCAACCCCCTTTATTTATATTTTTAAAGGTGTAGTTTTTCATAAGAATGACTAATACCAAGTTTGAACATTCTCACTATAACAGGTCTTACGATATGCGGTATTAAACATTGGCGTCCTATGGGGGGTAGAACTTCCGCTGCAGCTATCTTACTTCTCCCAACACCTTCATACGAGAAACAGTATCGAAGATAAGAGGATTATAAATTTTGAGTTGATTAGGCGTGCCACCGCCCCTTTGTCCAACCACAACTTTACATAGCCTAGGGCTTATTAATTTATAACAGCCTACTGTGAGAATTTGAGGACGATCGGTTCAGTAGTTAATTAGATATAATCGACATAAAGGGCGTGACCCCTCCCACTTTTTTCATGCAACGTATTTCTATTCATAACAATACCATATATACCAAATATCATCATCCTACGCCAAATAGTGGCTAAGATATGAGGATTTTATGTTTTGGGTTGTTTTGGAGTGGCACCGCCCCTTTTTCCAACCTCATCTTTATGTAGCTTAAAGTTCAGTAACTCAAGGCAGTCGCCTACTGTAGAAATTTGATGACGATCGTTTCAGGAGTTTATTAGATATAGTGGTTTTTACTTTTTCTATAAAGGGGCGTGGCTCCGCTTATTTATTTTCATACTAACACCATATGTACTAAATATCATCATCATATGCCAAAAAATGCCTAAGATATAACGATTTTAAATTTAGGGTTGTATGGGCGTTTGTTCAATGATGATCGATCAAGTGGTTTGGCCTCCTATAAGGCACAAATATATATATATATATATATATACAAACATACATTCACTTTTATATATATAGATGCGTTATGCAATAAGGGCCATTATTACAACTTACAAATAGTTATTTTTAGGATGCTATCTGACAGATAAATAGTTTTTGGTTATTACAAGTTAACATTAACCTGAAGATGCCATATTTTCTGCTGAAGATATGGTAGCATCAGTGACAGTCAGTGACAGATATTTAAGTCAAATTAAATTATGCAAACTTAAAAAAAAAACACAATTTAACACAAAAAACAAAACAATTTACCATTAAGAACCAAAATAAAGCACAAAAATTGAATTCTTTTTATACCCTCCACCACCACTGTGGTGAATGAGGGTATACTAAGTTTGTCATTCCGTGTGAAACTTTTTTATTATACATCTAAGACCCCATAAAGTATATATATTCTGGCTCCTTGAGTAATTCTAAGTCGATTTAGCCATGTCCGTCTGTCCGCCTGTCCGTCTGTTGAAAACACGCTCACTTTTGAAAAACGCAAAAGAAAAGAACAAACTTGGTCTCAAATGGCTTGTAGTTATCCTAAGCAGTTTGGGATTGAAATCCAGCAACATCGGTTCAGTAGGATCAGAACTTTGAATCAAAATGTGGAACCACCACCCTAAATAATTTTGATACAAAAACTAACATATGTGGTTTAATAATGTACGGAATGACATACAATTTTACTCGAATTTGTTTTGTACAACTGCAAATCATACTGGTAAATTTCGTGACGATCGGTCCATAATTTACCATAGGCCCCATATAAACCCATCTCGCGGAAAACAGCTTAGTACGCCTAAAACCGCAATAAAAAACGCTAGCATACTTAAGTTTGGTACGTCACAGTTTTATAGGACCAGAAATAACACTGTAAAATTTTTTGAAGATCGGTCCATAATTTACACTAGGCCCCATATAAACCCTACTGCCGGAAAACAGTTTAGTACGCCTAAAACCGTAATAAATGATGCTATCAAATTGAAATTCGGTACGTCACAGTTTTATAGGACGAGAAATCACATTGCCAAATTTCGTGAAGGTTGGTCCATAATTTACCCTAGGCCACATATAAACCCTACTTTCGGAAAACAGTTTATTGCGCCTAAAACCAAATAAAGCTCACTTTGGGAAAATAATAAAATTTGCCTTAAACCATCACAGATATAGATATTGCGGTAAAATGTCTTACTTAAATCCATATGAATTATATGGCCAGAAAAAATATCATGCAAATTTGTGAAATTTTCTGTTAACGCTAAAACTAATTACACTGCTGTATTGAAATTTATTCTAATTTATTTTTTGTAATACAAGAAATCAGTCTTCAGAATTTTGGGATGATTGGGCCATAATTTACAATAGGTCCAATACAAATTACCCTCCTAAAAATTATTTTAGTCGGCTAAAACTTTTACGAATCATGATATTTTACTCAAGCCAGTTCAAAGTCCTAACAGGAAACGCATAAAATTTTCTTATTGTCGTTCAAAAATTTAATTCATGTCTAAACCTCAACTAATTTTAATGCTGACGCTCGTTTTTATGAAGCTTAGTTAATAATATATATGTATTTATCATATAGAGCTCACTCCGGTCGGTGGAGGGTATCAAAGATTCGGCACAGCCGAATATAGCACTCTAACTTGTTTTAATTAAAGAAAGAAACAAAAGCAAGTCGTTGCCACTACGTATTTTAACAACCAAACGTAGTCGGTATATACTGCAATGTTGCCACAGTATATAAATTACATTTTTTATTTTATCGGACAGTTGTAATAATGGAAAAAACTTATTGGTCACTTTATCGTTCAAGATAGCTATTGTTCACGTTAACTATCAGCAACTTTATCATTAGGTTGTAATAATGGCCCTAAGACATACAGAGATGCAGTAAGGTAAGTGAACGAATTCTTAACAAATGAAAAATAAATATAACAACAATCGTTACATTCACCAATTTTTAAATGCGCTGTAGAAAGCAACAGCAAAATTACAATATTTTTTTGTTTTCAATTTAATTCTTTGGCGTGGCGTTGCGTTTTACATGATTAGGGCGTAAATGTTAGATGAAACTGCATTTAAAAAACTAGATATGCAATTAAATGTAATTGTAACTGCAAAATTATTTTTAATTACAAGTAATTATAATAAAAACATTTTAATTATAATAATATGAAATTATATTTAAAAAAATTTTAAATTGCAATTTCCAAATTTTAAGAATTAAAATCATTAGTACCACCTCGCTCTATCAAAAAAAAAAAAAAAAAAAAAATCTTAAGTAATTGGAATTAGAACATTTTGAATTACAGTTATAAGTAATTGACGTTCAATTTAATTCAAATAACAACAAAATTTACACAGTTTTTAAAGTTAAAAGTATTAAATTTTTATCTATTAGATATAAAAAAAGTTTCTTTAGTTGATGAATATTTATATTTAATTCTTTTGATTCACAACTTTAAAAATGTAATTATTTTGTCATTAAAATCTACAACAATGTTGCTAACATCTAATTATCTGTTAAATATTTCTCCACTAAAAGTCAGCATTATAATGTTACAAACAATTAAAAAATTTATGGCCTCATAAACTTTTAACAAATTGAAAAATTGTACAATGTATTTTATGGACATTCTTGTCAACGACCCAGCATCAGTATACATTTCTTTAGTTATTTCATAACATTTCATGTGGGCCTAATGTAGGGTTTATATGCGGAAAACATGTTTTTGAAATTCTTGGGAATTTTTCGCCCTGGAAATTAGAAACCCTACCCTGTTGTCATGCTTTATTGTTATAAAATTGCAACTTGATTACAAGCTAGTGAGTGTTAATAATGAATAGAGATGGTCAAGTGACGAATGAGTTTTTACAAGTTTTAAAGGTTATTCTAAAAAAATAAAGACTTTTGAAAGCTTTTTTGTTATAGATTTCCTTTATGTTTAAGAAAATCTTTGTATTGTCTTCACTTTTTACTCACCCACCCGTCTCTTGTGTATTCATTGCCAAGTCTCCAACTGTGCCAGATTTATTTTTTTTTTTTTTGTTATGATTACATATTGCGAGTGCAGATAAATGAATTGTGATTGAATGATGTATTGACTTGTCAAGCGTTCATTATTGTTGCTTTTGTTCAGTCGTTCATTTATTCGTTCATTCATTATTTATAAATGCAACGATCATATAAATTTCTTTGCAAGTTTAAATGTGTATTTGGAATTAGCTGCAGTTAAATAGTTTATCGTTTTTAAAAAAGTTTTAAATACTCAATAGGGTATTTTATTAAGAAGTGTTAAAATAAAATATTTTTGAAAAATTAACAGATATTAAAGCGAAATTTAGCCTTTAAACTCCAGTTTAATTTTGCAAGAGATCAGGACGAAACTCTTTTTTCCGATGGTTATTTGCAGGAAGAGCAAGTGAATCATTGTTTTAAATTATTTAATTTTTAATAATTAGTTAGAATTTCAGCTTCTTCCTTGCCGGGAACTCTTTAGCTAGGGAATATATGAAATATGTAGTGAATTTTTCGCCCTATTTTTAATATTGAAGTTTTTATATACATATAATGAAGTTTTTTTCTCCATTACCCTCTTTGGGAGTATATGGATTCCACAAAGCATATCCTATACGATTTATTTTAGTTGTTTTTCACTTCCAAGTAAAATATTTCAAAGTCCTAGTTCTTGAAGTATCTCGATCCATTCAGTATTGTTATTTTTGCCTTCTATCAGTTTCGTTAATCGGTTGTTGTTCCAGGTAAGTAGATAATTGTTCTGCTGTAGAAGGTCTTAGGATAATGGGTCTACCATCTGTCGGAGCCTTAAGACAACGCCCTCCGTGTATTTGGTGTAGTGCTGGGACGCTGCCATACATTAAACCGCAATAGACAGTGAGTTTTTTGAAATGAGGTAATTTTTGGCTTGCCCTTGATTTTAACTCGGTAACAAATTACATATGTTAGTATCTATAAAGTAACGGTAAATCCACATTGTAGAAAGAAATACATACAGATACCTATTCTGATATTCTTTAAGTGTACTAAATTAAAAAAACATATCAAAATTAAAAATGTTTTTTTTTTACTTTTGGCTAAAAAAAGGCAAACATTTTCTATAGTGCATGGTTAATTAAGGGTATATAAAATATTTTAATAACTTCCAACTGATCGAGAGAATTCAAACGCTGTACGCTATACTAAATAAAGGACCACATAGAAACAAGAAAATAATACCATAAGCCGCGAAATCTTGATTTAAAAAAAACTTTCATTCATATTGAAAGACCCAGCGTAGAAAATATTTTGGAGAAATTTTCTATACCAATTTGTCTATTATTTCATTTAGACCCCATTCAAATGTCCGTCTGCTATAAAGATTTCGGATTGATAAATGTCTAACGCTTAAGTCTTGACCTTAATAATTTTTATACATTAGATTAATAATTACATGTAATGTATAGTTGAAATATTCCCATTACAGTATAATAAAATTTTCAAGCTCAAGGTTTCATTATATATATGATAGCAAAATATACCAAATAGCTCATAAATCTTTTAACACAGGAGGTAAACTATTAACTACAATGAAAGACAAAGTAAAGAGGATGAAAGAGTCAAATATTGTTTATGAAGTACCTTGTAAGGGTAATGATAGTGGACAGTGTAATAAAGTATATCTAGGTACAACAAAAAATCAGCTAAAAACAAGGATAGCAGGACATAAGTCAGACCAAAAATATAGAACTATCAACTCAATGTGCTTATCTAAACCATTATCCAGATTTTGAGAATACAATGGTATTAAACACAGAAAAAAATTATAAACGTAGACTTATATTAGAAATGTTACAAATTATAAAAGTACCAACAATGACGAGAATTAATTTTAAATCAGACACTGAAAAAATGTAGCACAAAATTATAGACATTTATGGCCATATTCATAAAAAGTTGTTATTTTTAAGCTCACAGTATGTAATACCTATCAAACGCTTTTTGCCTTTTAAGCCTCTTATAAAAATTTGTATTCATAAACGTACAACAACAGTTTTTTAAGTATTAACTGTTTGTAGCGATTTTGTGTTAAAGTATGGCAACTTCCTTTACGTTTTGTTGCCAATTTATTGCTAGTGATGCATGAAACTTCTATTCGGTTCACATGTTATTCTATAATTAATATATATTTCTTATAATTTTAGATCTTAAAAATTATTCCTATAATATAAAACAACGTATTATTTAAGTTTCTGAGAAAATTTTGCCGAAAGGTATTGAGTAATTCCATGAAAGGGGTCGGGTACCACTCTTGGTCGATTTGACATGGAATTACCATCTTATAAAAATGTTTGTTTGAACCATTTTATATACGTTAAAAAGTATTCGAATTAAAATTTTGTTTACTTTTTATTAACATTTATTATTATATTATGATATTTGCTTATTTTATTTCTTTAAAATATTTTTGAACAACAATTCGATGTTTAAACAATAAAAAAAAACAATTGCAATAATTTAATAAATAATTAAAGAGAATATCGGCATTTGCCCCTGAACATATTCATTTTAATCATATAAACATTTTATAAAATATTCAAGAATATAACTTTAAATTGGTTGTTAAAAATAAAAAAAGTTTAAAATGTATTAAGCATGTCCATATTAATAAATAAAACATTTTTTCCATCATTTTTGTAACATATTTTTCTTAAAAATAATATCATAAAATGCAAACATTAATCAAAATGTTATTTTATTTTTGGTTTAAAGAAGGGTAAATCCTACAATAAATTTTCTTACTTTATGAATGGTTTGCTAAAGGTTTAATATACTTTTTTTTCGTTTATGAATCCAACTTTAGCAATTTTTCCTTAAAAACGTCTAATTAATCACAAATAAATTTCTATGAATACGACTGTTAATTTATAAAAATAGAAACGGAAGTTAAAAATTTATTCATATTGTAATAGATCAAATTTGCATTGAAAAATATTTTATTGTATTCAATTCAAATATTTTTTTGAATTAAAAAAAAAAATTTGTTTTTAATTTTGTCATTTTAATTGTTAAATTTGTTAAAAATTTGCGAAATATGTAAAAGAAAGAAAAAAACGCTAAGAAAGGCACTCAAAGAAGTGCCGAAATAGCGGTTATAATAAACATTTATAGCCTTATTCATAAAAAATAAAACAGATTAATGAAAAGTTTATACAACGAATTTTCTATGAAAATTTGTTTAATAAACCCTTTATTAACCTGTTTTACTTTTTATGAATAAGGCTGTTAATGTTTTTTATATAAAAAGACCTTAATCTCGATAATTTAATTATACTATAAATAATAAAGATCGAATAAAATATGTCATTCAAAAAAGGTCTAAATTCAAATACTTTTAGATGTAATGGTATATAAAAAATTTCAACTCAAATTACAAGTAATGCGTATTGCAAAATTTTTTTTTTTAATACAATTAAAAGTTATTATAATTAAAAAAGTCTTTGTAACTCTTACATATTTTATCAGAAGGGATAGCTAAAATATTCTAAGAATTTTCCAAGGATCTCCGTGAGGGATTCTAAGGGTCTCCAATACATTACAAACGATAGTGTGTATCAAAAACACTTTTTTTTAGATCCCCTTAATGTTTGAATATTATTAGTATTTTTCTACAACTTTAATTGCTTTAACTTTTTGTTCTTTTTTTTTTTTTTTGTTTGTTTGGCCCCATTGTGGTTATTCGGTGTAACATCAACTATTGAGGGATTTTTCCAACTTAAATTCATTAATTTTAGTATTTTTTCAAAATTACAATACTGGGTGTGTTAACTACCGGCTTGACCTCAGTTTAAGACATTAATCACGTAGAAATAACAGCAAACCAACGCGTACATTTTAACCAACAAACCAATTAACTTTTAGATGTGTATGAATTTTAATACTTTTTACATTTTTTAACATCCAAAATCTCGATGTTTTATGACAGATTTAAAAATTACTCTTAATTGTTTATTCTTGGCAAAATTTCTTAATTTAAAAAGTCGGGTTTTTTATGTCATTTTTATTTACAATATTTGTATTTGATTTATTTATTTAATATTATTTTCTAATACAATAAGATATAATATCTTTTAAATTACAGTATTAGAATCTGACAAGTTAACCTAAAATTTAATTATTTGGTTTGAGATTTAAGAAAAAACCAGTTAGAGTGCTAAATTCGGCTGTGCCGAATCTTTGATACCCTCCACCGACAAAATTGGGCTCTATATGATAAATAAATATATATCATTAACTTAACTTCACAAAAACGAACGTCAGCATAAAAATTGGTTGCGGTTTAGACCTGAATTAAATTATTGACCGACAATAAGAAAATTTTATGCGTTTCTTATTAGAACTTTGAACTGGCTTGAGTAAAATATCATGATTCGTAAAAGTTTTAGCCGAACTAAAATAATTTTTGGGAGGGTAATTTGTATTGAATCTGTGGTAAATTATGGACCAATCATCCCAAAATTCTGAAGACTGATTTCTGGTATTACAAAAACTAAATTAGAATAAATTTCAATACAGCAGTGTAATTAGTTTTAGCGTTAACAGTTATGGTTTTAGGCGAATTTTATTATTTTCCCAAAGTGGACTTTATTTGGTTTTAGGCGCAATAAACTGTTTTTTGAGAGTAGGGTTTATATGGGGCCTAGGGTAAATTATATACCGATCTTCAAAAAATTTTACAGTTGATTTCTGGTCATATAAAACTGTGACGTACCCAATATTAGTATGATAGCGTTATTGATTACAGTTTTAGGCGTACTAAACTGTTTTCCGGGAGTGGGATTTATATGGGGCCTAGTGTAAATTATGGACCGATATTCAAAAAATTGTACTGTGTGATTTCTGGTCGAATAAAACTGTGACGTGCCAAATTTTAGTATGATAGCGTTATTGATTACGGTTTTAGGCGTACTAAACTGTTTTCCGGTAGTGGGGCTTATATGGGGTCTAGGGTTATTTATGGACCGATCTTCAAAAAATTTTACAGTGCGATTTCTGGTCCTATAAAACTGTGACGTACCAAATTTTAGTATGATAGCGTTATTTATTACGGTTTTAGGTGTACTAAGCTGTTTTCCGCGAGTAGGGTTTATATAGGGTCTATGGTCAATTATGGACCGATCGTCACGAAATTTACCAGTATGATTTGCAGTTATATAAAGCAAAATTTTATATCATTCCGTACATTATTTCACCTTTTATGTTAGTTTTTGTATAAAAAATTTTTTAGGTTGGTGGTTTCACATTTTGATTCATAGTTCTGACACTACTGAACCGATGTTGCTGGATTTCAATCCCAAGCTGCTTGGGAGAACTACGAGCAATTTGAGACTAAGTTTGTTCTTTTCTTTTGCGTTTTTCAAAAGTGAGCGTGTTTTCAACAGACGGACAGACGGTCAGACGGATATGGCTAAATCTTTAGGGGTCTTAGATGTATAATAAAAAAGTTTCACACGGAATGACAAACAGAGTATACCCTCATTCAGCACAGTGGTGGTGGAGGGTATAATAAGAAAAGAAACAAAAATTAAAAAAGATGTTCTTTTACGAAAGATTTTCTTTAAGTAATTTTCTGAACCTTTTTGCGTTGCTAGTAGTCTGCAAATTATGAGGTAGCTGATTCCAGAGACGGATGCTAAGAATAAAGAACTAACATTTAGAGGCGTGGCTACGATATCTGAAATGAATCAACAATTAACCTCTTGGTGATCTAGCAAATCGCAAGCGATCATAATAACTTTATAAAGAAATGTTATTTTTTTAAAAACTAGAAAGTTATTAAATGTAAAATTGAATATACGAATGGAGAATTGTGACACATGATCAAATCTTCTCAGCCCGAAAACGTATCTTACGATATTGTTAAAAGTTGTATTGAGTTTCCTCGTATCCACTGAGTTACAACAAGCAAATATTTCGGATGAATATAAAAGCGTTGGTAATAAATACGTTTTCGCAAGTAATTATCTAATTATACTTTCGGCGGAGTAAAGTATTGAGTTACCCATAAGCTCCGCAGCATGCCGTATGTTCTACCACAGGCTTGTGTTACATGATCCGACAAAGTTAAACGTCTATTTAATGTAACACCTAAATTCTTAGCTTTACCTACAACTTCCCAAGAAAATATTTACTTCATCCTCTATTCCTATTGTGTTCTTGCTTATGACTAGCCATTTAGTTAAAGCCAAAGATATTTAGTATATTTTATATAAAAAAGTCCATATTCAATGGAAAATTTTGTTTGCAAAAATGTAAAATACATCCAGGTTCTTAACTTATTTTTGAAGAGAATATTTTCTGTTCTTTTTTTTTTTTTAGTAAATTTTATTTTTAATGAAAGCTAAAGTGAGTTTTGAAAGGCTGTCATTTGTATAAATATTTATAAGTTTTCATGTTGTCAATATTTTTTTTTAATTGTTCTGTTACATAAAAAGCCTACATACATATAAAGACAATCGGGTTTTTTGCAATTGAAATGTTTTGTAGATATTTTTATTGTTTTGTTGTTATTCCCTATTTGGTATGTTTATTTTTTTAATTTTTTATTTCAAAGTCCACGTATCTACTTATGCAGAGTAAATATGAATTTTATGAATGAACTATACACAAACTATAGTATGATATAGTTTAACGTATGTACTACGATACCTTATTTAATTTTTTTTATCTATTCATTCATAAATATAGATAGATACATATGTACTTAGTTGCTTTTGTTAGATTTTCTGTGCCTTACACTCAGAGAAAATTGAAGACATAAATAGTTTTATATTACAGCGTGTTTATATTACAACGAAATCTAGTAAATTTAATTTGAAATCTTCCTCAAAATATAGTGTGTTTACGTTACAGATACTGTTTTGACATTAGCGAGAATTTGTTTTCATAACAAAAACAACTGTTTAAAAATTGATTTCAATTAAAAAATTCTGATATTAATTAAAAAATTAATTAAATTTGCACCAGTAAACAAATTAATATTATCAATTAATTAATAGTATCTTCTGTAGTAATGCTCTTGATATAAGTAAACGTTTAATTCCCTTGATTAAATATTTTTCAAAACTGATTTTATTTTTGATTAATGGTTTAATTGAAAAAAATTGGCAAGAATATTTTCTGTGTATAATTATCCCTTCGCTGTTATGTAGACACCCTTTTTCACTTTTTGGTGTAACATTCTCCGGCGAAATCAGATGCAGTTAATGGCGACATAAGGCCTTATTAAGAAAATTAAATAACCCCCGATGAAATAATTTCCAAAAAACTTAAATAAAACCCGATTATTAATTAAATGAAATAAAATTCGAAAATGTAAAAAATAAGTTAGCTAGCGAGGACGGTGTTGTTATACGATAGAGAGGAGTAAATACTTTCGCTAATTAAAGCTTTTCCGCAAGACGATCATTGGCCGGGCGCAAGGGTTTTCACCTCTATGGTATAACAGCACAGGTTTGGCAAACTAAAGGCTCTCTGCATAGCTGGCCTTCGGCGGGGGCCACATTTCGCAGAGCTAAAATGTTGTGAAAAAATTGAATTTTATGAAAATGAAATAAGGCCCAAATAAAATGAAACAAAGCCCAACAAAATTTTAAATAAATAAACCCCAAATAATTTTTAATTTTTTTTTCGTTCGGCCTGCTTGCGGATCCTCCTCGGTGCTGTTGCTATTTAACAGATGGTGCTTGTTCAAACCCTAGGGGCGAGTGTATAATTCAGCAGATCAAATTGCTACCTGAGTACACAGAAAAAATTCTCCGAAATGTTTCACCAATTAAAGCATAAATCAAAAATAAAATCAGCTTAAATTAAAAATTTAATCAAGTGAATAAAATGTTTAATCAAGTGAATTAAAAGTTTAATCAAGTGAATTAAACGTTTAATCAAGTGGATCAAACGTTTAATCAATTGAATCAAATTGATACTATTAATTTGTTTACTGGTGCAAATTTAATTAATTTTTTAATTAAAATCACAAATTTTTTAATTGAAATAAATTTTGGTTTTTTCCTGTGTATTATTGTTGCTGACAAGATCACTATGAGATTAGAACCACACGATAGGTGGTAATCTTTTCCACATATGCATAGAATTCGGTCGAACTTCATTCATGCTGAATAAACCGATCTTATAAAAGTATTTTATTTCTCAAATAAAATATTTGTCATTTTTTTAGTTGTTGGTGTTAAATACTTTTAATTGTGGTTATAAAAATGCATACGAGATTTTTTTTTTTTTTTATTTTTACTTAAACTTAAAATCTTTTAAAAAACATTTTTTATTTCGGAAAGAAAAACTACCAACAACATTTAGCACACTTTTATTATCTTTGTTGTATGTAAATGGGTTGGTTGGTTGGTTGTTTTTTTTACCAAGAATGTAATAAAAAGATCCGTCCCCCATTCTTTCTGCATATATTCATTTAAAATAGATGCATTTTATGTGGTTGGATGTTTGAAAACGTTTTTGTAAAACAAAAAGTTGACCTCAATTAGTTTTTTATGCAAATCGTTTTGTAGTTTTTTGTCAAGACAAAAAAAAAAAAAAATTAAAAAAAATATTTTCTCATTTCGTTTAATGGAAACAGTTTTGTAAGATGAAACAGAAAAAATAGAAAGAATATGCTTAGAAAAATTAATTGTAAACGAAAGTACGTCAATCATAAATTCACCGCTTAAAGTCAAATTGAATGACAACTTTTTTTTTTTTTTTTTTTGAAACGAAGAGAATTTTAAAACAGTTGTGTACTTTTTTAAGGGGAATTTGTGTTTAAAAGAAATGATGGCAACTTTAAACATACAGGGTGGCGAAGATTGAGCTATATGGTTTAAATTGTTTATAACTTTTTTATTGATGCGTTCATTATAACTTGTTTTATCGATACAATATATAAAGCCATGTCACAGAGTACAATTCCGTTCGGAAAGGGAATTCATTCCGCATTTTGGTGCTTCAGAAAATTACAAAAAACAATTTTGCGGAACGGAATGAGAGTTTTCTGTATTTTAAAGGCCAAACAACTATCAAAATATGCATTCTATCAAAAAACAAATATGTGTTCTTCGGCTCCGAACGGAATTCTACTCTGTGACATGGCTGATTATGGGAGAACTGTTTTCAATTAGCTTTGAAAAATGATATCTCGTAAGTGTTGTCCATTTTCTGCTTCGCACACACATACGTGCTCTTGTTAACGTGTTTTCCAAAATTATAATATTTTCGCCAAATTACGAATGAAATTATTTTTGTTCGATTGTTTAGTTATTCATATTAATTTCCCCAAATCTTCTTCACATAATACTGAAAAAAAAACAAAGAAAAAAGTTATAAATAATTCAACCCATTTAGCTCATTCTGCGCCAACCTGTATAATGTTGTATTCCAAATGTATTCCAAAATGTTACAAACTTCGATTATTGCCCCAAAAAAGAGAGCAATTCCAGCCCTTTTTCTAAGAATTTTTCCCATTATAAGGGCTGTTTTTTTAGAGACACAGAACTTGTTTTTTTAAAGAAAACAGAACAAATTCAATGGAATGACTAAAATTTTTGCTTTACTAGCTCACGATTTTTATGGCATTTTATGTTTAAAAATAATTTCTTATGTACGCCATCCTGCTAGTCTAATTTTACACCAGTTTCTCGAGTGCGACCGGTCTTATGTCGTCAATCACGTAGAGAAAGAACATGTTTAAATATGGTCACCTGCAACAAAACTATTTTTAAGGAAAATTTTAAACATAATATGTTAAATTGAACCATACTATTGTCACCGACACTCATATTATTGCTAAATTAGTCCTCCATCAAAAAACCACAACCATTTTATGGCTGCCTTTTAACATGGTTTCATGATGGATTAATAATTTCACCATAATATGGTTGTCGGTGACAATAGTATGGTTAAATTAAACAATAATATGTTTAGAATTTTCTTGAAAAATAGTTTTGTTGGAGGTGACCATATTTAAACATGTTTTTTCTCTTGGTGATAGTGCGCCAAAAGCTGCCCTTCAAATGATCAACCGTTGCTGGCTTATCAGCACAGACCAGAGTTTTGAAGTTCCCCAACAAAAAATAGTTGTTCAAAGGTGTCAAATCACACAAACGAGGTGACGAGGATTTAAAAAAAATATTGCACTAAAAATTGTATTTATGTTTGCGACTAAAGGCGTTTTTCCTATCTGATACATATTTACTAAATGTTAGACTCTTTAGTTGTTCTTTCAGAAATAAAAAATTTATTATAAAGTTTAAGTTGTATTAAAAAAACGCATAATTACAGAGTTAATGACTTTTTGACAGGTGTTATGCTTTTAAAGCCCTTGAAAGATATAAACGAGACTGGTTTGGAAGTTATTAGACATGCATTTAAAAAAATAAAAACAAAATCAAAAAACATCTGATTCCGTACGGTATCTAAATCTGTCATTTGTTTAAGTTTCACACTTTACTTACACAAATGACAGATTTATAAAACTTAACAAAACGTTTTAGTTCAGAGATACAAATTTAAAGCCCTTTTTCGAAGAAGTTGTATGACAACCGAAGTCGCGGTATGAAAACTGGCAACCGAAGTCGAAGTATCAAAACAGGCGACTGAAGTCGCTTTATTAAAACTGATAACCGAAGTCACAGTGTCCCAAAATTGCAACCGAAGTCGCAGTTCCAAAACTGGCAACCGAAGTCGAAGTATCAAAATAGGCGATTGAAGTCGCCGTATTAAAACTGACGACCGAAGTCGCAGCAGCTGAATAGTGCAACAGAAGTCGCAATATCAAAAAAAGGAAACCAAAGTCGCTTTATGAAAACTGAAGACCGAAGTCACAGTACCAAAAACTGGCAACTGAAGCCGTTGCATCAAAACAGGCGACCGAAGTCGCAGTATTTGAAACTGGAAAGCGAACTCGAAGTATCAAAACAGGCGATTGAAGTCGCTTTAATGAAACGGAAGACCGAAGTGACAGTGTCCGAAACTTGCAACCGAAGTCGCCGTTCCAAAACTGGCAACCGAAGTCGAAGTATCAAAACAGGCGATTGAATTTGCTATATTAAAACTGACGCCCGAAGTCACAGTATCATAAACTTGCAACGAAAGTCGCAGTATCAAAACAGGCGACTGAAGTCGCTGTATTAAAACTGACGACCGAAGTCGCAGTAGCTGAATCGTGCAACTGAAGTCGCAATATCAAAAAAGGCTACCAAAGTCCCTTTATGAAAACTGACGACCGAAGTCACAGTACCCGAAACTGGCAATTGAAGTCGCTGCATCCGAACAGGCGATCGAAGTCGTTGTATCAAAACTGACGACCGAAGTCGCAGTAAGCGAAATAGGTGACTGACTAAGTCACTGTGCAAGGCAACACCCGGATTAATTCTCATTGCAAGCGACTGTAGTGCAGGATCAATTTCAGGAACCGCTTTAATTGGATATGCTGTCTTTTCACGCAAACCATATTCATCTGTCTGTTATCTATCTGAAATGCTCTAACTTCCTATCGACAAAAAAATCATTTTGGTTTTAAATTGTTTTTGGATTAGATTTCAACACAATCAGTTCTTTTGGAATAGAATTAGAGACCGAAATGTGGAAAAACAACCCAAAAAAATTTAATTTCTTTTCTCTTTTTTAATTTTTATACTATGAGAATCAACATTTAATCCTTTTTCAATGAATTCTAACCAGGGCTGTGGAGTCGTCCGAAAAAAAGTACTAACTCCGACTCCGACTCCAAACGCTGAAATTTCTTAAGTGCGACTCCGACTCACGACTCCGACTCCTACTCTAACCTTGATGCGAAATGAATGAGACGTAAAATTATTTCTCTTTTGTGTAGAAACATCTTTATTAAACGAATTATGGGAATCCCCACGTAATGTGCATAAGAAAAATATGAGTGTTATGGTGGCTGTGGGAAAAATCGCCCAAAGAAAAATGGCCCAAAAAAAGAAATGAAAAATCGCCCAAAAAAATTCCATGTAAAATTGGGCCTAAATTCATATGAAAAGTGACCTAAAATTTTTGGGCTATTTTTCGTTATTGTTGGGTGATTTTTCGTTTTTTAAATTTGGGTGATTTTTGATTATGAAAAATCACCCAAAAATGTTGTATGAAAAATGGCCTATTTTTTTAATTTTCTCCTCTATGGTATAACAAACACCGGCTTTGCTAAGTAAAGCTTCTCTGCACAGCCGGCCTTTGGCCGGGCGCAAGGATTTTCTCCTCTATGGTATAACAAACACCGGCTTCGCTAAGTAAAGCTTCTAAAATCTGCCTTGTTTCCAAATGAAAGCCGACTATGCAGAGAAGCTTTAGTTAGCGAAGCCGGTGTTTGTTATACCATAGAGGAAAAAATCCTTGCGCCCGGCCGAAGGCCGGCTGTGCAGAGAAGCTTTAGTTAGCGCAGTGTCCATGGACACTATGACACTTTTTGGAGTGTCATAACGTCCATTGACACTATGACACTGGACGTTAAAACATGCCACCGGGAAAAAATTCGTTTTTGCTTTTTGGGTAATTTTTCATTTTTTTTTGGGCCCTTTTTCGTTTCTTTTGGGCAAAATTTCATATATAACTTTTTGGGTCATTTTTCATGTTCTGTTGGGCGATTCTTCATTTGGGCGATTTTTCATTTCTTTTTTTGGGCCATTTTACTTTGGGCGATTTTTCCCACAGCCGTTATGGTAGGAATTAAAGGCAGGCCGATAAAGATGTTTCTACACAAAAGAGAAATAATTTTACGTCACAATTTTTCTAATACATACTAGTATTTATGCGCTATAGCAACACTTATTCTGTACAATGTTGAAAATATTTCAGCGTTGATGGTTAAGAAATTCTGATATTAAAATTATTGGCAATTCCTGTCATTAACATTTTATAGCATGAGTAAATTATTTAAAAAATCACACATCTTTTAGATCAATAACTGAGTATAAGTTTTGCTAATGTAATTTAGACTTTTTCCCGCGCGTATAAAAAATATACCTAAATATACTTAAATAGTAAAGTACTTGAATCAACTATTTCTCATAAAATAAATTAAAATCTACTTATTCATATTGATCTGCAAAATATTGCATCGCCAATTTCGAAGAATTTTTATATTGGAAAATATTGGAATTTTTTATGCCGAAAAATGTTGGAGCGCGTTTTTTTGGGTGCTGCGACTCCGACTCCGACTCCGGTACAAAAACCTCAACTCCGACTCTTCAACTCCGACTCCACAGCCCTGATTCTAACGATATGTTGTTATTTGAAGTGTGTTTTTTAAGACCGATAGAACTTGAAATTGTTAAAAATAACACAAAAAATTTTATTTTAATAAAAAAAAAAATTCTGTTCAGAAAATCAATATGCTATATGTATATTTCCCCGTAGTTCCTAATTGGAACATAGGCCCGTTCGGTTTCGTTAATCTTTACAATTAAGGATGAGCGGGTAATTGGTCCACTGTATCCGATTACGGTGCCAGGGCTGCTGGCTGCGTCCCCAGACGGACTGCACAGAGTTTCCTCTGTACGGCCAGATGTTGCGAAGATATACCGTAGTTGGTCGCCCAACTACACTTTCCTCTGCTGCGAGGTAACGTTTCCAACGGCCACCACGGAACAGGTTGTAGTTGCACTTCCGATAGTCCAAGACTAATACGGCACGTACATTCTCCGGCGAGATGTCACATGTAGTTCCCCTAGTCTGCACTACCAGCTGACCCCTGAAAAATCAATACACGACATTAATATTTCAAAATTATTTCGGACATAAGGGCACCGCGGCTAATTTTGACGGAGCGCATTCTAGACGTTCAATTTTAAGGTATGTTCGGACCTAACAAATATTTCATGAAAAAATCCAAATCAAACTTTAACTTTATTTTATATTATTATATTTGTAGAAAGATGATTGTTAAATGTCATTTAGGAACAATTAAATGATGTTTGATCAATCAAATATTTTGCAATAGCAAACACTTATTTAATAAAACTAGGGGTTACGTGTAGGACGTCAAATTTTTAATAGGAGTGAACAAAGTCCAGTCAATGACTAAAAATTGTGATGTTCGATTTCATAAAAATTGGTTCATAATTTATCACAGTCTTCTCCATAAATATTAAAATTTTTAATGGAGGGTATTAAAAGATTCGGCATTACCGAATAAAGTATTCTTACTTTTTTTTAATCGATTATGTTTTAAATTTATTTTAGTTGTGTGTTTTCGCTCCTTTTTTGTAAAAAATAAACCGATGCGTATCAAATGAGTAGACAATGAGATTAGTTACATGCTTAAAAGTTCATAGGCATTTGAACTGGGAAATACATACATGTGTATAACAGTGTGTTCAAATACGATTACATACACTCATACACAGACACAGATGAAATTATGTATGTAGAAATGTAAATGTATTATGCAGAGATGTAAAATAAAGTACAAGTATCAAACGCGATATACGCACACCCGCATTTACACAATAATTTACACATGTTATTTACTTAAGTAAATATACATTTACATGTATACAAATAAATAAAAAATGTATCTAAAGTGTAAGTGCATTTAACAGGTATGGATGTAGGTGTTAGTGTTTGTTGGTGCAGTAATGCGTCTGGATGGGCTGCTTCTTCATGTAGCAAAATCCTCTGGCGTATAAGTAATATATGTAATTGTTCCTTCAGGTTAAATTACTTATTTACAACACATACACACCCACCCATACAAACAATTTAATACATGCAGACATTTTATGTGTAAATATGCGTATGCATTTGCTCTTATTTTGTTCTTTGTAGTCTTGTTGTTTTTGTTTTTTTTTGTGTTATTGTTCTTGTTATCAGTAATGTATGTCTGGAGAGTAAAATGTGCGTAACTCCTTCTACTTTTTTTAACTCTGCTTCTTTGTTGTTCATTCATTATCCAGCCATAGACATTCTTTCTTCTTTTTATCAAGTAGTTGCAATTTTTTTTTAAATGCAATAGAATCCTGGAAATCTCACGCACCATCCCTGAAACAAAAAAAAAAAAGCTTTTTCTAAATGAATAAAAAAATGAATGAATGAATGTTTGAATACGGAAAAAATAAAAGAAAATTGCACAAAAAGGAGTCTGTAAACTGTCTAAGTACTTAAGTAAGAGTAAAGTTTATTTTACAAAAAATAAAAAATAAAATAAAAACTTCACCCCATTGGGGGTTTGTAAATGCAAAATAGAAGTTTATTCACCTGTCAAGTCTACCCCTACA
Organism: Pollenia amentaria; assembly: GCA_943735925.1. Taxonomy (NCBI): domain Eukaryota; kingdom Metazoa; phylum Arthropoda; class Insecta; order Diptera; family Polleniidae; genus Pollenia; species Pollenia amentaria. The sequence goes on along the minus strand of OX031006.1, from coordinate 237,132,041 downwards.
GCACAGCAATAAACTTTGATGTACAAATAAGACGCAAGTGAAATAAAATTTACACTCGAGAAAAATTTAAAATAATCATAGAACTGCTATTAAATAGAGAAAAATGTTAGAAAAGCTTCAAAATTTGAAAGAAAAACTTCAACCGTACGAACACAATTGCAACGTATGTTCGCAGTTGCGTACGAGATAAAAACGTTGTCAAATTTAAACGTTTAATATTTTATACAAAGGCACACAATAAATGTTATTGCGTATCTACGTCGTACGGCTACATATATAGATCGAATTCTATTCATAGAAAAAAAAAAAAAAAAATATAAAACAAAATTATTTTTATGCCTTGAAATTGGATATTTGATAACAAAATTTGTAAAAGAATAGAAAAAAATAATAATTGGAATAAATTTGGTATTTTTAAAATTATTTAAAAAAAAAAAAAAAAAACACGTTTACCACGACATTGTGGGTAAGTGAAACGTGTTTTACGCGTGTGAAACGCGTTACGTCCTACGTTCATACAATTCAATTGTGTTCGTACTACTCAAAAGCGGAAAACGTCCACAGATTCTACACAATTAACAAAAAAAATAACAAAAAATGAATTACATATATACAACTATATAAATGAATGAAATATATCGTCACCTAAAATGCAAAAGGGCGCAACAACTTAAAAAATCGAAATAGAGTTTTTGATTGTTTTTTGTTTGTTTTATTATACTACATGTTCACAAAACATTTTGGATCACTGCGATCAAAAATGGCGACTTTATTTAAGAAATTCAAATGCCAAGTAAACCTTGTTGTTATTGACTTTTAAAGTTTTTTGCTTCTCCTGTAAAAAAGTGTTGTTACGCCCTTTTGCATTATAGGTGAGGATATGTAAATTCAATACAAAAATTTTCAAAGTATTATCCATCGTTAGCTTGACATATTTCAATTTTTCTGAAAACATATAGATTAGGTGTGGGCAAATTGAAAAAATATATCGATATATATCGTATCGATATTTTTTAAGAGTATCGATATATCGATGTATCGAACGTATTAAGGTGAAATTATTACCAAATTTAAAAACTTAATAAACTTATGTCAATACATATTTACATATCGATGCCCTACTTTCTCAACCTCGTAACTTAAAAAAATACGGTTTTGACTTTTTCATATCAAACGATTGCTATTTTTGTGTTCTATTACTGCAACAACTTATTATTTCAATAATTTATTTATATTTACAGAATTGACAGAAAGTATTGAAATAATAAGTTGTTGCAGTAATAGAACACAAACATAGCAATCGTTTGATATGAAAAAGTCAAATCTGTATTTTTTTAAGTTACGAGGTTGAGAAAGTAAGGCATCGATATGTACAAACATATTACATGTAATTTCATTCTAACTTTTTATTGTTTCTTTTAATTTCAAATTTACTGCCTGTCCCTCGATTTCGAACGAAACTTTCATTCGCTTAACTTTTATTTAAAACAAAAACCAATTTTAAAATTTTGTTTTTAAGGTAAGTTATGCGAACGAAGTTTTCGTTTGAAATCGAGGGACCGGCAGTTAATTCTAGAATAAAAAATAATTTTGAAAAAAAGTAAAGAATACAAAAAAAAAAAATTTTTTATTCGCCATATGAAATCTAAAAAAAAAATGGGTTTATATAATGCTGGATTATATTCTGCCTGTACTATACAAATAAACTGTGCAATATTTTATTTTTAATATATAAGAACATGCTGAAATAAAAAAATAAAAAAACAAAATATTTTTTTTTCCAACTTTCATTAGTCCATTGCTCCTAATACGCCATAATTAAGGAGATTCTGTGCATAATTCTAGGAACCCTTTCCAGAATATTTTTTCCGCGCTTATTTTTGGTTGTCATCTCTTACAAAACCGAGACAAAACGGAACTGTGTAATCTATGAAAATGTACAAAGGAAAAGAGCCGTTATTTTCTTAATATTACCCAATAAAAAATTTTCTTATTTTGCGAAGCACTAATGGTACATTTTAAAAAGTAAGCACACATTTATGCGCTACGCAATAAGATATACAGAGATGCAGTGAGGTAAACGAACGAATTCTTAATAAATTAAAAAATATGTACATATATAAAATTTGAAGAGCCACGACATTCCCTTACAACGAAGCAGGTTTGTAAGGTGGCATATAAAAGAATAACGGTAACAAAAAATTCAGTGTGCAATACTGATCGTTACATTCACCAATTTTTATATGCGCTGAAGAAAGCGCTTTCTGTGTCAAAAATGTATTGCTGCAAAGTGGGAACTCGCCATATAGAATTCATATCTTCCGTAAGCGATATGGTAAGCGAAACTTTAACGTTTCTCCCTTACAAACCTACTTCGTTGGAAGCTCAATTTTTTATTGGGTAGTTAAAAAACATATGGTGCAATTCTTAGAAAACAACAGTATTGCAAGCAGTTGAGCAACTGTTTAAATGTTGAATTTTATTATAAAGAGATCTTAAAAATATCGAATTCGATAGTCGTAGATAAATATCGATGTATTGATATATGGGTATTTTTAATATCGGCGATATGTATCGATTTTAATTTTTTTAAATATCGATATTTTGATATATCGATATATATTGCCCATCCCTAATATGGATTCCCCATGAAAAGATCTGCTAATTTTTTTAAGGCCAATAACGTATAAAACAGAGTTAACGAAGTTTTAAAGTAGGGCGTATTCCAGATGGAGTATGCTGCCACCCTGGGGGATGTGCTGCGCCTCTAAGGGGGTGTAGTTAAGTTAATGTAGTTAAAGTTAATGTGTTAATGTATTTTACTTTGGTTTTTAAGTTAACATTAGCGCTTGAATTTACTGGCATTCTTCGAAATCATATACATTTTTAAAACAGGTGAATGGTACCTGGGTTGCACCACACTTCCAAAAGACACCGCTCTTTGGGGTCCAATGGAGTTTATCCATTGGAGGGTTCGAAGATGTACCTGAGGTGGCACGGAATTTAGCAGCCCGCGGTATTGTAAGCACCGGTCTGACTATTGGTCTTCGTTAGTATGCTTCTTGCGAGAAATGCTTTCTGTCTTTCAGGATAATTGTTTTTTCGGGAGCCTTGCTTTTCTGATATGAGGATGGCTTTCAGTAAGTTGTTCACCGTTCGATTCGGCAGTACCTTTTTCAAGGCGTGAATTCACAAAAGGGCTCAGCGAAGACCAGCTTTTATGATGAGCACGTGGTGGCTGTGGTTTAAAACCAAAGTTGCGGGTAGGGTTACATTCACATGGGAGGCGGACTTTTGGCCCTTGTGGGAAAGTTCGGCCAGTGGATGCTGGTGCTGATGCTATTCAACAGAAGCTGCTAGCATTAATGAATATCAGTGCAGGTTATGTAGCTCCGACTCTTAAACAAGGGGTGGGTGTATAATTTTTGGTAGATTTTACACTCGAATTGCTACCTGTGTGTGCAAATGATCATTCACTAGTACAGGGGCAGTTGGTAAGTGCGTTCTATTTACACACCATGTGGCTTAAATCGACCGCGAAACTAAGTCGCAAGACAGGTATTCACGTAAATCGATATCACAGAGCGTTCCGCATTGATGAAACCAAATGGTAATTTCGTGAGGCAAATATTCTCAACCATTTTTTTCTTAATGGTTTTAAAACACAGACAAAAATATCCCAAGAAAATTTTTAATGACACAGTTTGTTAAAAGTAAAGTTTTAGGTCAACAAACTTTTTATTTAATTCAATTAATTCAAAGTTCTATGGTTTTCATGGGTAACAGCTTATGACCATTTTTTTCGATTTTGAGATGTTGATGCCATATTGCTTAATTTTAAACGCCCTTAACATGGTTCTTAAAATCACTGAAATTCCGTTTCCAAGACCAATTCCGTTTTTCTTACGTAATGACCAAGTTCAAAAAGTTCAATAAATAGCCCATAGTTCGATCTATAATGTTTTTTCCGCTCTCCTGAAAAATTTGATCTTAAGACATACGCGCTTACCCATGAAAACCACAGAATTGCACTTTGCAAAATAGCACTCAATAAAACAATTTAATAATGAAATAATTAAATATTTCTTCATATTCAATAAAAAAAATATTTAAATCAAAGTAAAGACAGTATTTTTACAACTTTTGTTAATTTTTTAATAGCTTTGATATCGTTTTATTTGTGTTATATCTTTAGTTTTTCCAAAGGTTTCCTGATGATCTGGCCTAAAGCTCAAATGAGACGTGACATAACCATACAAAACAGCTGCTTGAACCAACCATATGATCAGCACTTTATTTTATTATAGGTGACTCACTATTACGCCATTACCATAACCATACAAACCAATTGAATTTTTATTTCTATGGTCATTGTAACGACAATGGCATTAAGGTTGTCACTTCTAATTGGACCTTAAGCAACTAACGAAATGCGCATAGAAACTTGCTTATCCCCTAACAATAAATTTTAGTGTCAAAGAATGAAAATTTGGAATTTAGCAAATCATAATTAATGAATAAATAAATAAAGATTCGATACACAATTTGTGTGATTTATTCAACATTTCCAAAAATTTATTTGAACAAATCACGTAAACATTTTGTTAAAAAATATTATTTTGGGGAAGAACTTTTTTTGTTGACTCAATAAACTTGGTTTTTGACTAACAATTCAATAACTATACCTACAAACTTTTTTTTATCAATACCGCAAAAAATCGTCATCGCAGAAAATTTTTATCAAATATGCGAATTTCGTATTCAAATATGAAAACTATTTTTTTCTGTGAACTGATCTTACAACATGAGACCGGTCAATAAACGTTTCTTGCAGCTTATAACAGAATTGAATGCGGAGCATTGTCTTGGCGTCATTATTTGGCTTTGGCGTTGATTTGACCAGTTGGCCGAGCTTCACATAAGATTTCGTGTCCTTCGCGTTGTCTGTATGGACCCATTTTTTACCGCTAGTATAAACTTGAAAAATAGTTCTTTTTATGGCGTTCGGACATACAAAATCATTTTTCAACGGTATTTGGCTTCAACTCATGTGGTATCCAATTTTCTTGCTTTTACTTGTCATGCTGCTTGGTGCTTATATAATTTTGCAAGTTTTTTTTGGAGTTTGACAACAACTTACATGAAGTAATGATTTCACTTCATCATGGATTCCGTGTCAAAATTACTACTTTTAACTGCTCTAGTCGCACGTTGAAATCGATTGAGCATATTCAGGTGTCTGATTACCGGTTTCAATATCAAGCTGATTGGATTGATTTTTTTTTGGGATTACGGCATGCGATATCGAACAAAAATAAAACAAATTTCAGATTATCGCTTTCGATGGCGAGTCATCGATCGATCGAGTGTTATCTATACAAACATTGTGCGATACCAAAATGCCAATCGTATATAAAACAAATTATTTTTTTAATTTTAACGGCAAGCAAGAAATTGTAAATCTTATTTATTTTTTTAGTTAAGACAATTGTTTTATTGGTAAAACTTCAGGAAAACTGTAAAAATACACATTTGAAGCAAAAAGAAAGTCTGACAGAGTTTATGCCCGAACACCCGAACTTAGCAAAAAAAAAAAAAAAAAACAAACCTTTTGCCAAATTGTGGACAAGTGAGAGTAGTGGCAATTAGGCTATGGGAATCACTGACGCCACCCAGAGAAAAAATATTTTTCAATATCGTCACCTCCAACAAAACTATTTTTAACGAAAATTTTTATACATTAAAGTCATATGTGTTAAAATAATAACAAGAAAAATATATCACACCTTGTGAATCCCTCAATTTGGCTATTTTAACCATATTATTGTTACAGGCAACAATATTATGGTTATTTTTGCAGGGAATATGTAAAACCGTTCAATTAGTGATATGGCATCACAAAGTGAAATTCGAAAAAGTGTGACGACTTATGTCGTTTTTGCAATTCCTGGTTAATGTAGAAAATATCTAAGAATATTAAAAAGTTCTAAAAAAAATGTAAAATTAAAAAAATTTTCGTTAAAAATGCATCAAAAAGAAATAATCAGTTTTGGTTTAATTAAAAAAAAAAAATTAAATAAGACTTGAGTGTTTTTAATTCTCATTCGCTTTACAGTTGTATTTGTATTTAGAGAATAAGAATAAAAATTGGGAATTCAGCACAGCATAACAACATCTTATTAATGAATAAAAAAATGTTTTTTTAAAATTGTATTTCTTATTAACTTATTTTATAATACTACTAGTTGTTAAGACCCGGCGCTGCCCGGGGTTAAGCCATAATGGACTTAATTATATAGTCATAAAATCATTTTCTAACATTAAACACTTTGGTAAAAATATTATAGCACAAAAGCCCAATAATTTGGATAATTTGACACTAAAAGTTCTTCAGATATACCGCATTATATTTTGAAACACGACCACTTATCAAGTCCGCACATTTTGACTGATGTTGCTTATTGATAACCAAGCTCATTGTACCAAATTTGGAAACTTCAGCTATTGCCATTCTCCAGATATACAGAGGTCTGTTTGGTGCCACGCCCACTTCTTCAATCCTGCCGATTTTTTTGAGATGTTGTATAATAATACCTTCCTCCAGATATAAAGAAATATATTTTGTGCCATGCCCACTACTCCAATCCCACCCAAATTTTGTCAGATGTTGCGTACTAAAAACCCAGATACCAAATTTGGATGCTAGATATTTAATTCTTTTTTTGTTGTAAATTTTAAACTTCCACCTTTTTCCCTATGCCGCGAAGGTCTACGCTTATCTGCAGGAGACCAGAGTCTCTGACGGGAATCGAACCCGCAACTCCGGCACTAATAGACTAGCTCACTACCAGCCAGCCTACCGGGGCACCTTTGCCGTTCCCCATACATATATATATATATATATATATATATATATATATATATATACGAGGGCGGATTCGTAGTTATATGAAATGCAACACTGCTCCCATCAATTACCACCTGTTAATAGACTACTGTCAAGTTTTGAGCAAGTTCCGGCATTTACTTTGCGTTTAACAGCTGTTCAAAACATACAATCTCGTGGATTTTTTAAAAATGGAAAAAAGTGAATTTCTAGTGCTCATTAAACATTATTTTTTTGCGAAAAAAAAGCCGTCAATCAAACCAAGGAAAAGCTTGATAAATACTATGGGGACTCTGCACCATCGATTTCAATGGTAAAAAAGTGGTTGACTGACTTTCGTTGCGGTCGCACAAGTACAACAGACGCTGAACGTTCTAGACGGCCAATTGAAGTCACTACACCCGAAAATGTCGAAAAAATTCACGATATGGTATTGGCCGATCGAAGAGTAAAAGTGCGTGAGATTGTTGATGCCATAGGCATTTCATATGGCAGTGTGCTTTCGATTTAAATGATCAGCTGGGCTTAAGAAAGCTGTCTGCAAAATGGGTGCCGCGTTTGCTCTCAACTGACCATAAACGTAATCGTGTGACAACTTTTATATACTTCATACTGTCAGTACCAGTGTGGCCATTTTAACAGCTAAATTTAGCATTAAAAATGTTTATTTAGCTGTAAACTTTTTATGTAGTACTTTGCATTTTATTTAGTATTTTTAGAAAATCTTTTAAGCGTTTTTAGCGTTATTTATTTTAAAAATTTGGACGAATTTTTTTATTGATTTTACTTAATTTTTTTTAACAAATAGAATCTGGGAATTATTTCTTTTCATAAGCTACTTTATTATATTCAACATTTTTATTTTTTCGAATTTATTCTATGAGCTTAATTTTAGTTTTGTATTTTATAAAGCTTTTTGTAATAGTTCTATTCCTTAAATTTAAATTTAAATTCTTATTGCCGTATTCATAAAAAATAAAATACATATCAAATGTATTTTAAAACTAAATTTCCATACAAATTTTCCTTAAAATAGATTTCATATCCAATTTAGTTTTTTATGAATACGGCAGTTAAAATTTAAGGATTCGAAAAGTAAAAAATGTTGAATTAATTTTTTTTATAAATTATAATAATTTTTGACTTAAAATAGTTATTTCCAAAATGAAATTTCGAATCAAAATAGATAATTCTTATATTAAGGAACGTCTTGAAAATTCAGGGAATATTTTGAAATGCCCTTATCATGTTGATAGTAAATATTATTTGCCCTCTGATATTCGATATGAAAGTACAAGGAAATTTCACCTTGTATTTAGATATTTTTGCTCTAAACTTCTGAAAAAATTATAATTCTATAGCTTCAACTTTTTTTTTATAAAAAATAAAATGATCCAGAAAAATTTCTATATCATAGAAAAAAATAGTTTAAATTTTGCATGTTCGGGGGTTTGCGGGCCCCTTAATTTATAATTTAATCTCAACTACCTGTGATTCATATTTATATGTATCAGATGCTTTTCCAAAATGTACCCACTTTTTTAAATATAACCATTTATGTAAATTTCGTTAAAAAATTAGTCACTAAAATGTATTTAGTTTCGAATAAAATTTCATATATTTTTAACAATAATATTTAAAAAAATGTTAGCAGTTTTTAAAATCATTTTTAGAATTTTTTGACATGAACAATTTAATGCAAAATTTAGCAGTAAATTTTTTTAGATCTGGTCCCACTGGTGGGAACAGATAATATTCATTAGTTCTCTTAAAATCAGTAAAAACTACGGTAATTTTAATCTTAATCGGTTTCAATTTCTCTCGATTTCGATTTCCACAACATGGCTGATTACCTCTTTATTATATGAGTTAAATTATTGATAAATTCTTTATATTTATTAAACATAAGTAAAAAATAAAATTCATTAAAGAAATTTAATTAAAATGATGTATTTTTTATTTTTAAAGCAAAATTCGTCTAATTGAATAAATACTTAGAACTTGGTAAATTTAAATTAAATTTATTCACAAAAATATTTTAAATTTAATAAAGGCTTACAAAACAGATATTCTATGAAAATGTATATTTGTTAACGTTTGTTAAATTGAATTATCGCGTATTAAATACGGGGGTAACCACCGTAAAATTTTTTTACTTACACTCTGTTCTATAAAAAAAGCGTCATAAGACAAACTAAAGATATTTCATTAATTCAGCAATTTTATTCTAAATATTTTTTAACGAGCAAAAAGTTTGTAAGTTGAGTTTAAATATAACAAAAACTTAAATGCCATTAATGTAATTTTAATTCTTTTATTTCCTTTGAAAAAAGTTTTCTTTGGAAAATATTATTTTTATATATAAAAAAAAAATACTTCTACACTTCAAACCTCTTTAGATACTTTTTTAATTCGCCTCCATATTCATGTTCAGTAATAGAAGCTATAACACACTAATAATAACACTAATTGAAATCATTCAATTAATCAGTTAAAACAAAAACACAAAACGTACATTCTCGTTTGTACGATTTTTTTTTTTTAATTTTTAGTTCATTAGAATTCCAAGTGGCATCTCACCTACATGATGCGGTTATTTAACGTCAACATTTCAAAATTTATAGTTTCCTCGATGAATAAAGAAAAAAAAGTACAAAACTGCAGCAGTAGAATAAATGTAATTGAAAACTAATTGAAAAATCATAATCTTGGCAATTAAAATCTATAAAAAGTTGTTGTTAGTTTGTTCACTGATTATGACGAATTCTCGTGTGTAAGCATTAAAGAATATCGTATAAGTGATCACAATTGAATCTTATTTTTGCTGAAAAGTACTTTATTTAGAAACTACACCCAAAGAAAAATTATGGTTCAACATGGTACCGTTGCAGATAATTTTAAAATATAATGGTTTCTTTGTTGAAATTAATACCTTGCATGTCTACCACAATCATATTATGATTATTGCAAATCGTGCATATTCTTGGTGAAATCAATTATATGATTAAAATGATTCTTTATTAAACTTATTTTTATTTAAGTGCTTTATTCGGAAACTAAGAATGATTTTAGATTTAATTATACCTACACCACAATAGTGGAGAGAGTAGTGTGCGTGTTTGCTAGCTAGACCCACCATTTCTAGCTAGACCTACCTCTTAGTATACCTAATCTAACGCTGTCCGTCCCCACGGCTGGCTGCCGTTGATACATACGATAAAATTGTCTTAAGGATGATTAGAATCAGTGATCTCCTGTACAAACATTTTTCCTGAATAGAGTCTTTATGCTAATAACCCATCTTATTATGTCGGTATTAAGATTTAATTTGGTTCAAACATATTTTATTGAAACTTTATTCATATTAAGATATTTTTAATTAGGCTTAAGTTCATTGAATTTAATTTTCATTAAATTATTTCTTATGAAGTCAGGAATTTTACAACATGTCATCTTACAACATTTTATTGGAATCTGTTCATAATTGATATATAATCAAATATGAACAGTTCCACTTCCGAAAATAGGGTTTAATGCCATATTGTGCCAACACTCAGGGGATGCCCCCTACTAATTCAATGCATTGTGTTGGTATTAGGATCTTAAGTTATGAGGGGAAGGAAAAAAGGAGTAGTATTTGTGGACATTTAATTTTAATTTTTCCAAACTTTAGCCTATTCAGTCTATTCAGTCTGCCTGGAGTCTATTCCACATAGGGCAAGTTCGACCGAGAAACGAATTTTACCTGTAAAGCGTTGTGCGATACACTGCCCAGTTAACAAAGAACGGAAGTGTGATCTTCTGGAAAGGCGAGTACTATGGGTTACACCCACGTCTCAAGGATGAGTTCGCCATTATCAGCTGGACAATTAAGCACAACCCACATTCCGATTATGCTGAAATGAGTCAATAGAGCTGGATACTCTGCTGTCATTGATGAGCTTCGACGCACTATTTTGCACTCGATCAATAAGCTTCAAGATAGACCTTGAAGCACCTGCCCAGATATGGGAATTGTATGCCATTTTCGGTCGGATACAGGCGGTATAAATAGTGAGGAGATCAGATGAAGTAAAGTAGTTTTTGCACCGATTTAAGAAACCAAGACACTTGAAGGTTTCTTTCGAACCTAGAAAAACATGTTGGTTCCAACGAACATCACATTGATTTTTCATGCATAGAACATCAAGAGTGTCTGATTCCTCAATGGCTATAATTCCCATGGGTACAGATGACGCTGCTTCCACAAGACGTCTGTAGGTCAATATACAATATTGGGTCTAACGATCATCAAAACATATTCTGCCCCTTCAACCTCAGTAAGGCTTGGTCTATGATTAAAATAAAATGGATGACAAATGCTGCTGTCATCTGGATAAGAATATATAGGATTGGAAGTTAGACCCAGGAGGTCGTTAAGAAAAATAAGAAAAAGTGTAGGAGAAAGAACCGAGCCTTGCGGTACCCCTGAATTAAATCTAAGCAGACTTTTCTATGGTTTAGATTTAAATATACGAGGGCGGATCAATAAGTCCGTGTTGTAATGGAACCATGTTTCATCCACAGTTACAAAAATCCGCAAAAACTCATTCGAATTGCGGTTAAACAACTCCAAACAATCATTTGAAGTTGTCACACGATTACGTTTATGGGCAATTGAGAGAAAACGCGGCACCCATCTTGCAGGCAGCTTTCTTAAACCCAGCTGATAATTTAAAATCGAAACCACACTGCCATATGAAATGCCTATGGCATCAACAATCTGACGCACTTTTACTCTTCGATCGGCCTATACTATATCGTGATTTTTTTCGACATTTTCGGGTGTAGTGACTTCAATTGGCCATCCAGAACGTCAGAACGCGTCAGTTGTACTTGTGCGACCACAACGAAAGTCAGTAAACCACTTTTTTTACCATTGAAACTGATGGTGCAGAGTCCCAATAGTATTTACCAAGCATTTCCTTGGTTTGATTGACGATTTTTTCGCAAAAAATAATGTTTAATGAGCACTAGAAAGTTACGTTTTTCCATTTTTAAAAAAACCCACGAGGTTGTATGTTTTGAACAGCTATTAAACGCAAAGTAAATAACGGAACTTGCTCGAAACTTGATAGTAGTCTATTAGCAATTGGTACTTGATGGAAGCAGTGTTGCATTTCATATAACTACGAGGGAAGTTCGAAAAGTCACGGACTTATTGATCCGCCCCTGATTCGACACAACTGATTCGACGGTACCGGAACAGTAATTGTATTATCTGAGTCGTTATTGACAATAATCGATTACTATTGACAGTCGCTGCATATTTTCTCAGACGCTTTTAAGTCGACGTCGAGTAGAATTGTCTTTGTTTAGTCGACATGAAATTTTGCGACGACTGAAATTAAAGTTAAAGAAATATTTAGTAGAATTAAGTAGAATAAAAGATGCAACTTTAAAAGAAGTTATGGGCACAAATTTTATTAGTAAATTAAAATCGAAAATTCGGAAAAGTTTGCTAAAATATCGAAAATTCGCGAAAAGTTTTAATTTAAGATAATAACAACTACGGTAACTTGCGAAAATTTGGAAAAGTTTGTAAAATTAGCGAAAATTTTTAATATTTCAACCAAGCCATAACATTAATTAAAAGTCCCTAAAACTATAAGGAATTGCAAAAATTCGGTAAGAATTTAAAAATAAGCGGAAATTCGCAAAAATTTGCTAACAGCGACATGATAGCAGATTCTTATATTTATTAATAATCGTTAAAGGTATAAAGATTCAGAATACTTACAGTAAAAAAATAGCCCTTATCGCGAACATGGCGAAAATTCCCGAAAAATTCAAGATCGGAAACAAACTCTGAAATTAATTTGAAATCGCTAAATCGGGTAAAAACAAAATTTCGGAAAATAGCATAAATATCGTTAAAAGCTTAGGTTTAGTTGAAAAATAATTGGAGATGCAATTTTTTTTGTCAGATTTTCGATAGCTAGTCGACGGCGACACAACTTTCTTATAAAATACCAAATTAACGTCGAAGTTATGTAGTCGTCGACTTGATGTGACAACAAATAAAAATTAATGTCGACATCGCAACGACTTACATAATAGGGGTGAATAAAAAAATAATACAAATAAAAAAAAAAGTTATTTATGTCCCCTACTTTTATCAGACACAAACAAACCCATTTTAAAATTTGTTATCCAATTTAGATTTTTACTTTTTTTAATATCTTTATTTTTTTACAAAATTAAATTTTACCTACCCGTGTTCGTATTAACTGGGTGCTTTTTGTTTTTCGCTGTCTCTGCCATCTAATAAAAACTTTAATAATGATTCATCAATAACTTTGACAATATCAGGAAAAAGGCATGTGTGTGTGTTCCATAGTGTCCTGTTGTCTGTGGGAAACTAAAAATTTAACAAAAAATAAAAAAAAAAACTTTTGATATTCAAACATTTTACATCGACATCAAAGTTTGTCTTTATTTGAAATATTTAAACAACATGATGTTGGTGAAGTTTGTCTGTCAAGTTTGAGTTTTTTTTTTTAATTTTCATTTATTTAAATTAATATTTTTATTGGCAATTTCAAGATTATTAAATTAGGCTATTAAATTTTATTGAGGCATTTCATTAAAAATTATGTTTATTAAAATTTAATTACAAAAAATGGCAAAAACAAGTTTTTATAAAAACACAAAGCAAATATGTATTACATTTGCGAAAAACTGATTCATAAAACAAAATCAAAGTTTAATTAAAAGTTATTGAAGTTAATGTACAATAATTATTAAGTGGTTTTTATGGAAAATATTATTCACTTTGCTTCTGAAGTAATAAGAGGTTAATTAAAAATATTATTTTTTTTTTGTTAGCAAAACTAATAAAAAAATCCAGAGGAAATTAATAAAATAATTGAAAAAAGAAAGTTATAAAAATGTTGATATCTCTGTGCAGGGCTGCCAACTCCTTACGGCCACAAAATGGCTAAATTTTTAACAAAAAATGACTTAACGATTACAAAACTATAAATCTTAAAAGTGATTAAATTAGTTATTAACTAAATAAAAATTAATCAGGCTCGAGGCCAGTGTTTTTTTGTAAACAAATATTCCTTTTTATTTAATTCCGATATTTCGATCTTCGTTGAAGATCATCATCAGGGATTGTTTCAGTGAATTTTTATTAATACAAAAACTTAAAAATATATTGTGTACGTACCAACATCTAAAATAACACAGTGTTATTAAACATTGGAAAGGTCGAATAATAACAAATTTTATTAGTTATAAACAATAAAATTGTAGACAAGAGATAATATTCGATTAAAAAGAAGAAACATTTTTGTATACCCTAAAATGGTTAGAAGGGATTTTTTTTATCAAAAAAAGTCGTTTATCTTAATGCATATAGAGAAATTCTGTTTTTTCATAGTGGCATTTATTTATTTATATTTTAATTTTAAGGACAATTTTGCTTAATAGAAATTATAAAATTATTTTTTTCAAGGAAAAGCCAAATGACAAAAGGCTATTTCTAGCCACTAAATTTCTAAATTGACAACATTGTTTACAAGCCGATAAGATAAAACTCGGCTTTGTGCCGATCAAATTCAGGATCTACCCACTTCGCGAATTTTTTCTTTATGGCTGAAGTTGTAAATAAAAGTGGAAAGGGGGTTTTTGTTGTTTTGTTTTTGTGTTGTATTTTGCCAGAGATTAAACAAGCACACGTTTTTGAGATCTGGCAGCTCTTTATGATCATAAAACAAACGCCACAATAGTGATGAGGTTATTATGCGTTTGTGCTGATGTTTATAACACCTTAAATTGTTGGTCATATATCCGCCGTTTAGTATACCTATCGACTACGAATCACTTTTTGAATATATCTAACAATTTCCGTCCGTGTCTATTAAAGTTATTTCAGTGACCTGTTACAAAGTGTCAAAAAAGGTGCCAATTAACCCCTCGTAGTACATTGCCATGTTAAAGTGGCTTGTCACGTGACAAGTTTAGTGTTAGTTCCCTTTCCCCTAGGGATAATTTAATACAACTGTTATCTTTACTATTAATATTAATAAGTAAATTTTTGCTTTCAATATCATTCCTCACACGCAGTTTTGTTTTCATTTTCTAAAAACTGGCACTAAGTCTTGTTTCCATTCCCATAAATAACCATAAAATGACAAAAAAAAAAAAAAAAAACAAATAATAAAAATTATTTAAAATAAACATTTGCTTGCGAAATTTATTGTCAATGTCTTGTCGATATTTGGTCAAAATTTATTTCGATATGTATCTGTATTATTTGTTTATATTTATGATTTTTGTTTCAGTTGTTGTTACCCATTTATTGACTCTATAACTGATCACAAATGTTTGATAATTTAAATAATTTATGAATATTTCGTTTCTTTTTTTCTCTATTTGCAGGTGAGTTGGCAAACAATTTGGAAGTAAAAAAGAGCAATAAATAAATTTTAAGAGTGAGTCAATGGCAATTTATTTATTAAGTTTTATGTTTCTAATTCAGGTCAATAATATTTATTATCACACTTATTTTAAGGATAATTGGTTAAAACCAGGGACCGTAAGTAACAGTTACCCAGAACATTTAAACTCAAAAACTCATATACCAATAAATTCGCACTGAAGTGCTCTTTAAGAATTTCTATTTTTCGCCTAAACTTAAACTCACTTCGCCGGCAAAAATAAAATTATTTTAAAGAGTTTAATATTTTTCGTCTAAAATAAAACTTATTATGTTTTTTTTTCTTCTTTTTATATAAATGACGATTTATTTAATTGCAATGCAAGCTGATTAGATTACACTGCTTCACAAAATCTCAGCAGCGGCAAGCTTCGAGTCTCAATTAACGTAAAATGAGTTTTAATAAATGACGGGAAAAAATTAAACTTCTTAAATTAGTTTTTTAATGACGGCTAAATAAAACTATCTTTTTAATAGTTTCATTCGACCTTTTATTTTTACGTTCAAAATAACTGTTTTAGATGGATTTTTTAGTTTTTGTTGGAATAATAACTGTTTTAAAAGAACTTTTTTGTTATCACTTATAACTGCTACGGTCCCTGGTTAAAGCATTAAAAGCAAAAACATTGTCATAAATATTTCGTAATTTTGTTGTTGCTTTCTACAGAAATTCCCATTGCGTTTTAAAATTTCAAACGCTCCACAGCTTGTGGTGTTGAAAATGTTAAAACGGTAAATGAATTTTTGTAGAAAGGAACGACAAAATTACAAAATATTTATGACAATGTTTTTGCTTTTAATGTAGTTCTTTCGCGTTGCGTTTTACATGACTAGGGTCTTAGTAACATCTAACAAGCGATTAAAAGGTTGGTGAAATTAACCTTATAATCTTTGATAAGATGGTAAAAATTATAGCGACTTACTCAGCAATTCGCCTAGAATATACCCAAAAGTGAAACTAGCTGTGCACACTGCAGGGTTATTAACACGGTCTCGAACCGGAGTTTTGATCACACCTCCCCAGTTTTCAGTCACGATCGTCAGAATGCTGATAAAAAGCCAGAATGCGCGGAGAGGGAGTTTTCTTCGAAGTAAACTTAACGGAGCTTCTCTAAAATATATCGCAAATACTTCCGGATCCCTCTAGCAGTATACTGGATCAGACTATCTGCGTGGATATTTACACTGATAGTCATGTGGCCTTTACGGCCTTGGATTCTCTCTCCCTGTGAACGACAACAGCCCTTGATTGTTGCTCATCTCTAACCGAGATGGCTGAGCAGATTGATATCAGGATTATATGGGTTTCAGGGCACAGAGATATAATGGAAAACATTGGGGCAGATGAGCTTCCTAGACCTGTCGCTATCTTATAAGCTCTACTGAACTTGGAAGACATTGTAGTGTATCTACTCTCCTTAATAC
This sequence comes from Pollenia amentaria, assembly GCA_943735925.1. Lineage (NCBI taxonomy): Eukaryota > Metazoa > Arthropoda > Insecta > Diptera > Polleniidae > Pollenia > Pollenia amentaria. The sequence goes on along the minus strand of OX031006.1, from coordinate 237,115,245 downwards.
TCGAACTTCGGCGATCGACTCTCGATATTGCTAATGACAGATGGGCCGAGAACAGTGGATGCGGTGTTGCCAAGGAAATTGTGGCCACGCATGGATGACAAGCTTTAATAAGATATTACGTGAACATTTATATTTCATAAAGATTTGTTCGTGTTGTAGCCAACATAATGTGGCCGAAGCTCCAGATCTGCGATCGGCAACCTATACCATTACATTTTGCGATTTTATGCGTTGTATACATTTTACATATGTTGTTTAATTATCTGCAATGTGTGTGCACACGTACGTTACAAAAGAGAATAAAAGAGAAAAGAGAAAACGCGGCGCCCTGATTTTGCCGATCGCAGCTCTAGATGCTCGTGTCAGTTGCTGCAAAGAAATGCTCAAGCAATACATTAGCTGTGCATTAAATGCTGCGTCTATAACATCTACAAAGGTGGTGAATCTTGAATCTATGCTTAAATTGCATTGCCAACGTTTCTCGGTGCCTAAAGCAGCCGCTGATGGATAAAAAAAACTATATTTTAAAAGTACATATATAACAAAGGATACGAAAATTGTTCAAAAAGAAATGACTAAACGCCAAATTAATTTTTTTATGGATTTACAATATGAAAAAGGGCTACTACTAGCCACTTAATAGCTAAATTGGCAACACTGCCAGGAAGTTCTCTTGTATTTTTTCCGCTGAAAAACTTTTTTTTATCGAATACAAAATGATGTGCTTGTTTTTATTTTAAACTAAAGCTAATTATTAATTTTGTTTCGCCCTTAATCGAAACTGATTAATTAAAGTGATAAAATATTAAAAGTCGTATCATATTCCCCTTGCAAAAATTTCTTTTCAAAACATCTGCCTAGTTTTTGTAGTCATAGTTCCCCTTTTTATCAATGATTTCTGTTAAATTTCTCCCCCTTATTTAAAAAATGCATAACTTTTTTTTTAAAGATAAATTTTCTAGTTTTATGGCGATAATTTGTATACACGAATTTAATGTTCTTTTTTTTTGGTACACGATACTCGTTGTTGTCCAGCTGCTGCTGCTATCGAGGGAATTTAATATCTGCTACTTATCTTTTTTATTTATTTTTAAGTTCAAAAGTGAAAACAAATATTTTAGTTTTGTTTTTTTGTTACGTACATGTGTATGTATGTGATATATTTAAATAGTTTGTAAATAATTAATGATTAGTTTGCCCTTGAAATGGCACGCAATACTATTTAACATTTAGTTTAAATAATTAATGAAATCTTAGATAACTTATGAAGATGATTTTCTTTGGAAAGTCAGCATTCACTTTTGTCGGTTCAACCAACTATTCGGCGTATTGACGACGCTTGAAATGGTCAGTAGGCTTCAGCTTTTGAGTCCCTGTAAGCGAGTAAGTTCAAATCTTTATTCAAAATACGCGAGATGTTCAATTGTTGGGTACGACGAAGAGTCGTCGAGGTTGACGGCTCTTCCGACACAGTATTGCGAACAACTCCACTTTTTTACGCAGAACGAACTGGGCGAGCATGCACAGGTTTTTTCATATTTCCTCCAAACTCTGCTCAATTGTGTACCTCTCCATGATTGAATTTGTCAAACACTTAAACAAAGAAATGCCAAATTAAGTTGGGCAAAAAACTTGACGTTAAGGTATGACACAAAATTAACATCCTGCATATTAAAATATTAAAATATTAAAATATATAAAAAAATATATTAAAATAAAAATAATTCATAAATTTAAAAAATTAATTTTGTTTTATATCATAAATAAAATGTTTTTTTTTTACCCGACTTTTTGCATATTTCTTTAGCCTATTTCGTACCGAAATGATTATTCGTTGGTTCACTGCCAAATCACTTTATTAGAAAATTAAAGCATTTGTCTTAAAAAAATATCATGTTTTTCGTTAAAAATGTTTAAGGACAATTTAAAAAAAATAATACATTTAATAGCATTTGAAATCTAATTAATAAAAGACTAAAAAACAAAAATATCTAAATTTGTCCTTAAAAATAACTAAATTAATTTCCTGCTAAATATTTCTCAAAACTTCCATAACAATTAAGATTAACATCGCTTATCACATCAGTTCTTAGTGTTGAAATAATTAAAACGAGAAGAATAATGTTTGAACACATTTAAAGTTATTTCATATCCGGTTATGTGCCATTTCCGCTTGTTATAAACGGTAAAAAGATCAGCATGAAAAGTTAAGACCACATACACTAACTCGGGCTATATTTTTGCCATTTTATTGTCAACATCAATTTCAATAAAACTATTTTTTTTTCTTATCATCATGAAGTAGACATCGACTTTGCCACTCGTGAGGTGGTAAAGTCGATGTCAAGTAGAGAAAAAAAAATTCATGTTTGTTGTAAAAATTTATTGAATTGTTTTTTATTATATACATTTTTTTTTCTTCTTATTTTTTTTTATTATTTGCTTAAAAGTATTAAACCGCAAAAGCAAATTAAAAAAATGAAAAGAAAATAATGTAAAACAGAAACTTAAGCAATTAAATTAATGCCATTTAATGCCATTAAGTCAAGAAAACATGAAAAAATCAGCCAAAATAACACCAGTAATAATAACAGTCACAATTGCTGTTAATATGGGGAGTGTGGGGAAAAAGTAATTTCTGCTATTATTAGTCCCTGATTTTAAAATAGGATATAGGGCCTAATCATGTAAAACTCAGCGCAACGCCAAAGAATAACATTGAAAGCACAAACAATGTAATAAATATTTTGTATTTTCTTGTTGCTTTCAACAGAAATTCATGTAAATTCTCAACGTCCCAAGCTATGCAGCGTTTGAAATTTTAAAACGCAATGTGAATTTCTGTAGAAAGCAACAACAAAATTATAAAATAATTATGACATTGTTTGTGCTTTCAATGTTATTCTTTGGCGTTGCGCTGCGGTTTATATGATTAGGGACTTAGTGTTATCTAGCATCGAAAAATTTTAAACGGTATTGATTATGTTATGCTTGGAAGGCCGCATGACGCATTCATTGGCCGTATACGTATACAATAAAGTCCTAAAAAATAGACATTATTATCCTTTTACGTAGATATTAAAAAAATCTGGCACCACTGCTCGAGGTTACAAAAAAGAGTGTTCGACAATAAACTGAACATTAGTTAGCCTACGGTACACACACCCAGAAACGATATTTATATTTTTAGTGTTTGTGTATTTGTACATATCCCTTAATGCAGTTCATAGTTTCACGAAAGTAATAAACATTAAACAGTACACTTCGCTTTTGCAATATTGTTCATATTTACGAATGGCAACTAATTTCCCCTCAAATATATTTTCCGTGTCCGCAATTTTTTTGTCTCTCATATTCAAAAACTATCCGGAGAACGCATTTTAAATTTTTGGGTACTCGGAAGGCCGCACGTTTTTCTTTTTCCAGGTCAAATAAACGTTTTGTTAGCATTTTTAATTTTTGTCCACATATTGTAGAATATTTCACCACAAATTTATAAGCGAAATAAGTAACACTGACACCTTTTCCTAAATGTTCCAAATCTTCTAAAATTTCTGACTATTTAAAGCTAAAAACTTATGCTTTTTGTATGCATATTTAAGAACTTATTCACGTTCAAATTATGTTTAAAGATGAATGTGGAATTCTAGTTGAATGTGAGCACTAACTAAATCGTGTATGCAAGACATTTTGATTGACATTTGAACACAATTTTAAAGCAAGCAGCTAGAAAAACTCCCCAATTATTATACAGTTGAATCAAAATTTATCCACCACCGCACAGTGTGACTTTTGTGGGCGTAGCCCGCCCACTTTTTTGGCCACCACCCATATAAGGTGTATTTTGAAAATACCATAATTTCTAATTTAATAGTACTTATTATGGCGGAAAGAAATAAAAATAATTTTAATTTCACTAAATTTTTAGATACACACAAATGCCTTTAATTAGTAGTTGTTTTGAGATGATTAATTATTTTAATGTTCTTTAGTGCTATTTTGCATTGATGAAGGAATGGGCCAACAAAAAATTTTAGCAACGCTTTTCTGTAGTATTGTTGTTGTCGCTTGGCAATTTGCACGACCACAACACGAATACCCTGTGTGTGTATTGTATATATTTTTTTTTGGGCTGTGTTTATATATTTTTTTTAGTAAAAATATTTTTGTTGTTTTTTTTACCATCCAAAATGGCACTGAGCACAACTGAAACGAATATAAATGTGCTGAACCGAGCACAACGAAGTTTGTGGTTTTTTTACGAGGAACAGATCGCAAGGAAATGTTCTTTTTTATTTTGAGTTGGATTAGTACAGTATTTATATTGTGTACAAAGATCACAAACAAAGAAATGTTTTTTAAGGTATTTACTATACAAACACTATTAGCGTTTGCGTTTTCAATATTTATACCGTACCGAACACTAAAGAACATTTTATAATATTTATTTTCGAACACTGATAAATAAAAAGCAATTTTGGAAAAACTCTGAGTAGAGATGCACCCAATTCACACGGTGAAATAATCAAGAATTTTTACATCATCCACAACCAGGGGTGAATGAGGGTATAATTAGTTTTTCATTGCGAGTGAAACTTTTTTAAAATACATCTAATACCCCAAAAAGTATATATATTCCGCGTCCTTGACTAATTCTAAGTTGATTGAACCATAATCTGTCTGTCTGTTGAAATCACGCTCAAATGCCACAAAAGAACAGAACATTCCTGGTTCCACATTGCTTTTAGTTCTTCTAAGCAGTTTTGGATTAAAATCCAACACAACCGGTTCAGTTGGAAAGAAATTATGGATCCCAATGTGAAACATCCTCCCTAAAAATTTATATTTTTGATACAAAAGCTGACATAAATTGGTGACGGAATGCACCGACTCTCATATGACAACTAAATTTTGTATATAAAGCCAACTAAAGGAAAACACTTTAGTACGGCTTGAACCGTAACGAACAAAGCTATTGAAGTAAAATTTGGTCATTGCCAGTAACATAAGACTACAAATCATTCTACCGAATTTTGTGGTGATCGGTCTATAATTTTCAAAATGTCTACTATAAAACCTACTCCTACAAATCACGTTAATACGCCTACATACAACCATTTCAGTTTTATATACATACCTAGAAAAAATCATAAATGTTTGTCATGATCAGTCTATAATTTAATATATAAAGCTCACTACTAAAATGTTCTTACTCTGGGTGGAGCCTGTCAAAGATTTGGCACAGGAGAATATAGCACTTTTGCTTGTTTTTATTTACCTTTAAAAGAATCTTCTAAAAACCTTTTCCATTTATACCAGGATGTTTTAAAATTGATAAATGTAAAGGGGAATACAAAAATCATGATGTGTTTTTTACCCCTCTTTCTTCTCCACCCCGCTTGTCCACCAAAAAATAGTCATGATGCTTAGTCATTATTTGAAATCACAATGTGATTTCGCTTGTGTTTAAAATTTTGCTTGAACAGCAAAAAAATTCGTCTTGTTCAAATCAAGTTCAAAGTCCTCAGATAAAATCGTTTACTCCTACCCAATAAAAATGGTCTAAACAAACATTAAATTAAGCAAACGAATACCAACAGCCAAAGGTGCTAATATATGTTGACTTACTAAACGATCAACAGTACAAGTAATGACCATCCAGACAACAAACCAACAGTTCTCATCTTTCAACCACCACCAACCAAACATCTTCTGTCCAGCTCAAACCCTACACCGAAGGCCCCAACGGAAACAGTGAAACTAAAAATTATTAGTGGAAAATGGCAATTTACTTTAAAAATGAAACCTTCATCTTAACGCTGTCGATGTTTTGGTAGTAGACGACAAGTTGTTTCAGTTGTTAATTTTAATCAACATTTTTTTCAGTCAAAAATTAAGCAAAAGAAAAATAAAACATAAAATATTTACTCTTACAACTTAAATATCCTGTTGTAGTTAAGCTTTATATTGTTCATGTTCCAAGGAAATTAAGCAAAAATCGACGACTAGAAAAAACTCCTTTTTCCTTTTTTTTTTTTTTTTTTGTTCATCATTATTGTTCATGCTGGCCGGAGAAATTTGCAGCTGGTTGCTGTTGTTGCTGGAATTTTAAATGCTGTTAATGTCGCCCCTTTGCTCCGAAGTGCATCATGCTAATTAATTGTTACCACAGTGCAACTTGGTGTTGCTATTATTCGCGTATTCCCGGTGTTCTTCGAGCGCACGTTAAATAAGTATATGGTTCCATGTTCATACAGATCCTGTGTGCAACATTGTATTGAGTTTTTGTTAAGTGCTACAATTTGTTCTTTTCAACACTATTTTGTTGGGGAATAAATTTAATACCTACCATTAAAATTGCAAAAAAACGGAGGCATACACAAACACACACACACACACACACACACACTCACAACTCATTATCTACAAGGTGAGGAATTTTAGATTTGCTCATTTTCCATTTTGGCTATTTACTTTTGTAAGTAAGTGTTTAGGTTGTTAAGAAATTTTGTCGCATGAGAAAATGTGCTCAATTTAGATCAGCTACTGGTGAATATTAATAAAATTACATACATTTTGAACTAATTGGCCCTAAGACCTTCATTGGCTAATTTCAAGAGATCTTTTTTGCAATATTTAGATGAATGTTGCTATTTTTTGTTTTATTAAGAAGATTATAAATCAACAGCTGTAAGTTGGTTTTTTTAAAGTAATAAAAATAGATTCTCTATAAGTACACTTAAAATATTATGTAGGTAAATCCCACAGAGAAATTATTTAAAACAAATAAAAATTTATTTAAAAAACAGATCATTTACATTTCATTTTAAATAAATGAATTTTACATAAATTTTTGAATTTGTTTTATTTAACAAAATAGGGCGTGTGTGAATCGGTAGCAAAGTACTAATGAAAGTAAAATTTTGACACTGTTGAGGTGAATAAGGGGGCTAGTATAAATTTTGACATTAGCTTAGAAATTTTTGACAACCACACAATTATTATAGACACACTCCCAGGTTGTGCAGTTCAAAGTCACCTCTAAGCCGCAGCCAAATATAAATTTTGAGTTGAAGTCGCCACCGGTTCGGAAGGCATATTTAAACGTATTTTGTAGGTCAAACTCGACTATTTAGCCGTGTTGCATATTTATAAAAGCCATTATAAGATCAAAAATAGTTACATATTTAATTTTATTTATTAATATCGTTTTTCTTATTATAATTTGTGCATGTTGCCATGCACCATCATAGTCTAATAAAAGTAAAATTCTTGTTTTTTAAATAAATTTAAAATTCAGCAATAGACTACAGAACGCTAATTACATTTACATTACAAGCATTTTGTTATATTGCCAAGGCACAATCTTATGTAAGTGTAATTGGAAGAAACCAATTACAATAATATGGAAATATATTCGATTGAGAGGTTATCTAAATAAACAAACTAGATAAATAATTATTGTGAGATCATTAATCCCATCAGCAATATATTATGATATAGGTAACCTAAAAAACGCGCAATTCGCGAAGATTTAAAAAAATGAAAATCGACAAAAAACGTTCCAAATTAAAAAAAATCCAAAAATTTTGAAAAAGCCAAATGTGCAACCTCCAAAAACCTGGTAGCAAATCGAATTAAAAGTAAGCGCGAATTCTAAAAATTGGTTTATAAATTATGGAGTAGCTCAAAAATAAAATTTCCGGACAGACAAATTGTCCGTCTAATTTCCAAAAGTTTTTGTAAGTACAATCTGTTGACACGCCCTATTCAAATGCAAAAAAAATCGGTTCACACGTGACGGAGTTATGCGGTAACAAACATTAAAAAAGCAACATACAACCGAATCGAAACCCTCCTTCTTTTTTAAAGTTGGGTTAAAATATATTTATATTAATAACAAATACATATGTATATTTAAAATAATAAAAAATTGTACTATATAATTTTTTCATTTTGAATAACTAATTCTTTTGCCAGGTGATCCACTACCGGCTACTTTTTGCTGAACCGCCGCCGCCAAAAAATTTGCCGACTTAGACTTCTGTTAAGAAATGTCAGCAAACAATTGTTCTTTTCTTTATGTTAAAATTTTACTTTGTCAAAACTGTTAGTCTACATTCACACGTTTCATCTTTTTATGTTCAACTCTTGTGTTTTAAAGAGAGGGAAGCAAGAAGAAAAGGAGTTGGTACGGAGATGCCTGTACTTGGGCAGTACGCTTTGTGTTCTTAGTCGTAGGTATATGCACAACAATGGCTGCATGTCAATTTCTTTCTTTTCTTTTTCTCTTTAGTTCGCTTTGAATTAAAGTGTTGTTGTTTTGAAGCAAAAAAAGTTGAAACCGGTTTCTGCGTGTGAACATAATGGTATCATCAAAAGAGAATTGAACAGAAGTTGAGCATCAAAAGATGAAACGTGTAAATTGAGACTTACAATTTCACACAGCACAAACATGAAATTTTTCTACTCCAGACAAATTTTATTTCACCATAGAACTTTGCTACCGTTTCACACACACACATATTCCGTAAAATGTAACAGTTATTGCTTTGAAAAAATATAATTTAACTGACAAAAAATCAAACTACATTACAATATTAGTACGGAAAAACAGTATTTTTTGGTAGTTTGTTTTTTGAATAACAAACATAAATGTTAAAAAATAAATTTATTCGTTAAATAACTATATTTTAAATAAATTTTAACAGTACGGATTTAATAACCTACAATCAGTTACTGAAATAATTTTATGAGTGTATGGGATAAATAAATTATTTATCTAAATTATTTAAAAGAGGTTTTGGTTTTAAAAAATGTTAACTGCAATAATATAATAATTAAACAAAAAATAGCAAAGAAAAAATTAAAGTTGTTATACACAAAATTCGAAAGTTTAAATTCGAAAAAATAAGAGTTTTCCTAAAGGTCTATTGGAGAAGGGAGTTAGGCTTAAGCTGGTCTCCTATTTGGGGATGATAAGGGAATGGGTTCTGGACGGGACTCAAAGGGCTAAAGTTGACTGCAGAGTTTCTCGAACGTTATGAGCTGTGCCCAGGAAGACCGGTTCCATTAACTTGTAGGCATTGGTAAGGTCAGCGTTAGAATCCTTTGATTTATTATCACCGGCTACTGCCTGATAGACAGGAGGGTGGTATTAGTGGGGTCTTCTTCTTCATAGTTATGTATGTTGTGCGATAACACGACATAAGCACATTCTATGTTGGCTTCAGATCAGCAGGCAAAGATATCTGGGTAGTATGTTCGTGAATGAATTGGGATACGTTATGGAAATGACCTGGCGTTATAACAGACGGATGGGGACTGGGCTTTTGTGCTGTGTAGAGTTGTTTTTTTTTTTTGGTTTAATGGAAGTTTCCACTATTTCTTGTACCTTCCCTTTTCTTCTAATCTCCTTATTTCTTGACTTCTCTTGGAGTCACAAGAGATTATACCGATCCCTTTTTGCGAAATCATGATGAAATTAATGATCGTCAGCCCCAAAACACGAATTTTACCAGAGAAGGTTTTGCTAATTATTTTAAAAGCTGTCCGAAAAATCAAAAATATGGCTAAAATTAAGAATTCTGGATTGTTTTTAATTTCTGTAATACCCGAGGTATAATACTTGGCTAACCTTTGGAGGCCCTTCTAATATGTCTATTGAACACAAATCCTAAACTCAAACTCGAACCTAATCCTTAATAAGCACATGGAATTTTATTTCCATCGGAATCACCGTTTGCAAAATCCATGGTTATTTCCATTTTTTTTCCAAATATCTACCACTGTGTGTGGCTTGCGGTCAATTGATATAACAAAAAATTTAAAACCTTATGTTTATGTCGTCATAAATAATTTTGATATTTTGTTAATTGAAAGACATGGATAGGTCCATAAAATTTTAATTTCAATCATAAAAGGCTATTTTTCAAAATGTCGCTTACGATCATTTTGCAAAAAGGGGTCGATATTGGTCTCTGGATGAGAGTGTGAAGTATAAATTCACACTAGCCTTTCTACGTAGCTAACTTAAGGTCTATTTACACTCAATCGTTCCGTGTTATAACCGTTTCCGTTCAGGATCAATGAAAATCGCATGCTAGTTAACGCGCATCCGTTGTTCGTCCGGTGGTTGCACCGAATGAAAATGACTTGTTTTACAGATGGTTCGATTAGTTATCCATGTCAAACACAAATTGTACATATCTACACATTTTAAATAATAGCAAGATTAAAAAACAATGCCTGGTAACCTTTTTAATTCAAGAAAGCAAAAACGTGGTACAAAACGAGAACGTCAAGATTAGTAAATGGTTCTTTTGGAGTTACTACCATGGGATGTGTTCGGATGAAATTAGGAATCTGTTTCCGGAAACCCATATGTTTGTTGGAAATACACGTTTTCCGCAAGAGCTTATCCTTTTGTGGTCGATTGGCCGACTAATCGTACAAAGCATTACAGGAAAAATTTGTTTTTGGCCGGACTGTTCGTATGTGGAACAACTTTCCTGGTGAAGTCTTTCCTCTCACTTTCAACATGAATAAGTTCAAGTCGAATGTTCCCAAACACTACTCCCTCTATCCTCCTTCCCATAACATATTTTCCTAGTTCCAACACAATGCATTGCATTTGTGGGGGTTATTCCCTGAGTGCTGGTCCTAACCAAGAAAAATATAATGTACACAAGTACCATCGAAATTCAGACATAAATAGAAAATGTAAAAACATAAAATTTATTTTTTTTAAATATGTATATTAAAAAAAACAAAAAAACTCAACAAATAAAATTTTAGCTATTTATTATGGACCTCCTCTCCTCAGTTAATTGTACTGTATTTTGAACCAAAAAATGTACCCCCATATGCATAAAAAATATTGTGGGCTTATAGCAGTTTTATCAGCCATGTCACAGAGTACAATTCCGTTCGGAAACGGAATTCATTGCGTATTTTGGTGCTTCAGAAAATTACGAAAAAACTTTGCGGAATGAAAGCATTTTTGTTTTCATGAATGGTATGGGAGTTTTCTGTATCTCAAATACCAAAAAACTATCAAAATATACTTTCTATCAATAAACAAATATGTTTTCTTCAATTCCGAACGGAATCATTCCGAACGGAATTGTACTCTGTGACATGGCTGTATGAAACGAATTTTCTACGAAAATTTGTTTAATAAATCTTTCATTAATCAAAAATATTTTTTATGAATATGGGAGTGTTAGACTGTAATTTAGAAATGGATTTTAAAATCGCTTTAAATATATTACCCCTATTAAAAACGATAATATGAAAATCGATCGATTTTCATCACATATTTTGATATCAATTATTTCCGCAAAAAAAATTATGTAGAATTTAAAAACCATATGATTTTATGAAAATGGTCAAAATACTTTTTATGGCTTGGCCATGTGGTTGCTTTTTTCTTTTCAAAATTCAAAAATAATAATTATTTACGGGTCATGAAAATAAGTACAGCTTTGTGATCGGCATTGATGGGTTTTCAAAATTTTAAAAATGGATCTTTTTCACATTTTTCCTGCTTTTTAGGTTATTAGGAACTCGTTTCCAAAGACTTGTGTTTATTTACAAATTTTTCGAAATGCTTGTTTCTTAAATATAATTTAAATTATAATCTCGTCTTTTATTTAATATTCACTTAATTTTTTTTTCTTTCGCCATATTAAAATAAACTGCTCATAGAAAAATTACTTTTGTTTGTTTAAATAAATTTCTAAAAAAGCCCCCCTCCCCCTCTCCAAACGGTAAGGCTGGATCCGCGCCTGGTTGCCGAATACCACTTGATAGTGTTATAGGATATTCCGAATTTACCTTGTTAGGCGCAAAATGTTAGGCACCAATTCCCTATAAATTTGATGTTGTTTTTAGTGGCACCTGTGATGTGTTTGTTGCGTGTTAATACGAGTATTTGGATTATAAGAAAAAAAATTAATCTAGATTTTTTAAATTTCGAAATACCACGAAATCAACCAATTATTTCCACCGAATTTCAATAAGAACTTTAGCACTTCAACCATATTTTTAAAAATATGTAATTTATAACACCCTTCTCAAACACCTCCCAAGTTCCTTTTCAAAACCATTTATTTTCAAATTACATGCGAAGTATTTTTTTTCTAATTAAATCTATGCTATTTTTATTTTTTCACTTGTACAAATATAATTAACATTTGCAAACAAAAAAAAAAAAACTTTTTGTAAAATGTTTCCCCTTGTAATAATTCTTCTATTTTTACTATTAATCCGCAAATGCTAGAAACTCCTGCTTAAAAATGAAGACGATGATGGTGGTGATGACGATGATGATGACGTTGGTCGCCTGAAGATGGTGGGTTGCTAAGGAATGTGGCAAGTTTCTAAGGAGAAGGCCTGCATGTATGCAAATTGTTTTTTTTTTTACTTTTTTGTTGTTGTTGTTGTAGTTTCTGTTTTCAAATAAAAGCAACAACAACTATAAACAAGTCATCAATATACATTTTTTTGTTTTACCAACATCTCGAGGAGCACTACAACATTTTCATACAAACTCTTACAATCGAACAAACATTCGCAACCTGCAACATTGTTTTGCAATACATATTTCTTTTTTTTATTTGTTGTTGTCAAACAGCATTCAGGCACGATTCTGGGAAATGTTTCTTTCTACTTTTTGCAAAATTTTTAAAATTTTTTGCTAGAAAAATAAAGTAACATTACAATAAAGTTTTTGTTCGATTGCTTTTAGTTTTGCTCAGTGTTGTTTGAGTTGGGGATTATTCCCAAATTGGGGTTGAGGAATTCTTTTGGGGGTCTCTAACAATTTGGAAATATTTTGGGGATGTCAATTTGACATTATTTTTCAGATTAAATTGCCTCTTTTATTGCCATTTACTTCTTAATAACACTGTACAACAAAATCAAATTTTTTTCAAAATAACAAAGTTCTGATTCTTTTAGAAGGGACTAAAAAATGATATACATGTATCGGTGTTTTAAAAGTTTGCATCGCAAACTCTTTTAACGGCCTATTTAAAGTTGCACCCTTGTGTAGTAAAAAAACGTAGAAAATCGTGTGATACTTAGGTTTTTGGTATAAAGAGTCTTCAGAAGATTTATTCAGAACATTGCAAGCAACATTTTGTTTCTATATATTAACCCTCTAACTCTTCTGGAAATAGGTCTTTTCGCAATTTTTTTTTTGAAAAAAAAAACACAAAAATTACCTTTAAAACAGGAATATTTGAAGTTGAATTATCTGCGAAAATATTTGCCATGAATATCTACTTTTAGTCTCCGACCACAATTAAGTCGAAATTTTAACTGGAATACCAAAAATAACCAAAAACTTAAAAGATGGTTTGAAGGTGATTTTTGTTTTTTTTTAAATTGCCAAAAAAACCCCCATTTCCAGAAGAGTTAGAGGGTTAATGTATACCAACAAAAGTTGCTAGTAATGTTCTGAATAAATCTTCTGAAGACTCTATATACCAAAAACCTAAGTATCACACGATATTCTACGTTCTTTTACTACACAAGGGTGCAACTTTAAATATACCGTAAAATGAGTTTCAGATGTAAACTTTTAAAACGCTGATACACGTAAATCTTTGTTTAGTTTCCTCTACAAGACTCTGCTTTGCTTTTAAATTTTTAGACTCGTCAAATTTGTTCGTCACGTGACAAAATATTGCAGAATAATAATTTTGGGAAACGTTCGAGCTAATTTTTTCTATCGTTAGAGTATTCAGGATTCCCCGAGTTTTAAATATGTTTAACATTTTCTTAAGTTTTTGTCGATCTTTCCGTCCTGGATCGCCACAGATCGTTAGTTTTAAAATGTTTGCCAAATTAAGATGTTCTCTTGGCTTCGAACTTTCAGTGTTGATAATTTGTTTTAAATAAATAAAAATGCTATTATTACGAGCTCAAGGTCAGTAGTGAAAATAAATTTTCACTCAACAATGAATTTCAGTGTATTTGTCAAAAATAAAAATTGGGAGTTTAGCAAGTCATAAGGAAGTCCTTTTAATAATAAATTTTGTATTCCCAAAAACGACTTTTGATAAATTTTATTTTTATAAATAGAATCTGGGAATTTTTGTTCCCATATTGAGTGTCATTTTTATTAAACATTTTTTTTGTATTCCCAAAAATAACTTTTGTTAAATTTTATTTTTATAAATAGAATCTGGGAATTTTAATTCTCATGTTGAGCTTAATTTTTACGATACCTTTTTTTAATATTAATTCGAATGTGTATTCCAAGTCAAATTACAATTTAAAACGCTTTTATACTTTAATAGTCTTATTCCTTCAATATTTTTATTTGTTGCCGATATTTCAATACTCTTTGAGTATCATCATCTGGGCTTGTTAAAAATAATTTATATTGAACAAACGACTTCAAAATTACTGTTTTTTCCTTAGCAGCGTCTGTTATTAAACTGATGGTCTAATATAAACAACTTTAATTAATTTTCTTCAAATACTAGGATTTTTGTTCGAAGCAGTGGAAACCTAGATCCAGTATTGACAAACGAATATAAGGTGTATTTTTAGCTTCTCGAAAACTCTAAGATGTGTTATCATATTTACCATTCTAAAGCTTTGCCTTGTTTTCGTTAATTTCGATATTTATAAACTGACATTACGTATTATTTCATATAACACAACTTTTTATTTAGATATGAAACTTTGCGAAGAAATTTCGAGAATTTCAAAAATATATTTCCGGGATTTTTTATTGCCCGAATAGAAACCCTACATGGGCCTTATTATTTTTTTATATTTGAGGTTTATGCTTTCTTACTAAAACTATCTTGGGTGATATCGGGGACCCACTGAATTTTATCATACTATAAAAAAGCTAAAAGGAAATCCCTGTTCAACACAGTTACATTATTTCTGTGGTAAAAAGGAAAAACTGCTTAAGTAGACTTAATGAAAATTTGAGCTTATTGCACATTTGTAATTTCAATGTTTAAAAGTACCCATTGACAAAGTTTCTATTACTTTGTACTATTTTTTAAGAAGTTATAGCGAAAGTAGTTTTTGCTTACTTATTTCCAAAGTGCAACCAAATTTGGAATAAAAGCTAAAGGCCCTAATCATGAAAAACGCAACGCAACGCCAAAGAATTACATTGAAAGCACAAACAATGTCTTTGTTGTTGCTTTCTACAGAAATTCACATTGTGTTTTAAAATTTCAAACGCTGCACAGAGGAGTATTTGGCCTGAAAAGCTCGCCAAAAAGGCAAAACGGAATTTTAAGAAATCTTAAGAACTAAGTACGTAGCTCGACAGACAACAATATTTTACATTATATTGTAAATTTTGAAGACTTTTAGTTGCGATTTGTAGCTCTGAGACCCTGCTAAAGTCAGGAAAGTGAAGAAAATGATATGAGATTTAAATGTTTTTTTTCGGTTTCTGGATGTTTATATGATATTTTTTATGCGGCTAAACGAATAAAGGTTTAACAAAGATTATTTTTTTCGCTGAAAGGTTTGATCAAAAGTTATTTAAAAAAGAAAAAAAATTTAAAATATGTTGAATATTCATGTTGAAACAATTCGTTCAAAAGCTAAAAAAAAAAAACAAATTATACACTTTTTTTTTTGCAAAAAAAGGAAAAGAAGAGGTTTTTAAAAGTGAGGTTAGCATGTCTACGAATTATGTTTGATACCACAATAAAATTTTGAATCTCTAATTTTAGAAACCAAAAAAAAGTGTGCGCAAGTTTGCGCCATTATTTTTGACGATTTTTTTGAAATTTTCACATTTCTTCTATTTTTGCTCATCGGGCACTTTTTCTTATACCTTTATATCGTCATAAACTTTTATGTATTTTGAATTATTGATTTCAACTGTTATTCACATCACTTTTAACACTTCACAATATTAATATCTGCCTATATGTAATTATAAATTGCAAAAATTCTTAATTATCGATAATAGTTTTAAGGGAATGTCCCACACATCCCCATAAAAGATATTTTTATATACCTGTTCTACAAAACATTATTTGTTAAAAAAATAAATATATGTACGTACCTAATAAAATAATTATTAACCTTTATGTCAACAGCTACATACCTGGGTATGCATATGAAAAAAATTAAAATAAAATAATATTGCATGTATTAAATAATATAAAATAAATATAATGAAGCCTTTTTTCATAAAAAAAATACTGTTTTATAAGAGCCTTACAATATTCAAATTTATTTTTTTAATTAGACTGTAAATCATATGTATGTATGTACATACAGTCTGTCAAGAATGAGTTTAAACCTTTAAAATCAACATTTGTTAATTGAGTTTTGCGATTTATACCAACTTTTATTCCTTAGGAATGTTGCTTTTAGAAAAATCTTAAAAATTTAAACTTTTTGGTTCTTAAATTTTTTTATTGCATTTTGAAAACAAAAAATTTGACGCATTTTGCATGTAAATTTATTTTTTTCGCCATTAAATTTTTAATAACTCCAAAATAGTAATAGATATAAAATAAATGTGTATGGTTAGTTTAAGCAGAATACGTTTTCAAGTTATGGCAAAATATAAAAGGCAACCCAACGATTTAGGGGGTGAAGTATGCCACGCCTTTAAAAGAAAATCCTTACGTACTAGAGAAAAACGGAAAACAGATTTGAACTAAGGGCATCAAAATCCATATAGTCCACATACTTTTATTTCTAGGGTAGAGAAAAATTTTTTTGTTGCGCAGTGTACTTTTGTTGCGCAGTGTAATTTTTTCAAAATCTGCCACTAGACTTTTTATATCATACTACACCTAAAACTGTCAAAAAACTAAAACTTTTAATTCAAAAAACACGTTTAATAATTTTGGCCAGCTTTTCAGGCCAAATACTGCTGCATAGATTGTGGCGTTGAAAATTTAAAAAACGGTACATTAATTTCTCTGGAACGCAACAACAAAATTACAAAATATTTATGACATTGTTTGTGCTTTCAATGTAATTCTTTGGCGTTGCGTTTTTCATGGCTTGGCGTTGCGTTGCGTTTTACTTTTCGACCTATGACTTTAGTAGTATTAAGGTGTAAAAACTTAAAAAACTATAACCGAAGAGAAGTGAAGATTTTATTAGAATAAAAATATATTTTGAAAAAAAAACATTTAAAGTTTAAAATTGCTTTCCTGCAAAACTAAAAAAAATAGACTTAAGCACTTTTTCCTTATTGCCACAGATTTATTTGCCTTAGCGGATTTGTTTGACTTACCATCTACATACACATATACATTTATTGCTTATCTTAAGTAGAAACAATTGACTTGCAGTCATTGTAAGATATTACAAGTATCGGCTTATTTTTTTTTTTTTTCTTTCGAACAAAATCTTTCTTCAAGGCTTCATTATTATCATGCAAAATTTATGAATTCCCTAGAAAAATGTAAAAGCTAATAACTTTGTAAATGATCTTTAAGCGGTAAAGCAAATAAAAAAATGCAATGCCCGGCATTAGTATATGCAATATATTGTTGCAAGAATTCATTCAATTGATTCGAAGGCTACTTCTGACGTTGGCGTATTGTATGAATGATGACGATGACTAAGTAACTATTAAAGAAAAATATATTTATGGATTTAACTTAAAAAGTTCATCATGTATTTGACATTTACAACTGTCGAACTTTCTCTCATTTGAACACATTTGCTGTTGCATGTCTGTCATTTTTGTTACTTATTTGCTGCATACTTAGTTTCATATAACAATGAAGATTAATATGTATTTTTATTTTGCTAAAAAAAACTTCCATTAGCAGGGTTAGTTAAAAGGTGAATTGGTTTTTACATGCAATTATAAAATCTATAAAAAAGAAAAATTCTCATAGAGGCTTAAGATCATTTACAATAGTCATTTGTTAAACAGATTATGGGAAAAGAAAATTGAATACCAAAATTTAAATTTGGCGAAAGAAAAAACGAATTGAGGATAAAGCTAAATGTGAAGCTAATAGATCAGGCTTTTCTATATCCTTTGCCTACAAAACCTAGAATGATATACTAGGAAAGTTGTTTAAGCAATTATCTTAAAGAATTAACTTCTTCATATTTCCAAAAAATTTTGCAAAATTAGTATTATTGCATAAACAGTGTAACTTCGGTTTAACGAACTTCGTTATAACGAAAAACTCAATACATGTTGCAAAGTTTTTCATACCAAAATGATCTTTAGCTATAAAGCCTAGTACTCTGTTCCAATTTGTGAAAAATGTTCAGCAACCTCTATTATTTCATGCGAAAAATTTGACATGTATCAATGTTACCTATCTCGAGAGTTTGCACAATTTGATGTTTTTAATCTTTCAAGGTATGTGACATTGTTTTGCATATGTTTACAAAACCCACATGTATATTACTAAAAAGTATTTTTTTTAATAAAAAATTAAGGAAAAATTAGAGTAAATATTGATGAAAAACTGTTACCGGTTGTGTTATTTCTGTTTTGCAGTTCTCATTTTAATATCTAGTTTAAACTTTATTCATTTGCTTAAAATTCCACGTGAAATAAGTGAAGCTTATATTATTTCGCAGTGGTAAAAAAATGTTGACAGAAACATTTCGCAACTTTTTCACAAATTAAACAGAGTACAACTCTATCAACATTTTTTCATAGAAATTCCGCACAAGTTTTTTTCATATGGGTTTTGACAGCATTTCACGTGAAATGTTGAACAGAGTACTAGGCTTAACGAAGAAATTCCGATACAACAAGCGAAAATTGTACTTCAAAGTTATAAATAACAAAAAAGAAAATATTTAATAATTTTCCGCTTTTTAACTGTCAGTGGTAGGGCTGTAAAATGTGGCAATTTTTTAATGCTTTTGGCGAAGAAAATTTACTTTTGGCGATATGGTGATTGTTTTGGCGAAATTGGAAACTGTTGGCGGTATACGGAATGCAATTTTTTTTTTCTTTTTGGAAAGGTTGTTGTTTTTAAATGTTACCGTTGATTTCTTAAATTTTTTGCTTATAAATAATTTTAATGTTATTGTTATATTATTAATATGGTTACATTGTAAAGAATGTGTTTATTGCATTTTTTTTTAAATAAAGTGCAATCTTTTGGTGGGCTGCGATTTTATATAACAAACACTACCGATCAAGGTCATTTATTATATGATAATCATGTATTTATAAAAAATATATGTAGTCTATAGAGAGGTTATAACAACATAATTCATCAACAAAATGACTACTAATGGAGATAATATAAAAGGCTTTGTTATAAACATTGAGATTAGGGAACTTATGTTATACATACATATGCATTTTTTTCATTTAGAAAACATAATCAATTATTTTAAAATACATATATACATGAGTAAAAATAAATATTAAATTTAAATATATGTCAACTTTATAATATATATATAACTTAATCATAAAAGGATACTAACTCAAAATTTTTTTACATTTTTGGAAAAATCGTCACTAAATTTCATATGCCTTAAATATAAAATTAAAAATTTTCCTGCTCTATTGAGAACTGTTTAATTTTGAGTTAATACCCTCTTTATGATCAAGTGCGATATGTTTTTTAACATTAAATAAATACATATCTATATTTAAAAAGGTTTTAACCCAGAGGTTTGAATGGTTTATATTAGAAATAACGGTACAAATAAGTTATTTTTAGATTGCAATCGATTTTGTCAACTGCTGGCCCATACTAATTGTTATTATACATAATATTATAAATAATGTATAAAAATAATTAGTATTGACTTTAGCGTACTGAATCCAAATCTGTTCACAGATTGATTCCATCATGTCTAGTTTTTACATTTTATCATAACTTGAGAACACAATTTGTTCGATTTTGATTTAAACACTTACAATTCATTAGAAATTATGGGGGTTGTTTTCTAAATCACTTCACCTTGCGTTTAGAAATTTTTCATATACAATTTTATGGAATTTTTAAAAATGTGTATGCAAACATTTTTCAAGTGAGGTAGATAGTAACCCCCTATATTTCCTTTCAGTCACCAAAATAAATATATGTATATATATATATATATGTTCCCGAAGATCCTATAAGGAGCATAGGGCCCCAAAATAAATAGTGATTTTTTATTATTTTCAACTGTGTCGGAGTGATTAGGAAATTAGTGGCGATAAATTTTAATTTTAATGCAAAATTAGTACTTTTTTTGTTTTAAAATATTCATAAAAAAGCCATAAGCCATGTAAATTGAAGACACCCATATTAACAGACAGAACAAAACTGGACCATACAAAAAAAAAAAAAAAAAAAAAATTAGATAGAAAAAAGCTAAAAACGGATTTCATTTTTATTAAAAACTACTTTTTGTTTTGCCGCTTAGTGTTATTTAATCTACATATTTTTTCCAGTTTTGTAAATAACACTGCGGAACAGCCATTTTGCGGCCGGGAACTTTGTGTAATTTTTTTACTAATTTGAGGTCGCTGATTCCAAATCTAACCTTCATTTTTCTCTATCAGCTCCAGTTTTAGTGATATACCTTTATGTCCAAAATTAAGGTACTTTCAGCACATATATTGAAATAACATGAAAATGGTGCATCATATTCCCTTAAGAAAAAAAAACCGAAATTCGCTAACAATATTATCTTTAAGACGTACTAACATTGTTTTAAATTTGGCCAGTAATTTCAGAGATATTGTTGAAGTTTTTAAAAAAACAAATAAAAATTTAAGAATAAAAAACTTTTTTTGTTCTTTAAAAATTCATAAAAAATAAATGTGCAACAAAAATCACAGTTTGGGTCTAAAAGCATTTAGTTCAACATATTTCGAATGAAATAAGCTTTATTTCATTGCAATCGGTGCACAACTTTTGATTGTGTTTTTTTCTTAAGGGAATATGATGCACCATTTTCATGTTATTTCAATATTTGTGCTGAAAGTACCTTAATTTTGAACATAACGGTATATCTCTAAAACTGGAGCTGATAGAGAAAAATGAAGGTTAGATTTGGAATCAGCGACCTCAAATTAGTAAAAAAATTACACAAAGTTCCCGGCCGCACAAAAGAAGTTCAATTTTGTTCCGCAGTGTAATCAAAAGAAAAATTTAATACCTTTTGACATTTATTTAAAACTTATCAAGATGTTAACACTCATCATATTTAAAAACAAAATGCGTGTAAAAAACTATGGAAAAATCTGTTAAAAAAAAAATTACAAATAAATACAATAAGTAATAAGTTTAAATTTTTTATTTCTTTATGCGCTCAGATACGAAAAATTAAGAACGAAAAGAAAAATGGAAAAAACCCATTTCGATGTAAAAGTGGTACAATAAACCACTTTAAACCAGGTCATCTTCATCATCATCTTGGTAGATCGAAATTTGCTTTTTGAATGAATGATTATCTATTTTAATTGATTTACATGTTCTTCCTAACTTCTGTTTATTCGTACTTTTTGTCAAGAATTCTTCTTGAAATCCAAAGTACATTTTTTGTTTATCATGTTTTTTGTCTTTCTTTTTTCTTGTTGACCTTTTTCAGCACAACTTGAAGGACAAATGTAAACATAGCTCGTGCCTTAGCTGTTAACAATAATTAGTATTGTGGTTATTTTATTGAACTGTTAATGGTTTTAATCCAAATTTATACATTATATTTATATACAGTATATATATATTCAGTACTGTGATATAAGACACCGTTCCTGTTATACTGTCTTATCTACAGAATACAATCAAATCAAAGTCAATCACACCACTAAATTTCGGGAAAATTGAGTCGTAATTTATCATAGGCCTCGTATAAAACCCAATCTCGGAAAACACATTCAGTATGCCTTAAACCGTAAATAAAAATAATAATATTGTTGTAAAATTTGCCTATAACAGTTGGATAAGACTAGGAATATATTTCGTGAAAATCGGTCTATAATTTACCATATGCCCTATATAAAGCCCATTCTCGAAAATCAGCTTAATAATCTTAATAATAACTGCACCAAATATTGATACTTTGATGAAATTTTGTTAGATAAAATACCTTAAGACACGAGTCCAGCATACAATAGAGTTACTAGAATTTAAAACGGCTTTTGTTAAAAATTTCCTGGGAATACCGCAATTAATTCCAGTGAAAGTTGCAACTGAAAACAATTAAATATCCCGGGAAAAAACTCTCATTGAGAGCTATATGGTATTGAAAATCGGCAAAGCAGAATAAGCAAAATCTTTCTTGTTTTTCAAATCAATTCCTCCTACTTCTTTTTTATTTCATCAAAATCCCTGGTATTTAACCAGCTGTCCAATTTATTATCTATTAGAATAATAATTTGCAATAATCTTGTTAATAAATGTATTTGTTGTTCTTGTCACTGTTTACAAACAATAACAGACAAGAACATTCATTAACAATTGAAAACTTAATTGTTTTGGAATTTCAAATGTGACACACTTTCGATAATACGAAGTGAATGAAGTGCCCAAATATGGCACGTTGACAAGTGTGTGAGTGAGTGTTACAATTGCTCTCACTCGTTTGAGTAGGAATATGAAACGTGTGTTCACTATTCAGTTATTATATTTTAAGACATTCAAATAAATTATGGGTTTCCTTTAGGGCCTCGAGGCATTTAAAATGCAAATTATTTTATTTGGTTTTTTGCTTTTTTTTTTTTTGCTCAAGTTACTCTTCGGCATTTTATTATTTATATTACGAATAGATAAAAGTAAATGCCACAATATGTTTATGTTTAAATATATTAAATTTACTATAAGAAAAAAAGAAATGAATAGTTGAAGGCATAAAAGAAAACACGCAAAAGATCCTGATAAGTGTTTGAAGCGTTTAAATAAATATCAAGAGCTTTTTTCTATTTTAGAAAAATTGAAATAGTTTATTGGACAAGACCGAAGATACACGATATACATATGAAAATATGTTGTGTATTGGAGTGGGGGAAAAGTTATTTCTTTAATTTATTAAGACCAACTGCTCTAACTTTTAAGTGTTTTAACAAAGTTTTAAGATATTCAAATACATTTTGTATATTATCAAATTCACAAATCACACAATGGGGTATTTGGCAAAATTAATCTGTATGGCCTTTACCTAAAGCATTCATTTTGTATCACGTGGGCCTAGAAGTTCATAACGATATGTACATCGGATATAAGCAAAATAAAAACGATTTTATTTGTACATTTTGAGTTTGATTCGGAACTAGAGTTTTTAATTTTCTGGAGTTTTTAATTTCTAAAAAACATTAACAAATATTCTTTCACTTCCTAAAATGTTTGATGTTTTGTGATGACTACGTTGCAATAAAGGAGCGATATCCTTAGAACTTCTTCATAAATAGAAGATATCGGAATAAATGAAAGTGTACTTAAAGAGGCCGAAGAAGGCATGACATAATTGTTAACAAAGGTCGACCTAACCAATCGTAACAACTGAAGGTCTTACTCCGCTCAGTATGGTGAATAATCACTCATACCAGAACCAAAAGAATCTCTGATGCCATAACACTCAGAAGGCAACAAGCTCGATTTTGTGCAAACAAATCATGTATTGATCTTGTCAATACACTAAGAATAATAGTGGAAAAGTCGGCCGAATGGCGATATCATCTATATCTAATCTTTATTGATTTCGAAAAGGCATGCCACTTGGGAATCCCCCCAATGTAAAGGTGCCCCACAAAAAATAATTCAACTCATGTAAAACATGTATGTTAGTGCAAGTTATCCTATTCATCACGAAGGAAAAAGTGGGTGATTCACAAGGTGTGCTATCAAGTCATATCGCCATAACGGCCTATATAATATTTTACAATTGTTTAAAAAAATATTGTTGTGTTTCAAACAAAATAAAAATTTTAATGCTGTGTTCACTGATTCGTCATAACTGTACAGTAGAAATCTAAATTATAAGCGGTTGTCCACAGCAGTCATATATATTTCTTGTAATTATTTTAAGACATATGACTTAACAACTTTATGACTTCCTTGTGAATCACCCAAATTGTCATAAGCCAAATCGGTTAAACGGTTATGAGTATGCAGATAATATTTGCCTTCTCTCTCACCGGTACTCCGACAAGAACATGGAATTGCAACGCCTTACGGAGCTAGCTTAGAACGCTGGTCTTAATATTAATACATATTATCAAAACTAAAGTAATACGAATAATCAAATAGACTTTAATATAAGTATCATCGTATACATACTTATATAAGTATAATATTTCTTCCACAAAAATCAAACAAAACGAACACTCAAACACCTTTAAAACTGATTACTTGACTCTGAAGGAGGTTAATTCGTTCCGCTACCTAGAGCTGTCATCCCAACATCAGACGGTTCTTGATCAGATATTGCCAATCGAATAAAACAGGCGACTCAAGCCTATGACCAACTTGATGAGATATGGAACTCTTTAACTCTCTTTCGCCGTGTTTAACTAAATATCTCCAAATCCAACGTCCGCTCTACATTATTATACGGATGCCAAACATGGAATGCGACCCCTCGTGATGTTTTTGAAAGCAACTGCCTTAGAAAAATCCTACGAGTTTTCTGGCTACAAAAGACCGAACCAGTCCCCCATTACTATTGAAATACAAAGGCGAAAATAGAACCACAATAGAGCCGCACCATACGAAACCCGGTCACTGACATTGCCAGAACAGCTATTGAGGGGATTAGTTTTTAATTAAGGTTTTTAATAAAAGTTCTTCCAGAATTTTTTAAATAAAAGCTCCTACAAAACACTCTTAAAAAGCCCTACTAAATTAATACAATTTTCTTATTTTCTTATAATTTTCCTGGCCCACAAAGTCGATCGATAACTTAAGCGATTAACAATAAGTCACTCATTATCATTCTTATAAGCGCCCCACCAAATGTCGACTTGGCGGTCGTCAAGTCTTTCGTTTCTAACGTCCCTAGGGGAAATGGAACTAAAACAAAACTTGTCACGGGACAGTTCTAAAGTGGTAGAGACCGGGTCGAGTTGCAACACTTTATATAAAGGGGACTTGTCACTCTTACTTGATGATGTCCTACGAGGGGGTTAATGCTCACCTTTTTGACATTGTGTAACAGGTCACTGAAATAACCTAAGTGGACACATTAAATTTCGGTTAACATAATGCCTATTGCAGATATTGTCAAAAAAAACCATGTTAATATGATAGATGCCCTTCATAATCAGTTATAAAATTGCACAAAATCCGGTCGAATAACAAGTTTTGTGTCAATTACCTTCTTCTGAAGTAACTTCACTTTAAACACATCGTCGCCTGTCAAGTGATATATCTTGTTTTCACTTATCACAATTTGGTTTGTTAGAATATTGTGTTCACTGGTCACGGGATAAGTGCTTTAAGAACAATTCAAGGCGAATTCATGTACACGGTGGTGTCGATACTACAACAAGTAACAACACCAAAAACACAACCAGGGGTTATCCATTTATTCAGTTTCAAATCACAGTATTGAAACATTAACTGTTCCACAAATTAAACGCTAACTTGAAAATAAAAATCTCGCAAAACATTAAGCCACAAAAATACAGCTCTGTGCTACTTGATTTGCTACAAATGTCAACAAAGCAGTTAACAAAAAACATCTGTTTTTAATAATAGAATTTGGTTTTTAAAGGCACTCGTAAAACTGATCTAAGTGGATAAGCAGCCCGCGCTCGTTGTCATTATTTCTTAAGGACAATCAGGTCGTTCTTGTTTGTCTAATTTTCGTGCGTTTTGCGTTGTCACCTCGCATTGGTTAATGGCGTGGCGTCGTTTAACAGTTGCGAGTTATAGTTTTTGCGGTTGTCACCATTGACTTTGTGCAATCGTTCGTAACCTCAATGTTTTAACGTGTTTGTCTGCAGGGTGATTCAAGTAGAGATACTTTTTTCAATAGCCTTTTTTTGACAGATCACGTGTGAGTCGTGTCATGGTGTCATGTTATTTTTGTTTAGTATTGTTTTTCATTTCATAATGGAAAGACTTACGCCTGAACAACGTTTACAAATCGTTCAACTTTATTACGAAAATTCACGTTCTGTAAGGAATGTGTTTCGTGCACTTCGCTCCACTTATGGTCAACATAATCGGCCTACTGAGCGAACTATTCGCAACACCATCACCTTTGAGACCCAGCATTTATTATTGGATAATATTCGACCGAATAGACCACGTACAGCACGCTGTGAAGAAAATATAGCGGCCGTAGCTGAGAGTGTATACGAAGACCGTTCGGCGCCATTCGCAGCAACTCGGACCGTTATCGTGCCATGATAACCGACTATTTAATTTCACGTTTTTGGCCGGTCGATTGGCCACCAAGATCGTGTGATATCACACCGTTAGACTTTCTCCTGTGGGGATTTGTAAAGTCTAAAGTTTATGCGGATAAACCCGCCTCGATTCAGACCTTGGAGGAAAACATCACGCGTGTCATTCGCCAGTTACCAGTCGAAATGCTCGAACGAGTCATCGAAAATTGGACTCAATGGATGAACCATCTGCGATGTAGCAACAGCCAACATTTGATAGACATAAACTTCAAAAAATAAATGCCACAGAATGTTCTTTCAAATGATAATAAACATTCCCCATTAAATTTGAATTTTCTGTGTTTTTTTTTCTTTAAAAAAGTAGGGAACCTCGAAATGGATCACGCCTTAAAACTCAGACGTTTACTGGTGTCGAACAAAATAGTCGGAAACGGATGCTGGAAGCTCTCGCCTTCCTCTACGAAGGTTTAGGTCGAACGAAATCTTGTGGTTTGAGACTCCAAAAATGTGATACCCTGCCATTATAACTAAAATAGTTAGCCAAAAATATTATTGGTGTGTTACTTTGGCATTATGACTTAAATAGTCAGCCAAAAACTTTTAGTTTTAAGCAAAAAAAAAAAAAAAAATGTTTTATAAAACAATAAAAATGTTAATAGTGGTGCTGTTTTAAAAAATATTATTATAAAAAATATTTAGTGTTGGTGAAAAGGCAAGCGAACGATAGTGGTCAACATCGAGGGCCATTCTGTAAATTAATTTTTTCGACAAATCTAGAACGAATGGGACTACCCGTTTAGAAACTTCAGATTTATTTACACACCAACCGACCCCCTTTTTACGAAATCCCACACGTTGTTTCGAAATGACCTCTTTTCCTTAACCAAATAAAGTTCCTTACACACATTTTTGTTTATATATACCAATGTATATGTACATATGTAGTTCTCGTATGAAATGTTGCAACTACTTCATTACTTCTTCAAGGCATTGTACATGCAACAATGAATAACATTTGGACAACTTACTAGACGATGTATAATAAAAAACAATCCACCTTCCTCCTTCTGATTCTCGTTTTGCAGTGCAATAGTTTTAAAGCGCCCAGAAGCAGTAATAAGAGTAACTTTTTTTCCAACACTCGTAGCCGGGTCTTAGCTCTAAAGACTAAAATATACATGTGGCACCATTTTCGTTTCATTCTTGATTATTTTCATGTGTGAAGGCGCAAAATGTATTGAATGAATGTTTTCAGGCTGGCAACGTAATTTATGTTACAAAATTTTCTTTTGCACAATTTTTAACATGGTGTTTTATAAGGAGCTGTAATGGATTGTGATTATTTTTCAAAATACAAAAAAAAAACTATAAAATTTAT
Organism: Pollenia amentaria; assembly: GCA_943735925.1. Lineage (NCBI taxonomy): Eukaryota > Metazoa > Arthropoda > Insecta > Diptera > Polleniidae > Pollenia > Pollenia amentaria. Next base: position 237,087,574 of record OX031006.1, on the reverse strand, counting down.
TAAATAACATTAATACAAACCATGAGATGATATTATTTTATAATTCGGACTGTCTGTCAAAAAACACTGCAGAATTTATTCATTTTCAAAACATTTTAAGCAAAATATCAATACTTGTAATAAAAAGTTCAAATGTTCATGGGTGCTTAACTTAACGTAAGTAATTAACTTGACGACCTAAGCCACGGGTGGACTCAATGCGTCTGCCAACGCCCCTATAAGTGAGTGCCACTTCTCACGGCACATGCAGGTGTATATTTTAGTTCTTGATTTGGCAGAATCCCATGCTTGTGAGCTTTCTGACATCCACTGCAACAGCACCTAGAAAGATCCGCCAGCGGGCCGAACTTCACCATTAGGGTAGAAAGCAACCCTTTTGTTGATTTTTTCAGATCTCTGTTTCCTTCTAGTCAGCCCTGATCTCTGGGAGAATTGTTACACAGAAAAAATTAAAAATTGTCTCTAATCACTAAATTTATACCAAATTTATAATATCAAGCAAACAAGTTGTTGATTTTGCACCTATTACCAAAATTATTATATTGATTACTAAAAATTGTAAAATTGTGAATATTTTTTTCAATAAATGATATTTTTAATTTTAATTAAAAAAATGATCAAAAAACTTTTCCATTTCAAACATTGTGTTAATTAATTTAATTAAATATTGACAATTCCCAACAACAATTCTACAAGTTTAAATTATTTAATTTTAAACGAAATAGTAAATTAATATTTTTTGATATCTAATTAAAATATTCATTAAAAATTTATTTCAAAACAACTTAAATATTAATTAAATCAAAATTATATTTTTAATTTTTTTTCTACTAAAAAATATAATTGATTCAATTATCACATTAATTAAATTTAGGCACTAATCATGTAAACCACAACGCAACGCCAAAGATTTACATTGAAAGCACAAACAATGTCATAAATATTTTGAAATTTTGTTGTTGCTTCCTACAGAAATTCACATTGCGTTTTAAAACTTCAAACGCTGCATTGCTTGTGGCGTTGAAAATTTTAAAACGGTACATGAATTTCTGTAGGAAGCAACAACAAAATTACAAAATATTTATGACATTGTTTGTGCTTTCATTGTAATTCTTTGGCGTTGCGTTGGGTTTTACATGATTAGGGCCTTAAATACTTTTTAAACCATTTTTTATTTGATAAAAAACTTTTCTCTGTGTAATTTCAAACCTCATCGAGTTTTAGGTATTGGCTGCACCTGATTCCCCCGAAAGTATTACAATAAGAGGTCGCTTTAATACTCAAGCAGGTGAAATAAATTGGTTTATATTTCTTCAAATCTTAAGGCGGATGCACGGTATCGGCGGGTTTTACAAATGTTTTTATAAATTCATGTTAGAAAAATACTAAAAACTACGTATTAAAAAAAAAAATGTTGTTGTAATATTTTTTCATTTAAAAAATTCAAAAATAAAAACTTAATTAGGCTGAACCGATACCAACAAAAGACAAAACAATTTTGTCTTTTTAGTCAAAGACACTTTTTTGATGCTAACCCACACTAAAAAAAAAACAAACCTCTTATCAAGTTTTTGAATTGTCATACAGATTTGCCCCTAACTGAAAGGAACTTTACACTCTCAAACAAGTGCTACGTAGGAGAATACAAACCTGTCATGATAAGTTGATATTGTTTTTTGAGAATTTTTAAACAATCATCAAATCAGAGATGCAATTTCGTTAATTTCGTCAATTTCATAAGAAAGCATGCAATTATGTGCAACGAGGCTCGGTTTAGTCTGTTTTGTCTTAATTCTATGTGGGTATGTTGTATCAAATCTCATGTATTTTCTGCAACCAGTGTTTTGTAGCAGTAAGTAAAAAAGAAAACAGTTTTGCGGTTGTTTTTTTTTTTTTGGGTTTCTTATAAGAACTAGTTTTCTTTTGTCGTATTAGTCAAAGGCACTGTTGTCTTTTGTTGGTGTGGCCTCAGTCTAAGACAAAAATTTGATAACCCTTTGCTTGCTGTGGTTTAGCATCAAAAAAGTGTTTTTGATGTAAAAGAAATGTTTTGTCTTATGTTGGTGTGAATTCAGCCTTAATTGATATCATTACAAAATATTGCTTAAAAAATTTCTGACTCTGTAAATAATATTACAAGCAAACACCGGAAAATATGACCTCGGACAGAAAATGACAAGAAGTACTTTTAACAATTTGTACTTATATTCTTACTTCTAACGCACACAATAGAGAAGTGCATATATAATGATTTTTAAATTCGGGATTATCAGTTTGGCAATTTAAGTTTCGGACATATAACCCCAATCCAAAAAAAAAAATAAAAGTTATATTAAAAATTTGGGTTGGGATCATATGCCCGAAACTTTAAGTTCCGAATTAAAAATCATCCAAAATTCACAATTTCCAAATCCCGAATATAAAAATTCTTAATATTAATATCCCTAATAATTGTACATCGAGTGATGGATGCTTAGACAATCGGCCGGGCGCAAATATTTTCTCCTCTGTGGAGTTTTTCCTGATTTGCTAAACGGTCTGCGGCCCAGAGCAAAGATTTTCTACTTTATGATATAACAAACACTGGCTTCGCTATCTAGAACTTCCAACATAAGTAAATGCGAAATAGAAAAAAGTACGATTTTATTTGGGGTCATTTTTTATTCCCTGGTATTGTTTGGCGGCTTACTTCATTTTAAAAATTGGGGCTTTATTTCGTATGAAATATGACCCCAATAATATGGGGTGTTATTTAATTTCTGGTAAAAAAATTTTCCAAAAATCTGAAACAATCAAATATATTGTATTCATATTTTTTGCAACACCCTGTTTATTTATAATACACTTCCTTTCCTTTTTTTATTTTATTGTATTTTTTGCAAATATGTAAAATGTGCTGATCGTGCATAAATTCCTAAAGGTTTGTGAATAGTCACAGTTGCAAACACACATGCATAAGCTGTTTTTGCTAACATCAATTTAATCATCATCTTTATTATCAACATCATTATCGTCAGCACTAACGTTGTTGCAATCATGAATGTCGTGTGCTTTTAGGCCCCCATATACTTTTTTCCACAAATTCAAACTTTACGAGTATTTTAATTGAGAAAAAAGTAGAAAAAAACAAATAAAAATAAAAAATAAACTGGGGAGAACTAACCGCACATTTCCCTTGCACTTCTCGTTCAATTTGGTGGCAATTTAAACATATTGATACACACTCGTACACACAGCCAACAAACATACACATGCACTTATGCTTGCATCCATAACGGAATGCATATAAATTGTGTGGATGCATCGTTTGAAATCCATTCTGGTATGTTGTTGTTGCTCTGTTTTCTTCGCTGTGGTTGCATTCTGGCGCTGTAAAGTTTCAGAGTGAGTTAAAATATTTAGGTTACCAGTTTAGTTGATTTTTTTTTTATATTTTTTTTTTCATAAAAAAGCGAAAAGAATGAATCAACTAAAATGTGAAAAAAAACAAATTATGTTAATGATCGTTTGGGAAAATTGATTATTCCAGCGAGTGGCGAGTGAGTGTAGGCATAAATTTTGCATTCAAATTACTAGATCATCTTAAGATTCTTAGAATTCATGATCATTTATTATTTGTAAGCGAAAAAAATGTTTTCTATTGAATCGCTGAAATCATAAATATTTTAAGAGCTTTTTTCTGGAATTCAAGTTGATGGGGGAAGATAATCGCGAGTTTTATTTGCATTGGATTTTTGAAATCTAAGACATTTTAGTTAGAAATGATTTAGCTTACTATAGATATTATTCGTATTTTCCCCATAAATCACATAATAGCGTATTGTGTGTATGCACTGATTTTGGTAACGCGCTAAAATAAAACTTTCAAAACCATCTGAGAATAATTTTTTGACTCGGACTATGAATATCCGAGCAGTTGGGGCATCCTTGCCTTTTATGAAAAGTTTACCTTCAATTAATAACTTGTTCGCACGGCAGCGTATTTTCGTAACTCTCTCTCTCATTCGTAATACACAGCCCAATTATGATCCAAATTACTTAATTCGTCATACAAAATGTTGAGAGCGGATTATCTCATTTGTACGTAATTATATTTCTATTACCCTGTGGATTACTTCAAAATCAATGTGAGCTCTAATTTGTATCGGTTTTTTACCATCACCAGCTGTCAAAACACTAAAAAATAAAAACAAATAATAAAATAAACAAAGAAAAGTAAACAAGCAAAAAAGTTAAGGAAGTAAATTTAAATTATAAAATTTTAATGGAATCAAAAAAAGAAATTATAAAAAAAATATTGATAAGAAGAAGGTTATTCGCAAAATTGGCAGTGGGCACGAGTGTGGTTATAGACAACCTGTTGAATGTACAGGATACATATTGCATAACATTGTGCATCTTTGTTTTTAGCTCGAGTACTGTGTACTTATACTCTTGGGCTTCGAGCTCATAAACCATTTGCTGTAGTATATGGCTATTTTTCCGGCAACCACGTAGCTCGCCCATTTTTTCTCGCCATATCTCCAACAATGCCCGCTCGCTGCATTGACTCTAATTGCTTACAGATTTTCTATTTACTGAAAAAATAATTATTTTATATATTTCTTTGAAATATATTGTTAACAGCTAAGGCACGAGCTATGTTTACATTTGTCCTTCAAGTTGTGCTGAAAATGTCAACAAGAAAAAAGAAAGACAAAAACATGAAAAACAAAAATGTACTTTGGATTTCAAGAAGAATTCTTGACAAAAAGTACGAAAAAACAGAAGTTAGGAAGAACATGTAAATCAATTAAAATAGATAATCATTCATTCAAAAGCAAATTTTGATCTACCAAAGAGAAATACCATTTGGTTTTAGGATTGATGTCATCCGGCTTCAATAGCCGAGTGAGTAAAACGGCATACCCCACTGACGAGATTGTGTGGTTACAATCGAAACTAGTATGGGCAACCTGTCCGTGAAAGCCTGGGTTCGAATCTCAGCGCAGGCAAGAATGAAATATTATCGATAAAAATTTTAATTACTTAATTTGATGTTGTAAAAATTCCTGTCTTCATAAAAATAATTTAATGAAAATTAAATTCAATGAACTTAAGCCTAATTAAAAATATCTAAATTGGATTAAAAACCATTAACAGTTCAATAAAATAACCACAATACTAATATTTCTTTGAAATAATATTTTCAACTTACTTTTTCTTTCCATTCTCAACACATGTAACATCAAACAAACAATTAAATTTAGCAATAAACACAAATAAGAAAAAGAAAAAGAAGAACTGTGAAAACCGATTACGAAAGTACCGTGCGAACATGGTAATCCAAATAAGTAATAAAAACAGAGGACAGTACGTAATTTCAGTGTACAGTTCGTAATATGAAGGTAATTGGATAAAAATCGGCATTTAAAATTTTATGGGCCGAAGATGGGCCATTTTTTCAACATTGTACTTTAGCTTCAAATTTCAAGTTTTATGAAATCGTAAAACAGAAACGTGCAGATTGATCGAAAATTATCCCTAGTTTCTATAGGAGAAATCCACACTTTATTTTCTGCGGCCCGCCTTAATTTTAAATCTGCCAGTATCGGGGTAGATACCAATCTTTACACGTGAATTCTTACCAATAATGATCCAATGGCAAAGATTTAATTACAACTATGGATATTTTGCTTGTAAACACAACAGATTGTTGGATTTAAGAAAATCTGCAGCTTTTAAACAAATTGATAAGCTTATTTAATTTAAATGAATTGTTATTTGTTTTTTGTTCAAATAAATTAAATTATATTTTGCACCATTTTATATTGAGCGGGAAGACCCGGGAATTCCCGGGAAATTGAAAAATTAATCCCGCTTTCCTGGGAAATGAAAAATTCGGAGAAATCAAAAACTCTAGTAACAATACTATCATAAAATTTAGCACAAATAAATGTTATATTATTAGAAGATTTTATATGGCACAGATCCCATATAAAGACCACTTCAAAAAAATTCTAGTTATTGGTGGAGGGTATCGAAATTATGTCATTTTTTGTTTAACTTTGGTCCAAGTTTTATAATTAGTATTTCTAGTTTTAAGTGAATTACGGCTATGCTTCAAATTTGCATTACAGCAAATACCTGGACGGATTACAAAATAGAAACAATGGTAATTTATGGTTCAACCCATAAACATAAATAACTTAATTCACGAACTATTTGTTTAAAAACTGCAGAATTTCATTATCAATTTTTCATTTTCCGGGAAAGCGGGATTAATTCTTCAATTTCCCGGGAATTCCCGGGTCTTCCCGCTCAATATAAAATGGTGCAAAATATAATTTAATTTATTTGAACAAAAAACAAATAACAATTCATTTAAATTAAATAAGCTTATCAATGCATTAAACGTTAGTAAAAAATAAAAATTTTTTTTAAATTCTTTATATGCAAAGCCAACATCATTGACATCAAACCAAAATAGTTTAATTATTTAAACAAAATATTTATTTGGAAATAGGTTTTTAGTACACAATAATCGTTTACAGAATAGCTTGAAAGCTTTATTCTAATTTTAATCAAGGAGATCCCTGTCAGTGAGAAAGAGAAACACGTTCACTTTCTACGGATGTTGGCCTTATAGTCAAAAGAGCAAAATATTATCTCTGATACATTTGGTTTTTTACTACTTCCTTTAACAACTTGTAATTCCTTGCTTTAAGAAAATTAATTTCTTTGCATCGAATTAGCGTTTAGCTTTTTAATTACTGCATTAAAAATTTCCTGTAATGTTAATTTTTCACTTTCGCCATCATCTCTTACAGAAATCGTATTTACTACATTTTCAGAATCTAATCCAAAAAATCTGTTATTTAGCTGCTCTGTAAATAAAATTTGCATATAAAAAAACTTTTTTTTTTGTGTTTATAAAACAAATCTGTATGTATCCTTAAAAAAAATTTAAATTGTGTACCAAAAGTTATTTTCGGGAATACAAAATTTATTATTAATTAATTCATTTATTAATGACGTGCTAAACTCCCAATTTTTATTTATGACAAGAACACTGAAATATATTGTTGTGGGAAAGCTAGTTTATATGCGCATTTCGCTGGTTGCTTAGGCCAGCTCGTCAGGAAACTTTTCCCAAAGACTTTAGAAAATCTAAAAATATTATACAAATAAGACCATAAAGTGAATAAGAATTTTTAACACTTAGATCTTACATGTAACAATATCAAAGCTTCAACAAAGCTACAACAATAGAAATTGAATTTATCTTTCTAACATTCCCCTACAATTGTCTGGTTTTTCCCAACACGAATTGTAGTTGTAAGAGGTCCTGCTTAATTTGCAAGTTCGAAATTCCAGAGCATCAAATATTAAACATTGCCTTACTTATCAGATTTGAATTTAAATATTTTCTTTGACATAACTTGTTTACAATTATATCAGCGGTAAAGTTGCTATAAAAAAAAATCCGGGAATTCCTGCACAAATTTCTCGGAATTTTTTCCCTAAAGATGTGCGAGAACCAGGGATTTTTGTCCCGGGAAAGCCTGTATGAAAAACACTTATTGTTATTCATAATTTTTGGGCTAAATACTACTTTGTGTTAAGTTTTTTTTGGGCTTATGAAAGTTGTGGGCATTATAAGAGACCTATGTTCAACAAGTGCTTGATCATTTTTTGAGTTTGTACTACAGGGGTTTTTTTTATCTGCATGAGAACTTAAAATGATAATACAGGACAAAAATATTGTTGGAGTAAAATTTTTTTTATTGTAGGTTATATTTGGTTCGGCTTGAGGTCATTTATTATAAATTAAAAAACAATTTTGAATTTAATTTTTAATATTTTTATTTTTGTACCCAATATTTCGAGGCAACTCCGTTGCTCATCTTCAGGGGATTTATTTAAATAAAAAACAAATTAAAAAATTAAAAAATTCTTGTTGTCTCTGTGCGCTGTAAGCTTTGGATTGCTTGTCTAGCCGAACCAAATATAACCTACAACAACAAAAAAGGTCAACAATACATACTGTTAACAATTTTTTTTATTATAATCTGGTAGATAATTTTATGGCATTTATTTTTTAAATTAAATTTTTGTCCATTTGATCATTCTAATTTTTTCCTAATTTTTTGAATATTGGCTTCCAATGCTTCAAGAGTTGCAGGATTGTCGGCATAAGCCAATGATTTCACTTTGCTCCATAAAAAGTAATTCAGAGGTGTTAAATAGCACAAACGAGGGGCCAGTTAATAGGAACGCTTTTGAAAATATAGTGGTCACTAAATTAGAAATCTAGCCATTTAACCAGAAATTAGCTTCATCACTAAACACAAAAAATGGACAAAGTATCTTTGGGACTCTCGATTTTTTTTTATTCCTATGCTAATCCCGCAAAATATCAAAGTCTTTGATAGGCGAGCTCACTACCAACTACCCTACCGGGGCACCCTGGGTTTGAATGAATAATAATACATATACCAATTTCTGAAAACCATTTTTTTTTTACTAGATCTTACAGCCGTTATCTCATTGAAGAATTTATCAAAATAAGAAAACGAAAAATCGCCCAAAAATGTTTTTCAACTATGTTAAAAATAAATTATTACTCAATAATTACGAAAAATCTCAAAAAAATGGGAGAAAGAAAAGTTTTTATGAATTAAAAAAATGGCTTAAAAAGATTTTAAATTTAATTAATGTGATAATTTAATCAATTATTTTTTTACTTGCGAGAAAATGAAAAATATAATTTTGATTTAATTAATATTGAAGTTGTTTTAAGATTAACTTTTCATTAAAATGTTAATTAAATATCAAAAAATATTAATTGACTTTTTCGTTTAAAACCAATAATTTAAACTTGTAGAATTGTTGTTGGGAGTGGTCAATATTTAATTAAATATCATTTATTGAAAAAAAAAAAATATTCACGAATTTACAATTTTTAATAATCAATATAATCATTTTGGTAATAGGTGCAAACTCAACAACTTGTTTGTTTGATATTATAAATTTGGTATACATATGCCCTCATATTCATAAAAAATATTTTTGATTAATAAAAGGCCTGCTATAAGCCTAAAATATTTTTTATGAATATGGGGGATTGTGATTAGAGAAAATTTATAATTTTTTCTGTATATGTAAAATCACCCAAATTTGTATACAAAATTTTTGTGCGATTATAAGTTATTTTGCTTTAGTCGATTTTCCGGCAGCCGGGAACCTTTATGCTTTTTTTTACCAAATGCAAAGTTACGTTTTCCCTTCCAAGATTAAAAGATATTTAAAAAAAAAAAACATACATAACTTAAAAATGTTACCTCTACTCGATTGTTTAACCCTTTTCCATATTGTAGTTAATAAAATGTTTTCTACTTTTATAGAATCGTTTAGTATTTGACAAATATCGATATTTTTGTAGAAACTACAAAAATTAAAAAGCTATAAAATCCAGTATAAAAAAATATCATTTCAATTTTGTTGCATTCATTTAAAAAAAAAATCCATTCAATTAACAAAAAACAACCATAGCAATAATTCATGTTGCAGCCCAGCAAGCCAAAAGAGGCACGTTTCCTAAACAAAATGCAACAATGTATTTGGTGCACAGTGTCTTAAAATAATTCATTGAATATATTTTTAAAAAAATTTTAACAAAAAAAGAAGAGTAAATATTATCAAAATCAAAGCGTTAACATAATGCTAATAAAAATTTTAATTTAATTTTAATGATTTAATGATATCTTTAGAAAAGCACAAGAATAATTGCTTACAAACAATTTCATTAAATTAAGATAGTGGGTGTATTAACTCTCTCATTACAAACCACATACGTTCAAAAACAATTGATTTGTTTTACGATCAAAATAAAGAAGAATAGAACAACACACTGCACTAAACAATGCTGCACTAGAATAAAGCTGAATTAGAACAAAGATGAAGTATAACATTAAAACTAAAATAGAACATCAAAACATGTTTGAATGTTTTGATTGTAGACATCGACTAAAGAGAAAATTGCAAAGGTACAAAATTAAATATATTTAAAATAAAATATTGTTTAAAATTTAGAAACTATTTCCAAAAAAAATACTATTTCGCTTAGATTTAATGGATCCATTTTTGCTTTTAAGATAATCACTGCGAATTTTTTTAATTCCAATTTTGTTAATGGTCATTGTCGGATTTGTGTTGATATTCTAATTATTTTGACAACACAGGCACTAACAAATTAGTAGAGAAAAACTTTTAAAGTTATGCTTGTTTTAGTTTGGTGAGAGTCATGTGCTGTTAAGTTTGTTTTGCTATTTATGTTTACAGTGAAATACTGTGATTGAAAGTAGTGTGAATTAGAACATAGAACATTTAGGATATTTTGGGCAGCTCTTTATTCTTTACTTCTAAATGGAAGGCATTTTTCTGAAATGTTATTTATTTTTTAGAAAATACAAAGCACTTTACCACAAATTATTAAATACACAATAAAAAAGGAAGAGTGCTATATTCGGCTATGCCGAATCTTATATACCCTTCACCATGGTGCGATAGGAGCAGACGTTATATAAATACCGTTCTTTAGATATAAATAAATCTATTTTGTGCACGCGCGCTTCTCCAATCCCGACCACATTTTGTCGAATGATGTGTTTTTTTTAACCAAGATGCTTGTACTTAATTTGGAAACGTTGGCTCTTGCCGCTCTTCAGATATATTAGAATCCAAAGTGTATTGTAAGAGAAGTGCCACGCCCGTTCCTGCAATCCCGCCCATATTTTGTCGGATATTGTGTATTGATAACTAAGATGCCTAATTTGAAAACTTTGGCTCTTGCCGCTCCCCAGATACACAAAACTCTATCCCCCATATTTATAAAAAATATTTTTGATTAATAAAAGGTTCATTAAACAAATTTTCATAGAAAATTCGTTTCATAAACCTGCTACAAGCCTAAAATATTTGTTATGAATATGGGGGTACATCTTTGTAAAATAAGTGCCACGCCAACATTTTGTGGGATGCTGTGTGTTGATAGCCGAGATGTTTGTACCTTATTTGGAAACTTTGGCTCTTTCCGTTCTCCAGTAATAAAGAACTTTAAATGTGTTTGTATTGAGAAGTGACACGCCCACTACTTCAATCCTGCCCATTTAGAGAGGTTGTGTATTGATAACCACGATGCTTGTTCCTATTTTGGAAACTTTGGGTTTTGCCGTTCTCTAGATATATATATATATAGATATAGATATAGATATAGATATAGATATAGATATAGATATAGATATAGATATAGATATAGATATAGATATAGATATAGATATAGATATAGATATAGATATAGATATAGATATAGATATAGATATAGATATAGATATAGATATAGATATAGATATAGATATAGATATAGATATAGATATAGATATAGATATAGATATAGATATAGATATAGATATAGATATAGATATAGATATAGATATAGATATAGATATAGATATAGATATAGATATAGATATAGATATAGATATAGATATAGATATAGATATAGATATAGATATAGATATAGATATAGATATAGATATAGATATAGATATAGATATAGATATAGATATAGATATAGATATAGATATAGATATAGATATAGATATAGATATAGATATAGATATAGATATAGATATAGATATAGATATAGATATAGATATAGATATAGATATAGATATAGATATAGATATAGATATAGATATAGATATAGATATAGATATAGATATAGATATAGATATAGATATAGATATAGATATAGATATAGATATAGATATAGATATAGATATAGATATAGATATAGATATAGATATAGATATAGATATAGATATAGATATAGATATAGATATAGATATAGATATAGATATAGATATAGATATAGATATAGATATAGATATAGATATAGATATAGATATAGATATAGATATAGATATAGATATAGATATAGATATAGATATAGATATAGATATAGATATAGATATAGATATAGATATAGATATAGATATAGATATAGATATAGATATAGATATAGATATAGATATAGATATAGATATAGATATAGATATAGATATAGATATAGATATAGATATAGATATAGATATAGATATAGATATAGATATAGATATAGATATAGATATAGATATAGATATAGATATAGATATAGATATAGATATAGATATAGATATAGATATAGATATAGATATAGATATAGATATAGATATAGATATAGATATAGATATAGATATAGATATAGATATAGATATAGATATAGATATAGATATAGATATAGATATAGATATAGATATAGATATAGATATAGATATAGATATAGATATAGATATAGATATAGATATAGATATAGATATAGATATAGATATAGATATAGATATAGATATAGATATAGATATAGATATAGATATAGATATAGATATAGATATAGATATAGATATAGATATAGATATAGATATAGATATAGATATAGATATAGATATAGATATAGATATAGATATAGATATAGATATAGATATAGATATAGATATAGATATAGATATAGATATAGATATAGATATAGATATAGATATAGATATAGATATAGATATAGATATAGATATAGATATAGATATAGATATAGATATAGATATAGATATAGATATAGATATAGATATAGATATAGATATAGATATAGATATAGATATAGATATAGATATAGATATAGATATAGATATAGATATAGATATAGATATAGATATAGATATAGATATAGATATAGATATAGATATAGATATAGATATAGATATAGATATAGATATAGATATAGATATAGATATAGATATAGATATAGATATAGATATAGATATAGATATAGATATAGATATAGATATAGATATAGATATAGATATAGATATAGATATAGATATAGATATAGATATAGATATAGATATAGATATAGATATAGATATAGATATAGATATAGATATAGATATAGATATAGATATAGATATAGATATAGATATAGATATAGATATAGATATAGATATAAATATAAAGAAATAAAAAATAACAACAAAGGATTTATAGGTAAACTAAGAGATAAACGTGGTTTATTTCTTACATCTCAGCCATTTATGGACCGATCTGGCTGAATTTCAATAGCAAAATGTAAATCAGCATATCTGACATAAATATATACCAACCAAACCCCCCCTCATTATTTGTGGTCTTCGGATAAACCATTTTAACAGAGGGACGGATAGATGGACAACCGGATTTGAACTGCTTTTCACATAAGGATCCATAATATATATACTTTATGGGGTCTAAGTGCAATATTGTAGAAATTACAAACGGACTGACAAAGTTATATATACCCTTTTACCTTCGGTGAGGGGCATAAAAAGTGTTGTACTGGTTTTAACAGTGGAACACAAAAACAAATGAACAAAATTCAATAGTTACCCTTAACGATTTAGGGTAAACGGTAGTTTAATTATTTAAATTTAACTGACGTTATTTTTTTTAGTTTCTCTTAACACACATTTTATACATAATTTTTTACATCATTATTTTTATTGTGATTGTAAATAATTTTTGAAGATTTGATAAAATAGTTATTAACAACATAACACACCCACTGTACTCTTAATTTGGTTTATACAGCGGTTGAAATACTCAAACCATAAACCAACTAATATGAGATTTATGATGAGTTGCAATCAGAAAAAAGGACTGAAAATAAAATTTAAGAAAAACATAAATGAAAAGAAAAAAAGACTAAAGGAAATAATCCAATAAAATGGCAGCAACGGCAACAAATTATACCGGCAAAGTAACAACGACCATAAATGTGTGGTGGTGTTAACTACTGTTGCAACATTGTTGCCTTAATGATGATTTAGCACAAGTATAAACACATTAACACTTATGGATATTAGGGTGATGCCAATTCATACACTCATAAAATTATTACAATGACTGATTGTAGGTTATTAACTTAGTTTTCCGTACTGTTAAAATTTAATAAAAGTATAGTTGTTTTACGAATAAATTAATTTTTTAAATTTTATGTTTGTTATTCAAAAAACCAACTACCAAAAAATACTGTTTTTCCGTACTAATATTGTTAGGTAGTTTGATTTTTTGTCCGTTAAATTAAATTTTTCTTTTAAGCAATAACTGCTTAATTTTACGGAATATTCTGTTAAAAAAAATTAGTTCAAAAATTTTTTTTTTGAATGTAAATGTAAAATTCATTTATTTTTATTTTATAAATGTAAATGATCCGTTTTTTTTAATAAATTTTTTTTTTTTTTTACCTACATAATATTTTAAATGTACGAATTAAAAATAAAACGCATACTCCTTTTGAACTCCATCCATTTTGTAATCATTAAATTATTAAATATTACAGCACTTTTAAAAACTATCTTTGGTTTTGTTTTACTTAAATTTTGCTGTCCTATTTTAGTTTTAATTTAATTTTAGTTTAGTTGTAGTACCATTCTTGTTCAGTTCTTCTTCAGTTCAAAATTAATTTAAGCTCGGTTCTGGTTCAGTTTTAGTACCGTTCTAGTTCAGTTCAGTTCTACTTAAGTTAAAGTTCAGTTCTACTTTAATTCTAGTTCAGTTTAGTTCTGGGTTCGTTCTAGTTTAGCTTTAGTTTAGTTTTAGTTTAGTTAGGTCTTAGTTTAATTCTAGTTTGGCTCTGGTTCATTTCTAGCTCAGTTCAGGTTCTATACTTCATTAGTTCTAGTATAATTCTGCTACATTTCTAGTTCAGTTTAGTTCTGGTTCAGTTCTAGTTAAGCTTTAGTTTAGTTTTTATTCAGTTCTAATTTAGTTCTGGTTCAGTTCCAGTTTAGTATTTAAGGTTAAGTTCTGGCTCAGTTCTAGTTATAGTTCACTTCCAAAACAGTCTTAATTCAGTTCTGATTTAGTTCTAGTTCAGCTCTAATTCAGTTCTTGTTAAATTCTGGTTAAATTCGAGTTACCCTAATATTTATCAAGTTAAGCAGGTTATACTTGAACGTTTTTGATAAATAACAGTTACAAATATTCCAAACTGACCAATAACAAACGGAGAATATTTGACTGAAGTTATACAAAATTTTAACCAAACGTCTTAAAACCGCCTCGTTAGGAGAATTTGACAATATTTTTTTAAAAATGATTTAAAATTTAATTTTTTAAAAAATGCAAATGGTATATTTTTTATTCAAATTTCGATGGTATAAAAAGGTCGTACATGATTGTTTAAATATAATTTACATTTAAGACATGCTGTAATAAATGTGGTAGCAGATTTTTTCTAACTTTGCATATTTAATGTTAACAAATGCCACATTGTGCCAAACTAAACATCAACTTCAGTAAGACTAGTAATAAGTTTCGCTTACCAACATGTTGCCCATAACTTATATTTTTTATCTACAGTGGTGGCAATATAAGTAAAACATTCATTATAACAGAAAATTATCGATATTATTTCAAATGCTATAAAAAGTAACAAAAAACTTTTTAAGTTTTGTTAAAAATTAACGTGGAAACTTTTATGTATGCCGCGCCGACTATATAAGAAATTATAATAATTTGTAAGGAAAAATAATAATAAAAAGAAACAGTTTTAGGAGTTGGTCATAGCGGGTTACCCATTTTTCGGTTTCAAAAGTGAAGTTTAATAAAACACACATAGAGCTAGGATTTCAACTAAACTTTTTATTTCATTGTGCTTGGGGATTGCCATTAAGTAAGAAATTCAATGTCAGTTTAATTAACGCCTTTAGATTAGGTGCAGCAGTCGATCCTTTTGAGGTGATTTTCGACCACTTTTTCGCACATTTCGGTCTGCGATAACTTGGCGAATGTTGGTTTTCAAATGCTCCAACGCTAGGGGATTAGCCGCGTAGACACGGTCTTTACCTAGCCCCACAAAAAATCTTAAGGCATCAAATCGCATGAAATTGGTGGCCTATTGACATCGAAAAAACGTCAGATTGCCCGTTTTTTGTGTAGCTCGCAGCGGCGTCTTGATGAAACTACATATCGTCCAATTCAGAATTTTCAATTGCAGGCCATAGCACTCCGAATTGGACGCTAACGGTTCTTCCTATTTTTTTGGCATTGCTGGAGTGACCACGTCAATACCACAACGCTTCCATTGTCTTGAAATTTTTTTATAATCTTGCCAACTCCTTGCAAAGTAGGTCGATTATGATGACCATAATCTCGAACACTGATGGGATTTGTGATACAATTGTACCAAATTTGGTACAATCGAAACTTTATTGGTACAGTTCATCTCTTTTTGGTACAAGTTAAAAAAAATACCCGCGAAGTTTTATCAAGTTTTTATGCTTCTGAACGCTTCCTGCTGAACATGCTGGTGTTTTTAATTTTTAGTTTTCGTTTGGAAGTTATGAATTTTTAAAGTTAAACGGGTTTAAAGTTTATAATTAATTTTTTTAGTGCTGGACTGATATTTAAAATTTTAAGATAGTTACTTTTTAAAATTAAATTTTTGGTTTGAGTACCAGTGAAAGGATAATAAGAGATTCGGAATCAATAAAAATTTAAAAAAATCAATTTTTATTATATTTTTTAGTAAATCTGCACTACTGAAAATTAAGCCAAGTGAACATTTGGTACCTTTACATGTGGCCGGTCACTATTGTGCTGGTAAACCTAAAATTACTTAAGGGCAAACAAATCTCATATATATGAAGATATCTTAATAATAATCGGTACAAAGAACTTTCACATGAATCTTAACATAATTTTGAATTTTATTCTGGCGGGTCCATGATTGCTAATGCGTCCTAAATAGAGTACTCTTGAAATTTTGTCTATATATTGCGGTGTAGGGTATCATATAGTTGGGCTTGAGCGACTATACTTTTTTACTAGTTTTTATTTTTATGCTTTTTATTTTACAGCAAAATGTTGGTACAATTTATGTCGATTTGGTACAAAAGCACCAATTTCGGTTCTTAAACGGTCAATTTTCTTAAAAGGCAAATTTTACACTAAATAAATGAAACTTTAAATGAAAAAGGAAGACAATTTCACAATTCTTCCATTAGTTTCCTATATTTAATATTTTTTTGCGTTGTCTTATTTATGTCGTAGGAAGTCTCTAATTTACAATTACTTTGGCACATATTCTTGTCGAACTTTCGACCAAAAGCTGACAAAGCGATAAAGGTATAGCTACACACAGAGAAAAAATATGAAAAAATTGTCCTTCATCTAGAAGCGACAACCATAATATGGTTGCCTCTACACATGTTATGGTTAAATATAACAATAATTTGTTTTTAAATTAACAAAAGTATTTTCCTCTTTTCCAAGAGCAACATTCTATGGTGTAAAATCAACCATGCTATTATAAATGTTAAACATATTTTAGCTATTATTAACCAAAACATGTTCGGTGGCAACCATAATATGGTTGTGCTTTCTTGATGGATTGATAATTTAACCATAATATGACAATAATATGGTTAAAATAACCATAGTATGTTTCCAATTTTATTTAAAAATAGTTTTGTTGGAGGTGACCATATTTAAACATATTTTTTCTCTGCGTGTTTTCGAGATATCTTCACATTTTTGATTTTTTACTTTGATATTTTTATCAAATTGATTCCACATATTCTTAATGAAATTGTGATCTGGCGACTGAGCTGGTCAGCTTAAAACATTTAAATTATGGCTTTGTAAACAGTTGAGAAGTGAGGATGGTTGCTGTCCATGAATTGCCTGAAAATAGGCCAATGGTATCCTCGTACTTTCTATATCATATTAATACAAATGCTGGTCCATCATTGTGGTAATTCTAAAAAGTGGCTCATTTACATGCCAAAAATAAGAAGCTCCTCAAACCATTATATACCCACCGCCGTGTTTAACGGTTTTATAGTGTACTACTAGGATTCTGTAGTTGGTTTATAACAATCGGAAAAATTTAGATTCATCACATCATAGCGGCGCTATGGTCATGGTTCTTGATACTTTTTTTTTTTTAGGACCAGCATTCAGGGGATGTTCCCGACTTATGCCATGCTTTGTGTTGGAACTAGGAAAATATGTTATGGGAAGGGGGATAGAGGGAGAAGTGCTTGTGAACACTTATTCATGTTGAAAGTGAGAGGACTTTCATGTTGAAAGTGAGAGGACTTTTATGTTGAAAGTCCGGGCAAAAAACGAATTTTGCCTGTAATGCATTGTACGATGCACCGGACAATCGACCACAAAAGCATGGGCTGTTGGAAAAAAACTTGTATTACGAACAAACGTACGGGCTTCGGGAACCAGAAATTTATAATTCGGTTAAAAAAGCTTTTATACAGGATGATTTTATTGTCCAGGCTAAGTTCAGATTTGTTACTAATTAACCAGTGTAGTCTAAAGGCGTTAAACTTAAAGTGAAGTCTCTTGGTTTCTATACGTTAACGCCAAGTCTGTCCAAATGTATGCCGAAGTACATAGTAACAAAATCAAACTGGGGTATTGTAACATTATTAAGTTTGAAGGGTGGACAATTTCCTCTCCTGAGTAAAAACAGTAACGTGTTTAATTTTACCTCGAATTCGCCAATTTTTCAACCAAGTTTCCACTTGACTAAGATAGTCATTAAGTTGACGAGAAGCGGGTTTACTTGCGAACTTAGATTAGACGTCTCATCTTCGAATGTGGAAATGGTGTAAGTATTGCATATGGTCAAATTGGAGGTATATATTAAATAACGAGTAGGTCCAAGAACACTTCTCTGTGAACACCTGCCTTTATCTTATATTCTCTTGTTACATATTCTTTGTTGTCTAGCTTTTTGTGGGTATTCGGTGGCAGTAGACATTGAATTTTTTAAACCAATCCTTTTTTCCCTACCTTGTCAGAAGTCTGAGAACCTTTTAAAAAACTGCTGAACAATATTTTTTTGTAGTTCAAAGGATTTCTTATCATACATTAACACTGAAATCGTGTTAGTGTTAGGTGCGGAGTACTTATTTTAGTGTTTTACCAAAGCGTTTTTAAGAGATTTGTCCTGAAAGCTATTTCACAACATCATTTCATCAAGGACCCAAAATAATAATTATAATAATTTTTCAGGCACCAAAAAATTGTCACTTTTAAAAAATATTTTTTAAAAATTGGTTTTTATTATTATAAATGCATGTAAATAAATATCTGATGCACTAAAACTCCAAAATATGCATTAAAGAAATACAAAATATGCACAAAGGAGTGGCACTCCACACCATTTTTTTTTTAGAAATAAAAAACGGAGCAACAGAGCTAGCTGCAGGCCGGACAGATTCCCGTTCAGTATCTGTTACAGAAGAACTTGTTTCGCTTCTTTCTGATATATAATCAATTTCCGAATCTGAAATATCGGAGTCACTTTCTGCATTGAGCAGTTCTCGTATCTCATCTTCGCTCAAATTTGCCATGTAAAACACGTCTGAACTTATGAAAACGACGCCCAAATTGAACCAACAGTACAAAAATCTTCTTTACAAAAAAAAAAATCAAAAAAGGGGGATCCCACAATTATCTTTTACATATTAAATCTGTGTTTATTAAAAAAAAACAAAAAAGGGGGTCCATTAACGTACCATTCGTAAGTTTTTTCTAATCTAACAGCAGGGTTAAAAATGTAATGTGAATTATTAGGTTAGCATGTAACATCAAGTTATGTGGTATATGCGTCTCTTTCTAATGTAAAGTTTTATTTTAAGCAGACTTCCAAAAGAACTTATTCATTTATTTAAAAAAATTTTTTTGGAAGAATGTTTTTGTGTATTTATACATTTTTTTAAGAACTTTTTTTATAATAAGACAATTTATAAAAAATCACTCGAAAATGTTAAAATATGCACTTAAAACGAAAATATGCAAAAATATGCTTTTTCACTTTTTGCAAAAACACATCGATGCCTTTTTAGCGCAAATTTATTGATTCGGAAAAATAATTGATCGACATTGCTCTTGGACTATCGACAAAAAAATGAATTTGCATGATAATCTCATCCCTACTCATAACTATAAGAATCGATAAATATTTTTGTTCTCCTATTCATAACTCTCACACAGGTTGACATTTAAAAACTCTTTAAATGTTTTCTTAATCATTAAAACTGATTCCAATGTTTTTTGGCATGCTTAATCCGAATATGTGCTCAGTTTTGTCCAATCACGTCACATTTATTAAAAAACGGTCCATTTGTGGTTTGCACTATATATTTTCTTACAGCCGTCTTCCGTAAAAACTACAAGAGCAATTTTCAAAAATTTAGAGAACAAAATGTCCAAATTATGTTTTAATTATATGACCACCACTGTAGATAAAGTAACATTTTTCCATTTGCAAATTTGTTAAAATTCTTGGAAGTTATTAATGTCATTTTTGGTTTCTTTGTGTTTAAACATTTTCGTTTCTTGCTTCTTTGCGTTGTTAAATTTTGAATAGGGTTTGCATTTAAATGCAAATTTTTATAATCAATATAACGATTAATATTTATTCTCTTACTGGCGATTATGAATTTTAAATTGAGTTTGCATTAATTCTTTTTTTTTACAAAAGTAAACTCAGTATAGATAACGGACCCAGAAGGAGGAGTAAATGTTAAAGTTGTTTTATCTGTAGAAATTGGAGATTCATAAAATCTGTTAAAAGCTAATGTCTTGGGTTTTCATAAGTATATTCTAGATCCGTGTCTTCTCGAAATGCCTGTAGGGTCGACTTGAAAATGACCCTATTTTTCATGCTTAGAAAATGAAAAACCCAAAATTTTCAAAAATATATATATCCGATACGGGGCTGAATGTGGGCGTAGAGCTTATAGTCCTGAAATCTACTATTTCTTAGCTACTTCCACTCTTCCGCTACACCGATTCATGTATTCTCGAAATATCTTTTTGTTCGACTTGAAAATTACCTTATTTTTTATTCTAGTAAATGCAAAGCCAACATTTTCAAAAACATATATATCCTATATCGGGCTGATCTAAACATAGTACTTATAGTCCTAGAATCAACTAGTTATAGGATGCTTCCACTTTTCCGTTTTCATAAACTTTAGTACGCTTATAGAGAATTTCGGCTATAGCCAATTTTTGGTTATAACGAACTGTTTTTAAGTCCTACAAATAAAACTGTGTGGAGAAAAAAAACGCTAAAACTTGTCTGGCATTTTTCAAAAGATTGAGGGAAATATCTATCAATGATGTGAGGAAATGTTTGCAAATTTGCCGGATCCAAAAACAGCCTAATAAGTGTTTATAATAATTTGTTTGAATTGGAAAACTTTATTGAAAGAGAAATGATAAATTCCACTTCCCAAAAGATAATAACAGATTTCTTTAAAGACTATTATTATTATTATCATGTATTATATTCAACATTTTTATTTTTCGAATTAATTCCATGATGTACATTTTAATTTTGATTAAGCTTTTTTGTAATATGTAGTTCTATTCCTTCAATATTTCTGTTTTTGCTTAACCCAACCTTTTGTTAGCATTGAAACTACCCTGCAGGAGACTAAGAGTTAATTGTCAAAATGCCACTAATACAATTACCAGAACAAGAAGTACAAGTGCTAACGGGGTTAAAGTTTTTATATAAAAATACTAGTGCTTATGCGTACCAGTACTTGATTTAGTACAAGGGCACGATTTGTACACTGATAGAGATTGTGTGTTACAAGACTAAAATGAGAGTACATATTTAAGTATTTTGATACTGTTTCTAAAAATTGATTTAAAATCATTTATTTCTGCCATTTTTATTATAAAAATATGTTAAAATGAAAATTGGAATTTTTTTCTATAGACAAGAACTAGTAACAAACTTCTTCTTCAGCACCCAATGTGGTCCTAGTGTACTAGTTCACGTCTAGAACCATTAGTACTAGTGATTTGCCAAGCACACTCAATACTAATTTGAACATTAAGTTGGTATAGAAAAGCTTACAGTTGAGAACTAGTACTGGATATTTTTGTATTGATTTGGAACTATTTAGTTACTAGTTCAATCTCCGGCAGGGTATTATGTACTCACATATATATAGTTTTTTAAGATATAATGCTTGTTACCCGTTTCATAAGCATTTGCATGTTAATGTACCAAATATGGAACTTCCATGAATTTGTTTTCTTTCATTTCTGGGAAGAAATAAAGATTTTCTTCGGTTATAACGAACTTTGCTTATAACGCATAAAATTATCCGGTACCGCGGAGCTAGTTTTAACCAAACTCGACTGTATATACATATAGAATAAAAACCTGTGAATACAAAAAATAACTGAATTACAAAGTATTTCAGTGTTGGGGAAAAAACATGCATATGGGCATTTCCATTGTGACGTGATATTTGTACGACAAAATGTAAAAAAATTAAATGAAGGAGTCAAATGTTTCAAAAGGTTTTTTTAATATTTGCAAGGTATTGAAGTAGCACAACATTCAGAAGAAAATTTACAACAATCAAGCCTTAGGAACTGAAAATATTAGCAAAAATTTCGCTGACGTGACGTTACAAAAAACAGAAGTTGACTTGCATTACAAATATGCACAAGTCTGCGAATTGAGCAAAACTTTTTGTACAAAACCTTTTTTAGTAATCTTTGGACTTAAAAAGATTTATTTTCCAAGTTACCAAATATAAAAATCTTTGCTCGCTTAAGGTACATATGGGAATTTCCAGCAAAAAGTCTACTTTTTGTAATGTAACGCCGGAAAGCAAACAAGATTGTATTCTGGGACATTGTTGTTCAAATGTTATCCCTTTTGTAACGTCATGTAGAGCTTGTTGCGCTTACACCAAAATATAAAAAAGTAAATTATAAATATACAATTTTTTGAGAAATAATTTAAATTACTTCTGGCGTTATGTTACAAAAAGTAGACTTTTAGCTGGAACTGCCTATATGCATATAATTCCATCCCCCTAATTATGATACACTAAATTATTAACATTAATTCTTATTTAAGCGAATTATAATCGAATTGCAAACCCTAAGTTTGACTAATGGTCTACGTGTTGATGGTTAAATTGCTTTTTCTATTAGTTAATGTCAATCGTTGAATTTATTACAAAATAGTGTGGTAAAAGAAAATATGTAATAAAACAGGAAAACTTTTAAAAATGAAATAACGCATAAATAAGAAATAACTTTTTCTTTGTTTAACGAAAATTGTATATTTTAGGAAGGGGGAAAAAAAGAGTAGATAATTAAAAAACAAATTTAAATTTTTCATTGAAAAATATTTTATAATGACTTTGCAAATGTTTATGGTTCTTTATATATTTTGCAACATTGTTGTCGGTATTCTTCTTTATAAATTTAAAAAACTATATTTTTTACACAAATTTTGCTATTTGGAAAATTGAGTTCTGCTTCTAAGATTCGGTTTCACTTTCAAAATAAAGAAATAAAATTATATACAGAAATATAAGCGCAAGAACTCTTCAATCCATGTTCGTTGTATTGTATACATAAATGCAATTATCGTTGCCACATTTAAGAGTTACAAAGTGTGTGCGATGTGTAACAATTTTATTTTTATGTTAAAGATATTAAACGCACATTTAACCATAATTAAATGCCAGATGAATAAAACTTTTTATGAATAAAAAAAAAGCTTAAACTGAAGTGCGTGCATCTAGTTACAAGACAATTTTGCTCGCCAACAATTTTCCCCTTACATAGTTTTTTGTTGTTAATATTGTTAAGTTAAGTCTGTTGCAGTAGCTAAACAGAGATGGGTCGGTCAACTTATAAAACATGAGAAATTTCTTGTATTCCGAAACTACAAGGTGGCGCAAAAGCCGTCACGATGGTATTTGACTGTTTTGTTTCAATAAATGAAAAACTAGTTTTTTTTTTTTTTTTGTTAAGTAGAGATTATGATATCTGCAAATGTCCGCTGATGGAGTTGATGACAATACTTTTTGAGATGACCGCACTTTATAGGTTCCCACAATCCTGACGGTTATTCTCTTTAAGGACTTCAAAAGTCTGAGGCTTTTTGACATAAACTTGCGATAGAAGCCCCGCAAAAAAGAAGTATGCACTAAGAGAAAATTCGTTTGTTTACACAATGAAACGGCTGCATTCATAATTCAGCAAAATGAAAAGTTTCATTGATTAAATGAAATTTCCCAATCGCCATTCTTTTGAAGTTTAATTTTTCCATTGTTTTAGTGAAAAGCCTTAAATTGTTTTAATTAAGTTCTATTTATTGAAAATTTTTTATAATAATTAGTATTGTCGTTATTTTATTGAACTGTTAATGGTTTTTAATCCAAATTTCGATATTTTAATCAGGCTTAAGTTTATTGAATTTAATTTTCATAAAATTATTTTTAAGAAGAAAGGAATTTCGGTTATAATTACTAAGTAAGGGTGAAGAATTTTCACGCTAATGTCAAAATGTATACCCCCAGGGCTAGTAAAATGTTATTCATCTCAACAGTGTCAAAATTTACTTCCATGAGTACTTTGCTACAGTTTCACACGCATCCGAATGCCCGTAATTTCTACAAAAAGATATCTCGCTGTGTATAGATATCTATGGTTTAACGAATTTTTCATAATTTTAACACGTATGTCTTACCTACTGGTTCAACTGTAGTGTATCGATTTTTGACAGTAAATTCAAACAATTAATCAAAATACAAATGTTGCCATATTTAAAAAGGAAACTTAAAGGAAAAAACGAGGCAAAATAAACGTTGAAACTACCAAAATTGTTTAAGCGCATGGGCAAAGATAACTGTTAGGTACGAACATGACCGGATATCTCTTTGTAGAAATTAAGGGCACAAGAACTGAATTAGAATTAGATTTGAACTGATTTGAACAAGAACTGAATTAGAACGTAAATAGAACTGAAGTAGAACTGACCTTGAACTGAAGTAAAACTGAACTAGAACCAGGGATGTTAAATACTTTCTTGAAAAGTTCCTACGCAGACCGATAAAAACTAAATTTTCCCTACGCGCTTGAAAAATTGTCCCTACAAAAATGCCTACAACTTTTACTTGGTGTAGATAAAGCCATTGCACAGTGGGAGATTTCGGTCAAAACCCTATTGCTTTGTTATTTCTTTTCATAAAGCAATAAAACTTAGTACGTGAGTGGAGTCGCTAAATGCCGTTATACTAATGTTTTATAATGTTTGCCACGCCCATATAGAATTCCCCTTGAAATGTAGTGTACATTATGCCGCCATTTGTTATCCAATATTAAAGATATATAAAGGGTGGTCCAACCAAAACGAACGATGTCAATTACAAATAAAGCAAAAAGTTTTCTAAGAATTATCTTAATTCTATTATGAAAGAAGGATCTATGACAATTATGTTTGGCATACGTCTATCCGATGGTCCATATTTTCAATGACTCTGAGACATAATTGAGGTTCAATGTCGTTACTATGCCGAATTATCTCATCCTTTAGCTCTTGAATTGTTCTTACCTTATTGACGTACACTTTTTCTTTTAAATATCCCCAAAGAAAGAAGTCCAAGGGTGTCAAATCACATGATCGTTGCGGCCAATTAACAACGCCATGACGTGAGATAACACGACTATTGTTGGAACCACATATCGTCCAGGTCCATATCCTCAATTTCTGCGCACAATAGGTCCGTTACCATCTCGTGATAGCGAACATAATTCACGGTAACTGCTTGGCCGGCCTAATTTTCGAAGAAGTACGGCCGGTTGACGCCGCCAGCCCATAAACCGTACCAAACAGCCAGTTTTTGTGGACGCATCGGCTTTTCAACAATCACTCGTGGATTCTTATTTGCCAAAATGCGGCAATTCTGCTTGTTAACGAATCCACTGTGATCGATTATGCTGACCAAAAAAATCACCAAGTGCCTGAAATGCATTTTCATTTGAACGCCCATTTTCGTAAAAGGCTTCAACAACCTTAACGCGCTGCTCAATTATGTACCTCCCCATGCTTGAATTTGTCAAACACTACAACAAAGAAATGTCAAATCAAGTTGGAAAATGCTTGACGTTAAGGTGTGACTCATAATAAGCATAATGGTTGGACCATTAAGATCATTAAATGATCTTAAGATAGCTGTATTTCTCATAATAGCTATTAAATATTATATTTTTATATATTTTTAAGCTTAAGGTAACTTTTTTTTAATAAATTTATTAAAATATTTTTTTTTTATATATCAATATTTCGATTTCCATTGGAAATCTTCTTCAGGAAATTTTTTTAATATAATATAAAATTAGAAAATTGTTTTTGACAATAAATGGAAAAATAAAAGATGGAAAAAAAATCGTCGGCTTAATATGCAAACCTGCTAAATCCACTTTTTAAGTAAAATTAGATTTTGATACCGTGTGGTAGAGAAAGATACGCCTCGTCGGCCAGCATGCAGTTTTTCCTCAATTTAAGTATTGAAGTGTGTAGAAAGGTGTGATAAGAAAAACGGCTTAATCCACCCATAGAAAATTTTTTTGTAAGACAAACTGCTAAATCCAGTATATTATTAGTTTAGTGTTTATTACTAACTCAAGCTGCAAATATGAAATATAAGAAGTTTTTTGTTTTTTGTCGCTTCTCTAAGTTGGTCTGAAAAGGGGCTAGCAGGTTTGCATATTAAGCCGACGAAATTTAAAATTTCAGTTAAAAAACTTAAAATAAAAAGAGGAAACCAAACGAATTTTTAAAAAATATTCAAAACCTAAAACCTATTTTATTTTCCCTTTCCGTCAATCTATTTATTTTTATTTAATATATATTTTTAATCTGAGCTATGCCATCTGAACTAAATTTTTTAATTTATCACAGACAAATAAATATTTATAATTATCCCTTCTATCAGCCTATTTATTTTTATTCAATAAATGTCTATAAATCTGACCTAAGCCCTCAATATATTTTTTAAAATTAATCGTTTTCTCAAATGGAACATTATTACGATTCTTAAAATGTTCTGTGTTTAAAATAGATGTGTTCTTAAAATCAGGATAATGATTAAAATCCCCACAATGCGGTGATAATGCCGTTCCATGGGCCGAACTATAATTACTATATTTTTGGCCATGTTTATGTCCTGCTAATCTAGTTTTCAGTTTTGTCCCAGTTGTTTCTACATATATTTTCCTACATTGTTCATTATCACTGCCACCACAATGAATTTTATAAATTAAATTAGACATATACATACCCAAAGGTATCACAAATAAATAAATAAATAATGCAGTTGACTTTTAAGAGAGTCAGTTTTCAAAGGCCAAAGAAAAAATTTAATTTATATGACAAATATCTAAAATTAGCCCACCTCAATATCGATACCACCTCAATATCGACCATACTCAGTCAAAATAATGTATACTTTAAACTACAACCGGCTTTTAATGCATGTAAACACCATTGTTCTAAAGTATACTTTATTTTTGGCTATGATTATAGTCCATTGCATTTAACTAATATTGCATCGAAATTTTCTTTAAGATCCCAAAAAAAAAAAAAAAAATTGATGTTTTTCGACATGTACCTCTCTGCATTGGTGTTAATGTATATGGGTATTTCCACAGAAAAGTCTAATTTTTGTCATGTTACGCCACAAAAATTTTTAAAATCTTATATATTATTTCTAAAGCACTTTTTTTGTCGGTTGCAAATATCTCCCATACCACCGCATCAAATTTAATGAATGATATCTCATTTTAAAGCTTATTTCTAACACTAATGACGAAAAATAATTAGATATTGAAAAATTAATATTTTCATTGATAAAAATTATATTTTATATAGAACTACATGATAATACTGTTGTCATTATGATTATATGTTTTTGTTCAAGTGTGGTAATACAGGGTCGCTTAATAGTAATGCAGTTCTACATAATATAGTATGTATTAAAATCCATTCTGGCAATACCGCTATTTACTATAATGCCGTTTATTACTAAGTCAGTTATATATAATTGCGTACGTTTAAAGATATTTTTGTTTGTATTAAGGATTCGTACGGGCAAAAAGTTAACGATGATCATGTCATTACCTCTAACATTGTATTCAAAGAAGTATTATAAAAGCATTTAAACATATGAATGTATGTATGTAAATATGTATGATATATATTATGATTTCTAATATTTTTATACTTTTAACAAAATGTATTGAAGTTACTAAAATTTCTATTAATTATTTTCATTTTATGTTACAAAAATTACAACTAACGGTGCGAAATATTCGCACGGGTCATCGAGTTATTTAAATATATTCTAAAAAATAATAAATATATTATTTTTTTTTTTTTTTGTATTTTGGTGTTAAGCGCAATTTAGTGAGAGGAAGAATTTTACCAACATGGGTCTAACATACAAGATAAATTGCTTGATTGCGTAACGTAACACTTCTGTGGAAATGCCCATATATATTTTATTTAAATTTGTTATACATACAACGTAAATTATCTTAATACTGATCTTAATAGCATTTTTCTCTGGGCGTCAGCAAATGGATTGCGTCTAAACCCAAAAAAGTCTAAATGCCTAATAATCTGTAAAAAAAAATCAGTTAAAATTTAATCTCAAATTGAAATTTTCCTTGGAGGTAGGAAAATTTATATAGTTAGCTCCGTCAGAAATCTTGGTGTAATTTTCAATAGTACCTTAACTTGGTCTGAACATATTAATCGCTCATGCGGTGGAGTATATAGTATGCTTAGGACCTTATGGACAACACAGTATTTTACACCTCTAAAAATAAGATTACTTCTTGTAAAAACGTATAAATTACCTACTCTATTATATTCATCGGAGATTTTTTTATGGTTATAATTCAAAGGACACGTTGAAAATCAATACGACTTTCAATAACATTGTGCGCTACATTTATGGCCTTAACAAATTTGATCACATATCTCATTCGACTCGTATTTTCAATATAACATTTAATAACTATTTAATGCTAAAAAAAGCAACGCAACTAAATTGAAAAACTTACTTTTACAGTTGTATGGTAACTACTGTAACTTTTTCAATCTTTTCAACTCTTAACACAATCATAAACAAATATTATTAATGATGTAATATTTTTTCTTTTTTGTTTTATTTTTTTATATATATTTTCCATATTATTTTCATATTATTTTTTTGTTGTTATTATATTTATAAATTGTTTAATTTTTTTTTTATAATCATTTACGGCTTATTAATCACATTATGTAACTTGTCTGATTCTAATACTTTAAATTATAAGATATTATGTCTTGCAGTATTAGAAACTCATATTCTTAATAAATACAAAATACAAATACAATTATATCAGCTTATTTTAATGAAATATGTTATTTATTATTTCTAACTTATTATCAATGTAGAAGTTATTTTACTTTTATTCATAGAATTTTGGCGTCACTTAGCGTTGGTTGTGTGATTGCTAAGACATAGAACATGCTTAGGAAAACAGCATAGAGAATGTTAAGAAAATTAACAACTATTGCATATTAATTTCTTTACAAATTACCCATTAATAAAAATTATATTCCATCGAATAGTAGGAGGTCTCGTCTACTTTCCTTGCTAGAATGTGTGCTGCAACGAAATTTAGACAGTCGGTATTGGCGCCATCGAATAACTTGGGCCGTTATAATAAAATATATACAAATTATAACTAAATTTATTTTTATAAATAAAAGAAAATAAAAAATTGCTAATAGGAAAATAAATATAAAACAAGTATTTAAAAATAGAACTATTATGTTAACACCAACGATAAAACTTATACTTCAATATCAATAATTTAATTCAACACACACACGCAACTCACATTGATATTCAATTCAGAACAAATTTTATTTAATTTTTGCCCGCTTCCCTAAAAGATAATTAATTAGATATATGTGCAACAAAAAAAAAAAAAAAAAAAATGATTAAAATTGATAAATAAATATGAACAAGCGTGTTGATTTGTTGCCTTCAGACATGAATGCATCTCTTCTTTGATCATATTGCATGACAACGAACTAAAATATTACTGCTGGTATTTCATTAGTTTTCTATGAACTAGATGAAGATCGGTGTTAATTAATTTGGTACTAAGTTTTTTAATTTAAGCCTTTTTACGATTTAAGCAGAGTTAGATTATATGTGATTAATCGCCGATGAAATTGGATAATTTCTCTCAATTTATTTTAAAAATATTTTAAAAGTCAAAAATGCTTTAAGATTAATAAATTTTTTAAGAAATCATAGTTAGGCATACCCTACTTTGGATATTAGGAACGATTCCTATTGGGAGAATATTTCCCGGAACATGCATATCATAAACGAATTTTTGTAATTTCCAGGAATTTTTTTTAAACACTTATTTTTACTTTTGTTGAAAGTTTTCTTGCATTATATGTTACTAAATTCCATACATGGGCGTACTGCTTTATATTTTTACTGCATTATGTATAGCAGTAACCAGTAAATTTTTACGGCTTACTGAAAAAATTTTAGTAACCAGTAAATTTTTACTCATTACTGAAAAGAATCAGTATTCACTTTTAAATTTTATTTTAATAAAAAAAAATCTTTTATAGTAAGGATTCAGTTGCATTTAAGATAATTTGCAGTTAAAATATATTTTTTGCATTTGTTTCTGTAATAAGTAAAAATTATTGCATTATTTCACTGAACATTTTTTCAGTAAGCAGTAAATTTCAAATTTTTAATGCATTATTTTTTTTAATGAAGTACCGCACATGTATCCTAAATTCCAGTTTATTGGTGCAGAAAAAATTAATTTTTTAATAAAAATGTTTGGATCACTGTAAATGATAGCCAATTTTAGTGTAGTGAAGAACATATAATAATACATTATCAAGAAAGAAAATGCTTAAAATTACTATTTATCTAATTTCTTTCTCTAACTTTATTTTAATCTTAAAAAAAAAATACGATTCAATTTTGATTTGTTACAAATTTTCTTTCAATAATTAAAAATTCCAACCGCCACTTAAAATAGCAGATTAAAATATTTGATAAATTTTTAACATCTAGTTGAAATGTTACTTAAATAAAAAAAATTTTTTTTTTAAATGAAATAGAAACACAAATCGCACTTAAGTTTTTAAAGTGAATTACGTAATCAAAAGTGACAAATGCTAACAAGATCTAAACTATGTATCCATTACTCCAGTTTTAATGTTTTTCCCCTTTAAAAATTTCCACCACCAGCACTAAAATCCCCTACACCTCAGTCATTAACAGATGGCTGTGTCTAAAAAAGGTGGTGCCGCAACTTTAAGACGCCTGACTTACCTGTATTTGATTTAAATTTAAAATCGCTGAAACACATGTGCGTAATGTAATTGCAGAGCTAGAAAAATGCTAAAAAAAATTCAATAATTTAAGAAATTCGCAAATTGTTCATGTAGATACAAATATTGAGGGAGTAACAACTGCAAATATTTAGCGGACAGACTGACTTGTTAACTCGTTTCTTATTTAAGATGCATGGAAAATATAAAGCTCTTAATCTTGTTAAAGTATTTTTAGTTTTTTAAGTAAAATCTGTAAATCAAGAAACTTTCTGTTGACAAATGGTATCGAAATATCGAATAACATTGATTCTTACATTTTGACAAAATTGTAGAATAGGAGTATTTTTGATATAATAATAGAAAAGCATTCTGTTTAAGAATAAAATAAGATCTGTTGAAGCAGTACTAGATATAAACTAGAACTGCGCTAGAACTGAACTAGAACTGAACCAGAACTGAACGTGAACTGAACTAGATCTGAACTAGAACTGAACTAGAACTGAACTAGAACTGAACTAGAACTGAACTAGAACTGAACTAGAACTGAACTAGAACTGAACTAGAACTGAACTAGAACTGAACTAGAACTGAACTAGAACTGAACTTGAACTGAACTAGAACTGAACTAGAACTGAACTAGAACTGAACGAGAACTGAACTAGAACTGAACTAGAACTGAACTAGAACTGAACTAGAACTGAACTTGAACTGTACTTGAACTGAACTAGAACTGAACTAGAACTGAACTAGAAATGAAATAGAACTGAACTAGAACAGGACTAGAACTGAACTAGAACTGAACTACAACTGAACTACAACTGAACTATAACTGAACTAGAACTGAACTAGAACTGAACTAGAACTGAACTAGAACTGAACTATAACTGAAATATAACTGAACTAGAACTGAACTAGATCTGAACAAGAACTGAACTAAAACGGAACTAGAACTAACCTAGAACAGAACTGAACTAGAACTGAACTAGATCTGAACAAGAATTGAACTAAAACGGAACTAGAACTGAACTAAAAATGAACTAGAACTGAACTAGAACTAATTTGAACTGAACTAGAACTGAATTAGAACTGAACTAGAACTGAACTAGAACTGAACTAGAACTGAACTAGAACTGAACTAGAACTGAACTACAACTGAACTAGAACTGAACTAGAACTGAATTAGAACTGAACTAGAACTGAACTAGAACTGAACTAGAACTGAACTAGAACTGAACTAGAACTGAACTAGAACTGAACTAGAACTGAACTAGAACTGAACTAGAACTGAACTAGAACTGAACTAGAACTGAACTAGAATTGAACTAGAACTGAACTAGAACTGAACTAGAACTGAACTAGAACTGAACTAGAACTGAACAAGAACTGAACTAGAACGGATTTAGAGCTGAACTAGAACGAAATTTGAACTGAACTAGAAATTGAACTCAGCATCTGCCATATGGCTTTATCTGTTATTAACTTAACCACTGAGTGATAGATAATTCATTTACCATCCGCCCGTGAGTGTAAGAGGCAATCAGTACACCACTAATCGGACACGAGACGGAAGATATTGTGTTGTTTTTTC
The DNA here is from genome assembly GCA_943735925.1 of Pollenia amentaria. NCBI lineage: Eukaryota > Metazoa > Arthropoda > Insecta > Diptera > Polleniidae > Pollenia > Pollenia amentaria. The sequence goes on along the minus strand of OX031006.1, from coordinate 237,054,650 downwards.
TCTTTCTTCGAAAGCTGCCCTTTTTACATTTCTCTTTGCACCATCTTTTCTGTCGCAAAACAATGAACACAAATTTATTTTACTGAGATTTATTTGCAACTATTATATAAATTAACTTTTAAGTTTGCCAAATGTACAAGTAAATAATATTTAAGTAAGTAAATAACAATGGTGTTTTTTTATTGAACTGTTGGTTTTTAATTGAAATTTTTGATATTAGAAATATCCCTAAGACGATCCCTACAAACCCCGGAGGGAACATAAAACACTACTAACTTATTTTGGAATTCCTAAAAATTTTCATTATAAAAGGTGAAACTTTAAATGAGTTTTAATTTATAGTAAATTAAACTCTATTTGTTAATGCCAGCTATATCAAACGCAATAATTTGAATCTAGGGAAAGGCCAAATACTACAAAATATACTTTTAATTAATTAATAGTATGTCACAAAAGTTTAAAACGAAAAATATTTTAAATATTTAGAAAAGCTGGTATATTTTCATTGCAATTATGTGAACTCTCAAAGAATTTCTTAAGATATTGAACATCATTTATATCAAGGCTTTCTAAATTCATGTTTTGAAGCAGGTTTTTTACTTTCGTTCAAGAACTTTTTTGTCACACTGTTTATGCTTATGGATACACAAGCAAGTGGGCGAAATTAAAAATTAATAAATTTTGTACAGTTTGTGCCTAAACAAACACACAGACATACGTTTAAATGTACATATAAGTACTTGCAAGTAAATTACAACTTTTTTTTATTCAATTATTCAAATGGGAAAAATCATACAATTTTACATACATAAATATTAACTATCATAATTTGGTGAATACATAAATATGTATTTTTCTAATGAATTGAATCTTATTGATAGCTAGTCACAGAAACGTTTTGGAAAATTGGAAAAAAAACCGCAACGTATACGTTTAAGTAAGAGTAACGAGGCCTGAAATCTTTGACAAATGTTGTGTAAAAGATACAATTTGAAAACGTAATCAGATTTATCATATTTTGGTAGGAAAGATCTAAAATTGACTGTAACAATAATTTTGCGAATGTAAGATGCCTATTTTACAACTTTGCACGTTAACGTTTATTATTCCAATATTCCAAAAACAAAAGTGTTTTAAAGGAAATTTTAATTACTATTATTATTATTTTTTATCCAAGTTCCTAGGTCGAACATAGGGCCAGAACAAAATATTTCTTATAATTTCTTCTTAATGCTTACAACTTTATTTCATTCCACGTTGTATGCGTCTTCCAAATTCGTCTTGAACATGTCGTCTTCATGTTTGAGCGGGCCTGCTTCTGCGTCGATAATGTAAAATAATGTAAGTTCTCTATAATGTAAATGCTTTAAGTGAAATATGTAGAAAGCTTGAATAATTTACAAAAAGAATGGCAGACACAAACTAAGTAAAAAATACATCAACTTAATTATATAAAAAAAGAGGAAAGCAATACAACAACTTAATAAAATTAAAAAAAAGGGTTAGTTTTGGGATTTCAGTATTTTGCGTCTTAAGGAAGAAATTCACCATTTACCTGGATTATAAAACTTGGACTCGGAAAGATCTATGGCTCCCTAAAATGGGTATTTTAAAAAAATTACATGTGTGTAATAACTTTTTTGTATCTGAACCGATTTTTCCGCATTTTTCAGAAAGTATGTTCTACTAAAGATATCTGATCTCTTGATATGTAAGTTTAAGTTTTTATAAAATTTTTGAACTTTTCTGTACGGGAGGTACCACGCCCACTTCTCCAATCTCGCTCACAATTTGCTGAATGCTGTGTATTAATAACCGAGATGTTTGTTCATAATTTCGAAACTGTAGATTTTTGGTTCTCCAGATATACAGAAATTTATAATGTATTTGTATGGGACGCGCCACGCCCACTTCTCTAATCTCGCCCATTTTTTTCAGAGAGTTGGCGTATTTATAAGCAGAATGCTCTCACCAAATTTGAAAGCTCTGGCTCTTGCCAGATTTAAAGGAAAAATTAGAGGTATTCGTGGTTTCTTGCTCATATCTCAGCCATTTATGGACCGATATGGCTGAATTTCAATAGCAAACTTTGACGGAGTATATGTGACATAAATATTAGGGTGGGGGCGATTAGTATGGAAGGAAAAAATCTTAATGGCCGTTTCGCGTTTCTGATTCTTGGGATTGTACTGAGCAAAAAAGTCCACTAGACCATACGTCTACGGTGAAAATCGAGCTTCCAGATTTTGACTTTCTCCGACTTTTGTCACGTTTTTTGGATATTTTGGCCTATAACCACTAAGATTTTCGATCCAATACTATGACAAAATCATAAAAATTTTCTATTTCTTATTTTTATTCTATTTTTGTATTTTATTCTATTTTATTCCATTTATTTTATTTCTTATTTTTTATTCTTCTATTGTTTTCAGTTCATTTGACGCATTTTTGTTAGTTTATTGTAAACGATCACAGCATCAAATACACATAAAATTAAATACGCATTTTAAAATATTTGCCGCAAATGTTTTATGATTTTGTGCTATGAACAACTGAAAATGGTAATATATCAATACTTTCACGAAAAATTTGCACTTTCACAAGGCCAAAACTGCCTGAAGGAGCGTTCCAATGCTTTTGCGATGTACTAGACAGTTCTTAACTATTGTCTTAGCTACAATTTTTGGATCGAAAATCTCAATGGTTTGGCTGTTATAGGCCAAAATATCCAAAAAAAACGTGACAAAAGTCTGAGAAAGACAAAATCTGGAAGCTCGATTTTCACCGTAGACGTATGGTCTAGTGGACTTTTTTGCTCAGTACAATCCCAAGAACCAGAAACGCGAAGCGCCCATTAAGATGTTCAAATCGCCCCACCCTAATAAATATACGTGACCTGGTCTATGTAAAGGTGGCTTATGACTCAAAAACCAAATTTGAAAATCAGCTGTTAAAGATAAACAATGCATTTCGTCAGTTTCTCGGTAGTTGTGCTCCTGTTTTGAGTCATAAGCAACCTTTTCATAGACCGGGTCACATATAACAACCCAGTCCCTAATCAAGTCCTTATAATATCTGGGGTCTTCGGAAAACCCATTTCAACAGACGGACGGATAGACAGACAGACAGACGGACAACCGGATTTGAACTTCCCTTCTCATAAGTAGCCAGAATTTATATACTTTATAGGGTCTAAGATCAATATTGTAGAAATTACAAACGGAATGACAAAGTTATATATACCCTTTTACCTTCGGTGAAGGTTATTAAAATGCTGATTTGTAGTGCGAATTGGGCAATACAATTTATATTATGTTTTTATTTACCTTCTCCTTTGAACTTGCAATTGTGTTAGTTAGGGCCTTTCTACAGGATAACAACGATGTATTTATCTTAAAATTCACATATTTAATATTTAAATCCGTAAATGCTTGAATAGCGATAAATTAACAAATGATTGGAAGCGGTTTACCTAAATATCCATACTAGTAATCACACCTTGTTTCTTTTTTATTCCAAACTTATTTTTTATGTTTTTTTTTCACGTACAATATATCTGAATTATTTTTTTCTACTCAATTGATTCCTTCAGTTATAATTTATATAAAATTAAAAATAAAAATAATAAAAATATTAAATTTAAAAGATAATTATTTAATTTGATTGCATACGTTTTTTTCGTTACAGTTAATGCAAATCCGATAAATCAAAGACCATTTTTACAAATTGAAAGTCCCTCTATAACAAGACTGATAATAACGCATCCACACAAGTCCCATTATCTACAGTGTAAGGCCACCATTGATGAATCCTACTATCAAAGTAAGTAATTATAAGCACATTATATATTTGTTAAATGTTGGTAAGTCAGTAACCCAGCATACATTTTCTTAATCGGGTGAAAGAAATATGGGCTTTAATTTTTTAAATATTTAATAAATTATCCATATGCTTAATATAACCAAATTTTTTTCTTTAGAAATTTATAAAGTAACTAAAAATGTTTACTGTATTATTATTGGTGATATTGTCCTTATTAAAAATTATCTTACGACTAACTGTTCTCTAATGTCTAATTCTTTATTTCAGATGAAACCAATTATTTTTACACTTGGTTTTTCAACGACAATATTATAAAGTATAAGAAACAAAATAATTTCTATATTTATCGCAATGGAACTTTGCGTATCTCAGCCGACGAGAAAATCAGTGGCCACTATCGTTGTAAAATCAATGCCAATGACACTGCCGTCATATCCGAGAGTATACTAGTGGAATATCCTGGTATGTTAAAAGCGTTTGTGTTTGTAGCGCATAATAATATAATTTAATATAATTTCATTAATTTTTAGAAAATCGGGTTTATATTTATAAAATGTGATCATTTATATTTTTTTACGAATACAAATTTCGGTATCATTATTTAAGCATTTGTTATTTCGGTATCGGTATATCAATTATATCGGTATCGGTATACTGGTGCAGAAATTTTAATAACGGTATAGGTATATCGGTTGAACAATTTAATTTATCAAATTAAAGTAATTAAATTGTTTGTCTGAAATAAAGATAAGTTTGTTGGCAATCGGAACGAATTTCGGTATCGGTATTAGTACCTGTATTTAATTTTAAGCAGTATTTAAGTCGTATCGGTATTACTTGGTTTGAAAACCTTGTTTAGAACTAAACAAAAACTGAACTAGAATAAATGAAGAACTGGTAAAGAAATGAGCTAGAAGTGAAGAAGAATAAAATCAGAACTGAACTGAACAACAACTTGACCTTTTTGAGAAGTTGTACTTCGACTACACTTTAAACAACTTGAAAAACGACTAAAACTACAATTCGACCTACAACGTGACCGACAATTTCAACTACATTTTCAACTACAACTTGAGCTACAACTTGAACTTAAACTTTAAACACAACATGAACTACGATTTTAACGACAACTTCAACTACAACAAATCTGTTTATACCCGCACCATAATGATGCGTTTGTGCTGATGTTTGTAACACCTTTAAATATTGTTCATAGACCCACCTTTTAGTATTCCAATCAAATCACCTCTTGAACCGATCAAAAGTTGTCCATCCGTCCAGCTTTATGAATCTTAAATGAATCTTAACATCATAATATAATTTTGTTCTGGTACACTCTCAACAATGTGTTTTTTTAATATTATGGTGTAGGGTATCAGATGGTCGGGCTTGAACGACTATACTCTTACTTGTTCCTCTCGAAAGAAAAAATAATAATTTTGCGATAAATAAGATTTTCATAAGAAAATAATTTTGTATATATTCGTTAATAAAAAGGAAAATCGAGACAACAGTAATTTGTTTCCAAGGACATTAAAATGATATTTTTATAAACGTATTCAATAATAAAATAATAAATTGTTTTTTAAGTAGGATAATAATGTTAATTTTTTTTTGATAACTATTCATTATTGTAGTTAAGTATTCCAAGAACTTATAATAAACTAGTTTTCTAAAGGACTGAAGAAGAATTCCTATTCCTTTCATTAGTTCAGTTAGTTCATTATTGATTTTGTTGCTGCATGTGTGAGTGTAAGGAAAATTTGGAGGTCATGTGTGTATATGAAATGAAGTAATTGAAAAAATTACTAATTATGGATTCTGACATTTACAAGAAAATGTTAACAATTTTTCAGTTGAATATTGTCTAAAACATGAATACTCTTCTTCATTTTTCAATATCATTCAATATCTTATTTTTCTTTTTTTTTTTTTTTTTGATTATTTTTTTACAGTACTCAAACGACGTCCTGCCAATATTAATTTAACTGCCTGGTCTGGTCTGTCATTTACATTAAACTGTCCTATTTTTAGTATTCCACCTGCCAATGTCACATGGTTTTATGGAAATGTATCGTTATCGAAAATTTTCAATGAAAACAGGCGAGTAGAGAACAAAGTTTATAACATTCAATCGAGGAAAATGAGTTCAATCATTACTTTGACTTCTAATGTCTTCGATAGATGTGTATTACTGATGGCTGTTTAATTATATTTATAAAATTTTAATCAAATTTTAATATATTTTTTTACATTAACAGCTTTTTATTATTAAACAATGGCAGTTTGGTTTTAAGAAACGTCAAACCAAATAATGCTGGAAAGTACAGGTAAGAATTTTTTAATTAGTTTTATGAAATATTCTATGCTCTGTAAAAATTTTCATTTCAATGATTTTTACTACTTCACGATTTGTAAAAGTAATTAAAAAAAAAAAACATTTTTTTTTTGAGTTTTAAAAAATAGTTTTAAATTCCTTATTTACACTTAATAAACATAAGTAAAGAACTCTTTTGCAGTTGGTTGGCATAAATAATTGTTGTAATTACATAAATGTTTAACACAAATACATGCCGTAAAACTTACAATTTTATAGAACATTAATTACTCTGTGACATGTCTGACATTGATACTTGGTTAAAAACTTATTATACACAAACGTTGCACTTAAGAAGTAGATGTTATTTCGAAAGTACAATAGGACATCGATTTGTGCAACTTAAAAGAAAGAAATTTAAAAAAAATTTGTCAAGAATTTGTTTTTTCGTTGCACAGCATAATGGGGAGACGGGTGGTAATATTAAAAACGTAAAAAGGGTTACGTAAAATTAAAGGTTGGGTATCAGCTGCTCCGTTTTCCTTACGAAATTTATGTATAAACAGGTACTATTACGTTAACGTTACGTTGCGAATGAACCTGATAAAAATAATATTAATCTGCGTTTTTACGTAACAGATCCTAAAAAATTTTATGTTTGTTTATTAATTAAGCGACCTTCCATCGACGTATACCACGTTTTTTTATATTTTTATACAAAACGCCCAAATAACAAATGCTGCGATTTTTACATTTTATAAATTTTTCTAAATTTTCTATTTTATTCGTAGCACATTGTGACACGTTTACGTGGTTCCATTTTGGCCATTAAGTGGCTAGATTTAGCTATTTTATTTAGCGTTGAAAAATGTTTTAACCCCAAGCCATTTTGTTAAGCAAAATTTCTTTTCAGTTTTTAAGAATTTTATACAAAACAATTAAAAACAGCAGCTTGTTATTAATATTTACTGCCTGGCCACAGTGTTGATAATTTTTTTTATCATATCCCCAGAGGAGAGCGAACTGATACCAAAGTAGTCCCGTGATAGGTATTTGGTGGTAGAGACCGGTTCTAGTTCTAACACTTTATATCAATGGGACCTATCACTTTTACATGGGCTTGTCATTTGAGGGAGTCAATTGACACCTAACAGCTACCATTTGACAAGTCACACATCTATTGTCAATAAACGTGTTTAGTGTTAGTTACTACAATGGGGTATTATTGCAAAACAATATAGTATTATTTCAAAAAAACAAATCCTAAAACTAAATTTAAGAAAAAAATTTTAGAAAGTCCCAAAAAAAATGTGTCACACTACCGGTGAATACTGTACTGTAATTCATTACTTCTTCTAACTTTTGGTTCTTCATATACCAGTTAAATGATTGGTTCTCCTTTCACTGGTCATGAGTTTTTTTCTTTTTGTACTTGCTCTATTTTCACAAACCACAGGACCAGTCTGTTGGAACAATTGACACAAATTTCCCGCAGGAATATTTATATAATTGAACAATAATAATAAACTTCAATTTGTTTTCAAAGAAAATCATTTTCTTATCGACATTGTTGGCCAGGTACTTAATAAAGAATTATTTTAAATTTATTTACGCAAGCGATTGAGGAAACATATTCATTCTATCGAAGATTTTTTTTGGGTCATAGGGAAAGGAATGGAGAAGACACTCTTTGAACAGAAAAAAAATTATATCTCTAAATTCCGTACCTTTTTCCCTTTTTAATTTTTCAATAATAATAATGTTGAATTAAAAAATTGGAAAAAGAGCAACAAAGGAACGCAAAATTTAAAAAATTTGCAAATAGCGAAAATTCGCAAAAAGTTTTAATATTTTAAACAACCCATGTAATTGATTAAAAGTCCCTTTGCCATAATGAATGGCAAAAATTCCATCAAAATGGCTTAATTAGCGGAAATTCGAGAATTTTAGCCATGTTCGCGATAGAAGCAATTTTTCCCGTAAGTTTTCTGGTTCTTTACAGCTTAAACGATTTTTAATAAATATTAAACTTTTCTATCATGCCGCTATTAGTAAATTTTGGCGAATTTCCGCTTATTTAACCATTTTTATGGAATTTTTGCTATCCATATGGTTTTAGGGACTGTTAATCAATTTTATGAGTTGTTTAAAATATTAAAAATTTTCGCAAATTTCCGCTATTTTTTCAAATTTTTGCAATTTTCGCGTAGCTTTGTTGCTCTTTTCGGCAGTTGTCGCCTTTTTAAAGATGGAGACAGGGCACTATTAACACTGTCGATATATAAGGGGCGAAATGTGCAATGCCTTATGCCATTAGTAACGTTGAATTTTTCAGAATAAATCCAACTACGCCTTTTGAGAGCACAAGATTTTTAAGAAATGAACATCAAATTGCATTTTTGATTAAAAACTGAAAACTAAACAAACCAACAGTCTAAATTATCAGATATGTGCTTTAACCCTTTCACCCCGGAGTTTTTTTCGAAATCTGTTAGGTTTTTTTAAATTCTTATTGCAAATTTATTTATAAGGAAATAATATAAGATGTTGGGAATAGTGAGATGTCGGTGATCCTCCCGTTACCCTGGGACATATAGTCCCAATAAGTTCTTACGGTGGGATATTTTGTCCCAATAAAGTTATCTGCATACACTTATATTTTTAACTTATATTGGGATAATGAATCCCACTCGATAATAAATCCCCATCTTTTTAGGACAATATGTCCCATTGTAAAAAAAAACCTTTCTAACTTTATACTCCATTAAGAATCATTAACTATTACAATATAAAAGGTTAAACAAAAGTTAGGACATAAGAAATATTGCTGGGACATATAATCCCAGTAGGGGCGAAAGGGTTAAAAACGATAAACAATCGACATGGGTACATTGCTGTTATAGAGTATAAGTTTTGTATCGAATTGGTGACGACGACGATAAAACTTGATGTTGATATTAAAGTGATGACGATGACGACGACGATAAATGGAATAAGGGTGAATGTTTCACACGCAATTTAATTGGAAAAAAAAAACTGTTTTATCAGATCAATTGATTCGTATTATAATCTGGTTGAGCCATTTTTATACCCTCAAGAATTAGTTGCGAAGAGGGTATACTAAATTTGTGTAAAACTTTTTTAATATTTATTTAAGGCCCCATAAAGTATGTAAAGGGTCCGCCAAATAACTTCTTTTTTTTTTTGAAAATGCTATAAAAAAAACTACTGAATATTTTCTCAAATTTCTTTTTATTTAAAAGTACAATCCTTCTGGTTAATAATGGAAAATAATTTCATTCAAATGGCTGCCTCGGCTGGCCATGCAGTAGCCTAAACATCGGTCCAATTTTTAAGCACATTATCGATTGTGTGCAGCTGTATTTCACCAATGGCTTTACGAATATTGTCCTTTAAAGCGTCAATTATCTCTGGCTTGTCGGCGTAACACTTATCTTTGACGGCACCCCACAAATAATAGTCCAACGGTGTCAAATCGCAGCTCCGAGGTGGCCAAACGACATCAGCTCTGCGGCTGATAGTGCGATCCTCAAAAACAGGGCGCAAAACATTGAGTGTAGCTTAGGCTGTGTGGCACGTAGCGCCGTCCTGTTGAAATCAAATGTTGCCAATATCCTCCTCTTCAATTTTTGTGAACAAAAATTCGTTAATTACGATCGCCATTGACTGTAACGGCCACTCCTTGCTCATTTTTGAAGAAATTGGCCCAATTATGCCTCTGGATCAAAATCCGCACCAAACAGTGACTCGTTTTGGGTGTATCGGCCTTTTAATGTATGCGTGCGGGTTTTCTGTGCCCCAAATGCGACAATTTTGCTTGTTTACATACCCGCTAAGATCAAAATGAGCTTCATCTGAAAAGATGATTTTTTTTGGCAAAATCGGCATCTTCTGTAAGTCGATCGCAGGCCTACTTAGCGAAGCGTTGCAATATTTCCCAGCGTTGTTCAAGCGTATATACAACCATATTCGTTCAGCAGAAGGATACAACTAATTATCTGTCAAATCAGACATGAGCTAAGTGTTACCATTCACGAAATAAGCACTAGTTGAAAAAAAAGCGTTAGATGGCGGACCCTTTACATACATATATATATTGAGGGTACTGGAGTAATTTTTAGTCGATTTAGCAATGTCCGTCTGTCTGTCGAAAAATTCAAAAGAAAAGAACAACATTGGTGTCACATTGTTTCTAGTTGTCCTAAGCCGCTTGGGATTGAAATCCAGCAAAAATTGGTTTAGTAGTGGAACCACCACCCTAAAAAATTGATAATTTTGTCAAAAAAAAACACTAACAGACATTGAATTAAGAATTTTCACAAATTTGTTCTATTCGACTAGAAATCATACGAAATTTCGTGAAGATCGGTCCATAATTAACCATACACTCACAACATTATGTACGTCTAATTAACTGAAATTGTAATATAAAATAAATGAATATTAAGTTTAAAACCGGTCCACTTATTTTTAATTTAGTTTTAACGAAAAGTTCATTTAATTTTTACGGTCAAAAATTCAACCGCGAATTCCGTAAAAACAGATGAATTTTCAGTTATTTTATGTAATTCTGTTATTTTATATAATACAGGTTTTAGTCGAATTTCTCAAAAATACCAGACACCTGTCCGCTTATTTTTCTAATGAGAGAGAGAATATTATTATTTACTTACCACGTTATACATGTTTTTTTTACTTGTGTTTTACTGACCACTTTGTTAACAGAAGAACACTCATTTATAAGACACCAGCAGCATGACCGACGTGTTATCGCAATAATTTTCTTCTAAAATTGGATGTATTTAAGTAAATAATTTTAATAAAAAGAATATGGGAATTTTCTTCACAAAACAAGCAAATGGTTTTTTTTTATTATATTATAGATAACTAAAAATTAATTTTTTGGTAGTTAAATTATATAAAATAACTGAATATTCATTTGTGTTTACGGAGTTTGGGGTTAATTTTTTACGGAATTCGCGGTTAAATTTTTGACAGTAAAAATTAAATGAACTTTTCGTTTAATTTAAATGCAAAATAAGTAGATCGGTTTTTAAGTAAATTTACAGATGTTTAAATTTTATTTTCAAATAATTTTACATACAGAATACTTTTGAGTAAAAACATGTCAAACCATCATGCCGTTCAGATACAACACCTCTGATTTCAATGAAGTTCACCACAACTGTTGTATGTTATTGGACTTTAACAATACATAAATTTTCAGACCCCAGATTCTTTCGGCTTCCGAAATATGACGTCATAAAATATGTGAAAAATGTTAAAAAATCACAAAAGTCTCCTTACAAAAAGGGATAGAACAAAACATACTTAGGATCACCGTCTGGTCTATAACTCGGACACCAATCGAGTCTCCACCTTTAAATGTTCTGCAAATGTAGAAGAGGGTCTAATACTTGACATATACAGCCCAATTATGAATAAAAATTCCCTGGGAGTTTATTCCCTTTTCCCATTTCTACAATTGAATTAACATAGGAAAAATGGGAAAAGTGAGAAAACTCCCGGGGAGTTTTTCTTTCATAATTGGGCTGATATTTTTTTAAGAATTTTAAAAATATACTTTTTCAGATATGGACCTTTGAACTCAAGACCCCAAAAAATTACCTTTGACCTTTTCTTAAAAAAACACAATATGCATATAATTTTAAAGGGTGCACCTTTGAAACGATACCAAAAAAGCTAAATTATCTTGCATAGTTCAAAAGTTCTATCCCCTTTTGTAAGAAGACTTTTGAATTTTTTTTACATTTTTTACAACTTTTATGACGTCAAATTTCGGAACCCGAAAGAATCTGGGGTCAAATTTTCGTTTAATTATACTCTTATAGTGTATGACATTTGTGTTGAATTTCATTGAAATCGAAGGTGATGATGCCGAAAATGCCATTTGTTCGTGATGGTTTGACGTGTTTTAACTCTTTTACTTAATCAACGGACAATATTAAATGCAACGGAAAATCCGTATTAATGTGGACTTGGTGTTTTGAATAAATGTTAAAATCAGTTAAAAATATATTAACTTGGAATTTTAAATGTTTATTTATTTAAAAATTACTGAACGGAATAATTCCGAAATAACCTACAGTCCGTACTGTAATAATATTGTGAGTATAGGCCCCATATAAAGCCCACACCCAAAGAAAAAAATATGTTTAAAAATGGTCACCTCCAACAAAACTATTTTAAAAGAAAAATTTTAAACATATTATGTTTAATTTAACCATACTATTGTCACCGGCAATAATATTATGGTTAAGTGGGTCCCCCATCAAGAAGGCGCAACCATATTATGGTTGCCTCCAAACACGTTTTGGTTAATAACAACTAAATCATGTTTAACACTTATAATAGCATTGTTGGTTTTCAACCATAGCATGTTGCTCCTGGAAAAGAGGAAAATACTATTGTTAATTTAAAAACAAATTATTGTCATATTTAACCAAAACATGTTTAAAGACAACCATAATATGGTTGTGGCTTCTTGATGGAGGACCAATTTACCAAAAATTTGGTTGTCAGTGACAATAATATGGTTAAATTAAACATAATATGCTAAAAATTATCTTTAAAAATAGTTTTTTTGGAGGTGACCATTTTTAAATATATTTTTTTTCTGCGTGCACTGTCAACTTTCGTGAAGATTGGTCCATAATTTACCATAATCCCTATATAAATAGAAAACACATTAGTACGCGTAAAACCACAGTTTTATATACACCCTACATTTATATCAATTTTCATTTAATTGGTTGCGATATTCATAATTTTAAATAAAGTAGAAGATTTTTATCTCCAATCCAAATTTTTAAGAAGTGGCTTTATTTGTTCATTAAAGCACACTAATTTTTGTAACCTGTTTATGTTGTAACGATGTGGCGGTTTCAATACATTTTTTTTATGTTATCAACGTCTCTGAAACAACTTATTTAGAAATTTCAGATTTTTTTACATATCGTTACCTTAAACACAAAAGGCCCTATCTAACATTTTGAAAATTTTACCGGAGAAGCAACAAAATATTTAAAATTATAAATTGGTAGAATGCATTATACTATTTATTTATTGTTTGGTTTTCATCTATTTGTCTGGTAAAACCTACCAGATGTTTTGATAATCTTGCCTATTATGCAAATTTCTAGTTAAGTCTTTATGCGCTTATAATAAAATCTTTTGTAGATAGGGCCGTTTGTTTTTTGTAAATAAAATCGTTCATTTTGGTCGAAAGATTCCAAAATTTTTTGCGGACATTTTTGTTGACCCATAATAAGGCAGAATCATTGAAAAGTCAATTTTTAATTTTTGGTTGGTTAGGGCCTTTTTTGGTTTAAGGTAACGATATCGCTTATAAAAATCAAATTGTCATTGTATTTGGATAAAGAGGCTCCTTTTTAACCTTTTACAAGAATCCTATAAACTTTAATCCACCAGTTGATTTTTAGAATCGTGTTTTCGTTTGGAATCTTTCTTTGGTCATTTAAAAAACAATTTGGAAACTTTGGAATAAAGTTATTATTACAAACAGAAGAGAAATATAGTAGAAGATTTACACTGGAGATGTTACACATAATTAACATACCGTTACAGAAGAGAATGGATTTTAAGAGTGATACTGATAACTGCGCTCAAAGTTATTGTCTTTAAATTTGTTACCCTAAATTTGTCGGAATTAAATTGTTCGGCCTTTTGGACTCGGAAAAGGAAATTATTAAAAATGTTTGTGGAATATGGATTTCATACAAAATAACGCCTAAAAAAACTTGCTGTTTTTAAGACAATTTGGCACTTATTGTTAATCTAACACATAAACACATTTTTATTATGAACATTTTTGGTATTCAAGCTATTTTTAAGTGTATTTTTAAGAATGTACAAACTCTAATTCCCTTTATAATTACTTACCGACATTAAGTTTCTGTCTCCTCTTGCAGAATTACTCCTTAAAACCCTGTAATTTTTTTAGTGTTATACAGTGTAGTTTAACTACATATTGCTCCAGCGTCGCCGTAATTAAAAAAAAAATACTTACGAAATAAACGTGTTTTAAGTTTTTAATTTGCTCCAACCACGACACATTCTCTTCAAACGGGAAAAGCATAAAATATATAGAGATTAATTTTATACGCAATATAAAAAAAAACATAGTGAACAATTCTGCATCACTTACTCCAAAACTTCACATTTATAGTTATGACGACGGTGCAGCAAAAATTCTGCCATAGCTCCTATATTAATCCCATTCTCTTGTGTATAAATCATCAATGTGTTTTAAATCTCAAAAAAAAAATTACGACATTGCTCTAAAACTTTTTTTAAAAAAACTTTATAAATAAGCTAAAATTATAAAGTCAAATTGTACAACATTTGGTACACTTTGCTTTAAGTTAACATGTCTAATGGATTCCGATTTCGGACTTTATGGCATTAAAACTAAAACTCAAATAGACTTTTAATCAATAAAATTTTCAAAGTTATTGAATAGATTAAAAATTTAACGCCTTGGCAAAATACACAAATTTAAGTTTAAAATCAATTAAAATTAACTTTTTACAATTATTTTTAGATGTATTGCCCACAACCAATACGCTGTCAAAATACATCGTCAGTTTTTTATGAACGTGAATGTTGTGGAATCCAGTGATGAACAAAAACCTCCTAATGGAAAACTAATACCTCATTTACAAAATACCACATTATATGTTCCCCTAAATGGTGATTTAAATTTAACCTGTTGTACTTTAACCGATGAAGTGCCAATTGAATGGTGGTTTCAACAGTCCAGCAGTACACCATGGGTTAAATTATCAAATAACAGCAAAGAGTATCACATAAGAAGCAGTATTGAAGAATATGAGGGCTATTACACATGTGCCACAAGTAACAATAATCAAGTAAGTTCTTGCTTCAAATTCATTTGACAAATTCTTATTTTATTTTAAAATTTTCAGACATTTCATGTCATTGTAACCAAACCTCCTTATGTCTCCAAAGAGTTGCCCATGTATGAAGGCATTGTGGCCTTACCAATTGTTTATCCATGTTTGATGACGGGGAATCCGCGACCCACTATTACATGGTATCATAATGGCTTTCTATTCAATAGTTCTTTAACTCGTTATATAAATGGCAATGAATTGCATATTGAATCGTTTGATCCTGAAGAAGGTGGCATTTATCAGTGTTTTGGTAGAAATATAGCGGGTGAAGTGTATACGGCCGGGGAAATTCGTCCTAGAAATCGAGGAGACGTTAAGCCAAATCCTTTAAGGAAAATACGCTGTTTTGCTCATACCTTTAGTTCAGTTAATGTGACGTTTGAAAATGAAAGTTCGGTGGTAAGTTAAAATATTTTTAGAATAAATTAGAATCAGTGTTGCCGAAATTTATTTCAAAAATATCTACAAAATCTATATTTTTATTTATATAAATGCCTACAAATATTTTTTTAAGTTAAGTTAAAACAGTAGACGCTCGCAAATTAAAGTTCTTATTAGAATTTCCAGAAATAAGAATTAGAATCGTTTAATGTATTGTAACTATATTTAACACTCTGAAATTAGAGATTAAAAATTGAATTTTGGTTTTTTTGTTATACTTCTTCTTAAATAATTCTTCAAGCTTAAGAACACTTTATATCGGGCTATTCATCGTGAGGTTTGATTTATAATGTAAAATAAAACACATAAATTTGAAAGTGAACTTTAGTCCAAAGGTGTGATATCGCACGATATAGGCGGCCAATTTACTGTAGGCCAACATGAAATTAAGTGCTCACCAAAATGATATCTCAACAAGGTAATTGTATCACGAGCTGCATGGCTCGTAGCGCCGTCTTGTTGAAACCAGAGTTCACCGAGACCGAGATTCTTACGTAAAATACGCCAAGTTGTTGAATATGACAAGCCAAGCTGCTGAGAATGACGAGGAATCGATTCGTCACAGTCTTTGCGAATATTCTCGGCTACAGCTGCTATATTCACTTCACTACGTGCTGGATGGGGTCTCACCGGTCAAGTTTCATCCACTAATGTAAACTGGCAATCAAATTTGCGAATGGTGTTGGCAATAGTGGTTTCAGTAGATCGTTTATGCGCACTGTAATTTCCTCAAATCGCACGAAAAACATTTTTCACAGAACGCTGATAATCTTAATGCAGTCGAAGATCATTAATAAAAATGATCATTTTCTGATTATTAAAGTTAGAAGAGCTAAGTTTTTTTTACCGATAGCTAAAGGTTGGATCTTAGTGGCCGTTAAAAAAATGTTCCATTACTACAAATTTACTATAACCTAAAGTGAGCGATTAGTTAAATAAAGGTTCATCCTACCCAGTAGGTTAAAGAAAAGTTGTAATAATGGAACACAGTAATACGAAATAACGGAACGCTTTTCGTAGCTATCGGTAAGTTGTGAAAAAGGGGGGTAAGAGTTTTTATTCTTGGAAAAGCATAAAGAAGTGCATATTTAAAAGCATTTTCCCACAATTTAAAGAATTTGAAAAAACCTAATTGTAGTAATTTTTCCCTACTTCAGGCAACATTTAATTTAAAAAACCCTTCAAAAATTAAAATTTTATACTTGAGTTACGAATTTTTCAATTGTATTTCCAAACGTTTATAAATTGCTTTTCGCAATTAAGTAATTATTTATTTACCTTAATTTTAAATGGCAATTAAGAAGTTTTCTATTAAAAGTATTTTCGGGTTATGTTGACATCGAATTTTTAAATACAAACAGTCACACAGAAAAGTCTACTTATACCAAATCCATTTGTCGAGTTAAATTTTTCGTTTCCCTGCAGATAACGAGACTAGTCCATACATGCGTGTAAAGAGTAGTCCACAAAGGAGTAGGAGTACTCCAAAACTACTCCAAATATATGGTTAAAAGGTGGTCTATTTAACATTACGATGTCCTAGGAGTGGACCATATAACCCACCAAAGTAGTCCCTAAACTACTCCATGGAGTACTCAAGTGGGTTAGTTTCAAAAGTACTCCATGTTACTACTTTTTCACTAATCGCCTTTTATGGCGTGCACTGTAATCCATTATTGCTATTATTATATATATTTACTTGGTATTTTTAATTTTTTTAACTTTTTTTCACAAATTTTAAAAAACTTTCCTGTTTCACTTTTAAATAATATAATAAACCGGTTATTTGAGTAATGTGTAATTTACATACATTTTCTTTACTCTTGTTGTAGATGTACCCGCAAGTTAAGTATTTTCTAACTGAATATTGGCCAAACTTAAACTTTTTATGAAAAATGTCAAAACAAAATGTAACAAAGGTCAAAAAACATTATGAACACTGTAAATACAAATCGCTTATAAATTAAAAAAAAACAAAAACTATTCAAAATACTAAAAAAACGTGTGCAGTTAAAAAGTAAATAGTAATTTGTACAAGAGTATTCTAAATATTAAATATATTTTTATATAAAGGTTATCTCTAGATCTTT
Organism: Pollenia amentaria; assembly: GCA_943735925.1. Classification (NCBI taxonomy): domain Eukaryota; kingdom Metazoa; phylum Arthropoda; class Insecta; order Diptera; family Polleniidae; genus Pollenia; species Pollenia amentaria. The sequence continues at coordinate 237,037,002 of OX031006.1, read as the reverse complement.
TTCGAACGCGAAAAAAAAGACAAAGTTAGGTTCTTGAATTGCCCTAAAATGATGAGTTACAAAGGTTCTTCCATGTCACGACTTGTAAATCACCTTTAATTATTATACATGGTTGACATTAATGTGATCCAAATGAAACTTAACTCGAAGTAGTTCTAAGGAGACGACAAATAATACTTTGCCAAAATACGCTGCCAAACATGAATCATTGGGTGAAATATTAGCCCGTTGTGTTGCCGAGGACGAAATGCCCGTTAAGGCACTAAAAACTCTTAAGTAGTTCTAACATCTCTTCATGCTGAAAACTACAACATTACGGCGGAATCAACCATATGGGAAAAATTTCTACCAGTTTTATTTATTAAAATGCCAAGAACTAAAAAACAAAAATGAAGAAATCGAGCAATGTCATGGAATGTTTTAAATTGTAGTCGACGAATTGACAAATATTTTACACAAAAAGAATGTTCACTTCACTATTCGTTTCTATAGAAATAAATATATAATGCTGAAAAAAAATAATTTGAAAGAGATAATCCTGGCTAAGAGGTTTTGTTTGCAACTTTTGAAAAATATGGTTGATTTATATAGATAGCTTAACCACCAACAAAGTAAAACTCATTCAAAATAAATTTAAGAGAATATTTTAAACAATAACTCTATAAAATTCCTATCAATTATTTGCTTTTGCAAAACGTTTGTCTAGATCAAATATCATTCAACAGTTTCTAAATAACATTATACAAATATCTTCTTACAAATAAAGTTAAGTAAATCAATAAAAAATTTTTGAAAACTTAGCTAAAGTTGGATCCATTTACTGGTCCCATTTTTCTTCGATTTTATCGTAAAATATTTGTTAGGTCTGATCTAATCATATCTACATATCGTCACCTAAAACGCAAAAGGCTCTAACTAACCAAAAATTAAAAATCGTCTTTTTCATTGATTCTGATGTATTGCATCAACACAAATCTCCACAACAAATTTTGGAATCCATTGTCCGAAATTAGCGATTTTATAAACAAAAAACCAAAAGCCCTATCTACAACATATTATACGATAAACGCTAAAAGACATAACTTACAGTTTGCATTATATGCATCATTGATATTTGTCAAAATCACTGGTAAGTTTTACAAGAAAAATAGAAGAAAAACTAATTTTAGGCAGTTTACGGCAATTTATTAGCTTGTAATTTTAAATAGTTTTTTAATTCTCCTGTAAAATTTTCAAAATGTTAGATAGGGCCTTTTGCGTTTTAGGTAACGATATGTATTTTTTTGGTTCCTTACCTTTGCAAATTGTTTTGTTTTTATTCAAATTAACGTTTAATTTTAAAAACTGATTTGATTTTTCTGTTTTTAAGTATTCGAATTTAAACCGGTTAACCGGTTATTTAAAAATTGCTTAACCGAAAACCGGGTTTTTTAAAATAGCAACTATTCGTAATATTCGAAAACCGGTTATTGAAAAAAGTCGAATAATCGATCTCCCTAATACCTATACATCATGCAGTTGTTTGTAGCACTGCATGTTAATTTGTCTAATATGGTCCATACTACAGTATATTGGACCATGTTGTAAGTAGTCCATTTAAGCCATAATGGACCACGTAGTCCAATATTATCTGCAGGGTTAAGACACACATCTCTATTTGTTATGTGTAAAAAAAATTTAAATTAAAATTCTACACAGAAAAATAAAAATAAATAATAATAAAACAACAACAACTAAGGAGTTGATGGGTAAAAATTAGAGGTAGCCGTGGTCTTTTGCTCATATCTTAGACATAAGTGAACCGATTTTGCTGATCTTCCATATCAAACAATTCCTGACTATATGTGCTATGAATATATAACAACCTAGACCCCATCATATCTAAGGTCCTCGGAAACCCCATTTCTACGGGCACACGGGCATCGTTAAATCAACTTCGCTCCTGATAAGGACCCATAATATACATATACGGGCATGTTCTAGAAATCGAAATGAAGTGGAATTGAACGAGATTTTGATTTCAATTATTTACAAAATTATTGCAGTTTTTCCTGTTTTTAAGAGTTGTTCTTTTAAAGATAATTGGTACTTAAAGTATGAAGTATACAAAAAGGAATATTTTTATGAACTTCTTTACAGGCTCGTTTCCAAAATTTGTATGATTTTAAATCCACCTTATTTCGATTTATAGAACATGTCCGATGTACTTAAGGCCGGCGATACACTATCCTATTGAGTCGTACGAATTGTCAAAAAATCGTATGTGCTGATAAAGTATGAAAGTGTGGCTTAAAAATGAATTGAATGACAGATTTTTGGACAAGTCTGTTCGACTTGCAAATGTTTATGAAAAATCTCATAAAATAATATATTTTATGCGATCAGAGATGCATTTTCTTGTAAAGTAGCTGAGTAATTTTTTTGCTTGCATCTTTTTTGTAGGATAGTGTGGCATTGACAGCAGATTTTGCAGACATTAATTTCATGTCGGATGGAATTTCGTCAGATTTTCGTGTGAATGATTCGTACGATTATGTAGGATTGTGTTTCCCGGTCATTATAGGTTCTAAGAAATGTCAAACGGAATGACAAACTTATTAAATGTGGAGGTCTCAGAGATTAAACGAACCAAGTCATCAAATAAAATACTACATATCCAGGCCAAAAAGTGTTTCGTATCTAAGGTATCTGTAATAAACCCAAGTCAATGGCTCCAGAAATTAATGGCAGTTCACTTACTCAAACTTAAAATATTTTCGTATTTTCTCTTCTGACTTATTTTGCTTCAGCTCTGAACTCTCCATATGTATACCTGTTTCACCTGTGGTATAGGGTATAATTATTTCAAACGTCATTTTAAATTGTTGCTGTTGTAGAAGTAGACTCAAAATTTAAAAAAAAAAAACATGGCGTATTCAATTAAGTTGGCCTCGGTATTACAATAAAAACGTTTTATTTATATTTTTATATGCAGTTTGACAATCATAATATACCAGAGTGACGTGCATAATATACCAACTTCAATATACTTTATAAATAAACACATACAAGCAAACATACCAGCCTATTGAGGCCACCTTCTGATAGTAACACCATGTAAAAACTTTAGTTACATTTTCGACTAAATGAAGGGAAAATACATGACATATTTTTGAAGAAAATAAGACAGCAAAAAATACCAAAAGGTTGTTCCTATAGTGAATGAAGCTTTAATTTAACAAATTTTTTGAGATATTTTTTATTAATATCCGAAGTATATTCGGAACTGTCTCTAATAATAATTGTTTATTTTTATTCTACATTAATGAACTTGTTCTCTATTTCTAGTCTCTTTTTATTGTACACATTATACAAAGTAATCCATTTCGTTGGGCAACCCCCTACTCGCCCATGAAACTTAACACTTCATATATAATTATAGACAATGATTTGCCCTACATAAGACCATTTCAATTGATTACTCGTGGTTTGATGCCCACCTCCGAAATTATTATGGGTAACAATCCTAGCCAACAAAGTATGTCGAGTACACTTAGAAGTCTGCCGGTTACCTGTTGTACTCAGGGATGTAAGTCATTTTTTTTTAAATAATTTCATATTAATTTCCCGCCTTTTTTCGTAGTGCCTTTGCGTGTGGTACAATTGGGCAATAATACCTTTGTCACTTGGTCTTTGATTGCTTTAAATACCAAAAAATATTTCATCATACAATTTTCAATTAAGAACAGCAATCCAGATCCCCAGCAATCAATTTCACAACCTCTTTTGGGTACTGTACAAATCGTTAATTTAAATGCCGACGATATTTATCACAAATTGAGAAATATTAATGCATTAAATGCCGCCGAATCGAAGAGTGTTTTGAAAAATGCCATATCTAGTTATAGTGATAATGATGCCACCGTTTCGAATAATGTGGATGGAGAGGAGAATATCTTTAATTTGGTTTTAAATGCCAATGTCACGGGTTTGATGCTCAATCATTTTAGTCGTTTGAAACTGAGAGTTCTGCTGATAACCTCGGAAAATGAAAATTTGGCACAGGACTTTCGATATGTAGAATGGAAATCGGTGAGTTTATTGACATGTTTTTAAATATTGATATACAATTTATCTTCTGTATTATCTTTCTAGATTGTTAATGACACAGGCGATGTTATTGCCATTCCTTATCACCTAACCACCATTGAGTCTCGTATGCTGATCTTTCATTTTCAAGATGGCTTCAATGAAACCTGCGTCCAAGTATGTTATCGACAAATTCACTTCCCCCATATCGTGGAGGAGAAACGAAAATGTGAACGCCATTCCATTGTTCATACAGAATTGGAAATTACTAATTTGCATCCAAATACCCATTATAGTTTTCATTTCTCCAGTTGTGATACAACAATTTTCTATGGTCAAATGAATGTGGTTACATTGCAAGACCCTCCGGGTACGATAAGTAAACAAAAGGTTACCCGTCAAAATGGTTTAAAGTTAAACTGGGAACCTCCATCTCAACCAAATGGCAAAATTCATCATTACAATATATTATGGACTTTGGGCAATGTAACACATGAGGCTAATGTTTTAGATTGTAAAGTTTGTTATTATAAGGTGAGCGACTTTATGACCCTAAATATAGTTAAAAATTAATTTCTTTTAACTCTTATTCAAGTTCCCCAATATATCCGAGTCGGCTAAAATAAATATTTCCGTTAGAGTGGTAGGTGAAACTGGTGTGGGAGCTCCTATCTCTATAGATTTACGCAACATTAATCATCTTTCTTTGGAAATCGAAAGTTCGGGGTCAACATCCCAGGTGTATAGTGGTATAGCTATAGGTTCTTTGCTTTCCTTAGTGTGTATCTTCGGTTTTGCTATTTTAATCATGTTCCAAAGAAAACGTTTCAAATCTCGGCAACAAGGACCCACTCATTTGTCGACACCCACCGACATACATTTTGGTAATCTTAGCAACACTGGTTTGCCTGGAGGAAGTGCTGGTGGTCTAAGTTCTTCCACCATGCCACCAGATTGTCATGAAATGCAAAATCTTATACCAAAAGTGGCGGGCAGAAGAATTGATCTTATGCCCGCCGAACGTTCTAAAGACGAAACAACTCAACTGCCGAACGGTAACGGAGAAGTGGGACGTAAAAGTGTGGATAATCTTGAAAATGCTAACAATTCATCGATTGCAAGTGAATACGACATGGGCAGTGAACAAAATCTATCATCGGTGCCATTATACAAAACAAGTCCCCACAAAAAGTCTTTAAAAGTGGCCACCGTATTCGACAGCAGTGGACAAACGATGACTTCAACGAAACCCTTTTTCATACCCTTTAAAGCAATACAACCCCACAGTGTGGCCATAGCACAGAAACAAAGTTCCTTAACATTTGCGGCCAGTGTGCAAATACCGCCAAATTCCATAGCTTTGAATTTAGCACCAGTTGAAAATATGAATAACAGTTTTAGCTCACGTCGCAGTAATAGTTTAAGTAGCAGTAGTAATAGTAATGGCAGTTGTAGTACAGCCAATTCCATAAAATCTAAACAGTTCCACGGTAACTTTCCTAAACATTCCACTTCGATTGACGGCATTTGTCTCTTGGCCGAAGAGCAAACAGCCTCAACACCAACGCCCACTTCAGAAACAGATCTTACAGCGGAAGTTCTCAAAAATGGCTACAATCACAACGGAGAGGTATAATTAAATTAAAGAAAAATTAATTAAAAAACAAAAAATATAAATCTAATTTAAATCTTTCTCTCTGCAGCGCTTCAAAACTTCTCAATTCTCCTCAAATCCTTCAACTTCGAAAACCTCACCTTCATCTAAAACCGCAATTTTTAAAACAAAAAATCACAATAACAATAATAAAAAAGATAAATCCAAAAAAACCTTAAATTTACCAAATTCATCTACAAAAGACAAGCACGAGCAACCTCAATCCTCAAAATTTAAATCTACAACGAATCAACAACATCAAAGCGACTTATCGTATATAGTTCCTGTCACTGATCCTCTAACAACTGCAGCATCAGTAGCAACAAATTCAAAATCGCTTAGATCTTGGTCTCAGCCAAAATCCAAATACGCAACAACTTCGTGCGGCTTGGAAACGAAACATAAATATCCCAATATGGATCCAAATGGTTGAAATTTACAGGAAACTTTGCAGAAAACTTTATTGGGCAAATTTCTGAAATTATGTTCTGGATTATAAACAAAAAGCAGCAAAAACAGGAAATTTTATTATTATGATATTTTTTTTATCTAAAAAACACACAACTCGGCAACAAAAACAAATCTCGAAACACAGTGATACTTTTTATTTTAATAGAACACAACATTCCATGAAGGTAACATTTTATAAATGTTTAATATTTTTTTTTAATGTATTTTATAAGATTTATTTATTTATTTTAAAAAACATACTCGTACATTCATAATAACATAATTATACATAAAACTAAGTTAAGTTTTATTTTTAACTTTACGAATTCTAAATTACATATGTATTCTTAAAAACCAGGGGTTTTATTGGGTATTTCGATTCGAACTTGGATTTTAATTAAATTAAAATCTTTATTGAAATTAAAATATTGTTAGTTTGGAAAGAAATTCTGAAAATGTAAGGGAGCATTTATACGATGTCTTTTCAGACATGTCAAGCAAACACGTTTGTTTTGTTTGTAGGCGATCGGGTTAGAGAATAGAGAGGGGCCAAACTGACACGAAATGAGTTTTCATGTTTGTTAATATGAGTTCTTAAGGGTTTAATAAGGAAATTCCCGTCACAAGTTGCACCCTTGCGAAAAAGCAAAAGTACAAAAACACAAATTGGTGTACAACTTATTGTCTATGTGGTTGTTGTAATGTTTTTGCACATTAACTTTTTCTTGTGACGTGAATAACCTTAATATGTATATAAAGAAGATAAGACATGTTTGGAAAGATATCGTAAATATGCAACGTTCAAAAGAGAATGAATAAAACAGACATGTTTGAAAAGACACCGTATAAAAGCTTTCTCAGATTTTTATAATATTTATATTCAAAAACCGTTTTAATATGTTGTTTTTTAACAGTTCTTATCTTTGAAAAACTGCTGGGTCGCTTCTGCTCATTTCGATTAGAAGAGAAGTTTGTTGGAACTTTTATTTACTTTGAAATACTTAATAACTCTATGAGGGTTATTGTGTATTTCGATTCAAGCTCCCAATAATCCCCCAGGTTTCTTACTTAATCCAATACTTATTAATGGTGTTTGAAGAGGTATTCATGTTCTAGAAAACGAATTCGAAAAACAGTAAAATCAAACGAATTTTAAAAACAATCAGTTTTGAAAGTTTTTTTTTTTAATACTACTATGAGTTTCACTTATGTACCCAGCTAGCATAGGCTGTTTGTTAGACGATTATGTTCAATATACAACTCCTAAAAGAGTCTTCTGATGATTATCTGACGAGTTACAAAAACAAAAACATCTAATTTTTTTTATTTTTAATTTTTTTTTTAAATTTTTGACACGCTCGTCTTTTAATCTTGGAATGAGCCTTTTGAGACTCTGTAAGAGTCATATAAGAATTACTGAGCTACCTAAATAAGAGCGTTTTTGAAATATGAAAATTCTATTGTCAATACAATTTCAATAAAACAAACCGACCTAAGGATCTGTAAAATAAGATTTTCCGGCAGGATGATGTTGTTTTCCCGACCTTAAGGCTTGTTTGATATAAATTGTATGAAAATTATAAGTTTTGACATGAAAAACACGCTTGATGCCCTTATTTAGGTAGCTCAGTTATACGGCTGAGCATTTCACGAGTTGTAAAATAATCATGTTTGAAAAGACACCGTATAAAAGCTTTCTAAGATTTTTATAATATTTATATTCAATAAACGTTTTAATATGTTGTTTTTTAACAGTTCTTATCTTTGAAAAACTGCTGGGTCACTTCTGCTCATTTCGATTAGAAGAGAAGTTTGTTGGAACTTTTATTTACTTTGACATACTTAATAACTCTATGAGGGTTATTGTGTATTTCGATTCAAGCTCCCAATAATCCCCCAGGTTTCTTACTTAATCCAATACTTATTAATGGTGTTTGAAGAGGTATTCATGTTCTAGAAAACGAATTCGAAAAACTGTAAAATCAAACGAATTTTAAAAACAATCAGTTTTGAAAGTTTTTTTAAATACTACTATGAGTTTCACTTATGTATATTTACTAGAACTATGTACTCTTAAATTCAAGAAAACTGACTATTAATTAACACGCATTAATATGTGTTTTTTTTTTATTAAAAAAACTGTGTTGTAAATTTAAATTAATTCTCGTAAAATGTAAAGCTTTATATCGATTTATTTAAAATTGCATTATTGTCGTTTGTTTTTTTAAAACGAAACGATTTTCACCACTTATCGATTAAGATACTCCCTTCTCTCTGGCATTCGATTGCATTCAGTCCAAGAGCACTGCTAATCTTTTTTTATATTAGTAATAGAGTTTTGATATTATTAACTAAAGTAGAGTGCAGTTCAGCCAGATTCTTCTTAGGCTGGGTTTTTGAGATCTCAGTTAAACTAGGTTTAGTTAATCTGAAAACAGATTTTTGCCGGCAAATTTAAATTTGTATACAAAATTTTGACAGAATAGCACAGTTTTGCTTAAAATATTGATCTTTAATGAAATAATAAAAAAAAACACATTTCGCCGGCGGTTTTACGATTGATTTCCCAGTAGAAATCAGCTGAAATTGCTGGGGACCACTTGCCGTTATATCGTTTTTCATGATTGCGCAATATCTTGGTAGAACCTCTCACCATGCTCGTCAAACACGGCACCAAGTAAACAACCTAAATGCGAATGCAAGAAGTGTAATTTTAATGACATGTTGCATCCGAGTTGTTGGTATGAAACAAGAAGATCTTTTAGCAGTTCTTTGTAATTTGCAGAACTTAAACATATTTCCTTTATATATTTTCATATTTCATGTTTTCTTCTTTATTTTCCAAGACCAACAATTAGTCTTTGAAGAGTTGTTTTATTTGAGGACCTCTGTTCATAGCTTTTACCAACTTTGTTGTTGGGACGAGTGTGCCTTTTTTAATGCCAAGGTTTCGTTCGTGAATACTGATTTTTTTTCCAGTAATCAGTAAAATTTATTGAGTACTAATTTTTTTTCAGTAATCAGTAAAAATATACTGGTAATGAAAATTCAAGTGCAGTACCAGTAAAAAAAAATACTGAAGAAGTACTGGTACTGCAAAGTGCACATCTTTGTAATGTACATATTTATTGCCGGCAATATATGTTGGAATAATTACAGTACGTCACAGTTGTATTTATCTTTATGTAAAATTGTCCGCTGAATCCGAATATGAAGTCAGAATTGTCAAAAGTATAACATTTTTCGAGATATTCCAAAATAATAGTTATTTGTGTTTTTAAAAAAGATGATGTTACTTAAAGGCAAATATCTTCAAAAATATTAGACGGATTATGTATTTTTTTTTTAAAGAAAGATAATAAAATTACAAAAATAACCATAAGTCGTTTGGGAAGTAACAGTGGACAAATTTTCAAACTTTATAAAAAATTTGATGATGTTTTGTAATTTTGCTCTTTTCAAGTTATTTTTTTTAAACCAAAAAATTTAAAAATATTCATGGAAAATATGGAAGGAATAAGACTGTTAAAGTATAAAAGCTTTTTAAATTGTAATTTGACTTAGACTACACATTCGAATTAATATGAAAATTTATACTTTTAATTTTTATCACATAGCACATTTGTTTATTTCAATAAAACGCTACGCAACGCCAAAGAATTATATTGAAAGCAAATCCAATGTCAAAAATATTTTGTAATTTTGTTGTTGCTTTCTACAGAAATTCACATTGCGTTTTGAAATTCCAAACGCTGCATAGCTTGTGGCGTTGAAAATTATAAAACGGTACATGAATTTCTGTAGGAAGCAACAACAAAATTACAAAATATTTACGACATGGTTTTTGCTTTCAATGTTATTATATATCGTATCGTTGCGTTGCTTTTTTTTAACCCACATAGCAATTTTATGTTTTTTTTTAATATTTATTGTAACTAAACGTTCAGCTTTGCTAATAACTTGCTTTTTTTAAAAAAAAAGTGACAAAACTTCAAACACTTTTATTGTTTGGTTTTTGAAAAAAATTAAGTTCAAAAGAGCAAAATTGCAAAAAACCATTACAATTCTTTGGAAATTTGAACTTTGCGTCCACTCAGTCATTTCTTGACCAATTTTTACAAATGACTCGTGGTTGTTTAAGTAATTTAATTCAGGGGTGTTCTGGAAATCGAAAACACAAGACGCAATAATTTTTAAGTGCTTTTTAATACACTCTTAATCCAATTTTTCATAATTTTCATATAAAATTCTATTTAATAGAGAACTATTTGTATTGCATTGTATTTGTATTTCTTTTATTACAAAAATCTTATTAAAAAACTAGTTTTAAATTCTTGCGTTTTGAGTTTTTGATTTCCAGAACACCCCTGATTATCTTTCAATAAAAAGAGATATAAAAATCGGTCGAATATTTTCGAAGATACTTTTATTAAAGTGACATCATCTTTTATAAAAACACAAATAACCCCTATTTTTGAAATGTCTCGAAAACTCTTCTAAGATAGAGGCAAATTGTGTGAAAAAGAAATTAATTTTGTGAAATTGTAGAAAATTATTATTAAAGTAAAAGAATTCAATAATTAAAAACAAATAATGAAAAATAAACACTTAATTAAATATTTTTAAAAACAATCAATTAGGGCTAATAAATCATAACAAGTTATATTCTCTTTTTGGTTTAAAATGTGTTTAAACCAACAAATCTATAAATCAGTAAACATATTAACCATCTTTAAACGCATAAAATTGGGCGCTACCAATACAAACCATATGAATTTGACAACATTTATCGTAGTGCTCCGACATGTTATTTTTTAAACTACATATAAAACATGGGACACTGATTTACAGCTGTTAAGTTTAAAGTACATATAAATTTAAGTCTAGTTCAACTAAGCCAGCCACTAATTTATTAGCCATTAGAAACGTCATGCAACGCGGCGAAGTTGTATAGGCCGTGTCAGATACAACTTTGTCGCTTTGCGTGACGTTTCTACCTTCGGCAGAAAAACGCAAAGCAAAAGGTGTATGCCACAATGAAAACTTTGACAACACTCACGCATTGTTTGTTAACTTATAAAAGCGGTTGGTAATTTGTACATTTAATTATTTGTTACAAAAATAAAAGTTAAAAATTTAATTGGATGGTTTTTTGGAATTGAATTTGGCAAAAAAAATTAAAAAAAAGAAAATTATACTAGCCAATTGTCAAAGCGCGCAAAAAGATGAGAGTTGGCTAACTTTTTGCTTCGCTCCGCTTTGAAAGTACTTTATGTGACATGTTTCGTATAAGTACGTATATTTTATCTTAGATGTCAAAGCGAATCGGTAACGCAACGCGAAGCAAAAGTTTTATCTGACATGGCCTTATCTGACACGGCCTTAACTTAACAAAAAGAAAAACAAAAACCAATGCGTTTAATTCAAATTTCTTGGCGTTGCCAGATTAGTGATAGTATCTTTTGGCAGTTGCCAACAGAACTATTTTTCTGCCGACGTTATTTCCAAATTGCTGAGATATTAATTGTTGGTCAAGACCGGAGCTTATTCACAAATACCGCTGTCAGTATCAAAATGTAAACAGTTCTAATTAAAGCCAACTCTGTAAGCATTAAAAATGCGCGTGCTAGATAAATTCTGACTACATAATTGGATTTGGCGTGTCGATATGCATCAATCCCACATATTCATTGTTTTTCTCATATCGAACTTTCGCTGAAATAGAGCATAACTCAAATTGGATTTTTCTAGTACTTAAAATTTAATTATTCTCTCTAAAGTTGAGTATATAAGATATTTGTATGAAACAACGAATAAACAACATAAATAAACAATTTGGCGATTACCTCCACATTATAAGCTTGTAGGCGGCCCTATGTTTCACTGGGAATTAGAGATTTAACAACTAGCTCAAACATCAGGTTTTTTTTAGTTATGACGCTATTGCAGCAAAGGCTCGATATGTATTTAGATGTCGACCAGTGTAATTTTATAAAGCATACATGGCGTATAAGCAACAGTGGATATTTAATTAATAATAATCATTCGTAACTGGTAATGGTTTTCTGCATGTTATTCTTTTAAACTAAAGCCTATAGTACACGGCATGTAAAAAGACACATGCGCATGTGGTTCTGACGTAATTTTGACGTCAATGCAAAGCCACAATAAACATTGCGTGTTGTGTGATGACGTCAAAATTACGTCAGAACCACATGCGCATGTGTCTTTACATGCCGTGTACTATAGGCTTAATGTATCTATTTTTCTTTATAGCACAAAGTTATTTGTATTCTATCAGAAAGCTTTAATACAAAATAAGAAAAACAACCCTTGGATACTTCTTCTTTCCAAAGTACAAATACCATAAATTATTATATAGAATAGATATATTTAGGCAATTCACAAAGTGTTCTATTGTGTCATATTGGTTGTGTGACAAACATATGACATTCGTAAAAATGTAGCAATTACAACCAATATGACACAATAGCACACCTCGTGAATTGCCTAAATATTTTTCTTGTAAAATAAATAAACATATAAAACGAATTTTATAAGATTGAGGCTAATCATTTAATTATAACAAAAATTTATTATAACATTATAATTAATTTGTTTTATGTATTACGTATTAAAAAAAATATAGATATATCTACTTTCAATACTTTTCAACACTCCAAATATCAAACCCATTTCACAACTACAACTCTTGCAATAGCCTGTTAACAAAAACCATTGAATTTATTTATAAAGACAAATAAAAAACTATTTAAATATTTCCATATTTACACCGTTTCCTCCATCCATACAATTGCAATAGTCAAACCATATATTTTTTTGTATATTATAATTTCAGTTATTTCTTAATTTGTTTATATATATAATTGTTTTAGTTATTAATTTTCTTATAAATAATTGTTACATTCCTTTTATTTATGTGTTTCTTTTTTGTTTATAATAAACAAAATTATGTTTAGCTACTATTTTTATTTATAATAATTATAATTATTTTAATGAATATTGAGTTCATTTTTTTCACAAACCATAAAATTAAACCGTAAAATATCCAAAAAAAGTACCTGATTGCAGATAAAGACAAACAAACAACAAAAGACAGACTTTCGTAAAATATTTCAAAAATTAATTTGAATTTTTTTTGTTATTTATTAAAAAAAAACTCTAAATCAGTTCAAAACAAAAATTAAAGTTATAAAGCAAAAAAGGGCTTGGCTTCAGTATAACAAGTAAAACTAAGTTTTAATACAGAAACTGAATTTTAATAAAAAAAACCCTCGTTTTTTTCATACAAAAGCTAAAGTTTTAAATAAATAATTCGGTTTTATTTTTTTTAAAGTTTCACAACGGACCTAACGGTCTTCCAGTTAGGGTCAAACAACCGGAAGTTGTTTCCCCAGGGCAGAGCTATCGATGCAAGCAAAACTGTAAAAACAACAACATACGTAGGAAAAACAATCGACAAAAAGAAAAAAAATTTTTTTTTTTGATTTAGCTAAAATTTGCAACATACGACTTAAGATATGTTTGCACTCAATAAGGGTAATCACGAATGTTCGATATTACCATAAGAGCTGAGTGTTTTATCTCCTTCAGTATAGCGACATTAGTATTTAGATGCCAGACATATCAGTCTGTCGGATCAAAAGTTGTCGGTCTAGTCATTGCGGCCCCGGAATTGATGCCTCTACCAGAGAGTCCAAGATCCGCCTCTTCTGCATCGTCTTCTCGTTGTCTGATCCCTCTTGCATTGTGTTGGGCAGCTACTATTTCTTTAGGTGTTGCTGTTGGAGGTACTCATAGTGCGAAATACGAATCCTGTAACCAAAGCATTAGAAATTACAGCTGTTACAGCCTTATCCAGAAGTTGCCTTGTGTTTTCACTCCGACCTGATGCATTCATAACTCCCACGATATGGGCATACAAATGGATAGCTGGGTTGACTCATGCGGATTAGGCGCTTCTTAGTACCGAGCCAAGATCCACTTGGTAGGGAAAGTAGGAGTACTGTTGGTCTTCCTCCTCTCCACCTCTAAAGAGTCTCTGTATATCGCTCACTAGCTCACTGCGCCACATACAGTAGCCCATATTGACTGGTGTCAATCCTACTAGATAACACAAATAACTTTAAGATAATAGACTGGCGCAATCTCGGTAACGCGAACCAGTAGTTCCGACTCGAAGACGAGACCACTTATGTTTAGGATATCTTTAGAAGAACATGTCCACGCCGGCCACAATCTTTCTAAAAACAGGGAAATTCATCCAACTCATATGGGTACTGGTGAATGCATTCACCTGAATAGAGGGAGCACACAATTGATTTAGTACTTTGGTGATAGTGGCAACGAGGGTACGTCGATAAGTTTCATCTGATGCCTTGTTAATCCTGTATACGGAAAGTAATAGCGAGCAGAGATATTTCTGAACAGATTCCCCATGATCTTGAACGAAAACAGCTCCTTCTGCGATTGCGTACGATACATTATTCATCATCAATATATTCCATAGGATTTCCATTCTTCCTCTACAGTTGTAGGGGCTTTAAATAAACTATTAATTAAAAACTCGATGGCAATTTTCAGGTCGATCGTACCGGTCCGTCCATTGTTAACAGCCTCTCTCACATTTTTTTCAGGTTTGCCTGAAATGAAGTGAGTAAGTTTCGGTTTCTGACCAGGGTTGACCACTTGGATAATCCACCTGTCGGCTTTCTCCTACCAGTTTTGGTTCCGCCATGGGCTTTCCTGTGGCTACACATATCGGCATGGGGGGATACTTGCGCGGCTGCTGGTGGGTTAGGGGCATTTACTCCGGGATCAGGCATATTGAAGATGATTAAAAAATTGTAAAATTATAAAAAGGTAAAAAAGGAAAAAACAATGATTGTGCTAATAAGTAGTGGACGAAATTCATGATCTCTATTGTATATAATTGTGTGTGCATATCTAAACTTGCCCTGATCATAACAAATCAAATAAATGTTAATGCCTACAGCGTTCTTAATTGCTATATGAGTTTTAAAAAGATATAATCAAAAGAAGTTCATAAGTAAACAATTAAGACACAACTGACACTCTCAAAGTAATTTTTTAAATTCTATACTTTTTATTAATATCGTGAAAAAATATTACTAGTTTTTCTAAAAACAAAAATAAATCATATTAAATTTTTATTGTACATCATTTCATTTTCTTTTTTAAGTGCAGTTAAAAAAACGCCGAATTCCAAGGGTTTTTGTTTGCCAGACCACCGGTTGGTCGATTTCAAATCGAAAACGCGAATTTCAGACAATATGCGTCTTTCAGAACATGGGCGTAAGACTGATAAAATTCGGTATAAATTATTTTAGATAACTGATATTTTAAGTATGAAAAATGTTGGTATCAAGGCAATTATTTCATCAAAAAAAAAAAAAAAAAAAAAAAATAGCGCTTTTTAGAAATGAAATTAGTAAAAACAACGACATTTATCGTAATATTTTTTATTAGCCCCTATTCACATGTAACCTAGGAAAAATAGTTTTGCCATACTTTTTTGCCTAATAACTTTAGTTTTTATAAACTGTAATTTTAAAGCTAAAAATTTAGTTCAATAGACAAAACAACTTAAGTCGAAAATATAAAATAAATAAAAAAAAAAACTAGAAGTTTCACAAATGCATTAAAGTTCGGGTATTTTAATATAAAAAAAATAAAAATCATTTCATAAAGAAGTAAGAGCCCAATTGACCACTTAATTGCAAAAAAAAAATATAAAAAACAATCATGAGTTGAAAATGAAAAAAACCTGTATTTGTGTACCTCTTTAAAATTATAAAGAAAATGTTTTAAAAAATCATAAATAACAAAATATTAAATAAAAACTCAAGCAAAATAAGAAAAAAAAATTATTTGAAACAAAAAACATATTTTTGTATTTAGAAAAAAAGCTAAAAATAATATTGAATGATATTGAAAAATACGATAATTTTGAAATATTTAATTGCATATGATGTTTAAAAATAAAAATTTAAAGGAAAATTACAATTAAAAAAAATTACAATCGTATACCCAGATCCAGACAAGTTCGGCACAAGCAACATTTATAAGAAACTTAACCTCATGACAAAAAATTATTTTTTATATATTAATAAGTGTTGTAGGGTATCATATGGTCGGCTTTAACTGAAAATACTTTCTTACTTGTTTCATATAAGATTCAATATTTTTTCAAAAGATTTTAAATTCTTGTGAAATATTCGTTAAAATTAAACAAAATTTCGGTTTATCGGAAAACTATTTTCTCAAAGTCATTCAATTTTGTTAATAAACTTAAAATTAAAAAAATAAATAAAAAACAAACTATGTACTGTAAAAATGTAAATTTTTAAAACAACAAATACTTAAATTTGTAAATTACTACATAAAATTTAATTTCTTCTAAAAATTTTTTTGTAACGTTTAAATGTGTATACCAGTAACTAAAATGTATGTTCATTTTTTATTACATATTTTTTGTAGACTTTAAGTGCAATAAACTAAAACGTAAACCAGCCATAGCCATAATTTAATAAAACAAATAACAAAATGTAAAATATTAAAAAAAAAAACATAATCAGATCTCCAATTTAAATATTATTAATGAAAAAAAATGATAAGAAAAAACCCCCAGTACCTTTTTAGCCCACACCGTACAGACAAACCGACATACATAAATACATATAAATAAATAGATTAAAAAAACAATATTGTGTTCAGTAAAATAATTTTAATTAATTAACCACCACATTTACGTATAATATATTTATCATAATTTTAATAAAAAATTATATTTTTTTGCAAATTTTATTCAAAACTCTTACTTCAAAACTTCACATTTAACAAACAAATACACACTCATTCGCTCTCACTTAATACACATATGTGCATTCTAGTGATGTTACGAATATTCTAAAATTCGAAATGCCGACTTTTCGGCTATTTTATGACATTCGTATTCGCCAAATTCAAAGTTTAAAAAAATATTCACTTTTAATCATTTTTATTTAAAAAGAAACCTTTTGGGTCGATTACGGATGGCAACAAAACTGAAGTTGAGTTGCCAGCAGCGAAATTAGGCAACGCCGCTCATGTTAAAATATACAACTTTTTTTTTATAATTTAACTTGCGCGGCGTTGCCTGATTTTGCTGCTGGCAACTCAACTTCAGTTCAGTTGTCATCCGTAATCGACCAATTAGTTTACTGCCTATTTCACTAAATGCGAACGAACGCTTTCTTTCGCACAACTACATGTAAAACATAAACAAATTCTCAAAAATATGTTTTTGTTTCTTTCGACATCGTGAAATTGGCAGTTAACTTGAATATGTAGAGTAAAGGCAACCGGTAAATAGTGTTTGAATTAGGGATGTAAGGATGTATTTCACGTTTGCCGATATATCGGTATCGGCGAAATTTTACTGCCGATACGCCGAAACTTTTTTATAGTTTTTTTTGAACAAACTATTTAATTTTTAATGCTTTAATGCATAACAACTAATAGCAAAAAATCAAACTGAATAGTTAATTGTTTCTTTTAATTCTTAAACTGGAGGTCGGTCCACACAACGCGTTTTATGCGTATCTTTCTTTTTTGACCTTTTTTCGAGACGCATGCTTAAGTAGAAAGTTATCCTACTTCATGCTATCGATACGCACATAAATACATTTAACCTGTTTTGGTGTGTAACTTTTCAATACAATTTTACACTATGACTTTTGGGACTGATGCATGAACGCATTGAACGCTTGGTTTGGACCTGCAGCAGAATTTTCTGCAAACTTCTAATGATTTTTGTGAAAATAAGAATCACTCGCTACAACTTTTAGGTTACTTTGAAAGGACCACAAAATCCATAAGCAAAGTCACTGCTACATTTTCTGACGCTATTTAGCTAGTTAACAATCTTCGAACATTATTAGAAAATACGATAAATGAATAAACTGAGATGCAGAATAATTTGGAGTCCCAAAATTATTAATGGCGATTTTCGTAGCATTAGCTCTGAATGAAAGATTTGTGTGTTTAGAAAAAAATGAAATCTATCTGTACCTTCGATACAAAACTAGAAAATTGTAAAGACAGTAGATCGAAAAACGTCTTATTGATCTACTCAACATGACTCTACACTCCGAAAGTGTTGAAGACACGGTCACCCCTACACCTAGTCTGCAAGCACTGAGCTTTGTGCAAATCTTAAAAGAAAATTTGAAGATGGATGATCCTCTGTCGAACCTTCGATGTGGCTCAGCTAAAGAAAAGGTCTAGATATACCGCAGATTTTGTAATTTTTTTGGAGACGCAGATTCTCTTGTTTACTGGCACAATTAAGGCCCTTATCATGTAAAAAGCAACGCAACGCCAAAGAATTACATTGAAAGCAAAAACAATGTCATAAATATTTTGTAATTTTGTTGTTGCTCAATACAGAAATTCATGTACCGTTTTAAAAGTTACAACGCCACAAGCTATGAATTGTTTGAAATTTCAAAAAGCAAAGTAAATTTCTGTAGAAAGCAACAACAAAATTACAAATACGAGTATTTATGACGTTGTTTTTCAATGTAATTCTTTGACATTGCGTTGCGTTTTGCATGATTAGGGCCTAAATGTTATACTCAAAATTTATGACCATGGCTCAGAAATACGTAAGTTGTCAAATGAGTTCAGTCACATCTGAGAGACGATATTTTACTGCAAGTCTGCATCAAACAGAGTTGCGAAATGATCTCCGCAAAAGTTGAGAATACTTTTTTTTAAACAAAAATCTCAGTAATATTAATTTTGAATACATAAAATCTCGTACACTTATTTTTTTTTTTTTTTTTTTTTTTTTTTTTTTGTTTAAAAAATTAATAAATTTTTCCATTTCATTTCATTGTTTTTAAAATCTGTTATTTTGTATAAAATAGAAATTACTCTTCTTGAGTTTTGTTGATTTTACCTTGAATTTAAATTTTATATTCGTATCGGTATCGGCGATATTTCTTCTTGAGTATCGGTATCGTATCCGCAAAAAGACGTATCGTTACATCCCTAGTTTGAATACCAATTTGTGATGCAAGAGGTTTAACGTTGTAGCCTTATCCAAACTTATCCAAAATTTTATAAATTACAGAAAACACATTTTACGCTTTAAATTTAGGAATATAAACAAGATAGCGCAAAATGAGATGTAGTTTTTAATTGTCGATAGCATTTTTATTTGTGCGATTATTTTTTATATATTTTTGAAAACCGTTGGGAAATCTATCCTGCAGTGGATTTTTCTGCTTCGCACATACGTGGGTTTTTTTAACAAATTGTCCATTACTTTTCGCAAAATTTCGAATATTAATTTTCAGTTGGGTGATTGGTCCAATATCCCCAAAGAAAACTGTTAGGAACTAGTAAGTGCGGAACGTAGAGGCAATTTAAAATCGCTTGTGCGCCTTACCAAAGCCATTGAGGCACCTGCAGTATGTACCACAAGGTTAGATGGTTTCAACCAGCGACCTAACAAAATTTTCCAACATCTTCTGATATGCGTAGTGCATCATAAAAAAATTATTTAGCCAGGCGACAATTTATTATTCTTTATGTCAGTTTTTGTTAATTTTAATTTGCTAAAAATTCTATTTACTTAAAAGTTTGAAAATAGCAGAATAAAAAGGAAAATTGTTGCAGTTGTTAATTAGAAAAATTGATTTCAATTAAAAAATTTGTGGTATTAATTAAAATTGCACCAGTATACAAATTAATAGTGCCAATTAAACGTATAATTCGCTTGATTAAACAATTAATTCACTTGATTAAACATTTAATTCACTTGATTAAACGTTTAATTCACTTGATTAAATGTTTAATTAAAACTGATTTTATTTTTGATTAATCCTTTAATTGGTGAAAAACTTTGAAGAATTTTTTCTGTGCAAGACAGTTTTTTATCTCAAAAACTTTTAACCAAAACATTCAAATTATCAAAAACCCCCGGGGGCTACAATTATTCTACATGGAAAGAGATTGTGGTGTACTTCACCTGAAGTCATTAAGATAACTCCAAAGAACTTCAATCTGCTTGGATACTTATACTAACATACTTTCAGATTTAGTTTTTCTAATTCTTTTTGGGTTTTTTCTTAGTAATCCAGTGTTGCTTGGGAGAAAATATTTTCGCAGATGCTGCAGCCAGACATATTGATTAAAGTTTGTTTTCCTCACTTCACTTTTTACTTTCTTTTTCTAAATATTGGCTTGAATTTGGCGAATACGAATGTCATGAAATAGGCGAATATTCGGCGATACGAATATGAATATTCGTAACATCACGTATACAGACTGTGCTAATTTAAGAAGTATTAAGTTTATGTATATCCGAATTTGTTTACAGTAAAATTCTTTATGTTACAAGTATGATTATGCAAATATTAAGTAAATGTTTTTTTCTTTTTAATACTTATTATCATTCCCTGATACATTCATACACATACATACATCATATATAAAAAAAAGTGAACTCAAAATTCCTAAAGAAATATTAAAAAAAATAAATTTAATCTTTAATTAATCAATTTAAGTAAACAAAAAAAAAACGAAATTATATTTAGATTTAAAAGCAGAGAAAGAAATTTTATTAAATGGATAATTGAAAAAAAAAAACTAAAACTTGTGACCGCGTTTTGATTTTAAACGTCGCGACGTTTAAGCGGATGTGATAAATGTTAAATTAAGATGTTTTAATCCTTTTTAATAAAATAAGAAAAATCAACAAAAAATTACAGAAAAACATTTTAGTATTTAATGTTAAAATGACAACAGAGTTATTATAAAATTATTAAAAAATAAAAAGAAGGAAACATTTATAAAACACCTATTTAGCTGTAAGATTTTGAAAAAGTTTGTAAAACAAATTAAAAGTAATTTTTGTCTGATTTAAAAATATTTTGACATTTACGATCATTATTTATAACAAAATTCGGTTAATTATACAACTATTTTTTCACAAAATTTGCGTTTTTTTTTTTTAATTTTTCTTTAAATTTGAAAAAAATTGTTAAGGCTAAATTTTCATTTTGATTTTATTCCTGCTTGGCCTTCCAAATTTAAAAGTCATGACAGTTTCCTCATTAAACAAAAAATAAATCATAATGAAAATCCAATTTAAAGAATGTTAAAGAAATTTTAAATATTAGTTTTTATTTCCATAATTTTGGCTTACAAATTGAGCGGGTCAATAGCAAAACACATAATTACTCTTAAACTCGCAAAAATTCCTCTCAAACTCGTTCTTTAAAACAAAAATAAATTATTCACAGAAAAAACACAAAATCATTTAATAAAATGGAATTGTAACGTTTCGTTACAGAACTCCTCAAATAATCTTTATCATTCTTTCCATTTATGTTCATTTGTTATTTCAAAAATAAAAAACTGAACAAGTTTTTCATACAAATTTACCATGAAATGAGAATAAAATTTATGTAGTTCTAAGTTTGTGTTAAATTTTAAAATAAAAATTAAATATAAACCGAAAGAAATTAAGAATTTTAATAAAACAAGTGTTTAAAACAAAAAAGATACGAATCTTTGTATATATTAATAAACCTCGTCCATGTTATGAAACATTTTCTGCAGGAATATTCTTTAATTCCATTTTGAAACTGCAATCGTTTTCAAACAATACACACGATTTCTTCCTCTCAACAACAGACTAACAAAAACTGCTTGTAAATGCAGGAAACAAAGTACACTTTTTCACTTGTCTCTCCCCTTTCTTCATTAAACTAAAAGTTTTCGCAGCAATTGTTTCATACTAATCACAAGTAAGTATAAGCCCATCATTATTTTAACCATAATTTATTTCCTAAAGCCCATTCCCAAAAAACACCTTTATACGCCTAAAGCATAATTTTATTGTAATGAAATTTGGTATAATTAAGTATTATATGACATGAAATCTCACTTATGATGATCGCTTAATAGTTCACCACAAGTCCTGACAATCGCAAAACGCTAAACATTTTCGATTCTGACTTGAAATTGCAATGTGTTTTGTATGTGTAAATCAAATCGCAATCGCAAGAAGTTTGTCGACATCAAATCGCAAAAGTATGCTCAAGATAACTTAAATATTTTTAAGAAACTACGGAAAATCCACGCAAAACGACAAAGTTCCAGAATACCATAAAATAAATCGGGCGTTTTGCGATTTTAAATCGTGCTATAGTCAGAACATATGTATCAGTAAGTTAAACAATTAGTCATCTCATTATTGGTTGACTCACCGACCATTTAAAAAAAAATAGAGTATAGGGCCCCATACACGACTACAGTATGCATGCGCAATCAAGTGGTTGTGGTGTGGTTTGATTGTACGCTTTATGCAGCACATTAAATATGAAATAATACAGGTGGTATCGCTACGGCAACAAATAGAACATTACAATAAAAATGAAAATTTGTCCCCGCATACGTCAAAAATTGTTTTAAACAAAAATCAAAGCGTGCCGCTGAACGTGATGAAATAAATAAAGTTATAGCCAATTTTTATTTAATTATGGTCAATATCGTAATTATTTTTAATTAACATTATCAAAAACTTTAATAAAATACACTAATCACAACACAAAACGTCGACTTTATTTGTAAACTTAAACAAAACATTGCCAAAAGGTTGGACAAACATCATCTGGCGTAGTAATGCCATCCGTTTCTTTCATCATGCTTTGCTGTAGCGATTTCAAAATCAATTTTATATTTTGCGGATGATACCAGTTAGTAGTACCATTACAACCATACAAATATTCTTAAATTTGGCCCCGCCAGCTCCTATGATGTCCCTAGATGGGTCAAATGTATGACCAACACCACTTTACTTTTCATCCCAATCATTTGTTTCTAACATAACTACCAGCTATCTCTAATCATTAAGGGATTCCAATACAACATTTTCAATACTGACTTGAAATATATTGAAGTAAAAGCCCCATAACTGCAAAGAAGTCCCCGTAGGGGGATTAATAGTATGACTGACCTCCATTAGTTTTTTGTCCCTTGCATTTTTTAAAAACCATACTTGCCCTTTATCCGTACCCACATAATAATATGGCATTCTATGAAATTCTTAAATTCAATTAACATTCGTTATATATATATACACCCAGAGAAAAAATATGTTTAAATTTGGTCACCTCCAACAAAACTATTTTTAAAGAGAATTGCAAACATATTATGTTTAAATTTAACCATACTATTGTCACCGACAAACATATTATTGTTAAATTAGTCCTCCATCAAGAAGGCACAACCATATTTTGGTATAGTTTTTGGTAATGAAACAGTTGGTTAGAAAATTATTTTTAATGTAAAATTAAAAACTGCTTTACTTCAACTGCCAATTTTTAAATTTTGAGTTAATACAGTATTATTGAACAACTGCGATATATGTATATATAAACAGAGTTCAGAAAAAGTCATATATGATCGCTCATATTTAACCATTCATGAATTTTTTCATGAATTTGAAATTTTAAATAAGTAACTTTTTTTCACAGCCATGAATGAATTGTGAATTTTTTGCCAATTCATTTATGAGGGTGAGGAATCATCAATGTTTGCCTTTCTTCAGTCATGAAAAATGAGGAAACGAAAATTTTAGTAACGCTCATCATTAGTAATGTTGTTGTTGCTCGACCGTTTGCATGACCACAGCACGAAATGCCTGTGTATTTTGTTTTTGTAAAATATTTTTGGTTAATAGGGCGTTTACATTACAACGAAATCTAGTAGATTTCATTTCAAATCTTCCTCAAAATCTAGTGCCTTTACATTATACCTTTTTGACATAAGCAAGATTTGGTTTTCATAACAAAAACAGCCGACTGATAGTTTTTTGTGTACCTTTTGTTAACTTCATTTATTTTATCAATATTTTATGTCTTTTGCATTTTTTTTTTAAATTTTCACAAAAATTTTGAATTTTTTAATAGTCGCTTTTATAATTTTTGTTTTAATTTTTTTAATATGTAATTTTTTTCTTGTGCAGTGAAGTATTTTTTAGTGCTATATGGAAAACAACATAGTTGCATCACTAACTAGATTTTGAGTAGATTTCGTCAAAATCTAGTCATCGAGTAGATTTTGTTTTGTATGGGAAATCTAGTCAACAACTGCTAGATTTGGCTCGAAATCTCGTAAGTACTAGATTTCGTTGCAGTGTAAATTGGCTATAAGGCAACCAGCCAAAGTGTGTGCTGAATTTTTTTGTAGGCAAATATTATTTAAAAAAAAACAAAAATAAAAAAACATTTAATAAGTTTACATAAGAAGCAAAAAACGTTGTAAAATGGAAATTATTAGAGATGTAAGACTAATTTTAAATATTAAAAAAGAAAAGCAGTGCTGTAAAATTAATATAAACCGAATCCATATACATATGTAATGCAAAACCCATATCAACTATGACTATGAGCTTCTTTCACATGGGACTGTTAGAAATTTTACAGCTTATCCAATTTCACTCCCTGACTGCCATTATTTTTATGATATGATTTTTTCATCATTTGTTTCGTTTGCAACTTTAGGAGTTAATACATGTACGACATATATACTTTTTAATAAATTTTTATAAAGTCGAACTTCTCTATAATGAATCTGTTAATATTGGACCAGAAAATTTCTTCATCATAGATATTAAATATTTTTAATACAATAGAAATATTTTTTCCACGTTTATATGAAGTAATCTGGTATTTTTGTTAGGATTGTATTCTTCCAAGTGGTGATTCATCAATATCATCAAAAAGACTGTTTTAAAGTTTTTTGTGTTAAATAATAAATTACTTGTCTTCTGCATCTCTAGAATAACAGAATTTTTTATAAAGTGCTGGAATATAAATTGTTTAGCTATATTTTGTGTGAATCCTTTTACGGCTTTACTAAATACTAATACGAGGGCGGATCAATAAGTCCGTGACTTTTCGAACTTCCCTCGTAGTTATATGAAATGCAACACTGCTTCCATCAAGTACCAATTGTTAATAGACTACTGTCAAGTTTTGAGCAAGTTCCGTCATTTACTTTGCGTTTAAGAGCTGTTCAAAACATACAACCTCGTTCATTTTCAATGGAAAAAAGTGAATTTCGAGTGCTTTAAACATTACTTTTTGCGAAAAAAAAACCGACAATCAAACCAAGGAAAAACTTGATAAGTACTATGGGGACTCTGCACCATCGAAGAGTAAAAGTGCGTGAGATTGTTGATGCCATAGGCATTTCATATGGCAGTGTGGTTTCGATTTTAAATGATCAGCTGGGTTTAAGAAAGCTGTCTGCAAGATGGGTGCCGCGTTTGCTCTCAATTGACCATAAACGTAATCGTGTGACAACTTCAAAGGATTGTTTGGAGTTGTTTAACTGCAATTCTAATGAGTTTTTGCGATGTTTTCTAACTGTGAATGAAACATGGATCCATTAGAACACTTCGAAGACCAAGCTGAAGTCTAAGCAATGGGTTTCTCCGGGTGAACCGGCTCCGAAGAAGGCCAAGGTAAGTTTGTTGGCCAATAAAGTGATGGCAACAATTTTTTGGGATGTACGCGGGATAATCCACATCGATTACCTTCAAAAGGGAAAAACAATAAACGGCGAATATAATGCCAACTTATTGGACCGATTTAACGACGATTAAAGAAAAACGACCCCATATGGCCAAGAAAAAAGTTCTTTTTCATCAAGATAACGCACGGGTGCACACGTGTGCAGTCTCAATGGCACATGAATTACAAGACTTGGGCTACGAATTGGTACCTCATCCGCCATATTCTCCGGATTTAGCACCCAGTGACTATTTCCTATTTCCGAACCTAAAGAAATGGCTCGGTGGAAAGAGATTTAGCTCCAACGATAAAATTCTTGGTCAAACAAATTCCTATTTTATGGACCTCGAAAATCCTATTTTTTGGAAGGGATACAAAAATTGGATGAAGGTTGGACTATGTGTATTGAGCTAAAAGGAGATTATGATGAAAAATAAATTTTGTTTTTTGTAAAAAAAAAACTGTGTTTCATTCAAAACGTCACGGACTTATCCGTGACTACTACGCCCTCGTAGTATTTTTTTTAGGAGAAGTGCTTCTATGTAGAACATTGAATACGGAAGCAGCTATCAATACTACTCTTAATTGGACAACTCTTTCCTTCTTCTTATTTAAGTTTTATAGAAATTAACTTTAAAATTTACTTCTTGCTCCGTGCATAGCGTTATAAGTATGGGCTACAGAAGTTTTTTTTTTAAATAGTTCCTTATATGGAGACAAATATGCATGAATGTATATGAGTCAAATTTTTATTTACAAAATTTGTTTATTGTAAAGAGATCAATATACACTTTATTTATAATGGAAAATTTGGCTTTTTAAAATCAATTTGTAGTTAAATTTAATGAAGTAAATATTATAGTTTAATCCACTTCCAATTAGAAATTAAAATGATTAAAAAATTATACATAATATATCATAATATCTATAATAATATAATTTCCCTACGTTCTCAAATGCAGTACTGCCTGCGCTGCATCAGAAAAGCAAAATTGTTTCACCATGTCGACGCAAACCTATATACTTTAGAACAATGGTGTTCACATGCATTTAAAGCCGATTTTAGTGTAAAGTATACATTATTTTGACTATTAGTAAGGGCCAATATGTATTTTTTCCTCAAAAATATATCGGCTATCGCATTTTACTGCTAAATATTTAAAATTACTCTTATATCTCAAATAATCTCCATTTTACAACTGCCTGTCCGTCTGTTGAAAACAGGCTCACTTTTGAAACACGCAAAAGAAAAGGACAAACTTGGTCTCAAATTGCTTGTAGTTATCCTAAGCAGTTCGGGATTGAAGTCCAGCAATATCGGTTCTGTAGGATCAGAACTATGAATCAAAATGTGGAACCACCACCCTAAAAAAATGTTGAAACAGAAACTAACATAAAAGGTGAAATAATGCACGGAATGATATAAAATTTTGCACGAATTTTATAAACCTGCAAATCATGCTGGAAAAATTCGTGAAGATCGGATAACCATAGGCGCCATATACGCCCTACTCGCGGAAAACAGCTTAGTACACCTAAAACCGTAATTAATAACGTTATCAAACAAACATTTGGTACGTCACAGTTTTATACGACCAGAAATCACACTGTAAATTTTTTTTTGAAGATCGGTCCATATTTTACATTAACTCATTAGTGCGTAGAGTCCCTTATAAGGGACGCTAGAATTTGCTACTGTACCACTTCCAAAAATTTAAATTTTTAAATAACAAGTAGGCAATGCCGTTACTGACATTCCACCAAAGCATGTTTTATTTCATTTGTTTCAACTTTTGTGATTTGTGTGCTGTGTTTTATGCAAAATATGGAAAACCAATTTATAAAAAAACAAAAATCTCGAGCCGGGTAAGAAAAATTGGAATATATTAAATATTATATGAATATTTGTTATTTTCTGTGTGTTGTTATTTGTAAACAATCGTAATGATTCAATTGATATAAAAAAATTATGACAAAATGTTATGCCCCGTGCATATAGTGACTTTGAGTGCAACGTCCCCTTAAAGGGACACTGCGTCCGTAAGTGCAATTGTGATACGATGATTGAGTAAATATTTTTTCATATGTAGGCTTACAGTTTCTGAAATATTGGATGAACTCGATTCCCTTGACGACAATAATTTCAATGACGTTGACATATACGCAATTACACCATTAGATGGATCCGATACGGATCAAGATACCGATGAAAGCGATGATGAGCATTATGCCAAGCAATACATTCGCGGGAAACCAATCCGATTTGGTTTTAAAAACTGGGCGTTAAATTCAGCTAACGGTTTCATGATCCAATTTGATATATATATATGGGTAAATCTGCAGAGTCTATTCCCAAAAGATTTGGTGTAGGTGATGATAAAGTGCTTGACCTCCTCTCAAAAGCTAATGTTCCATCTCAAAAAGGATTCAAGGCAATGTAACCCATTAAAAAAACAAAACTAATTGTATATATTTCAGGTATTCATAGACAATTATTTTACCACCGTTAAATTACTGCGACACTTATCATCTATCGGAATATGTACTTCAGGAACAATACGAGAAGGGCGAACAGAAAAATGTCCTCTTCGCTCAATCCCGGTAATGAAAAAAGATGAAAGGGGATCTGTAGATCATAGATTTACAAATAATGGAAATATATTGCTCACACGATGGAAGGATAACAACGTTGTCACAATTGCAACTAATTTTGATGTCAATGAAATGGGATCATGCCAGCGATTCGTTAAAGGAAGGGGTGCTGTAAGTATTTCCCAACCAAAAGTGTTTCATCGATATAATATGGGCATGGGAGGTGTTGATAAGATGGATCAATTAGTTGCAGTCTACCGCTCGCGGATCAGACAAAAGAAATGGTGGTGCCCAATATTTGCATATCTCCTTGATGTCTCAGTCGTTAATGCATGGCTGCTGATGAAGAAGTTACATCCCAATGATCCGACATGTGCGTCTCTTCTTATTTTTCGCCGAAATCTTGCTACATCCTACCTTGAAACGTATGGTACCCATCTATAAGAGGTTCGCGCCCTAACAAAGTGACGGCAGATACACGATATGATGGCAGAAACCACCTTATTGAATATTCTAAAACTGATAAACGATGTGGACATTGCGGAAGAAAAACAAACTTCATTTGCAACAAATGTGAAAAAGGGATTCACCCTAAAGCATGCTTTAAAATTTATCATACGCCAAGTGTTCCTACTGCGCAGTGTCCCTTATAAGGGACGGTCCATAACTCCAAAACTATAATTATTTTTGAATAAAATGTTTTTGAACCGTATTTATCAGATCTTTTTTATTAAAAATTGGTGAAAATTATTGAGGGAAAGTGGCCAGGGAACTTCGTCCACTAATGGGTTAAGCCTAGTACTCTGTTCAAATTTGTGAAAAATGTTTAGCAACATCTATTATTTCATGCGAAAAATTTGACATTTATCAATGTTACCTATCTCGAGAGTTTGCAACATTTGACGTTTTTAATCCTTCAAAGTATGCGACATTGTTTTGCATATGTAAACAAAACCCACATGTATTTTACTAAAAATTATTTTTGTAAATAAAAAATTAAGTAAATATGGATAAAAGACTGTTACCGGTTGTGTTATTTAAGTTTTCAGTTCTAATTTTAATATTAAGTTTAAACTTTTTTCATTTGCTTAAAATTCCACGTGAAATAAGTGCGGCTTATCTTATTTCGCAGTTGTAAAAAAATGTTGCCAGAAACATTTCGCAACTATTTCACAAATTAAACAGAGTAAAACTCTATCAACATTATTTCATAGAAATTCCGCACAAGTTTTTTTCATATGAGTTTTGACAGTATTTCACGTGAAATGTTGAACAGAGTACCAGGCTTTAGACCCCATATAAACCCAACTCTTGGAAAACAGTTTAGTATGCCTAAAACTGTAATCAATAACGCTATCATACTAAAATTTGGTATATCACAGTTTATAGGACGAGAAATCACACTGCCAAATTTCGAGAAGATCAGTCCATAATTTACCCTAGGCCCCATATAAACCCTACTCTCGGAAAACAGTTTATTGCGCCTAAAACCAAATAAAGCCCACTTTGGAAAAATAATTAAATTCGCCTTAAACCATAACAGATATATTTATTGCGGTAAAATTTCTTCCAACTTAGATTCATATGGCCAGAAAAAATATCATGCAACTTTTTGAATTCACTGCTAACGCTATAACTAATTGCATTGCTGTATTGAAATTTGTTCTAATTTATTTGTTGTAATACTAGAAATCAGTCTTCAGAATTTTGAGATGATTGGTCCATAATTTACCACAGATCCAATACAAATTACCCTCCTAAAAATCATTTTAGTTCGGCTAAAACTGTTATGAATCATGATATTTGACTCAAGCCAGATTAAAGTTCTAAAAAGAAACGCATAAAACTTTCTGATTGTCGGTCAATAATTTAATTCATGTCTAAACCGCAACCAATTTTAATGCTGACGTTCGTTTTTATGAAGCTTAGTTAATGATATATATTTATTTATCATATAGAGCCCAATTCTGTCGGTGGAGGGTATCAAAGATTCGGCACAGCCGAATATATCACTCTAACTTGTTTTTAAATAATATTTTCCTGCAAAAAAAAAACCAACGCATACAGTTTGGTTCACCAGCCAAGAAATAATTTTACAAAAACAAAACACACACAGGCTAAGCGTGCTGCGCAGCGGGAATAATTGCAAGCGATTCACTTTTTAGGCCTTTAAGAAGGTTTACAATTGAATTTTTAGTAAACTTTTACTTATACCACTCTGCCTTCTTCGAAAACGTCTTTTATAAAGGGCTGCATGAATAACTTCATTCATAAACATACTGAAATGTTTATCCAATGAAGTTCGTATTCAAATAAAATTCAGATTACTCAACAAACTCGTGTAGTATTCATGCTACTGGCAAACACATTTCGTTTCATATGACAAACACGAAGACTTTGTTTAATGAAATGACTTTTGTTTCATAGTTTTCACTCTCTCTCATTTTTTTTTTTATATAAATACTAAAGAGCTGCACAAGAAAAATTGCTTACAAGCAATTTCATTAAATGTAGATAGTATGTGTATATTACTCTCTCATTACAAAACTCATACGATCAAAATATAGAAGAATAGAACAAAACTGCACAAGAACAATGCTGAACTAAAATCAGGGATTTCCAAAAATTTTTTGGTTGTGTAGTAGTGAGTACCAGAGAGTAAAAAAATTGAGAGAATGCATTCATTTACAGCCGAAATAAGATGTTAGTAATATATTTTATAAGTTGTATAACACAAAGGTACAAAATTTATAATTATTTATGTTGATAAAAAATTTGTAGCAATTCTTTACCAATTCAATGTCGCTGATTTTAAAACTGCCTTTTTTTATTCGGAAGCTTTTTGACTCTAAATCAGTTTCAAATATCTTATCCAACAATTGTAAGAAAATTAAAGATTTTTATGTTTTAAGAATTCATAAAAAATAAATATTGCACGCAAATCACAGCTGATAGAAAAAAAGTGCAGTTTTAAAATCAGCGACATTGAATTGGTAAAGAACTGCTACAAATTTTCTATCAACACAAAAAATGTTTAATTTTGTTCCCTTGTGTTATACAACTTATAAAATAAAATCTTCTAAATTTATACTTTTATGGCAGTTTCGTAATAGTAGAATGCTTTTCAAATGGGATGAACTTAATTTATTACGTTGCTTGGAACAAATAAATTTTAAATCCGAAAAAATTTGTTCGCATAGGTAAGTAGTGCCGAATGCACTTAAATGAATTTTTTTTTTAGTTCAGGATAGAACTCGCCATCCAAATCTTTCCAGAACTCTACAATATTATTTTCGTCTGGAGCATTTACTTCGCTTCGTA
Organism: Pollenia amentaria; assembly: GCA_943735925.1. Taxonomy (NCBI): domain Eukaryota; kingdom Metazoa; phylum Arthropoda; class Insecta; order Diptera; family Polleniidae; genus Pollenia; species Pollenia amentaria. The sequence goes on along the minus strand of OX031006.1, from coordinate 237,005,301 downwards.
GTATGATTAGTTCTGATTGAATATCAAATTCGTAGTTGCTTACATCGCAACGAAAAGGGTTTTCGAAAAGATCTAATAGCGGTTGTAAAATTACAAAATCTTGAAACCTGTCTTGAAAATTATTGAAAAGTGGTTCAAATATTTCGGCATATTCATATCTTTTGTCGATTTCGAGATTTCTATAAGCAGGTGAAGTTTTTGGAAAATTGGAAAAATCACCAGTTTTAATTTGGGAAAAAATTATAAAAAGTTTTGTTTTAAAATTGTGAATGATTTTTGACAAGTCGAATATATTGCGTTCCTTTCCTTGCAATTTCAAATAAAGTTCATTTAACATACTTGTCGTATCTTCCAAAAAAACACTTGACTAAAACTTTTTCTATTTTCTCAGTTTCTAGGAACTGAAGAACTTCTTCTCTTAAATCATAGTCTATTTAGGCAATCACCGCGACTTAGCCACCGAACTTCTGTAAATATTTTCAGGTCACAATTCACAGCATTTTTGTTTTTTAAAAAGGTTACAAATTTTCGGTGGGTAAGCGCTTGATGTCCGCCTCGAATTTTATTTATTATATCCTCTGCTGTCTTCATAGCTGGGGTATCATTTATGAATTTCGATGCAAGAGCGGTCTGATGAATTATGCAGTGAAAATTATGAACTGCAAATTCGTGTTTTTTTAATCGGCCTATAAGCATTATATTTGCCCAACATTACATTGGCTCCATCTGTGCAGACTAATACTTCAAACATCTGTGCACAAATTTTAATTCTAGCTAATGCTATATCATAACTTTTTACGAAATACCAAATGTGCACCTGAGTTTGCCTGCAAAAATTTATAAAGTCAATATCACAGGTCAAAGTTACGTTAAATAAATACCATAAATTAGTAAGGTTAACTCTTTGGTCTCGGTCATATAATTGTAGCATAAAAAAGTAAGCAATAAAAATAGTGGCAAACAATAAAGTTTCATTAATACATCAATAAAACACATCTTTTTACCCAAAAATTTTACCTGCTGTTACATTTGCTTTTATGTGTATAGGTTTACACCTAAATTGTAGGAAAACAAGACTTTTTTAACTTGTTTTTTAAATATTTTTACATACTTAAAGAAAGTGTTTTCAAAGAAAAAAAAAAAAACCCACCGACGCGATTGGTACAGAAACAAAAATATTTTTACAAGCGCAAAATACCAACAAATTCTTGTGGCTATTTTTTTTTAATAATTTCTGCATTTAGGTACGTCTTTTTAACGAAAGAAAAAGGGACCCTTTTACAGGCATCAAAGAATTTTATTCACAAACAAAACACATATCGTTAACTTAAATGAAAAACAATGTAGATATTATTTGAAAATTTTAAATTTTTGTTGATTAGGATTCACGTTACATATGTATTTTTATATAATTTTAAGTTATTTACAAAATTAAAAATGACGTATCATCAAATAAATATTTAATTTTTTTAACAGCATAATGTATAATCACACTCAATAAAAAAATTAGCAGAGTTTTTAATTCTTTTTATAAGAACACATTTATATTTTTTTACAAAAAAACTGGGTAATCTGTTTTATAACTATTACCACGGTGTTAGTGGAATTAGTGATCAGATAATAATTTATAATAATAATTTTTAGTATTGCATAAGAAAAAATAAAAAAGTGTTGTAAAATTATAAGAACCGAATCCATATACGTATGTAAAATAAAACCTATAATAAATGTGACTATCAGCTTCTTCCACATAGGACTGTTAGACATTTTGAAATTTTTAGTCTGAAATATTGCTTTTAAATCTCAAATAATTTTTTATTTTTATATAAAACTTTAAACGTTTAAAGTTTTATATAAAAATAAAAAAAGACATCAAGCTTGATAATTTAGTTATACCTAATATAATAATAAAGGTCGACTAAAATAAAATATACATTTAGGAAATAATTCAAAAAAATCAAAGGAAAACAAATTGCTGAAAAATGTTTTTGAAAATAAAAGAACATTTTTTTGAAGTTTAAAAATTTACATTGAAAACAATTAATGTACATTGAAAACAAAGTCAAATTTGTATTATTTTTGTTATTTTAATATAAATGTACTTCCTAATCTTTTTGCTTTTACTCCTCATGATTGTTTTTTTTTTATCTTTCCGGGTGCCCTGGTAGGCTAGCTGGTAGTGAGCTAGTCTATCAGTATTGGGGTTGCGGGTTCGATTCCCGCCAGAGACTCTGCTCTCCTGCATACAAGCAAAAAGCTTCGCGGGATTTAGTGTAGCAATAATAAAAAAAAATTACATTTGCGATGATTAAGATGACAATTGATAAATAGATAAAACACAACAAACACATTTATATTTAAAAAAAAAATTTCCTTCAACTGGCAATACTGACTTCTAAATAAATGTGTTTTTCCATGAACTTATTCAATGGTTGTTTTGTTTCAAAATTGTTAGTATTTATATTCTCTTGTTTAAGTAAACAAACTAACTGCATCTTACTCGTCTCCTAAATTTCAAGTGTTTGTTGCTTTCATTTCATAGTTATTCATCTTACTGAATACAAACGAAGCGAATACAAAATTTTAATGAAGTTTTCATGAACATCATTATTAAGTTTCATGCCAATGGTTAGTCTTTAAGAAAGGTTTTTATTAAATATTTAACAAATTCAAATTTTCTATTCTAAGATAAGGCCTGTCGAAATCGTTTTATTAGTAGTTATGTTGGAACGCGTAGCAAGTTTAGTTATTCCCCTCTGTTCTGCAAACCGAATCCGAATCAATTTTTCGGTTTTAAAACGAATCGAATATGTTGGTGTTCTCAAAACCGAATTCGCACAATTTTACTCGATTTGAAATCGAGTATACAAACCTGGTCGAAAGCAAATCGAAAGCTGTTTTTTTTAAATAAAGCTTACAGAAATGAAGTAAGCACGGTATATTATAAAAAGTTTCAAGTCTTATTTTGCTTATTGTAAAAAAAAAAAAACATTTAATGCAAGAAAATTATTACTTAAACAATAATTTTACCAACACTTACAAATTGGTTTATTTTTGTAAAATCACAAGATTTATAACTTATTATGAAAGCTCCGGGCATTTTAAATAACGATATAAAATTTTCTTTGAAAAACCAAATTATCATTTAAAGTTTCCTCCAGCAGTAAACAGCTGATACATTTTTTACTTTGACGTTTAATTGCTTTTGTTCGAAAATGGCTTCGAATAATGCAAATCGTGCGATTTATAGAACACCAAATGCTTTACTATTCGGTTTTAAAAAATCACTCGTTTTCAAAACGACTCGGTTTGCAGAACAGAGGGGATTAATTTACTCACTTCGCATTATTAGCAGCAACAATTAAACTGGGATAAAGCTTTATTCTTAAATCTCCAATGACACACCTTGTTAATTAGTAATAAAGTTGGAATGCGGCTGGGAGATCTTATGTCTGCATAAAAGCCTTCTATAAGGCCACTTTACTACTTCATTTTCCCGCTGGAAATGGTCGGGCAAATTTGCCTTATGAAGAATTTTAATGTGAATTATTTCAAATTTTGCATATCTGAAAAATTCACATATGAATTTTTTTTTTGCTCACTCCTCACTGAGTGAGGAAATTCAAAATATGCTGTTTCCTCACCTTCATGAGGGTGAATCAGCAGAAAAATTTTTAAATTTTCACGCTCGCTCATGATTGAAAAATGAGTGAACGTTTCGGTACTCTGTATATAAATAATAAGTAAGTTTTAAATATTAATATGCTTTATTTAAAAATAAATTTTTATTAACAATAATTTCAAACAAAAAATATATATACAGAAATCTTAGTTATTTAGAAAGGCGAATTTATTACAGGTAATCTCGGTACTACAACAAGTACAACTCGTACAAAAACCACAAGCAATTTGTTTTTGTTAAATCATTGTACAATGTCAAAAACCGATACAAAACAAAACAGAAACAAAGATAATAAACAAAGTTTTGACATCCAACAATTATAAAGCTAAAGAAAAAAAGTTATCAGCAGGGCTTTTAGGATCACCTGTAATGAATTCGCCTTGCAGAAATCTTAGTTATTTAGAATGTTAATTTGTATTATAAATTTTGTTTTTTTTTTTTTTTTTGTTTTTTAACATTTACAATTATTCAAATATTTACTTTTTTCTTATATTTACTTTATTCTTATATTTCTTCTTAGTAGACAAAAAATGTGTTTAGAAAACAATCCTGATATATTTAATTGACTTTTAATATCTTAAGCATAAAAATTAAAAGTATTTAAAATTTTTATCTGTAAAAATCAAATGATCATAAATCGATTAACATATACAGGCAGGTCTGTGATGGAAATCGATTCGAAAGCAAAATGATTTAAAATCGTATATGAAGTTTTTAGTATCTGTAAAAATTAATGTCTAATACATTTTCTTCTTATAGATAGGAACTAAATTGTTCTAAATAATTGTTTTTGTATAGATGTACGTTAATTGAACTGTGTTACAAAAAAAGACAAAAAAAAATTAAGACTAAAATTACGACGGATAATATCACAATCCAATTTAACGGGTCTGTTCTGGAAATCACTTGCTTTTAAAATCACACGTGTGATTTGAAATCACGTGATTTGAGTTGCAGTGATTTTCACAAACGGATTTTGAAATGGTTCAAAATTCGCTAAGCCTTTTAGAAACGATCGCTTTAAAATTGATTGGTTTCCAACACATACTTGTTTAAATATATATATAAGCTTTAGCATTTTTTTTAATAGTTTTAAATAACTTTAAAGTGAAATTTTTGGGATGCAACTAAAAAGATGTTTATTTCGTAAGGATATTATTGCGTGTATCTTAAAAAAAACCTTTTCGGATGACTTATTTTCGAATTAAAACGCATAACTCTAATTCACTTCAACTAATATTGTAAACTTAGATTCGAACTAAAACACATTCGAAAAACATTTAATTAGGAAGGTAATTTCATTTATAATACATACATATTCTTGACTTCACTCTCTACGCGTTACTAACTAACATAAAAAACCTGCCCAAATATGACACCATTTGTTTCAAATAACTTTATAACTAAATAAAATGTATCTTAATTGCTACAATTAATTAAAGTGTACATACAGAAAAATTTATTTTGAATATAAATGGATCACATTTCGTTAAAATCGATCACAATTCGTATACAGAACCATTCGTATAAAAAAAATTAAAACCTTCTTTTGGTTTATCGTTATAATGTATAAAAAATAAAGTCCTTAACTTTTTAAAAAACTAATTACTAAATAACAAATTCATAAGAATATTTTAATATAAATTTAGCAAACTCTGTTAATCATATTAACTAATTGTTTGTACAAAATACAATCACGACTTCGGGGCTTGCAAATTTCACGATGATCCAAACGAATGCCACAGACGTCCCCGATTCCGGGATCTAAAAAAGGGGAAAGAAAAAAAATTTTTATATGATTGAGATTGATCTAAAAATATTCACGATATTTAAATTATAATACTATAAATAACATATTCTAGATATTCTTACCTGCAGAGTCCACGCCCACAATACGCATATAAAGCACAGACATTAAAGTCAATGCAGTTTCTACGAAACTGAAAACCTCTATTTTTAAATGACCCAACTGATAAAGACCAGCAAAACGGCGATGTAAATCCAACAGATATTTATTATCTTTAATAAAAAATTATAAAATGGCTACTATATCAAAAACAAACAAAAAAAAAAAAACTTACTCTTCTCTATATCTATCAGCTCCACAGATCTCAATAAAAGCGGTGCCTTCACTGAAGCCAAATGTGATCCTCGATGCGGCACAGAATAGAAAAACACTCCTCTAGCCGAACGCCAAAACGGAGCCGTCGCTGGCCTGCCACTTTCCCAGGCATCCACAATTATTTGTTTTATAAATAAGCCACCTTTAGAGTGGCCCACCCATATAATGGGATGACCATAACCCACACGGTGTTTAATTAAAAGCTCTGTCATTTCTCGGGTACGTTGAGTTAAATTGGAACGTGGCTCCTTCTTTTTCCACAGAGGACGCCATAAATGCTGATCTGTGGTATAGTTTAAGGCTATGACACGAACACCAGGGCAATCTATTGGCAGCCAATCTCCCGGCCAGCATTTGGAATAGTTTGGATCGTTTGGTGAAGGTTTTGAAGATTTGAGTTTTTTGTTTTGATCTTTGCCCTCACTGGAATTGCTGTAGTCTTTAGGTGAATCCGAGTTAGTTTGTTTGCTACTGCCATCTGCTAATTTCGAATCATGTTCAGCTTGTAGAAGGCGTCCATTATCGTGCATACGCAAGCGGAAGGTAGGAAAACTGTATTCAATGCCATCGCATTGTTGTACATCTTTCGGTTCACCGCAAATAAATGAATAGCTGGAACATAAAAGTGGAATAAAATTGATCAAATTTCAAAGGAAAATTAGAAATAACAAAAATCCATTCGCACTTGTTCCTTTATTTTCCAGTTTGTAAGTCACCGTCCATATTATGAAACAATTGCTGCAGAACATTTGAGTTTGGAAAGACGAATGGAAAAGTGTACTTTGTTTCGTGTACAAGCAGTTCTTGTGAGTTTGTTATTGAGAGGAAGAAGAAAGAGAGAACACATACAAAATACCTAAATTCGGCACAAAAAGAAAAGTTTCATTGTATGGATCCGAATGCAGTTTCAAACGAGAATAAAAGAAAGTTTTTGCAGCAAATGTTTTATAATAGTTGTGTTACCGTACTCAACGTTAGGAGCCCGTGGGATTCCGATCTTACCGAAAACTATTCCCCTACCCAAAGTTTGGTTAAGCGAGAGAGCTTTTAAGAGAAAATTATTCTTTTTCTTGCACGAAGTTGCCCGTACTTTTACTTTGGGAAGACTGGGAAAATTGTTAAAAAGTCAGCTGTGTCAAAAACTAAGCAATAAGAAACTACCAAAAGTATTAAAATAATAAATATTAATAAAATAAACAACAGAAAATATTGAAAAATGTAAGTACATGCTTGAATTTTACTTTTACATTTCTTAATGTGTCATTTATGCATTTATTAGAACATATTTCATATTCCATTTGGGGTAGAAATTTGAGTTTAACTGTTAATGTACTTTTTACATTTTTGTCTATTAGTGAGAGACAATTTTTTTAATCTCTTTTTACCAAACTTTACCCAAAAAGTTCAGGACCGCACATAATATGGACGATGATAAAGCTAAACTTTTCGTTTTAAAACAAAATTTTTTAGGTGTCATACGCAGTTTGAGAACTCGGTAAAGGCCCAACTTGGCTTAAGCAACTGTGCGAATACATATAAATCATATGTGTCAACCCATATTATACTTAAGGAAACTTTTTGTTAAGTTTTATGAATCTGTCATTTGCTTACGTTAAATTCGAAACTAATCGCACTTTCCGTACGGAATCAAAGCTAATGCGTATTAAAATTGGGCCTAAGGTCTTCAGACTTCAAACTTCGAAATATATTTTAACAGAAATCAATTCCTATCGCAGAGGAATTGAAACTATTTTGATTGGAATGTGTGAAAGGAAACGTTACAATTTTGTTATTTAAACTAAAATTTTAGAAGAGTAAGAGCCAATTTACATTAAGGGTGATAATGTTGCGACAAGGCTTACGTTATCTTCTGGAATAGTGTTGTAAAATTTCAATACTTGTACAATTTTTAATTTAACAACCAGCCGTTTCATTACCAAAAAGTAGGGAAAATAATACGATATTTTTACAGCGGGTAGATATGAATATAACGTATCGATTTTTTCGAAAAAGTGAAAAAATAAAAATTTTGAGTTAATACCCTGTTAATTAAGTGCGATATTTATGAATTAATTTTTTGTAAAAATGAGTATTCGTATGTATTACCTTTATACGCCTAACCTCGAATATAATACTATACCTTTTGAAAAATGCCTAAGCATTTAAAGTCTGCTTTCCTACCAATATGAAAATGTTTAACCCACTATTAAAACACCCGAAAAATCGTTGAAAATCAACCCAAAAAATACGTTTTATCCGAATATCTTTGGGATCCCCCAAACATTTAAGCATTTTGTAGGTGAGCTTGTCTAATTTTTTTGCAATCCATAAGTGTATATAATTTTCGCGAGTTTGAATATCCGAGGTTACCAATTTTAGGGGTCCAATTTTAGGGGTCCACACACGTCACTCTCCCGACCCAAATCAACACAACAGTGGCCCTGCTATGACAGTTTCAAGAATTGCATCAGTTGCAGGATTATTTTTCAAAACAAAACGTTCGTAAACTATTGTGTTAATTTCAGTTAAATTATAAGATCAAAAATAATGTTGCGAGGAATATCATTAAAATGAAAAAAGTGTTCAACAGACAGTTCCAAACAGTTACAAAAGTATATATGGGGTTAAAGAGGACACTTTCAGCTTTCTGATGGTACTAAAATATCTTCAAACCCTTTTGACCCTAACAAGTTCTACTCCTCAGAATTTCGGATTTAACTAAAATTTAGAACCTGGGAAACATTTAATAACACATCAGTGCCCATGTTCTGTTTCTGAGAAATGAAACAAAAATGCCATAAATTGAAACAAACAGCTGTTTTTTTCATCTAACTGCGTCTGTAACATTTTTGGCGTGAGTTTATTTGAACTGTCAAAAAAATTCACGCATAAAAACGGGGTGAGAAAAAATTTTAACACCAAAAAATAAATTAAATATGCAAAATGCAATGATTATTAACACGGAAGTGATAAGTATTTTGTTCTTGGCAGATTTTTTCTTAGTTTAGTTATATTGCTTTTAACGTTTTTGAAAAATATACGAACGTTTTCAAAGCAATTTTGTAATCAACAAACATTAAAGTCGCACTTTAAATTTTTTGGCATAGCCGACGCTTGTATTTTCGCCGCCGTCGTTGAAAATTTTTAAATTTTCGTCAAATTTGGTCGCCGTCAACGTATGTTTGACTGGCGTTCACAACATCTGCAATTTCATGTCGGCTTCGAGTGGAATATTATGACATTTATAACGTAACGACGTAATCTCTTTTGATAGTTTTCGACATGAGTTACAGACACACCTTTTTCTCACATTTCGAGAAACGATGGAATATTTTGTTTCACACGTTTTCGAACAATGTGTTAATTTCTTTAAATAAATATTGACAATTCCCAACAACAATTCTACATGTTTAAATTATTTTATTTTAAACGAAAAAAGTCAATTAAGATTTTTTGCTATTTAATTAAAATTTTAATTGAAAATTTATTTCAAAACAGCTTAAATGTTAATTAAATCAAAATTAAATCTTTAATTTTTTTTTAACTAAAAAAATAATTGATTCAACTATCACATTAATTAAACTTAAATACTTTTTAAACCATTTTTTTAATTGATAAAACACTTTTTTCTGTGTAGTTATAAAATATTTGCTATCGAATGGCATTAAAATTTTTGAAATCGGCGGTGACAAAAAATTGGACTTTAGGCTGATAAAATCAATTTTCAGCCACAGTGCGCCACAGCTTTTGTTTTCATAATGTTTTCTTACTTAAAATGATAAATTAATAAGTTTCCTAAAACAAAACCTACCAGCTGTTTTATGAAAACTGCTAGTTAGGTCTTTTAGCGTTCATCATATAATATTTTGTAGATAGGGTCGTGAGTTTTTTGTTAAAAAAAAATCGCTAATTTTTGTCGAAATATTCCGTAATTTTTTTTTGACATTTGTGTGGATGCAACACATCTTAATCAAAGAAATAGTCGACTTGGAATTTTTAGTTGGTAAGGGCCTTTTGTGTTTTAGGTAACGATATGTGGAATGTATACAACGCATACAATCGCCAAACGAAATAATAAAGGTTGCCTATCTCTGCATTAAATAGATAAATTCTTCTTTTCGTCACAGTGTTACCATGGAGTAACTAATTGAAATTTAGGAAATGTAGAATTAATATGCTTAAAAGTCAATACTGACAACAATTTATAAAGCAAAGTACAGATTTTTGAAAACACAATGTCTGATTTAACCAAGAAAGAAATTATTGAAGAATTAGATTTAGAAGATGCTAGAAATATTCTAACTGATAACACTACACTGCTCATTAGGGCTATGACTTTTTAAATTTTTTTGCAAAGATTAAATTATACACGCTATAGCCAAAATGTCCATAAAAAATATTAATAAACGCCATCTTTCTTTTTCGCTGCTTTAAAAAAGTTCCCGCACAAAAACAGTTGAAATTTGTTCTTTATGCTCCATCACACACTAGACTATTTTTTAAGCCGCACAATTTTTGTTCTTTCCGTCACACACGGGATTATTTCATCTGGTATAAAATGTATTACGTGTACACAGCTTTGTATGTATGTATTAGTATTTTTTTTTTTGCATTTAGCCAACAAACACGGATGTTTGATTTTAAATTGAAAATGATTTGAAATCAAACCTTTTCTCAAACGACAAACTTTTGATAATCCGGTAAGTGATGGAAATCGATCGATTTCAAAACGATTTTTAAATCCATTTCTGAATTATACTCTTAATTTTTTGTTAAAAATACAGTTCAATGAACATATCTTATTAAAAATTTTTAAAGAATATATACAGGAAAAGAGATTAAAATGTATTAGATTTGTATTTTTAAAGATACTGAAAATGATTTTATCGTTTTTTTTTTTTTTTTTTTTTTTTTTGGGAGAAATTCCTTTATTTCCAACTTGCTTTCAAACGTTGTTCTCAAGTGTTTTTCAAATTTGGATTTTAATACAATGTGGAACAAGGCGAATTCAGTTTTCAGGTGGCGTTGAAAGCACAGCTGTGCTACTTTTTTTTCTTACTTAGAGAGAGAAATGTCAAAAAAAAATACATTGCTGTGTTTTTGGTGTTGTTACTTGTTGTAGCATCGATACCACCCATGATGAAATAAACAGGTGGCATTACTACGCCAGATGACGATTTTTTGCTCTTGTATTGTTTGTCTAGTCTTATGTCAAAGTTTTGTTTATGTTTACTAAAAGTCCATGTTTTGTGCTGTGATTATTGTATTGTATTAAAGTTTTTGATTATTTAAATTAATTTTAAATAAGATAGTAACCATAGTGAAATAAAAATTGGCTAAACATTAATTTATTTCATTGCGTTAGGGAGCAAAATTTGATTTTAGTTTAATATAATTTTTGACGTATACGGAGACTTATTTTTCATTTTTGTTGTAATGTTGCATTTGTTGCCGTAGCGCTGCCACCTACTTATTCCACCATGATACCACCGTATACATGAATTCGCGTTGATGTGGAACATAAATAAAAAATATTTTTTTTTTTTAATTTAAATTCATTATTTATTTAAATAAACTGTGAGCTTAATTAACATTCGGCACCACTATAGCTTAAAGATGAAATAGTATTCTTTCCATCCTCTAATTCTTGCAAAGGCAAAATACTTGACTCCTTTTTGTTTTGAGGATTGTCATGGCGTAGCACCGCGATCGTACAACAAACTTATATTTTCTTCATTATCCCGTTTTATTCTTATTTACATTCTTACAATTTGTAATTAATTTTTAGCTCATAAATAATTTATATTTAAAAATTTATATAATTTATATATAAACAAGAAGTTAAGGTTTTTAAAGGAGAATTCATTTCACGTAATATGTAATTTTTCTTTAATTGTGTTTAAGTTCATTTAACTTCAATCGCCATTTTTACTGTTTGCATTTATTTTTAGCTTCAGTGCTGCCAAGTTTATTTTTCATTTGAGAATAACATTTGATAATTATTTAATATCAAATTGACAAAACATTGTATGTCAAATGTTTATATTGAAACCATTATAGATTTTATTTAAAATGTTAAATCAAGCAATTGAAAATGGCTTGAGAATTGTGTTTGATGTCGAATGATAAAGTCATTTCATATTAAAGGTCTGACTTCATGTTTGTTGGGTATTTGTTTACGAAATTGTGCATGTACTGGATTTATGCTGCTTGTGCGGTTGAAGCCGGTTGAAACTTTACGCCAAGAAAAAACCATTCCCTTCACATCGCTTGCCCACAAGCAGTCATTTTGTGCTAGCATAATTGTTCTAGTGTGTTTAGGGCCTATTTAAAAAATAAACTATTAAATTTAACATTGTAAAAATTTTAAACGGCTTAAGTATAACGTAACGTTTTAAGAAATCTAACAGAAACTCTTTGTATTTTGTTAGATTTGACAGAAGTGCTACGATTTTTTACATTTGCTCTTTTAGAACTCCGCTAATAAAGCAAAAAAAAAAAAATTGCATTTGATGCGGAAGGTTTTTCTGCCATAATGACCAGCAAACACGATTTGTTTCACTAATTTCGTATTGACTATCACGTGGTTATAGGTAAAATTTTTGTAAAAAATGTGTCATGACCCTACTGCTCATACATACATAACAATACAGAACAAAAATACCAGAGAAATAAATGTGTAAAAGAGAATTATCAAAATTGTCGCCTTTTACTGCCCCGCCAGTTTCTCTACACTTGCCGCCTACAAACACGAGTCGCGGGGGAAATGTCGCTGCGACATCACCCTTAATGCAATCATTCTCTAACTATTTCAATTTGCTTATAATTAAAATGAAATGTGAGAATTGGTATGGCAAATACTCACTTATTTTCATCGCCTTCATCAATGGAATCTTTTTCGTGTAAATGTCTTTGATGAACATCAACATGAGCTAAACGTGCCCTCTTCTTATGATGTGACGGATGAACAGTGCTAGTGCGTGAATGTCTTGGTCTTTTTGGAGGACGTACGGGAGGCTTTGGAGGTCTTTCGAAAACAACCGGTCTTCTTTCATTTTCCCATAAACCTTGTTTCCATGTATTAACTAAAGAACCATGCAGGCCATGTATAAAAACAATATCAGCACGTATGGGTTGACCTTCGGGTGGTTCGGCTAAAATATTTAGCGTACAGCATTTTGGGGCTACACACTCATCCAGGCAAAATTTTTTACTACTAGCTTGAAATGTGGGCAAAGAGTATTGTGGTTCGCGGGCAAAAGGAAAAGATGTATTAGTTGTTGAATTGGAGAAGGCGGGAGGTATTAAAGCATCTGAGCCATGTGGCAAGGTAGGCGAGTCCGGTAAACTTTCTATACCATCGCGAGATTTACGAATTTTTAATAATTTTAAAATAGGCTCAATTCGATGGGAAACTAGAGACATAAGCATTAAGAAAAATTTTATTATAATTTATTAACTTAACTGTAAAAAAAATAGGGAGTACCTTGCACAGAGGATAAGTTTAAAGAAATGGTATTAGCTGCAAAAGCCAGTAGATTAGTTAAGGCTTGACGGCTTGAAGCAATACTACGTATAACCCTTAAAAAGCGCACATCCCGTATTCCCTTGATGCCTTGGACCACACCATTAGCCAAAGGAAATATTAAGCGCAAAATAACACCAAAGGCCACACGCATGCTCTTGTTTTCCTCCCTAAAACACACAAAAACCCAATCTAATTTGTGACCTTTTATTTTATCTAATCCTTACTTACACTTGCAGTAGTTTTTCCTTTTCCACCAATTCCGCTACTGTTTGTTCTTCTTTACTATCGATTTCTATGTCCTTCAGGTCTAACTTTGAACCGCAATCTTCTGCTCCGCCACTTTGAATCGTCTTCTCATCATTTTGATTTTCGTTTGTGTTTTTGCTTTCGTAATCTTCATTTTCGTTTGTACTGTCGTAAAATATTTCATTGTCTTGTTCTCTCTCTTCTAGATAACTTTCATTCTCAAATGCAGTTTCAATATCATCTTCATCACCATCGCTGCAATAGCTCGTCACAGATGAATCACCAGTAAAACTATCAATTTCCTCCAAATGCGGTCTGTCGTTAAACATTTTGTTATTTTCATGGTCTCTATTGGCTGTTGCCTCTAATTCGGCTGCTGCCTTTGTTTTTGTTGTACTACATAAACTATTACTATTTTCAACACTGATTCTCACCTTTTCAGTGATATTTGTTGTAGGGTTAGAATTGGAATTATCATTAGCGATATTTTTATTATCACAGTTATTTTTTATTTTTGCATTATTTGTCAACATTTTTGTTTCCATTTAGTTGATTGAAAATTGTTTGATTAAATTTTCGTTTAGCACATGATTTGTTGGTTTGTTTTTTTTATAGTTTGGAAGGTTCGGGTTCTGAAATTAAATTAAAAATAATAAAGCCAGATTGCTAAGGAAAATAATATTTTTATTTGGTGTTTACAATAAAAGCAACCGCTCTTATTTGTAGACGATTCCTCGCACGGGAGAAACTGTTACACGTGCTAATTCGTATAAGAGATTATTCCATAACACAGCGAAAGACGCATATATTAATCATAAAGGGAATCGTTTATAATGTATGTTGAGATTATCTAACGAGTCTTTCAAAAAGCATGCCAAGAGTCGTATGAGGCTCATGTAGGGATTATTTTATAATTCGTGAAATAGTCAGCCGTATAACTGAGCTACCGAAATAAGGGTATCAAGAGTCTTTTTTGTGTCGAAACTTCTAATTTTCATACAATTTATATGAAACAAAAGTTAAGGTCGCAAAATCAACACTATCCTGTCAGAAAATCTTATTTTACAAATCCACAGGTCCACTTGTTTTATTGAAATTGAATTGACAATAGAATTTTCATGTTTAAAAAACCCCCTTATTTAGGTAGCTCAGTAGTTATTATATGACTCTTACAGAGAGTCGCAAAAGGTTCATTCCAAGATAAATAGACTAGCGTGTCAGAAAATGTATAAAAAAGTAATAAATAAAAAACATTGATATGTTTTTGTTTTTGTCAGATAATCATCAGAAGATTAATTAAGGAGTTGTATAAAAAACAAACAGCCTATGCTAGCTGGGTTCTTTCAGAAAGTCTGTGTTTTTTGGGTTCACACTATTAAAGTTTTCTTTCAGAAAGCCTGTGCTTATTGGCCTCTCATCAATAAACTTTTGGTACTATTTCTCTTTCTGATAAATTTGGTATACACACAGATTATAACCAACATTAGCTTGAAGTGAAGTGTACTTTCTGGGGGCTAAAAAATTATTTCTGTTTCGCCAAAATGTTTCTAAAACGACTGCGCATATTATAAAAATGTTAAACTTCACTTAAATGGTATTTAATTGTGGAATTTCTGTTTTTTTGATCAACTAACTTAACCCGGTGTGCTTCGCTGCCTGCCCCAATCGTTATAAAAGTTGTGGGAGTGGGAGAATGAGAATAGGGTTACCCTACTAATTTTATTAACATGTGTATCAAGCATGGGTAAATATGTTAAAAAAATTCCCTTTTAAATTCATCCCAACACCTACATACGTGAAACAGTATCGAAGATAAGAGGATTTTAAATTTTGAGTTGACTAGGCGTGCCACCGCACCTTTTTCCAACCACAACTGTACATAGCCCAGGGCTCATTAATTCATAACAACAGCCTACTGTGAGATTTTGATGACGATCGATTCAGTAGTTAATTAGATATAATCGACATAAAGTGGCGTGGCCCTCCCACTTTTTTCATGCATCGTATTTCTATTCATAACAATAACATATACCAAATATCATCATTATACGCCAAATAGTGGCTAGGATATGAGGATTTTATGTTTTGGGTTGTATGGGCGTGGCACCGCCCCTTTTGCCAACCACATTTTTATATAGCTTAAAGTTCAGTAACTCAATGCAGTCGCCTACTGTGGAAATTTAATGACGATCGGTTCAGTAGTTTATTAGATAAGGTAGTTTTTACTTTTTCTATAAAGGGGCGTGGTTCCGCCCTTTTTTTTCATGGAGCTTTTTTCTATTCATACTAACACTATATGTACAAAATATCATCATCCTATGCCAAAAAATGCCTAAGATATAACGATTTTAAATTTTGGGTTGTATGGGCGTGGCATCGCCCCTCTGTTTAATCTCAACTTTATATAGCCTGATGTCTCTTTCAGGGTCACAGTTATGTTCTGTGAAAATTTCAAGATGATTGGTCAAGTGGTTTGGCCTCCTATAAGGCACAAATATATATATATATACAAACATACATTCACTTTTATTATATAGATAAGCTAAACCATTTTTGAGTTGCAAGAATAAATGTATGTTGTGCAACATCCTTCTTTTTCGAAATATCGGTATATCTCGAAAACAAGAGCTAACCCAGAAAAACAGTTCGCACCGCTAGATTAAGTGTACCCGAATTAGACGCGAAATTATTTAACATAACCTGAGGTTTGCACATGAAAGTTATTTCTTGCAAGTAGAGTATACGTATTATCAACGAATGTTCGAAGAAACACCCGATTGGCTGAAAGTATAACAAATGTGTGTGTGTGTTAGTGAAAAAATGTGAGTGTATTGCGACATTCAAGAAATTACTTTCATTTGTAAGTTCTAGGTAAAATAAGTATAGATGTAGAAAACTAAGTAAAATTTCTATAAATGTTTTCTTTAAATCTTGCTCTTATTTTCACGTGAACAAAGTCGCTGGTAGAGGCTTGACAATAAATAAATAAATTTGTTTTGAAACTGAAAAATTAATTATTTTTAAAGGGAGTTGTGTGTGTCTATACAAAAGAAATTTTATGCAAACATTTTTAAGTATTCAAATTCATGATAGGAACACAATTGGGTCGTTTGTCGTAAGAGCGTAGGACGCAACAGCGTAAATTTCTAAAAACACGATCCCAATTCCATTGTAGACATATTTTCTTTTCCTTTGAAAATAATAATAGAAGATCTAGATTTATTGAAATTTCTGGTTGTTTATTTCCTTCTTTTATTTGTTTTCTATTATTCAATTTGAAAACACAAAACATTTTATATATTAAAATTTTCTTTTTCTATGGCAATATGGCCGTAACCGGCTTATGAAATAGAACAAAATCGTAAGACATATGTACGCTTTTACTTTTGATACAAATTTTGTGTGCCCTTGTATTAAATATTACACGTTTTCATTTGACAACGTATCTACGTCATACGTTAAAAGTCCCGAAAAATCTCGGGATTCATACAAATATATACCGGGATTTCGGGATTTCTTGTTTGGCATCCCTAGTTCAAACTGTGCAATGGTGTTCCTACGGTCAATTGTAAAAATAATTTTGTAAGAATACTCTTGCGTATTAGTAATATTTAACTTGCGATAAGTTATAAATACTCATACTGTGAGTAAGAAACCATTAACGCGACATTGAAATAGAAAGAATTGTTGTAGACAAGTGGTAGGCAGTTTTTTTTATATTTACGCTTGTGTAAGCAAAGCAGGAAAAAGAGCAAATTACAGCAACAGTGTTAAGAGCTTTGTAAATTTTTTAGCGAACGTTTGTCGACGCTGCACAAGCAGAATGCTTTGCCATAATACCGCGGGGCAGAGTAGCAAAAGACAAAAAGAAACAGCAGAGAAAAAACAATTATGAAAGTATTGTGGGTTAAGCACGACGATTTGATAGCCTACTCTACAGTATGTAAAGAGAAATGTTAGAGAGTCTACCATATCTGGGACCCATGACTAACAAGGACCCGGAAAAACAAAATTGTGTTATGAGTATGACGTGGAATTTCATGCATTTGTAATGGGAAAAGACGCGCATAAAATATGATCAAAAGAATCAAAAATATGCAAAGAAAAATTAACAGTTTTTTTTTTTTTTTTTTTTTTGTTAATTTTTAAGTTTTAGTTCAAATAGAAAAAATAGTAGAAGGGAAAAAACTCCCGAGGAATTTCCATTCATAATTGGGCTGATTAAAGTTATACTTAATTACAACTGAAGTTAGTAAATTTGGCCGTTAAAGGTTCTTTTCATAACAAAAACAGTAAACATAATTTTTATTGGCTGTACTTAAAACTAACCAGCGAAAGTGCTATATTCGGTTGTGCCGAATTTTATATACCCTTCATCTTAGCAAATTGTTCCCTTGCTCATATGTTATGGGCGCTATTGTGCCAAAATCCGTATTCCAGGGGCATATTCGTATGAGCGTTATGAAAAAAAATAGCCCAATTTCTCCGATTTTTTAAAATAACAAATCTATATTTAAGTTTTATGGCATCAACCTTGTTTTGTATTGACCCTATCTTACCAACACCCATTATTCGGAAGGAAGTTTTTGTGGGGGCTAGAAATAATGGAAGGTCCATTTGGCTTATTTTAAATATTGAATACTCTTTTAGAAATATTTAAGTTAAATTTAGTCCTCTTAGCTCATATGATATGGGCTCGATTATGCAAAAAAAAAAAAAAATATTTTTTAAAGAAAAAGTTACTTCGTCAGCTTATTATTGGTTTGGCGCATATGCCAAAAAGCCGTAATGGAGAAAAACGACAATTTAGGTTTACATCAAGTTTACTGAAAATATATCCGATATAATTTTTTCTGCACTTCTGCTTCCGGCATATATTTTGAAGAAAAATTTAAATTTTTGTGAACGTTCATGAATGAGCTTAGAAGTTAATAGCATTTTTTTTGAATGAGAAAATTGTTTTTTGCATACGCCACTTTTCTAACGCATTGAAGGCGTAGTGTGGACCTCCAGCTTAAGTGGCTTGACCAGTGTTGCAACCAGTAAAACCAAAATATTACTCTGCTCTTGCTTCAAAATTATTCAAAACCATGTGAAATTGCGCAATAACTATTGAAATAAATTGTTGCAACTATTCAAATGCTACAGAAAGATCTTCCATCACAAGAAAAATGACCCGAATGTACGTTGTATTAAGCTCCGTTAACACTGTTTCGCAAGATCCAGAAATTATCACAAAACAAAACAAATAATTTTGATTCGAAGGATATAGAAATAATTACAAATAAAAACAAATCATTTTGATTCGCAGGCTCCAGAATAAACAAATAATTTACTAATCCGATCAAATGATATTTATCTAAGGCCGGAGTTTGGAGAACTGCATTAAATTTAAACTTAGTTTCTTTCATTAAAGAACAAAATTGTAAGCAAAACTTAATAATGACGGCACGAATCTGTTTTCAGATTAACTAAATCTAATTTAACTGAAATCCAAAAAACCCAGCCTAAGTGTTCATAATGTTCAAGTAAATATTTTAATTAACAGAAATTCACATCGTTATTATTTTATTCCAAAGACGCGTATGTGTCATCGGAGACTATCTGTTCACGATTTTATGCTGTTTTTAAAAGAAACCCTTACTCAAATGATTGATTAACTTAGCCATCGTCCAAACTTGCAATTTTTTAAAATTCCGCTTCGAAATTGCATTAGTGTCCAGATTATGAAATTCTAGTTTTGCAATTTTTGTATTTTCATCTTTTCTCTCCTCTTCTTCTTTCTTTATTTTTTATACTATGTATAAATACAAATACACCTACAGATGACTTAAATTTAAGAATTACAAAGTAAACAGAATTGCAGAGTACATTAAACTTGATACCCCTCCCCAATCTTCTCATCCCTCTTACCAATAAACTCAAGAATTGCTGCAACAAAATTGCAAATCTGGACGATGACTTACAAAACTTTGTTTCAGAATGTTCATAAAAAAGGAACTTGAGAAACTTGAAATTAATTTTTAATTTGAAATGACACAAAAATATTGGCTTTCAAAATAATTAAAATATTGGAAAATAGTACATATCATGGTGAAATTACTAAAAGGTGGCCTCGGTAAGCCAGCCGTTCATTGTTTGATTGTATGTGTTCGTGTATTGATCTTGTCAAATTTGTTTTGGGTTTTTTTATTAATGCTGGCAAACAATCGATAGTACTATCGATACAATCCAGAGTTCTGTTCCTATAGGACTATCGAATTTCTATAGTGATACTATCGTTTAAATTTTTGGTAAATTGTCAACAATTTTTGTTCAGCGGCGCCGGCTTCATTGGCTTTTAATCGGCTGGAATCGTTTTTACCAGAGTTTCGTTGAAATCATAGTAAATCTTTCAAAATTTATATTTTTCTACTTCTTTGTTAAAAATGTCTTCAATTCCAAAAAGTTATAACTTTCTGCGTTTCCATTTGTTGTTATATGGTATCGTAGCACAGCCTTTAATGTTTGCTTTTTTCTGAGCATTTTCTGGTAATGTTTTATATGGTTGAAAACTAGCTTGCCCAAAGTTGTAATATTGACTCCAAAATTTTACCATTGATAATGTTTTTTGCTATGAGTGGCGAACAATATTGCCCAAGTTATGGGCCCCCAAATATTACTTCTCCAATCGGCAAAACATTAGTATCCTGGAACAGTTTAAAAAATTACCTCTCAAACTTAACAACTCCATTAACCCATTAACAGCGAAATAAAGAAAAACATTTAAAATATATTTAAGGAAAATTAATTTATTAAAACCCGAATTCTTTTAATTAATCATATTTTCTGGCCTTTTCAGTTTTAAAATTTACTCATTTGCTTAAAAATTATAAATTTTTCTTTTATTAAATAAACATTTACTGGCCAATTTCAACAAGTGCAGTTAAATTCTTGTTATACCCAATGTGCCATACTTTGGAAAACTATGGCGGCCTTCATCATATGCTATAGACCCCAAATAGAAAACTTTAATTTGAGCACAAGTCCTGAAAATTCATACCAATTCGACTAACCATTTACAAAATATACAGGCCTGTTCTGAAAATCACTTAAATTCAAATCACGTGATTTCAAATCACATGTGCCTTTTGAAATCACACGTGTGATATTTTGGTGTCCCGTTTTTGTAGGCTTAGGTGTGATTTTCAATTGCCGAAAGCACACCGGGAAACACAAGAACGGAATGATATTCAAAACACCACAAAATCACACGTGATTTAAAATCACTTGAGTTTTAGAACAGGTCCGATATAATTATTAAAATTTTTTTCAAAATCTCCTACTGTGAGACGTAGTTCAAGTTCGAGTAGTTCAAAAAATTAAATTGAACAGTTCTTCTAAGAATTCGATACTATTAATAGTTAACAAACTATTGAAAATATCAATTGTATTGACTATCGATAGTTTGCCAGCTCTATTTGTTATGAACTTGTCAAAGTGCTATTTTATTGTCAAAGTGTATTGAACTTTGTGTTTTGAATTGGTCGTTTTTTCTGTGTTTTAAATTTTTAAATATTTGTATATTATAATAAAAAATATTGCTTTAAAGATTTAATACAATATAAAAAACAAAAATTCGTGTTTACTCTCAATTTGTAGCAAACGTAGGAAATAAATAAGGAAGATAAATCCATGTTGTATACATTGAGCTTCTTGTGCCGGGATATGCATTTTATGCAACTACATACATATAAATCTCGGCCACGATTATGTTTTCCGTTTAATATATTTACATATGTGCTATATTTTGTTGGAACTTCTTGAGTGGAATATTCTCTTTTATTCACGTAGTATATGTAGAGCTTCTTGGGCTTATGATATGCAATTTAAGTATTTTTGTTCTTTTTTTTTGAAACTTATGGCGATTTCTTTTCTGAGAAAAATGTTGCATAAATGGTACATGCTCTATCTCTTTTGTGTAGAGCATGTACCATTTATGCAACATTTTTCTCAGAAAAGAAATCGCCATTAGATGTTTTATAAATATCTTCTCTTGCCCAGTCACCAACAGCGACACAAATCATGAAACCCGGACAATTTTGATAATGTAATAGGTATTTGTCATTTGGATCTTTTTACAAAAATTATAATTTTTTTTAACTATTTTAAATTTTTTATAATATGTTTCTCAATATTTGTTTACTTTGTATCTGCTTTTTTGACGTTGATGATACACTTTTTGCCTGTAGAGTTTGTATTATTATGTTTGTTGTATTACCGAGGCCACCTTTTAATAATTTCACCATGGTACATATTGTGAATAATAATTCAGAAAGTGGCACGCTGGTCTTGACGTAGCGCCATCACAACTTTGTGGCCGAAAAATTAAATAAATGCCCATGACAACTGTAAACTTATAAAATTTAGTTAACGTTATATTGACCAAATTCTTACATAACCTCTATATCGATGGCTTAATATAAAAAGTGCTTAACTTGAATTTTTTAAAGCAGTTTTTTAGATAGACAAATGTCACATGCGTCTTAAAAATTTATATGCGTATTTTAATTAAAAATTATTTTATATCTAAAATTGCGGATTAATTAAGGTTTTTTCTTCTATTGTAAACAAAAACAAATCGAGTTACTCCTTTTTTATATTAAGCCATCGATATATATCAACAGCCGCGTTCATAAAAAGTTATTTATGATTAATTAACCGCTTTTAAGGAAAAATTGCTAAAGTTGTATTCATAAACGAAAAAAAAGTCTATTAAACCTTTAATAAACCATTCATAAAGTAAGAAAAATTATTTTTAGATTTACCCTTCTTTAAACCAAAAATTAAATGACATTTTGATAAATGTTAGCATTTTATGATACGAGTATTATTTTTGTGAAATACTTACATATATATGTTAAAAAAATAATTTATATAAAAATGTGTTAATTATTAATATGGGCATATTTAATACATTTAACTAAACTTTTTTTTATTGTTGACAACCAATTTAAAGTTATATTGTTAAATATTTTATCAGGCGCGGATTCAGGGGGGGTGAAAAAGGAAATTTCCCTTTCCCATAAATTATAAAAATATGTTTTGCTTATTTCGATAATACACGAATTTCCAAATGTACAAAATTTTTGGAAATCCCATCAAGTTTTTTTTTTTGGTGTTTTATAGAATCTCTAATCAAATTTTCAACAAGTATCCAAGTATTTATCCTAATAGTTATTTATATATTTCCATTGAAACATCTGGTTTACTGTATTTAAATACATATTATTCTACATGCAATCCCAGCAAGTGCCATCTATATCCGAAAAATAAACGTTTGGGTTGAAAATGCGAGCGGTTGAATTATTAATAAGCCTTAGTATATGCATTCTAACTTCCCATATATACATATGAAAATATGTATTGGTCTAGTAAAAGTTCACCAAAGAAGAATTATATAACTGTCAAATTTCAAGTGCATTAATAAGAAAAGTTCTTTGATATACAAAAATAAATACAAATGATTGAAACAATGGTGAGTCCGTAATTTTTTTTTTAATATAATGTACCTATATAAGTATATATCATTACCTTCAGTCGAAAAGGATGTAGTCCAATGTATAAATTTTATAGGAGAGAGAAAACACTTTCTAAGGTCTTTAGGTCTGAATATATTTTAAGTCTGTAAACCCAGTTTTGCTTCATTGCCAACTCTTTATTGGCTTGCAAACCAACTAAAAATAATACATTTATGTTTCACATAGCTTTTTGTGACTTATCACCTTTTCTATTATATATTTTATACTTTTAATGTACATTTTAGTATGTCAATTTGCAAAAAATAAAATATACTATAAAATTATTTTATTTATTTCAATGTTGACTATTAACAAATATTACCAAATTTTTTTTGAAATTTTCAAATTTTAATGGGCCCTAGTGCTTTTTCTTTAGCATTTTTGAACTTAGAACTTTAACATATCGTTGCAAAACAAGAACTAGAAAAAAATATTTGTATTTTTTCCGCAAACGATGTATTTTTGTTTACTCTGTTGAACCGCATCAAAAACTTAATTATCAAAAATTGTGGCATAAGCGCATTTACGACTGAAGGTAGATATGTATGTGTGTATGTGCAGCCAAAATTATTTTTGTCTTTCCATTGTTATAAGCTTTAAAATCCCTTTCTAAACAAAAATAATTTAAATAAAAAAATTAGCTCTAATCAACTTAAAACCCAAACAGTTCGACTAAAATTCATAACTTCATTTTAAAATTAGTGAAGCATATTCCTTCTTCCAAAATTTTGTTAGCAATTGCATATGTTTTTTTTTGGTCGAAAAATTGGTCAAACAATTTAGTATGATGTAGTCAAATAAATTGTTTCAATTAAAAAAAAAACATTAAAAATGAATAAAATTATTTTTATAGTCAAAACGTTATTTAAAAAGATTAATTTATTTTATTCATAATGAACTGATCTTATATTTTATTTGATCTTATTGTTGATTTTTTTTTAATATAATATAAACATATCGTTTTTAATAAACAACATTTTTCATTTTTTTTTTTTTTTTTTTTTTCCTTTTTTCCTTAAAAATTAAAAATGTTGAATATAATAAAGTTGCTTATGAAAAAGAAATAATTCCCAATATCTGTTTTTAATAAACTTTTAAAAACAAATTTTTTACTTGTTTTGAATCATAAAAAATTTCCAACCCCCCCTCTGGCTCAAGCTGGATCCGCGTCTGATTTTATACAATTTTCTTATGATTAAAATGAATATGTTCAGGGGCAAATGCAGATATTCTCTTTAATTATTTATTAACTTATTGCAATTAGTTTTTATATTTTAAACAACGAATTGTTGTTTAAAAATATTAAAAAAAAAAATAAACAAGCAAATCTTATTAATAGTGATGTTAATAAAAAATAAACAAACTTTTTATTCGAATACTCTCTTATGGTATCTTTTAAAAAAAAAGGTTCAAGCAAACATGTTTATAAAATCTTTCGGCAAAATTTTCTCAGTTACTAAAATAATATATAGTTTTACCCCCATATTCGTAAAAAATATTTTAGGTTTATTGTAGGTTTATGAAAAGAATTTTCTATGAAAATTTGCTTAATAAACCTCTTATTAATCAAAAATATTTTTTATGAATATGGGGGTTATATTATAAGAATCATTTTTAGATCTAAAATTATAAACAAAAAAATATAAATTAAGAAAATCATGTACACCGAATAGAAGTTTCATGCATCGCTAGCAATAAATTATCAACAAAACGTAAAGAAAGTTGCCATAGTTAAATACAAAAACGCTACAAACAGTTAATAGTTGAAAAGCTGTTAATGTACGTTTATGAATACAAATTTGTATAATAGGTTTATAAGACAAAAAGCGTTTGATAGGTATTACATACTTTAAGCTTAAAATAAGAACTTTTTTTGCATATGGCAGTTCTAAGTTCTAAGATACAAAAAATTTATTCGCAAATTAAGAATTAAAAGTCTTTTAACAATTTCATTCAAAATAATCACTTTTTCAATCTTATATTCCAAGTCTTTTAAAGTTGCAAAAAAAATAGGCATTTTGATGGTAAAATTCTCGAAATTGTTTCTGAATGGATCAGATTATTTTTAATCCAAATACCGCAATTATACTGCGAGAATACAGCTACCAAACTAACCAGAAGTCTTGGTATAGTTGCCATTTCTGAGACCGTATGAAAGTTTAATGTCTGATGAACAATAAACCCCTAAAAAAAACTTCCTTTACTTGCTTCAACGAAATCTCCTTTGAATACACTATTTAAATTTCAATGTTTTCTTTAATCTTTGAGATAATTTTCTTTGTCTTATTTTAAAATCAAGTATATTGTCTTTTACAAAATAGGAAAACATCTCAACGAGCTATCTCAGCTCAATTCGATGTTTTTGCGGGATCACGATGAGAAAATTAGAAATTCGTTTTACAGCCCAATCAAAATTTCGGTCAAATTCTATGTCGACATTACAAATGTTGCAGAAAAAAACGACGAAGTATAGATTCTTTAAGATGGATTTTTTAGAGAAGATATTTACCCCCATATTCATAAAAAAATTTTTTGATTAATAAAAGGTTTATTAAACAAATTTCCATGGAATATTCGTTTCATAAACCTGCTATAAGCCTAAAATATTTTTTTTGAAAATGGGGGTTATTATTATATTATAAATTCAGAATTTGCTTTACAAATCAAGTTAATCAATTTCACAAACCACAACAAAAAAAAAACAAATATTTTGTTTCTCTGTAGCACTGTGTAATTTACTTAATAAATCTTATTTAAATTCATTTTTAATATCACACTTTACATTTATGTATTTTATTGCATTTTAAATATAAAATATTTTTTTTTAAATAATAAAATTCAATTAAATTCAATTTGATTCAATTTTAAACGTGTATTTAATACAAAATTTCAATAAATTTTAGAAAAACTACAACCACTTCCACCCACTTGAAAATCGGCCTGTTAATGAACTTGCACTTTTAAGCGGTCGCAAAAATCCACAATAAAAACAAAAAAAAAACAAAAATTCAAAAACAATAAAAAAAAATTACAAACAAAGCAAAAGCATTCGCGTGTAATGTAAAATACAATGTAAAAAAGGCATAGAAACAAAATTACGATAGAAACCAAAATTAGAAACATTTATAACAATTAGGATGAATAAGAATGCAGCAAATACTTAGAATATTTTGCATAAACAATTTGCAAGAATAATCCATTTAAGTCATACAAGAAATAGTGTCTTACATTTCTTGTAGGTTTAATTTGTTGTTGTTGTTTTTTTCTATTTAATGAATGAATATGTATAAATAAAAACAAGATATTTACGCCATAACCGATATCAGCAAAAAAAATAAATACTAGAAGATACGACAGTAGGTCAAGAAAGTTTTCGGAAAAGGGCAGAAAATTCTTAATTAGAACTTTTTTACTGGATTTTTTATTAATAATATTAATAATTTGTTTCTATAAACTCCTTTGGAAGTTAATTTATGATTTTATAAAGAAATATTAATATATTGAAATATTAAGAAGAAAAAAAAAGAAATTTGTTTAATAGTTGTGGCTAAACGGGTGGATAGCTCTAATTTTAAATATCTTAATATTAAAACTCTTTTACAATTTGTCTACACAGAAAAAATTAAAAATTGTCTCTAATCACCAAATTCATACCAAATTCATTTAATCAAGCAAACAATTTGTTGATTTTGCGCCTATTACCCAAATATTATATTGATTACTAAAAATTGTAAAAATTAAAAATTGTGAAAATTTTTTTTTTTCAATAAATGATATTTTTAATTTTAATTAAAAAATGATCAACTTTGCCGTTTTAAACAATTAAGATTTTTTGTTATTTAATTAATATTTTAATTTATTTCAAAGCAACTAAAATGTTAATAAAGCCAAAATTATAATTTTAATTTTCTTTCAACTACAAAAATAATTGATTAAATTATTACATTAATGAAATTTAAATACTTTTAAAACAATTTCTTTAATTGATAAAAAAAATTACTGACAATTTTTTCTGTGTAGCTTTACACAGTGGGTTCAATCGCATGAAGTAGTTATACATTTTAATCAAAATGATGTACAAACGAGTCATAGTGGAGAACATAGTCTTTGAGAAAATGGATCTTATGAACACTCTGTTAGAACACAAGGTGAGATACAGGGTGTCAAAGTTGACCACCTGGGTGAGGTAAACTTTGCTAACCTTGCAACTTGGATAAATATTGGCAAATTTCTATGAATGAATCTTTATAATAAGCTAGTAGGGAGATAAAGAAATCCCAGTTTATTTCACGAAATTATCAGTTATAGTTCTAAATATGTTTCAGTTAAAATTTTTTTTTTTTTTTCTGGTTTTTACCTTAACTTTATTTTGTTTTTCGCAAATATATTTGGTAATAAAGGTCCTATTAATTTTTAAAAAAATTATTTCTAATTTATTCAGAATTGACTCGTAAATTGTTGTTTCTAATATCTCAATTCGCCTAGTCGTTAAGAATAATCAAAGTCGAAATTTCAGAAGTTTGAGTTTATTTCACAAAGTTACGAGTATCTTGTATAGTTTAAAAAATATTTGAGTTAGACTTTTTTTTTCGTTTTTTACCTTGACTTTATTTTGTTTTTCGCAAATATATTCGGGTTATAAAGGCCAAATTATTTTTTTAAAAAATAATTTCTAATAATTAAGAAAGGATACGTAAAAAGTCTCTTTCCAATATTTCAATTCGCCTAGTCGTAATCAAAGTAACAATTTTGAAATGAGTTCGATAAATGACTTAATTTGGAAAAAATAGAGTACGCGCTTATTTTAAATATTTCTCAAATATTCTCTTAAAAAAATTTTTAAGATTTTTTACATATTAACTGCCTGTTTTTTTCAAAAAATAAGAATAAAAAATAAAAAAGCTGACAATTGTTTCTGTTTTCAATATAAATTTCTAATCGAAATTTTTTATTTTTATTTCAACAGGCTTCGAAAATAACTCTTATGTGCGGTTTTCACATATATAAAGAGCACCAAAAAACTGAGTGTTTTCATATAAATTTTTCTACACGTTCAATTACTTGTATTGTGGTGGCTTTATGTATTTCGACGCGCTAAATCCAAATTAGAGGTCCGTTCGACTCGTGCGCGCACAAAATTTGGAGTACATTGCCCAATACTGCAGTTTTTCTCGATTTTATACGGTTTTTTCGATTATCTCCGAATTTTGTAAGTGTACGAGCCAAAGGGAACTCAGATTCGGATTAAATGCGTCGTAATACATATTTCAAATTTACAGACCATTTTTTTCACAATGTTAAGGAGCTACTAATAAATGTTGGCGGACCATGCCCATTTTTTCTACAAAGTTTAACTTATAAATATATATTATCCAAACCAAATTTTATTTCGGTATCGGCTCCGGACCGGCATTAACTTTGGCCTCCGAAATTTGCAAGATGTCACACTGTGCATACACGACATGCCTTTTACATCTGGCTTGTCAACTTTTCAACTCATGTGTAATTCTGCATGCCTGTTAAAATTTTTGTTTTAGATACATTTTTTAATATTCGGTTAAAAACATACATGTTAGTTGCTATGGTAAGCTTTAAATTTCAAAATAAAAATGGATGGTGTAGACGAAGGAGAAGCAATACCCTCCATGGACGAAAATATTAAATACTTCATATCTGAAAACAAAAGTCTTCAAGCTGTGTAGGACCCACTCTTATGGTA
The DNA here is from genome assembly GCA_943735925.1 of Pollenia amentaria. NCBI lineage: Eukaryota > Metazoa > Arthropoda > Insecta > Diptera > Polleniidae > Pollenia > Pollenia amentaria. The sequence continues at coordinate 236,976,444 of OX031006.1, read as the reverse complement.
AACTACACCTTTAAAAATAAAAATATAATATATAAATAAAAAAGCGTATGTTTGTTTATTCTCTACAGTCTCCTAAGCTACTGAGCCGATTTTCCTGAAAGTTTCACAGTAATTTCCTGATCACTCGGCGCTTAACAGAGGCTATTGATATATTTTCATCAAGTAGGCGCGGCAACAACCATACAATAAAAATATGAATAACCTTATATCTGGAGGACGGTTACAATAAGAGTATTCCAATATGAAACAACTAACTTCGTTATCAATACACGACATCTGCCAAAAAGTCGGCTGGATTAGACAAGCGGGCGTGGCACCTCCCACACAGTTGCAATAAAGATTTCTACAAATAGCTTAGATAATAATCCACAACATATTTCAAAAGGTAGTTTTAATGGGAAAAGTAGGCATGGCACCTCCCATACGAAGACACTTGAAATTTCTGTATATCATGTGTTGAACGGTTACTGTAAAATCATTCAAATTTAGTCCAATATGCTTTGGGGGTAGCAAAGCGCACCGGGTTATTAAATATATTAGTACGAAACTTTTTATTTTCCTCAATCAAAATGGTTTTTTTACAAGAAAACGAAAATTGGCAATTTGCCTAATGAAAATTTTGTGCATATTGTATCCACCTGGGCCTGGCCAGGCCCTGCAATATTAAATTAAATAAAATCAAAACAAAATGTATCAAAAAGCATACGAAACACATAAAAATTCTTTCTTTACTTTAATTTCGAAGAATAATTCTAGTTGACAACAAAATGGTCTTGCTACAGCCATAAAACTCCATACATATAAACGTAGTCCCAACCATACCCAGGGATGGGGTCTGGTTAGGACAGAGGCTCGTTAGTGTGAGTTTTTTCGATAGCCACAAAAAACTCCATACGAAATACAGGGCCCAGCCAGGCCCAAGTAGCAGTTTGTGCCACACAAATTAGGAGTCTACTTAAGAGTCATGAAGAAAACAATTTATAAAGACAAACAAAAATTTGATCACTAAGCTTTTAATCAGCTGTTAAATAGAACGTAAAATTGCAAATGGAAAGTTAAAATCAGGCGCAATCTCGTACGCAATTTAAAAAGTGTGAGTGGCTAGTAAAACAGTGAGAGTCTATTGCAAATTTAAAGGACCATGCAGATAATACGACTAGTCCACACACGCGTGTAAAATATAGCCCATAAGGTACTACGTATAATCCAAAGGTAACCCAAATGTATTGAAAAAAATGGTCTATTTAACATTACGATGTCCCAGGGCAGAACCATATAACACTGCTTTGCTTTACAACGGAGTAGTCATAAAACTACTCCATGTTCATACATACTCCCAGTGGATTAGTTTTGAAACTACTCCGCGGTATACTCCAGAGGATTTGTTTTTAAGTCGTTTAAAAACGAAGACATGTCGTTTAACTACAAGCTCTTTTTTAACAATGACATGGTCCATGATTGCATTACATCGCACCATGTTGTAAGTAGTCAATTTTATCTAAAATGCAGCAAGTAGTCCAATATTATTTGCAGGGGAATTGAAAAGTTAAACTTAATCGTGCGGCTGCCAAGTTATTGCAATTTTGTCAGACGATTCTGCTTCTGATTTTACAGAAGCATTGTTTTAAAGTTAACACACGACTTGTATTTATTTTACAGTGGAACATTTGACAAGTCAGTTGTAGCAAAAAAATGCCGTGTATGGTTTGCTTAAGTCCCAACACTTGGGAGCTAAAACTAATAAATCTGCCTATCCCACGATTTCAAAGGAAAACTTCGTTCGCCTAACTTACATTTAAAACAAAAACAAATTTTTAAATATTGTTTTTGTTTTAGGACAGGCAGGAAATTTTTTAAATTTTAGTGTTTCTCGTTTGAGTGTTTTTCATCTTGGTAAGAAAAACGGAACAGTTAAAACGCAACGTATACATTTATATCATGTTGGCGACTTCACAGAATACCACCAAGTAATAAATTTTGGTGTATTTACTAAATCATAAATGACCGGATAACATTTAAATTTCTAATTTTTTTTATTAAAAATTTGTTATTGAAAACTATATCGTTGCTAAAACTAATATTCGCTAATTGTTGACATAAATAAGTCTAAACATGTTGATGGAAAATAATTAATTAATTACGAGTATTATCTTTTTCTTTTTGTTTTCAAACAGACAAAATTTATATGTTCAACCGATAATTAACAATTTGTTTCGTTCATAAATTGTTTAAAAACTCTTTCATTATTTGCTTGAATATTAAATTACCCCACTGTAAATATTTGGCAAAAAAAAACCGTTGTAAACATGCAGTTGTAATTTTTTTAAAGGTGAACGACATAAAAACCTGTTTTATAAAATTTAAAATAAGCACGAAGTATATGCCTAGAAATCTATAATATGTAAGTTTATTGTACTTAACTGTAACACAGCAAGAATTAAGTGACAAAAATAAACAAATAAAACCATTATACAATTATTTGCACTATTTATAGAAACTTTTAATACATTCACTGCCTATTTCACTAAATGCGAACAAACGCTTTCTTTCGCACAATTACATGTAAAACAAAAACAAATTCTCAAAAATTTGTTTTTGTTTCATATGAATTTGTACGAAAGAAAGCGTTCTTTCGACATCGTGAAATTGGCAGTAAGTCCTTTGAATGGAAGAAAATACTGCATCAAAAATTTTGCAGAAATAAAAAAATTACTAAGAAAGGTTTTAACAAACTAACAACAAGTATGACAACAACAGTGTTGGCAAATTAATCAAGTCTTCTTTAGTCTTTATTAATTTAATTTAAAAAAATTATTTGTTTATTGTGTTTACATCATTAATAAACACTAAAAAGTGTTTTATCAATACAACAATAATTTGAATACAAAGAAATTATTTATAGTAAGCAGAAAATTGTACGACAAACATTTATGTTATTGTTGTATAATTAAAAAAAAAAACTTAAATTTAACAAGGTCAACCCATTATAAAATTTATACCAATTTATACCTTTGTAATTTAACCCACTATTGATCGCGCAGTTTCCAATATGGAAAAAAAATTAATAAACCATTATACTTATGTAGTAAGTGTATTATGCGTTTATACTGAAGGTTGTAGTCGTTTTGTACATATAACTGTATATACATATATATTGGTTCCCTTGAATCCTATAAGGAGCATAGGGCCTCATGGTACGTCCCGTAGATATGCGGAGTAACTGGGGGGCTTATTCTGGCAGTCGTGATCGAATACTTTCTCGATACGAAAGCAATTTTATTTCTAATTCTTTCAGTCGATACTGAACGAATCGAAATTATTTTTTCAGTGTTGTGAAAACTCAAATTAATGCTTAACAACACTGAAAAAATAATTTCGATTCGACTGAAAGAATTAGAAATAAAATTGCTTTCGTATCGAAAAATGATTCGAGCACAACTGCCAGAATTAGCTTTTAAGATTTCGTGGACAGTTAGCGGCTATAAGAAGAGAGTCTCGAAGGGTTTTTTTAATTACCACTAAATTCCAAATTCCAGTGATACTTGTAGCGACATCATTATCGCCACCAAAATACCAATCATACAAAAACACTGTGCTAATTAACCTAAATGCATGCTAACACGGGTGCACTGTGGGAAGTTTAGCCATTATTGTTTACCGTTTAGCAAACGGACACGTCTTGGGGATCTGCTGGCAGCCCCAGCACCAAGATCGGATGCGAAAGCCCAATCAGCTACTTATCTGTAATTAAGCGAGGATTATCGAAACCTTTTGTACATGAGCAAAACAAAACCGAATATAAAGAGTGCAAACAAACCAATTGGCCTTTCACTCGTCTACATGCCTTAATTTCCGTTGCAATCAGTGTGACCAGATCCTAAAATTTCTTACAGCTAATTCTGGCATTTGAAAAGTCCAAAAAACGCTAAAAATTATTTTAGAAAATGCTAAAATGTTTTCCAGATGTTACCAGTATGAAATTTTATTTTAAATTATTTAAATTTAGTGTCTAATTTTTAACAAAATTTAAAAACATGGTATTATTTAAACAGGTGGGTAGATTTTGGTGAAACATTTATAGGGTCTAAGATCAATATTGTAGAAATTACAAACTTAATAAACTTTTATGTATCCTTTTACCTTCGGTGAAGGGTATAATTATAGTCTCGATGCTGTAGTACTTGATATAGAGCTACGAATCTTTTATGAGTAATAATGTCCTAATTCGGGGTTCATTTAAATTGAACTTCGGAATAGTATTTTGAAAAAATAAAATCAATAGTTTTGAAGAAAACAAAAGTGATATAGATGCTAAAAGCGTATGTGCAAAAAAAAATCGCCTTTGTCGTTACACGTAATATGTATTCGATGTACATAAATGTTGTTAATTCAGTCAGTTTTGAAGTTTAAAAAAATGTTACATTATTTATAAATTCTTACAACGGAAAATTTTTTCGATATAACAACGAAAGTATGTACTTTTGTTTTTATAAGGCCATTATTAAGCAAACGTTTGTTAATATCATTTTGTAATTTAAGCTTAACCCTTTTGATTGATTAAATAATAGATGTTACGTTGTATCATTTAATATAATAATTCAGTTTGGTATCAATATCATACTTTAGAAAATAAGCAAATGTCGACATACGCGGTTATTTAAGAAAACCACATAATTATGACACTAACGAAAGTTTAAGCTTACCTTTGGTGGTGGTTTTACAATTTCGACATTTAAAAATAACCATTTAATTTAATTAGTTCACATCAGGAATTCTAGTAAAGCGCCATTTTGAAAACACATACACATTTTAAGTATTTTTAAAAATTTAAGCAAAATTTTCCAAATTTATAACAAAAAACAACAATTCCATTGTTTAACAAAAAATATTTTACTGGTCAAATTGATTAAGTAAAATTGTTTGAAAAAAAATCTTAGAAAAAGTAATCAAACACAATAACGTTAATTAAAATGCTCTCCATTTATTAATTTAAATCATTGACACTTTACACAGACACAGTCACACTCAGAGTAAATAACAGTAGAATAATTTTTTATATAGAATTCATAAAGAAATCTTTCAGGATGTTATAAAGTCATTTGAAAATTAAAATAAAAACAAAAATTAAGCTCTTAAATCGGAATATGAAAAAAGACACTTGTTATTAAAATGATTGAAAATATTAAAATAAAAAATATCATTATATTTTTTGCCACAATTTTTTAATAAAATAGTATATTGATCGTTAGCAACTTTTAAAATTAAATTTGAAAAATGTATTTCTATGTTAATTGTTAATTGACAATGGAGACGTTACATTCGTATTTATAATAGAAATACATTTGAACGTCTCGCATAATTTTAAGAATAAAAAATTTTTAATTGAATTTCGTTAACTTTAGTAACAATTTTACTTTTATTGAAAATAATATTCACAAGAATTTTTATGATATTGTATTTGCTAAATTTATTTCTATTTATTTAATGGCAACAAGAACGACTGAAGCAGTTGTGTTGTTGTAGAAAATCGCGGCTAAACTAATTTCAAAACAAATTGTAAGTTCTTTAAGATATGCCGTATACGTCTAGTGACTTAATGAACAAAAAAAAAAAGTACAGTGAGTAAGAGAAATGAATTCTCAAGATATTGTAGAAGGCTTGTTGAAAAAGTTACACTTGTATTTAGATAAATTAAATTATGTTACTGAGCAAAAGACTTTTTAAATTGCTGCATCCAACCAACGTATTTTGCCAGAATACATATTTGCAGTAATTATCGCTTACATGCATTTCTAAATTTGCACTTTTATTGCTTATAATAGAAAAATACATATATAAAAACTCGGTTATATGCATCGACAATGTTTATAGCAAAACTCGTTTATTTGCATCGGTGGTGCATATATATAAAAACTCGGTTACTTGCATTTATACAAAAAAATAAGAAAGAAACTTTTGTGTTCAGTTTTATTAAATTTTTATTGAGATCAACACTTCATATCGCACTTGATAATAAAGAGGGTATTTATTCAAAATTTTTATTTTTCTACTTTTTGGAAATAATCGACACGATTTATATGTAAATATGTAAATATTAATCTTATCGCTGTAAAAATATCGTGCTACTTTTGTCTAATTTTTGTTAATGAATCGGTTGGTTTAAAATATTAAAAATTTTCCTAAAGTTAGTTTTTGTTTGTGCTCTAAATTTCGTACCGTAACCGCAGACTTATAATTTTTTTGGTTTTAAAAATTGGTAAAATTTATTAAATTTTATCAAACGTCCAATCACTTGTATTGAAAACAGCACATATACATACATGAATATAAGTGATACTTATATTAGAATAAAAATACATTTTTAAAAATAGCTTTTAACATAATAAATTGTTCTTCTCCTAACCAAAAATAATTGACTTATGCACTTTTTCCTTATTGTCACAAATTTGTTCCGATTAACGCGTATTTTAATGATTTCCTAGAGTGGGCTTTACATGGGATCTACGGTAAATTATGAGCCTATTTTTTAAGTTTAATTGTGTGATTTATAGTCCTATGAAACTATGACAGACCAAATTTGACTGCAACTGTGTTATTAGTTACAGTTTTAGGTGTACTAAAGTGTCCTCCGAGAATAGATTTTTCATTGGGCCTACGGTAAATTGTGGACCGATCATCACGAAATTAGTATGATCTCTTGTCATATAAAATGCGTTTGTGCAAAATTTAGTAATTCCGCCACAAATTAATGTAAGTTCTTCTAACAGAAATATAATTTTTATTTGGGTGGTTGGTCCACATTTAGATTCATAAATCTTTACCTTCTAAACTTTGGTGGATTTCAATCCCAAGCTAATTAAAAAAAAACAAGAAATAAATTGACATTAGAACTGTTCTTTTCTTTTCTGTCGTTCGAAGATGAGCGTGATTTTAATAGACGGACAGACGGGCAGAAAGGCGGACAGGGCAAGACTTTCTAAATACTTTTGATGCCCCGAGCTGGTCTATCAGCGCCGGGGTTGCGGCTTCGATTCCTGCCAGAAACTCTGGATTAGCATAGGAAGAAAACAAAAATTAAAATAAAAAAAAATTAATAAAATATTTCATTCCCAAAAATAATTTTTGATAATAAATTTGCATGTGCCCGGCAAATAAAAAACTGAAATGGCAAGCTGCTTTATTTAAGCATCTTGTTTTTTTTTAATTTTGTTTTTTTCTTTCTATCCTCTTACAACTACAATTTGTGTTGGAAAAAACCCAGCCAATTGTAGGGGAATGTAAGAAAGAAAAAATTGACGGTTTATTGTTGTGACTTTGTTGAAGCTTTGATATTGTTACATTTAAGACCAGAGTGTTTTAAAATTCTTATTCACTTTATGGTCTTACTTGTATAATATTTTTAGCTTTTCTAAAGTATTTGGAAAAAGTTTCCTGACGAGCTGGCCTAAGCAACCAGCGAAATGCGCATAGGAACTAGCTTTCCCACAACAATAAATTTCAGTATTTTCATTTAAAAAAATTGGGATTATTAGCACATCATTAATAAATGAATTAATTAATAAAATATTTCATTCCCAAAAATAATTTTTGATAAAAATGGTTTAGTTTACAATTAAAAGATGATATATTTAGGTATTAATCGTAGAATTGTAAAATGCAAACATTATTGAAGTCATAGTAAGTTAAAGTGAATTTTCAATGTCCTTTTTTGGCAAATTTATTTTATTTTAAAGAATTTTTCAAAATTTATATCTATTCTAATATTATAAAGCTGAAAAGTTTGTATGTTTATATATATTTTTAAGACGTAATCTCCAAAACTGTCGGTCAGATTTTAAAATTTTTTTCGACTAAATGAACGGACATGGGCTATATAAGGTTTTGCTAAAGTGCTTGAGATACGGTCCAGGGGTACTAAATCTCCTTTACTCAGGAAACATTCATTATCGTTTGAGAAGAGATCTGTAAAAGCAATAGTTTCCGTACTCAAAAGAAAAATAAAGGCATTTTAACGTGATTACGCTGTTTACCCTCCATACCACTTGCAGTCAATCTGGCCGCTCGATCGTCCTCTGGCCTAATGCGAAACTAACTTTTGCGTTTGCTACGCTTTATCTGCTAAATAGCTGAACCGATTGTAGGTCGATCTACATACCATCACCTAAAATGCCAACGGCCCTTACTAATCTTAAATTTAAAATCGACACTTTATTGATTCTGATGTTTTGCATCAACACAAATGTCCACAAACACATGTTGGAATCTTTCGACCAAAATTAACGATTTTATTAACAAAAAACAAACGGCCCTATCTACAAAAGATTATATGATAACCGCTAAAAGCGTTACTGACAGTTTGCATAATGTACAATATTGTCAATTGTCAAAACAACTGGTGGGTTTTACAAGAGAAATTAGAAGATAAATAAATTATAAACAGTTTAAGGCAATTTCTCAATTAATCATTTCAAATTGATTTTTGTTCCTCCTGTAAAATTGTTAGATATGGCGTTTTGCGCTTTAGGCGACGATACAATAAAACTCACAGGCTTAATATTTTTTCCAAACCTTGGACCAATAGGAGACAGAAAAGCCATTTCTGCCTCTCCCACTCTATCCAACCGATTTTAATTTTATAGTAAGTCAAAAATTAACTCTGGGCGGGCAACGCCGCGATACGGCTTATATAATATCATAATTTTTAAAATTTAATTAAAAAATGTTAAAAAAAATGTAATAAAAATATATCATAATTTTTAAAACTTAATTTAAAAAAGTTAAAAAAATATAACAGTGAAATGCATATATTAGCAGCTATTACGTTTTTCCTGAGGGATTGAAGGCATTGACCCGAAGCCCCTTTTCTTAAACCAAAGACGTATTTATAATTGATTTTTTTACTTGTTAATTATTTATACAAATAAATAATTGCACTAATAAACAGTGGCAAGCAAAATTATTCAATATATTATTTACATAATATGAATTGGTTTGTCAAGCGGAACAAAAATGTATTTTTAGGAAAACGATAAGAAATGTTTGGGTTAATTTAAAAAAATTAACTCAATATAAATTTTTATTTTGTTAAAAAAAAAACGTGGGTCCGCGACATATGTTTTCTATTGAAATATAAAGTCGTTGTAACTTTTTACAATAAATATAAAAAGTTATTTAGATTGAACTAAAATAATACCAACCGATTTTGTGTCCTAAATATACGGTGACCATCCGTTCTATACATACAGAACAAATATGAGGGGCCACCGCGTATTTCGATTCCGTGAGGAAATTTGTCGAAAGCCTTTTGCAAGTTTAAATACAAACTAAATGATTTAATTTATATTTTGATTTAATTTTTATTGGCACAACAAAGAGAAATTTACAAACAAGAATGTGTGAACACAAAAATGACATAGATAAACATAAGGATTCAACAGCTTTGTCAAAACATATGATTGGCGAAAGGCATGAACCTGACTTTGACAGAGTAAGAATATTAGACGTAGAAGCAAAACAGAAAAAACGTTTCACAATAGAAAGCTTACGTATACAACAAAATATTGACAGAACAATGAATTTAAAGCAAGCCACAAATAATATAAGTTCTAGCTACAGAGTTGCAATAAAATAGAAAAGATAAACTGTGATATTAATTTAAGTTATGTGTTTAATTTAATTATATGTTAAATGCTTTATGTAAGCTGTATTACATTCAATGTATAATTTAATGTGAAAAACTACTTAGTAATTGTAAGTTTATTTATTTCGTCGTTTTCTAATTTTTAATCAATTGTTTTTTAAAAAAATATTAAATAGACAACCCCTGAAGATGTCAACAAATAATTGACGAAACGTTGGGAGAAACATGTAAAAAAGGTTTTTTATTTACATAAATACATTAGGCCCAATTAGCTTAACAAAAACTTATATATAATATCTAAACAACTTGGCCAAAAAAATAACAAACATACTTTTAATGACTACTAATTCTACTGTAATCAGTTTGGCCTTTTTGTGGCTTAAAGATTATAAAATAAATCAAATTGAAATTGAAATCATAAATGGAGTTGGATTGGCCATGTTCTCAGACCCACCAATAACAACGTAGTCAAGATGGGAATTGAATGGAACTCCCTAGGCAATAAAAGAAGAGACAGACCGGCAGGCATCTGAAGGAGACAAATCGAATGTAAAATGAACTCAATTTAAAAGTTCTGGGACGAAGTGAAGCAGATAGCGCAGGATAGATCACAAGGGAAGAACTTTGTTATGTCCCTTTGCTCCACCCTGGAACCATAGGAATCAATTTAAATGATTACTAATGTTATAATTGAAAATGTTTTAATATTTGTGGTCTTAATTTTTTACAATTTTAATTTTCAAAAAATTCAAAAAAAATTAAATGTACAAATAAAAAAAGAGTATAAAGAAATGGTTGTCTTTTTCTTTGAAGTCTTCAAACGACATGGATATACAATCAGGTTTTATTAAAAAAAAAAACCATTGTAATATTTTTCACACATTGAATATTTTCGTTTATTTTGGTATCTTAATAGCAGTGTTACCAACTCCTAATCAAATTTCTCAATTGTTTATAAATACGACTGTGTCATCGTTTCGAACGAGTTACGCAGTACGGTTTAACTTTCTAATCGGAAACTGCTTTCGAAAAAATTTACTTTTCGAATCAAAATACGCGGAAAGCGTTGTTCTGTGTAAATTATTTTCTAGTGAAAAAGCTTAAATTGTTCCGTATTTAATTAAATGTTCTGTATATGTACTGGGAGGTTATTATGTAATTCGATTCGAGTAGGAAAAAATACGAATTCGTAAATTTTGCATCACAAAGTACTATTTTCGGAAATTTATTTGCGAACGTTTGTAAGCAATTTTTCGTTTGGAATTTTTTTTACCTTCCTTCGAAAATTATGTATGGCGAATGCAAAAGCCAAAAGAGTTTCCAAGGTGCGCATTTTATTTGAATGCCATATTAGCAATTTTTTTTTTTTTTTTTTGTAAAATTTCCAAATATTAAAATGTATGTATACATACATAGTTAAATATGTAGCTTTTAAATTTATAAAATTTTTAAAAGGAGGAAAATATTTAAACAAAACCAAGACAATCCGGCATGTATTGAGATCTCGTCATTTAAAACGCTGACCGGGTTTACAGCATTTAAAATCCCTTAAAGTTTTTTTAAGCGTTTTTCTCTGAAATCTATAATAAAATAATCACATACACTTCAAATGATTTGTTCCTTATTGTTTTTAAAATAAAATTAATTATTTTACACCAAAGAACCTTAAAATTTACAAATTTTGGAAGAGGCTGTATTTTTTGCAGACACTGTTTTAGTTTCGCTTACATTTTTCGTGATTTCCTTTTCCTTTTTAGTATTCAGCGGATATTGTTCATCAATAAGACTTCTGCGGTTGCCAGAGCGACAAAATTTCAAGGTCGTATAGCATACACAGAAAGAAAAAACTCGTTCTAAATTTTTGTTTTTTCTGCTTACTTTAGTACGACTCGTTCTTAAAAAATCAAGTACGAATGACACTAAAAAGTACTAAAAAAAATCCCAAAAGGGATAACTTTCGAAAACCAATACACTGATAGAAAAGGCGTTATAACGCTGATGTATTTTGACATCAGGACAGACAAACTGGCATCAGTGCGATGACATAATATATCATTTCATCAGTGTGATGACAAACTGTCATCAGTTCAATGACAAACTGTCATCAGTGCAATGACAAACTGTAATAAGTGCGATGACATAACATATCATGTCATAATATATTATTAACATTATTTTCATGTTTAAAAAGTAAAATTAGAAGCGAAAATTCCCATATTCTATTTTTTTAAATTATTCATTTAAATATATCAAATTTTTAAAGTAGAATTATTACGAAAACCATATAGGACACGCTGCTGGTGTCTTATAATCATGTACGGACAAATGCAAAAAGGGCGAACGATGTGGACATACACAAAATTGATGAGCGAAGCAGGGAAACGAAATTGTGCTTAGTCTAGCAAAAGAGCATAAAACCAACAAAAGCAAACGTAAACAAACCAATAAAATGCCACACATGCAAAGCTTTCAATGAAGTTGTGCCCTACCTGCTTATAATTGAGAGGGCGGAATACAACAAAAGTGAAACAAACATGTATAACGGGTAAGTAAATAATGATATTCTCTTAATTTGACTTAAGGTCAATTACAATGACTCAATTTGATGACAGTTTGTCATCGCACTGATGATATGCTCTATAAAACCGACTGCGATTCGTAATTTCTGTGATGCCAATGTGTCATCCCATTGATGACATAATATAAATTTTTGAACCTGATGACAATTTGGCCAAGTAATGTTCAGGCTGACATCACAGTGATGTAAAGTGTCATGGGGTCAAAAACGAAGACACCTGTCATAGTACTGATGTCAAAATACATCAGCGCTACAGCTGTTCTATCAGTGCATGCGTGCATACGCATGTGTTTGTAAAAGTTTATTGTAGAAACAAAAACAACACTATAAGAGAAATCAAAGAACGAATTGCTTGTTTTGTGTAGATACAACAACAACACTTCAAGAAAAAAAATTCAGATTATTTTCCTGTTTAAAAAGTAAAATAAGAAAGTTAAATAGACATGTGTAACGGGTAAGTTAATAATATTTTCTCTCTATCTCTGGTTTTCAGGGGTAAGTGTTTATGTTAGAAGCTCATCTCACTTTCGGATTATATCAAGTACGAATCTGGATTAAACCAACTTAGAAAAAATTCTTGAATCAAGCACAGTTTGATATCAATTATACATAATTAAGTCAATCCCTTTTTCGGATTATATTAAGTACGAGGCACTTAAATAATCCGTACTTGAATCAAGCATTCTGTTATTGATTCAAGGAAATCCGTTCATTTATTATTTATTAATTACTACCCGATTAGCTGATCGGTTAATTCAAAATTGCCTATTTTCGATTAACGATTAAACCGATTAATTTCAGTCGATTAACCGATGCAACAAAATTTTTAACTTTTTGTAGTATTATTACATATTTTTTTGCATTTTTAATTAATTGTTTTGTCTCATATACAAAATTTATGTGTTCAGAAAATATTTTTTCATACAACAAAGAAGGTGCTCAGTGATCTTTATTTTAAATGAGTGTTTGCTGTCAACAGCCTTTTGTTTAGTTATTTGTTTCTTCTTTTATCTTCTCACAGCATTAACCGAAATAATGCGAAATGTGATAATTTAAAAAAAAATTAAAACAGGAAAATCCAGGAAAAGGATAGATAGGTTGCTTTTGATTTCTCGAACATCTACGATAAATGAAAGAATGTCAAAGTCAGGTTTAATCAAAAGTAAAGAAAATAAACGCTGAAAATGTAATTAAATTGTTAAAAAAAAAATAAAAGTAATTAATAATTATGAAGTTTGCTTGATAAAATTTATGTTCTAAAGTGAATTGAAGCGAGTCTACCTGTTATGAATTTGCCTTGTTCAATATCATCTATATGCGTATTATAAAATTTTTGTGATCTGTATTTTGGTTTAAAAAAATAGGTTCACCGTACCAATGTACAACTACTATTTTTGAATGTCTCTCAAGTAGTTCAAAGTATTTATTTAATCAAACACAAAATATAAAGTACATAGTGCTTCGTCGGGTGGTTACTGGTTTGTGGGACGGAACAAAAATGTTTTGATCTACACTCTTTAAATAGAACATGCAGCATAACAATTATAAACCATAATATTTTTACTTTTACATTGGAATTGTGCTTCTTAACACTAAATTTGACAAATGAAGCAAAGTAATGCTTAGAGAACTCTTAAATTGGAGCTATGAGGCAAAGTTAGGGCTCGATATTCGAGATATCAAAACATGGTGTAAGCGGCATATCAGTAACCAATCAACGGTATGTACATATCATGTACTATTGTTATTGTTTAGTTCATGGAAAAAGTCAGAAAGTAGTGCTACTTTTCTAAATATCATTATCATCATACTTTTCTTAGTCACTGTATTGAAAAGTAGTATAAATAAGAGAACATATGACGATGTGACTTATCATTTGCATCACAACAACGTTGTATTTCTGTGTTTAATATGTAAATATATGTCTTTATAAGCGAATAAGTGAATATATTTAAAGCAACGAACTGGCTGCCAGTCAAACTGAAAAAATTTAATTTTTTTTTTGGCTTGTACTCGTATCTTTTTGTAAAATACTATGACTGATCGCACGGACAGACATACTTTAATATAATATTATAATTACATGAGTGCATTCATTAACATTCATTCATACAAATAAACAAACCAACCACTTGTGTGATTACAACCGACTGACGGACTGACTATAAAATGCAATTCATTCAGCCATCGGTATTAATGTTGATAAAGCCGATTTATATTTATCACTTAATGTATTTTGTTAACGAGTAGAAAATCGTTTTTTTTTCAACTAGTTTATTTATATTTATGCAGATTAATAAAGGAATTATTTTTGCCACTGACAGTTAGAAACTATTTTTAGTTTTGCTTAAAAGGTTGTAAAATTTTGAAAAATGTAATTTAAACAATACTTAATACTTAAGTTGAAAGCAGTGTGCTGCATTAAAAGCTCACAAAAACAAATTGACCGAATTCTAAATTGATCGATGAAAACACAATCACTGGTTACTATTTAATCTATTTAAGATATTTGCCGGAGTAGGCTGAATTATCCAAAATTTAATATACTTTCAATTTCAACCCAATCTCATGTAAAAAATCACGTTTCTGTGTAAATTTTAAGGGCGATTAGTACTTCATTTAATAAAATATTTCGTGACTGTGAAACTTTGGAAATTATTCGTGAACGAGCGTGCATAATATCAAAAATGTTGTTAGTGAGAATACGTGGTCGTTAGTTTTCTCACTTGTAAGTCACCGTCCAGACTTGCAATTTTTGTTGCAGCAACTTTTTAAAATGTTGCTTTGAAATTGCACTAGTGTCCAGATTATGAACAATTTTTGTATTTTTATCTTGCCGTTTTTATATTTTATATATATAAACAAATACACATACAGCCAGCCAACTTCAAATTTAAAAGTGTCAAAACTACAAAACAAAACAGAATTGCAGAGTACATGAAACTGAGTACCGTCCCCAATTTTCTCACCTCACTCCACCATCAACTCGATAATTGCAAGTCTGGAAGATAACTAAGCGTTCGTGATCGTGAGTCAAAAGCTATTATGAGCACAGCTCTACTACTAAGATTAAAGTCGATTAAGGGTTCCTAGATTTGAGGATTTATGGATTAATTAATGGGTCTAAAAATGGGCTATTGACGATTTGCCGATTTACTCTCTAAATTTGACGATTTTTAAAATGACAAATTTCGTACAAAATTTTTTAATATTATTTTATATTTGTGTGTTTTTTTATTTGGCAGTAATTTTTATATTTGAGCATTTATAATACAAAATACATTTTACTTTCCTCGTTGGTCCCGTTTTAAAAATTATAGTTTGCGCTTTGGGTTTTGATAACAAATCGATTTTCAATCATTTTTTTCGAAGCACTTTTACAGGATTTCTGATGTGTAAAATTGGTTTTTAATATCTGTAGGCGGCATTAAATTTTCTTCCTTTTTTATAAAGTCTAAATACTTTTGAACATTTGTTTTTTGATTTTAAT
Source organism: Pollenia amentaria (assembly GCA_943735925.1). Taxonomy (NCBI): domain Eukaryota; kingdom Metazoa; phylum Arthropoda; class Insecta; order Diptera; family Polleniidae; genus Pollenia; species Pollenia amentaria. The sequence goes on along the minus strand of OX031006.1, from coordinate 236,960,736 downwards.
ATTCCAATGAGTCTTACTCGAGGTGTATTATATTCTTAGAAATATATAAAAAGCAGAGTCATCTGTTGAAAAGCTTAGAGAATAACCTTATACTACATATCGTTGAAATATTTTAAAAAGATTTTACATTTGTTTTTTTACAAAACCAAATTTTGTATGCACTTTAAAAAATGCTTGCCGCTTTTATTTATGTTGGCTAGTAAAAGAAGTAAAAACTTGCTAACATAGTTAATGGGAGCGAAATTTTGTATTAAATTGTGTTAAGTCATCGTCCAGACTTGCAATTTTTGTTTCTGCAATTTTTTTAAGTTCAGCTTTGAAATAACACTAGTGTCCAGATTATGAAATTCTAGCTTTGCAATTTTTAAATTTTCATCTTGGGTTTCCTCTTCCTTTTATATTTTATATATAAGTAAATTCAAATACTTATACAGCCAACTTCAAATTATAAAGTGGGAGAATTACAAAACAAAACGGAATTGAAAAGTGCATGAAAGGGGTACTCCCCAATCTTCTCACCCCTCTCTCCAAGCAACTCAAGAACTGCTGCAACAAAAATTGTAAGTCTGGACGATAACTAACTTAAATTAGTGTTATTTTACAATGACGGTTTTTTCCTCAAAATTTGACGATTTTTAACAAATTTTATCTGGCATCATAAAGACTTTTTTGTTGCAACCGTCAGTGGACTTTTTAACATTTAATTGATCAATGCTTCTTATTCGTTCATTAACCATAAAGTAACTAATAGTTAGTTTGGAAAATGTTTAATTAATACGCTAAAAAGGCAATACTGACGACAATTTATAAAGCAAAAGTAGAATTTTTAAAAGCAAAACGTCTGATTTAACGATGGAAGAAATTATTGAAGAAATTGTGAACACAAATCTCGATTCACACGTTCGTTCCAAACAATATTTTTGTCCGGAGAAAATATTTTTTTATTGAGTTTGACGTTTTACTTTTGAGAGGTAGAGAAATTATTTTATTTGGCAACTTTTTACGTGAATTGGCTTAATTTTAATTCTAGTTGAGAAAAAGTTGAGCTGAGATGCCACTTTTTCAATTTGTACATAAACATTTTTTTATTGTTTTCAAATTTTTTTGCCTGAATAATAAAAAAAGCATTTAAATTAAAATAATAAAATAACTTTTCTTTTTCGTTCATTTTCTTGTACACACTTTTATAAAACAATTCCAAATAAGTAGTTTGCTAGCTGTGCTGCCATTTTGTATAATTGTTCACATATGCAAACCATATGGTAGCATTGTTTTTCCGGAAAAATTTTCCGAATGAATAAATCAGTCTGCAGAACACCCTCAGTAAAAAATATTACTTCAGACAAAAATATTGTTTAGACGAATGGGTGAATGCAGCTTAACTGAACTGGCTGTCGAAACTATAGATTAACCCTAACTTGGGCACCATTTTTTTACTACAAATTCGGGCAGTATTTACATTTGTAAATATGTATAGTTTTATATGTTTTCCGAATTATTTTGAAAGAGACATTAATCTTATGTATTTTTTTATTATTTTCTATTGTCAGGAAAAACATGAAAATTTAGTCACTGAGTCCGAATCATAGCCCCATAGGACCTTAAATGTAAAAATTATAGCTATTTTATATATTGAATATTTACAAATGTAAATACTGCCCAAATTAGGGTTAAGATATTCATGAAAATATTCTAACTGGCAACACTGCTCACAAAAAATACGAGAGAAATACATACGTAAAGAAAAGTGTCAAAACTGCGCTTCAATTCTCTTTACGGGCTACTTTTACTACCCCACAAGCTGCTCTGCACTTGCTGCCAATAAGCCCGAGTCGCAGGCGACATCACCATTAATGAGCACAGCTCTAATTCAGTGATGTCCTTTCTCTTTCAACTTCAATGTTTATCTCCTGAAAACTTAGCGACCTATATTTAAGGCTAATATAGCGCGTCAATATTGTTAAACTTGTTTTATTTTTGTAGCTTAATTATATTTTAAAAAGTAATTACATATTGAATTTCTCTTTAAGCGTCTTTTGCTAGTTTATTACGGCTTACATCGCATGCAAATTTGACACCTCCAGAAAAACTATTCTAAAAGCTCAACATTTAAAAAACTACTTTACTTCTAAAAAAGAAAAATTATGCATAAGGTTTTATCTCAAAATAAGTACTGAAGTATGTATTCATTTTAGTAACCAACGCCTTTTAAATACCTGTTACTAATACGTAGTAGGTAAGACAGACAGACAGAGTAAGTCTTTGTTTTTAGAATTGTAAAAATGAATACAATGCACTTTGTAAATAAATATTTATATTGATTGTGTAAATAATGGGTTTGTCTTTTAAAAAAAAAAATTATTCTCGGTATGTATTATTAACACTTTAAATCAATAGCCACCAATCAATCTGATATTTTTCAATCTGATTGTGCAACGTCTATTGAAATATTTTTTTTAAACAACAATTTCATTTAAAATGAAGGTACGTGTGGATGTATGAATGTATGTATTAATGTATGTATGTATTCCAGAAGTTAAACAAACGAACAAACTTTATTTAGGAAAAAATTTATTATTATCAGTGTTGCTAATTGTATGCAAAATTCCCTACATGTAAGGGATTTTTTTTTTCTTAAAAAAAATGTTGCAGGGACAGATTTGTTTAAAATGTCTTAATGTTTGAGAGAAACAAAACATAAAAGAGTAATGCGGAAACAAATAAAAAGTGCTCTCAAAATTAAAATCTGCAACAAAATTTCATGCCAAGCTTTTCTCTGTCGTTAGAGCATTGCTATAGTGTTTTTAATCACTAGCTAAGGCGAATTCATGTATCCTGTGGCGGCGATACTACAACAAATACAAGAATAAAAAAACAACATTGTATATTTATTGTTGCTTTAGTTGGTGGATACGTCAAAAAACATAAACAGCTTCTGATATTTTTTGGGGAATGTAAGAAAAGATAAACTCACTGTTTATAGTTGATATTTTGTTTAAGCTTTGATATCGTTAAAATTAGACTTTTCGAGTGTTTGTAATTCTCATTCCCTCTGTAGTTTAATTGACTGATATCTTTTGCTTTTCTTAATTTTTTTGGGAAAATGTTTCCTGATGACCTGGCCTAGGCAACCAGTAAAATGCGCATAGAAACAAGCTTATCGTTCAACAATAAATTTCAGTGCATTTATTAAGAATTTAAATTGGGAATTAAGTACAACAAATAAAATCTTATTAATAAAAATTATGTATTCCCAATAATAACTTTATTCATTTTTTCTTTAGGTAAAAAAAAGTGCTCAGTTGTGTTTTCAACCATGGCCCAATTAGTAGTTCTGCTCGAAACGCCTGCTGATTTTTTATAGAGTTGTGTTTTTATCGTGTAATTGTTTTGACATCTTGTCCATTTTTTACACAAACAAATACATTGGGTTTTGACATCTTTAACATAATTTACACAAACAAAATACGTGTTGTTTTTTCTATTGTTGCATTGTTGTAGACCTACTAATTGGGCCATGTTTTTAACGTTACCTTTAAAATTAATTCGTTTTTTCACTGTCGGAGTTCACTGTTAAATGCCAATGGTCTTGCGAAACAGCAAATAAAAAATATCTTAGTGCCCAATTACAATATGCATGAGCTAGCTTAAGTTACTGTCAAAAATTAAAAAAAAATCGTATTAAATCCATTAAAAAAAAGAAACCATTTGATTCTGTACTGTACCCATGTTCAGTAACTTTGGTGAGAACTTCTCGCATCGAAAACATGTGAAACAAAATATTCTATCGTTTTTCGAAAAGTGAAAAAAAAGTGTGTCTGTAACTCATGTCGAAAACTAGCAAAAGAGATTACGTCGTTACGTTATAAATGTCATAATATTCCACTCGAAGCCGATATGAAATTGCAGATGTTGAGAACGCCAGTCAAACATACCGTTGACGGCGACCAAAATTTACTAAAATTGAAAAATTTTCAAGGACGGCGGCGAAAATTTTTAATATATTTTTAGTGTTAAAATTTTTTCTAACCCAGACAGACGCACTTTGTCTGTGAATTGGCGAATAATTTCCTTACTCGCCAAAAATGTTACAAGCGCAGTTACGTGAGAAAAGCAGATGTTTGTTTCAATTTATGGCATTTTTGTTTCATTCCTCACACTTCAAACTAAAAGTTTCTCGACGCGATAGTTACAGAACATGAGCACTGAATGTGCGTTTCGTACTTTGCTTAAAGGCAGGGGTTTCCATTTCTTTGCACAATTGTGCGCACCACTACTAACACATATTTTTATACTCTTCAATTCAGTCGTCGATGTGACTTCGACAAGTGTGCATGTCTAGCGGATGCTATATTATTTTGTTTCAGCTTACACTCAAAAAATATTGTGTGGTCAAAAATGCTTTTGGTAACATCCAATGCCTTGCGTGCAATTTTTATTTAGAGTTTAAATTTTAAGACTAAAATGTAGAATAATGTAACATTTCATAAGTTTACATGCAAAGCAAAGAACTTTGTAAAATGGTAATTATTTGAGATTTAAAAGCAATTTTTAATATTTCAGATAAAAAATTTCAAAATGTCTAACAGTCCTATGTGGAAGAAGCTGATAGTCACATTTATTATAGGTTTTATTTTACATACGTATATGGATTCGGTTCTTATAATTTTACAACACTTTTTTATTTTTTCTTATGCAATACTAAAAATTATTATTATAAATTATTATCTGATCACTAATTCCACTAACACCGTGGTAATAGTTATAAAACAGATTACCCAGTTTTGGTGTTTAAAAATTTTAATGTGTTCTTATAAAAAGAATTAAAAACTCTGCTAATTTTTTTATTGAGTGTGATTATACATTATGCTGTTAAAAAAATTATATATTTATTTGATGATACGTCATTTATAATATTGTAAATAACTTAAAATTATATAAAAATACATATGTAACGTGAATCCAAATCAACAAAACTTTCAAATTTTCAAATAATATCTACATTGTTTTGCATTTAAGCTAACGATATGTGTTTTGCTTGTGAATAAAATTCTTTGATGCCTGTAAAAGGGTCCCTTTTTCTTTCGTTAAAAAGACGTACCTAAATGCAGAAATTATTAAGAAAAAAATAGCCACAAGAATTTGTTGGTATTTTGTGCTTGTAAAAACATTTTTTTTCTGTACCAATCTCGTCGGTAGGTTTTTTTCTTTGAAAACACTTTATTAAGTAAGTAAAAATATTTAAAAAACAAGTTAAAAAAAGTCTTGTTTTCCTACAATTTATGTGTAAACCTATACACATAAAAGCAAATGTGACAACAGGTAAATTTTTTGGGTAAGAAGATGTGTTTTATTGATGTATTAATGAAGCGTTATTGTTTTTATTGCTTACTTTTTTATGCTACAATTATATGACCGAGTCCAAAGAGTTAACCTTACTAATTTATGGTATTTATTTAACGTAACTTTGACCTGTTACAATGACTATACATTTTTGCAGGCAAACTCAGGTGCGCATTTGGTATTTTGTAAAAAGTTATGATATACTATTAGCTAGAATTAAAATGTATGCACAGATGTTTGAAGTATGAGTAACCCAACAACGTGAATACCCTTTCTATTTGACTTACCACTATGAACCCCCTAACTTTTTACTAAAATAACTTTTTCACGTTATAATTTTCATGTAATTTATTTTATTTTTGAAAAAATAGACCAGGGAAATCCATTTCTATGCACAATTGTGTATACCACTACTAAAGGTACGTTCAGACTGGTGAAATATTTGAAAGCAAACATCAAATATTTCATTAACGTAGTCTGAACACAAAATATTTTTGAGTATCAAATAAAATAACAGCTGATTTTGAGCAAATAAAAGTATTTGCCGGCAAACAAATATTTGTCCAATGTGAACATAGTGTGAACACAAAAAATCAAATATTTTAGTAATTTTTGAGCAAACATTTATTTGATATTACAAAAAAATTGTAAGAGCAAACAACGACAAATAATTTTAGCCATGTTCCGGATAGAAGCAATTTTTCCTGTAAGTTTTTGGATTCTTTACAATTTTAAAGATTTTTTATAATTATTAGACTTTGTATCGTGCCGCTATTAGCAAATGTTTGCCATTCCTTATAGTTTTAGGCACTTTTACTAAATTTTATGGCTTGTTTGAAATATTAAAATGGTTCGCGATTTTCGCTATTTCTGCAACATTTTTTTTTTGTTTTTCCCCTACATTTTGTTTTTTAACCGATTTAGCAATTTCAAATATATTTTAGGGTTTGTTTCCAAGTTTGCAATTTTTCGCGAATTTTAGCCATGCTCGTGAAGAAGCGATTTTTCACTGTAAATCTTTAGAGCTTTACGGATTTTTAATAATTATTAGGCTTTGCTATCATACCGCTATTATCAAATTTTTGCGAATTTCCGCTAATTTAGCAATTTTTATCGAATTTTTGCCATTCCTTATAGTTTTAGGCACTTTTAATAAATTTTATGGCTTGTTTGAAATATCTAAAGTTTTCGCGAATTTTCGCTATTTTTGCAAAAATTTTTTTCCCGACATTTTGTTTTTTAACTGATTTAGAGACTTCAAATATATTTAAGGGTTTATATCCAAGTTTGCAATTTTTCGCAAATTTAAGCCATGTTCCCGTTACCCATTGTCTTCCAGTTTTTTTTATATTTTACATTCTCCTGTTCTAACATCTAAAGATGCTGCTCCACAGAATAAAAAAAATAAATTAGCTTTTGCGCTCATTTTTACTATTTGTGAAATTTTTTATATTATTATTTTTGAACACTTTCATTAAACAATTATTTGATGCAAATATTTATTTTAGTCTGAACGCATGGCAAACATGAATTAATTTATTTTATTTAACACTTTTGCCAACTGTTTCATCAAACAAAAATTGTCAAATGTTTGAGCTTAGTTTGAACATTAAACAAAATATTTTTTTGTTTCACACAGTTTGAAGCAAATATCAGAACAAATATTTTCGTCAAATATTTCATTAGTCTGAACGTACCTCAATACATATTTTTGTTTCAGGTTAACAGAAAAAACTTTATGATGGCACTTAAAAAATATTGTGCGGTCAAAAACGCTTTTGGTAACATCCAATGCCTTATATGGTACGCAACATTTAAGGAAGGAACGGAATATGTTATTAAACGTGTTATTTGCGTGCAATATTTATTTTTTATGAATTTTTAAAACATAAAAATCTTTAAGTTTTTTACAATTGTTTGATAAGATATTTAAAACTGATTTAGAGTCAAAAAGCTTCCGAATGAAAAAAAAGTGCAGTTTTAAAATCAGCGACATTGAATTGGTAAAGAATTGCTACAAATTTTTTAGCAACACAAAAAATTTTTAATTTTGTACCTTTGTGTTATACAACTTATAAAATATATTACTAACATTTTATTTCGGCTGTAAATGAATGCATTCTCTCAATTTTTTTACTCTCTGGTACTCACTAATACACAACCAAAAAATTTTTGGAAATCCCTGCTTAAAGGCCTCATTAGTTGTTACTTTCCGTTGCCGTTCTGTTTCGTTCCTTTCTGTAGCAAATATTTTGTAATTACTTTTCCTGTGAAAGAAATATTTTGCTTTTTTAAAAAAAGCATTCAAATTGTAAAAAAAACTTTTCGAAAAAAATAAAAATATGTAAATTTTCCAAAAAACACTTTGGCTGTAACTTAACGTTGAATTCTATTTTCAACAGATTTGTCCGCAACCGAACAGAACGAAAAAGTAAAAACAAACCACACATACAGATTTTCAATTGAACAGAAACAAAACAGCTGATTCGCAACAGAACAGAACGTACAAACTAATTCTGTCTTAAGCAAATGACAGTGAAACTTAACAAAAAGTGTTCTTAAGTAGAGTTGGGTAAAATCGTTAGCACCGATCCCAAAGATTAAAGGACCTAGATCGTTCCTTTCGTTCCTGTTTTAAACTTTGAACAAGGAATGAACGAGGAACGAGACAACTTCTCCGTCGTTCGTAAAAATAACATTTGTTATTGTTTGCTTTCACATTGTGGCGTAACAACTAAAGAATATAAATACAACAAAGTCGGCAACCTTGATACCATCACAAAAAATCAAGCTTTTTCTACGGCTACAGAAATATGTGAACGAAACACATATGATGATCTAATGGATTGCATTTGCGGAACGAGGAACGATAAACAAGGAACTATTAAAAAAGTCCGCACCGTTCCTTTCAGGGAATCGTTTAATGGAACTGGGTCGTTCCGGAACGACACAACTCTATTCTTAAGTTAAATATAGTTTACATATGATTAACATGTATTCGCATAGTTGCTTAAGACATCTCATGCACACTATGGTTGGGCCCTTAGTTCTTTTATGAAATTTAACGAAAGTTTGTATTTTGTTGTTGGATTTAACAAAAGAGCTACGTTATTTTGCATTTGCTTTTTCGAAATGCCATTTGCACCAAACACTGAACTCCGCTTTTGTCCTGTGAAGTTGTTCGAGTTTTATTTTATGTGACTGCTGATAGGCCTGCCATATTTGCCGATTAATCGGCATTTTGTCGATTTTCGCCGCTAAATAATCACAGTGCCAATTTGCCGATTTTTGATAAACACTTAAAACATGGTAACTGTTGGTTTGTTTTATTTACATACATATATATAACTTATAACTTATTGATTTTGAATAACATTCGAATACATGTTACATTGAAAAGAGATAACTGTTGTTAATTCAGCGCTTATATTTACTTAGGAAAAAATGGTTAGATTTATTCAATATTATGGAATGTGCAGTGTTTGTAATGTATATCTCCCATAACACACACATTATAATTTGAAAAATGTTATTAGACTTAAAAATGGATTGATACTTACAAAAGACTAAAGGTTAGCTAAATTTATATTCACTATCAATGAAAATACAGTATAACCTCTCTAATCCGGACAGATATAGTTTCAGCTCCTATCCGGATTATTGGATCGTCCGGACTACAGTTAAAATAAAAATTTAATCGTTATACGTTTATGTACATCTATATAATTTACTCTTATTACCGAAAAGAAGAAAAACTACACATCAGAATTCATTTGTGTTTAATTATTTACAGAAGATATAAAGAAAAATACTTAAAGTGGTCAACAATATTCATTTTGAAAAATAAGAATTTATTTTTGTTTGAATACACATATCATTATATAATTTATGTGCTCCATTTTTTAATTCTTTTAAAAATTAAATTTCCTTTTCCGTCGCTTTGGTTTGCTCAGCCCATCAAATAGCTTTTGAAAATAAATAGAAATGCAGAAACTAACGGACGGGCTAATAAATGCTATTCACATCCTGGCATAGTGTAAATCTGGCTTTTAATTGAACAAGAGCTAGGCAGTCTTCATCCTCCCCTTCGTTTTCGACGGATAGCTTTGGCAGCAACTTGGACCAACTTTTAACATCGTTCGTTTTGGTAATATTTTGCCATGCAGAGCTTAGTAAAAAAACTGCATCTTTTATAGTAAATGATTTTAAAGCATTACAAATGTTTGCATCGTCTTCTCTAAGAATATGGGTTAAGAGGGTTTTCTATACCGGACTTCTGCCAACGTGCCATATTTAAGTCTTAACTCCACGTAAACACAAATACACAGGTACTTATTTTTTCTAACGGTAAAATAACGAACAAATTTTACTGTGACACTTGTCCGGACTATAGAGGAAAAATTACTAAACTGTCCGAAAAATTCAATTGTCCGAATTACTGGATAGTGCGAATTAGCGAGTGTCCGGATTAGAGAGGTCATACTGTAATTTATATCAAAAAACAATTTTTTAAAAATTATACGCTTTTGAGGATACTGTTTGTACATCCGATAGCCAATTTAATGTAAGGAAGTGAAATTAATTTGCAAGCTTTTTGACGCTATATTTGACATACAGAGTTCCAGTAAAGTAAGTGAACAAATTCTTAACAAATTTTGTAAAAAAAAATATTCAAAGGTTCACAGCATTCCCTTACTACGAAGCGGGTGTGTAAGGGAGAATATTAAAGAATAACTGTAGCAACAAAAAATTTAGCTGGCCGTTACACTCACCACTTCGTACATGCGTTTAAATTTGTTTTTTGTCAAAAATCTATTGCTTCAAAGTGGGAATTCGCTATTGGGAGGCTATACAAGGACAAATATCGTTAAATCAACGCCGCTACTCATAAGAACCAGAATATCAAAGCTTTATTTGAACGATGTACGTCCGTGCATGTTCGTGGAAGAGTCTATCAAGGACGAACATCGCTTAACCTACTTTATGGGGTCTAAGCATAGTTGATAGGTAAAATGGGTCGAAAGTCATAAAATTACTAACTTTTATTAGTTTTGAAAATTTTAAGCTATTTTTAGTTTGTTTTAATTGAAATAAAACAAACACATATGCGATATGTAGGAACGCGACTTTAGTTAGGTCAACAACGTTCCAACTAAAATTTTTTTTAAAATAAGTAATATGTTCATATATTGCATCGCTCTAAAGCGACTTCGCTCTTTCGATTGGTGTTCTCAGTTTTTATCTATCTCTTACAGCTTTTGAGATATTCGATAGGACTAGGTTCTACACACAGAAAATAAATATCTTAAAAGTTTATCTAAATAAAATAAATTTGTAATAAAAATACTGCTTTACGAGCTGTAAAATTTACTACAAAAAAATAGAGATTAAGATCATGTGATTTCTTTTTGTGCATTCCAAACAAATTTTGGTCTATCCACATTCTTCCGCAAATGTGGAAAGAATTTTTTGCCTAGTGAACCATAAATAAACAAAATTTCGATGTTGAGTAGAAAATAAATCTTTGCAAGGAATTATTTTTTTTTTAAAGATTATTTTAAGTTTTAATTTGAGCTGTTTTAATGATGATATTAAATAGGATTTAATAAACATTTTAAACCCAAATATGTAAATACATATACATATGTAATAAAAAATATTAAGATAAAATTTTATCCTGGAAAATATCGAAGGAATAAGACTATTAAAGTGCTTTATAAATTGCAATTTGACTTAGATATAGAACACATTCGAGTTAATATAAAAATTTAATTTTTCTTAACTTTAAAAATTGTTTACCCTAAACTACAATATATTTATATTCATACAATTATACCCTCCACCACCACTAGTGCTGAATGAGGGTATACTAAGTTTGTCATTCCGTGTAAAACTTTTTTATTATACATCTAAGAGCCCTTAAAGTATATATATTCTGGATCCTTGGGAAATTCTAAGTCGATTTAGCCATGTCCGTCTGTCTGTTCGTTTGTTGAAAACACGTTCACTTTCGAAAAACGCAAAAAAAAAGGACAAACTTGGTCTTAAATTGCTTATAGTTATCCTAAGCAGTTCGGAATTGATATTCAGCAACAGAACTATGAATCAAAATGCGGAACCACCACCCTAAAAAATTGATAATTTAATACAAAAACTACCATAAATGGTGGAATAATGCACGGAATGATATAAAATTTTGCACGAAATCGCTTTATACGACTGCAAATCATACTGTTAAATTTCGTGATCGGTCCATAATTAACCCTACTCCCGGAAAATATTTTAGTACGCCCAAAACCGAAATTAATAACGCTCTCATACTTAAATTTGGTACGCCACAGTTTTATAGGACCAGAAATTACACTGCTAAATTACGTGAAGATCGCCTAATATAAACCCTACTCCCGGAAAACAGTTTTTTGCGCCTAAAACCAAATAAAGCCCACTTTGGAAAAATAATTAAATTCGCCTAAAACCATAACATATATAGATATTACTCTTGCACCTAAGATTCATATGGCCAGAAAAAATATCATGCAATTTTGTGAAATTCACTGTTAACGTTAAACTGATTACACTGCTGTATTGAAATTTATTTTAATTTATTTTTTGTAATACCAGAAATCAGTCTTCAAAATTTTGAGATGATTGGTCCATTTTAGTTCGGCTAAAAATGTTACGAATCATGATATTTTACTCAAGCATGTTCAAAGTCCTAACAAGAAACGCATAAAACTTTCTTATTGTCGGTCAGTAATTTAATATAGGTCTAAACCGCCACCAATTTTAATGCTGACGTTCGTTTTTGTGAAGCTTAGTTAATAATATTTTTTTATCATATAGAGCCCACTCCTGTCGGTGGAGGGTGTCAAAGATTCGGCATAGCCAAATATAGCACTATAACTTGTTTTTAATTAACTGCAGCTTATTTGCAAAACCTTTATTTTCATTTAATTTATGTTATAAGGTAATGCTGAATTGTTCTGTTTTGTTATTTCTTGTTATTAAAAATATGGTTTATTGTGTTTAATTTTTAATTTAGTGATTTTAGCATTTTTTTATAATAAAGTGCCGATATCGGATTTTTTTGAAAATATGCCGATATCTTACCAAAATCATCTGACAGCCCTAATTGCAGAAATTTTTCTCTTTTGGAGTAAGTTTATAATTATTTATATTTTTCTTTTTTTTAAATCACTTTTTAATGAAAATCAGTAAAAAAAAAAATATACTGTATCAATTGCAATTCAATTACACTTCGACGAGATTAAAAAAACAATCGCCTGTAAAATAGTTGGCTCTCTTTGGCTCTTCCTTTTTTTGCGCTGTAAGGCCCTGCAATAATTGGATTTATGTGTTTTAAGTACAACATTACAGTGGAAATATAAGAATAAACCTAAGGGAAATTTTTTTGTGGACTTGGGGAAAAGTAACAAAAATCAGTGATTTCTTTGGAGCTGTAGGGATTTTAAAAAAAATTGTTTAACAACACTGACTTTTATAAAAACGTGTAAATTAATTTGATATGAAAAACACACACAATTTGAACATCTGCCAGACAAAGCACCCTCACAAACAAACTTTTTGTCCCAGATTCATAATACAACAATAGTGGAGAGGGTATAATGTGTTTGTGCTGGCGTTTGTAACACTTAAAAAAATTAGTTTTAGACCCACTTTTTGAATAGATCTAACGGTGTCCGTCCGACTGTCCATGTTAACTTTGTGCGCAAATGACATGTCGCAACTTTGGAGATAATTTAATGAAATTTGGTACATATTTGATATATGACTGATGGTGAGGATCGGTCCATAATTTCCCATAGCCCCTATACAAGCTTCTTTTCAGAATAGAGTCTTTGCGCCTATAAACTATCTTTTTATGTTGGTATTTAGATTAAGTTTTATTGGAATCGGTTCATATTTGAACATAGCTCCCATATCACTCCCGAAAATAGCTGTTAATGTCATTACTTCTTGTAAGTGTTGGTATTGTTATTAAGTTTGGTGCCATCTATTATGTCGTGTCAAAAGTTTGTGTTGGTAGTTCCAGAATTGAACAAAGTTACCCCGTCCCTTAAAGAAATCTCATATAGACATAATATTGTTCTGGCAAGCCAAAGATTGCCCAGGGGAGCCAAATAGAATACACTTCAAAAATTTCATCTCTAAATTCTGTAGTGTAGGGTATCAAATGGTCGGGCTTGACCGACAATACTTTCTTACTTGTTAATACTATGAGTTAGTTGGTTGCTAATTTTTTTTTTTTTTTTTTTTTTTTTGATTTTTCTAAAGAAACAATATTTAATTTTCCACTTGTCAGCCCACATTTATAGTTACGAATGTAAGTGGTCCTGAAATTATTTATTTAAAACCTTAAGTAAGAGGCCTAGTTGATTTAATGCCAAAAGATACATAAGCGAATTTTTTTAACTTATTTTAAACTACATAATTGGTTGTCGATATTTGTAGAGTACTTTATAATCGTTTTTTTTTTTTTTTTAAGTGATATTTTCTGTTACACTTTATCGAAATTCATAATCGTTCACACAAAATTTAACTTTTTATTTTGCTGCAATAGACAAAATTTATTAAACCTGTTTAAAATGCAAGTATTTCATTTATAAGTAGATGAAAAATTTTGTTGGCATATACCAAACGATTGTTAGCAATTAATTTAAGTTTCATGCATGACTACATTAAACCATTTGCAAAAAAACTGTTCACTTAACGTTTGAAAGTGTTCCAGCTTTGTTCAAAAAAGAAACAATTTATAATGCGCTTTTTTAAATAAATTAACACTTAAAAAATGCTATTTTATTTTATATGTGATGATATAAAAATAATGAAACGTTAAATGAATCCAAATTTTAAATGAACAGTTGTTTAAAAAAAAATTGCTTAATTACAATTATTATATTAAATGCTTAATTAAGACGGAAACAATTTTAAAACATGAAAAATATTTTAAAATTCTTTAAAAGCATTACTAATTAATGTGTATAAATTAAATTAAAGCACTTTTGTAATTGAAACAAAAATTCCCATCACTACATGGGACGTTTTATATACAAAACGTTTAAACTTTTGAACTGTTAGAGCAGTTTCCTCAATCAGATATGAATTAAAATTCTAAAAATTAAAACTGTTCGATAAATAATGCCTTCGATAAAAAAAAATAGTCAATCTTTCTTCGTACTTTTATGTATTTGAGTACGATTAATCAAATATTCGCCACCATATTACGTGCCTCAATACGATTGGTTAAATATTGATGTTTGACCACAGTGGCGCAATGTGGTGGAATTTTGTTACTCTTGAAACATATAAATTCGACCCGAGTTCAGTCTAGAATTATCAAAAAAATTTGAATTCACTTCATTATTTAAATTCCTTCCTTCAATAAAAATAAACAAATGAAAATTTAATTTGATGAACTTAAGCCTAATTAAAATATCAAAAACTTAAATTTTTAACTACTTTATTAGTTTTTAGCACAAATTGAGGCTCAAAAAACCGATAGAACGATGAGGCACATGATGTGGGATGACATGGTTCTAGGTACCAAATAGTGACGGCAAGAAATAATTTTTGTACATATTTTATGATTTTATTTTGTATTCTTTAAAATAATTTTTTAAAATAAATAGTTTTTCTTTTTAATAAGACAAATATTTGGCACGGCAGTAATGGGATTTAAAGGCCTAACCAGAATAACAAGCATAAGCTACTGTCAAAAATTTACGAAAAGCCTATCAAAGGCATTTAGCGATTGAATAACTGATGTGAACTTTAACTTTTTTGCATAAGGGGGTTCATATTTATACGATATTATTCGAATAATCGTTTAAAACTTAGCTTATTTTAAGGTAACCTAATAAGAATTATATTGGCTCTAAAGTCTTTCAAAAAGTTTAAAATATACAGTGTAATCTTCTTGAACGGGCACCCCCTTAAAGTTTAATTAGACTTGACATAACCATAACCCCAAAAACTGCTGTTTGAACGAACCGTATGGGCAACATTGGATTTAATATGAGGTAACCATAAACATAGAAGCCAATTGAATTTTGGTTTTTCGCCATAACCATAAACAGGTGTTACGGCAAACGACACCCCTTTCGACGGACACTGATTCCTAGTTCCGGTAGCCTTATAAAAAAAGCATTGAGTCTTTTTGAGAGAATATTCTTCTTGTACGGATACATTTTAATCGTCCGTTCGGTGTCTGCTCATAAGAAATTCCACTGTACTGAGATTATATTAAAAGCTATTGTAAAGATTAATTAGACTTGACATAACCATAACCATAAAGAACAGCTGCTTGGTAAGGTTCGTTATGTACAACACTGGATTTGATTAGAGGTTATCATAACCATAGAAACCAATTGAATTTCGGTTTTTTGTCATAACCGTAGACTTTCGACGGTTTCCTAGTCCCAGCAGCCTTTTAAAGAAAAACATTGAGTCTTTTTCAGCACGTTCAGTGTCTGGTCATATGAAATTCCACTGTACTGAGATTATATTAAGAGTTATTGTATCAAAGCCGACTATTATACTATATATCTAAATTTAAACTTTTCATAAATAAAATATAGTAAATATGCTTATTTAATGTTAAACGTACTATTTTTAAATTTTATTTAAAAAAAAAGGTTATAATTTAAAAAAAAATTTTTTTCTAGAATTTTAAAATTTCCGATCGTTAAAGAAATTACCTTAAAATTTTGTTTTGAATTCATTGTTTAAAGATTTTTTTATAAAACTTAATTTTTGCACACATTTAAATACAAATTTAAATTTTTTAAATAAAAATTAATTGAAAGTCCTATGTCGTTGACACGTGATCGTATTAAATTATTGTTGCATCGCACCAAAAGCGATGATGTGTGTCGCATGAGTGGAAACTTTAGCATAATAGAATGAAATTTATTTATTTTTTTGCTTTTCATATAATTTTTTTGTTATTATAGATAAATTATTTATAATAGAGCAAGTAGAACGTTTGAAAGATAAAAACAAATTTATTTTTAAGAGCTGTGATTCTCAAAATGAAATGGAAAGAAAATGTGAGTGAAGTAATGTTCTAGTGTTCTAGTGGATATTTATATATTTTAAATATTACCGGTTGCAGACAATGCGACATGTCCGTTCGAAAACTAATATACATTCAGACGTTACGTTTTTTGTTACCAGCTAGAAGCTATAAGTCGACGTTTAAGTCTTAAATTCAAATTCAACTATTCAATTTCAAAAATGTTTATTAATCATATTAAAGAGGAATGTCAAATTTCTGCTTGATTTTTATTATGTACAACAGTTTTTACCGTGCAAGCGTCTATACCAAAGGACATAAGATTTGAAAAATCAGAAAATGCTTATTTAAATATCCAAAAAAATTTCGGAAAAACTACATTCCTATGTTAAATTTTATAACAATAGCGGTGTTCAGCATTGCAATAGAGCAAATGCACAATATCGTAGCTCTTTTGTTAAATCCAATCCAGATTTTTATATACGAGTACATCGTGCACCAATACCCACCCGGGTTTAACTGCATGTTTATAAACGTCGAGAACAAGTAACCACCTTCATTTTTTAAATTTTTTTAAAGAAGTTTTCGTCACACAAATTTTTTTTCAAGCTTTTAAAAAAAAAATTTGTTTAGTGAGTAAAAATTTCCTTTTAACTGACGCAAATTAGGGAAAGTTATTACAGAAATAAAAGTAAAATGGTCACCCTGGTAGGTATTGGTAAGGAGATGGTAATTCATTTTTCCTGTTTCGCAGCATGTTTCAAAATGAAACGACCTGTTTCGCTCTCAAAATTTTGTATGGCAAAACAGGTTGCTTAAATCATGTTTCGGGCGGGAAACAGGAATGGGAGACCGAAACACGAACATTGCTGTCCGGGTGAACACAATATTGCACCAAAATTTTCATACCCAAGTCTCGATATTGTACTAAAAACTCGACTTTGTACTAAAATCTTGATTTTATTCTTAAATCTTGATTTTATTCTAAAATCTTGATTTTATTATAAAATTTATACTAAAAATTCGATTAAATATATACAAATTTCTATTTTGATTTTAGAATAATGTTTTATACCCAACTATCGATTTTATAATAAACACTTAATTTTATACTACGCACTTAATTTTATACTAAAAATGGATTTTATAATGGATTTTATACTAAATATCGCTTTAATACTTTAAATTCGATTGAATACATCAAACTCGATTTAATGCTTCAAACTCGATTTTAAACGAAAAACTCGATTTAATGCTTCAAACTCGATTGTAAACAAAAAACTTCCTTTTATACTAAAAAATCGATTTCAAAATAAAAACTTGCTTTTATACCAAAAGCTCAATTTTATAATAAAAACTACATTCATACTACAAGTTTGATTTTATACAAAAAATTTGTTTAATACTTAAATCTTTCTTTCATGATAAAAAAAAAACTCGTTTTTATACTAAAAACTCGATTTTGAATTAAAAATTTTTTTTGTTGTAAATATCTTTCTTCGTTAAAAATAATTAAATGAAAATTTAAATATAAAAGCTTGGACTAAAAAGTTAATTACATACTTAAATTCTGATTTCATGTGAATATTTGAATTTATACTTAAATCTCCTCGGTCTTGTACTAAAAACTCGATTTTATTCTAAAATCTTGGTTTTGTACTAAAAACTCTTTTTTATACTAAGACATGAACGAGATGTGTACTTAAAGCCACGTCTTCTAATTTAAATTCGCTTTTACACTAAATACTCGATTTTATACCTTAAACTATATCTTTTAGAAAAAACTTGAGTTTATAACGCGATTTAAAAAAAAAATTGTGTTTATACTTTAATATATATACTATATTTAGGTTTTTATTAAAAACTCTAAAATCGCATTTTTATATAAAAAAAAACCTTAAGGTCGCGTAACATAGAATTCATTGTAGTCTATTCGTCTCTTTTTCAACTGACAACTAACTGAGCTACCTAAATAAGAGCGGCAAGCGTTTTTTGTATGTCAAAACTTTTCATTTGCATATAGTTTATACGCAAAAACCTTTAGAACGCGAATTCGACACCACCCGGCTGGAACATCATATTTGACAAATCGCTCTGTCGATTTGTCTTATTGAAAATGTATTTGAAATAGAATTTTCATGTTTAAAAAAACGCTTGCCGCTCTTGTTAAGGTAGCTCAGTAAGTTGATATACAGGTTTTCTTATGTTCTAAGGTTCTAAACTTAGGCAACATTTAACATTTAACGTACGTTAAATTGAAGCAAAGCCGCGAATAACGTTGTAAAAGCCACTTTTTGCAAAAACTGTTTTTTTACAGATTACCGTTAACATTACTCTCTTACACTGTTTAAACATCAAATCACACAAAATTATGCACCTTAAGGCCGGCAAAATGCTACACAAAAACTCAGGGAGTGGAAGAACGTTGTAAGTTACTAACAAATTGATACAAACGAAATGGCTTTGCAACGTGGAATAACGTTTTAAAAGCCGCTTGCGTACTGGAAAAACGTTTTTAATGACATCACGACTATGGATATTAAAGTTTTTCCACTAAAAAAATAATGATAAAATTCGACTATGTTTATATTTTACATTAAGGTTTTAATTGTCATTACTTTTAATTAACTAAGAAGAAAACTTAAAAAAAAAATAGTCCTGCCTGTTATAAACGTTTTTTTGCTTTCCTGAAAAATAATTATTTTGTAACCTACAACGTTATTCGCGGCTGTGCTTCAATTATTGAAAGCTATCGGTTTTTTTTAATTTGTTATAATTAATTTCTTGTGTTAAAAATAAAATGCAGAACATGCTTATTGTCTCGGGCTTGATATAACGGTCTGACCTAAAGTATTCCACCTCTATCCATTAAATCAATACAAAACAAATATCCTCGAATTCGATTGAAAATGTGTTTTTTAATTAAATTTTGTTTCAAAAACGACATCAAAGTATTCATTGTGTGTCCCTCCTCCGTTGTTACGTTAGTGTCAGTTAAAAAGGCGACGTACAAAGTACGTAGGATTCTATGTGTTTCGTCCTTTCATCTTAAATCTCGAACATGGTTAAATATTTTATTCTATGAAAATCCGAATTAAACCCCATTTTAGATGATTTTTTTCCTTTAGAAAAAAGTACTCTATCAGCCCCTGCTTGTCACGACATCAGATATAGAAAGAGTCATGGAAATCTTTTTAGACCCCTTTAATTATTTCAAGTACAAAACCTCTTCCCTCTTGAATATATTAAATATTTAATTTAAATAAAATGTTATTGTTCTATTGTTTATTTTCATGATGCCGTTAAAACATTTTGTAGTATTATAAAGATTTCTTATCTTGTACCTCTTTCGCTTAAGTCGTTTATTATTTCATTTAATTGAATATCCCCCTTTTATTTCTATTATCGTCTACTTGTTGATTTTATTTCTTATCTTAAGTTTTCTCAATATTTACAAATTTTTTAAGGTTCAAGTTGTTTTGATTAGATCGGGTCACTGCGGCAGTTGTTTGAATTATAGATGTGGGATTTTCTTTATGGAAGAGATATTTGTCTAATAAAAATATGTTGATACTATAACGTTTAAAAATTTTAGTTATCGTCAATTTTGTTTTTTTATGAATGTGCCTTTTAGTTTTTAAATCTACGTTTTTAGTTTTCGTTTTCATTTTTTCTTTGTTACGTTCATAATTATTGGGTGATATTTAAAAATTGTATTTTATAATTATAATTATAAAAATTAAATTGCGGAAGTAAGTTTTTGTTAAGATTTGCAATAAATTTCGAAAAACATGCAAAAACAAAATAACGCTAAATTGGCATTTTTTATTAAGTTTGTTAGAGTAAAATATTAATTATAACAATCGTATTCATAAAAGATTTTTAAATTTATCAAACGTGTATTAAACAGAATTTCCATACAAAACCATTTTATAATTTTTTTATAACTATAAAAATTAATTAATTATAAATATGGCAGTAATTTTATACTAAGTCTTATTTTTATTATCAAAAGTTATTTTCGGGAATACAAAATTTATTATTAATAAGATTTTTTTAAAACGTGCTAAATTCCCAATTTTTATGGGGAAAAAACACTGAAGTTTATCGTTGAGGGAAAGCTAGTTTCCATGCGCATTTCGTTGGTTGCTAAGGCCAGCTCTTGCTTTATTAAGCAATATGTTTTTTTAATTTTGTTTTTGCTTTTTACCCTTTTACAACTACGATTCGAGTTGGAAAAAACAAGCCAATTGTAGGGTAATGTGTGAAAAGTTAAACACACTGTTTTTTGTTGTTGCTTTGTTGAAGCTTTGATATTGTTTCAAGTAAAGCCATCATTAGTTTTTATTTTCTGTTGCCGTTCTGTTTCGTTCCTTCAAAAATTTTGAAATTACGTTTTCTGTGAAAGGAATCAGCTGCTTTTAAAAAGAAAAACATTTAATTTTATGTTTTGTGTCAGAAATACGTAAATTTTTAAAAAGTCATTAAAGGTGTTATGATACTTGCTATTTTTTGTATTGGATTTTTTTAGGATTGACTGAATGAAACAACAAATGCGAGAAAGAAAACAAAACAAACAATATTGCCCATGTTTTGTTCCCACAAAAACCGTCAAAAAAGCTATAAATCGCAAAAAAAAAAAGGTAAAACCCGCTACTTTCGATCAAAAACTAAAAAAGTTAGCAGCAGTGCTAACATTTAATCTGGAAATGTCAATTTCAAGGCGAATTCATTTACCAGGTGGCGTTGAAAGCACAGCTGTGCTACTTTTTTTTCTTACTTAGAGAGAGAAATGTCAAAAGTTGCTTGTGTTTTTGACATATCGATCAACGAAAGCAACAAAAAAATACATTGTTGTGTTTTTGGTGTTGTTACTTGTTGTAGTATCGACACCACCGTATACATGAATTCGCCTTGGTCAATTTTAAGTTAAAAATTTTTATATTTTTTTTGACAGTCTAAGATTATTTATCGATAACACACGTATATTTTTTTGACATTTCAAGATTTTTTATGGTATAATCAAACTCTTTATACTTAGACAGTTTTCCTATGCAAATATATTTCCACTGTTCTCCAATATAGAAAAAATACAAAAAATAGCAAATATTATAACACCTTAAATAAAACACATTCTTCTAGCTTTAAACAAAAATTAAAATTTTTTCATATCACAACAAACTAATACATACTAGGGATGCCAAACGGGAAATCCCGAATCCCGGGATTTTTCGGGATTGATAAATCCCAAATTCCGGGATTTATTTTTATGAGTCCCGGGATTTTTAACATATCAACTTTTATGTACAAAACTGTTCGTTTTTATTGAATTTTTATACTATATATCTACAAAAAAATTATTAAAAATTATATTTGAGTTATATTTTTTATTGCAAATAATTCTTATTTTTGAGTTTAATTTTTGTTTTTGGAACACAGCGAGTATTTAAAATTGTCCATTTTTGCTTGATATATGACGACTTTTTCTGGATTTTTGTATTTTGCTTAATAAAAAAATTTATTTTACTAGAAACGAAATTTGCAGATTCACATCTCAAGCCTTTATTACAATTACGTTTAGCAAGTTCAGCTTTGGCTTAAGACATAATTCCAAAATAAAAATGATTATTTTTATGCAAAATATAGAAATCAATAAATAATTGTTATATACGAGTATCAAGAAAAAAATAAAAGTTATTCACGATCCAATTAAAGTATATTCGGAAACTTAAGAATAAAAGTTGATATAATTATAACAATTAAGTCGTAATATTGATGAAATAGCTCATATTCCTTCCGGTCCAATAACAATAAAAAATTTGCTTAAAAAACATACGGTAAATAAAATAATTTTTTTTATAAATAAACACTATTTGACGTATTCATAAATAAATTATTTAAACTTGAAATCTGTTTTAAGAAACATTTGTATAAACATTTTGTTTAAAATAAATTTCAAACGTACTTAAATTATTGATAATGAATCTCGCCCTCACCCTGGAGGTGTACTGCACTGCAGTCGACATAGTGTTACAGTTTTTAACTCAGCTGTCGAGATCGATGAGGGACTACACTTTGCAGTGTATAAATGTCGTCACAACTTAATTCACATTAAAAATTGAATTGCTGTCAAAAAACCGAAATAAATTTATCTAGAAAAACTAAGAGATACGTTTATTTTTTTAAGCTTTTTTCAGAATCTGATCAGTTTAATCATGGGTGAGGCCAGTGTTATAAACATATGTATAAAATAAATTGTTTTGTTGTTTTCATTTTTGAAAATTTATGTTACGTATATAAAACCTTCTGAATATTTAAAAAGTGTTGTTTATAAAAAAATGTAGTATTTTAAGGCAACACATTGATCTCGAAAAATCCCGAAATCCCGGGATTTTCAAAAATCAGTCCCGATTGGCATCCCTAATACATACATGCTTTGGCCGTAACTTAACGTTGAATTATATTTTCATCAGATTTGTCGGCAACAGAACAGAACGAAAAAGGAAAAACAAACCATCTCCAGCAAAAACTTTACTTACCTGGTAAGTTAGCAAGTAATATTGGAGACATATGAACACTACTTATTTTCAGCCGAATAACTACTTATTTTTGTTCGAGTTGTCCACAGAATTCAGTACTTACTATACACTTACTAGAAGCCAAAAAATATCTTGTTATTATTTGACAACCAGTTAGTTGATTTGTAATTACCTTCAATTACTTACTAGAAGCCAAAAAATTACTAGTTCTTATTTTATTGGCGCTAGTTAATAAACCTTATTAGTAGTTATTGAGCTTGTTACCAGTAAGTTAATAATCAGTACTGATAGAGCTGATTATTAATAAGCAAATATTCAGTACAGAAAATAATAGGAGTAATAAGAAGTTACTGATGTAATTACTAGAATTTAGATTGAAATTAGAAATTAGATTGATTTTAACTGTTTATAAATTATTTTTCGTCTATTTTTTTGTAAAATTACCAGTTGTTTTGAAAATTGACAATGTGGCATATTATGAAAACTGTTAGTTAGGTATTTAACAATTTATCATATAATCTTTTGTAGACAGGGCCGTTTGTTTTTTTTTTTTTGTTAATAAAATCAAACTCGAAGTATAGCCGATATATGGGTATCGGTATTCGTTACATCCCTTATTTATACCAACCTGTAGTTTTTATAAAGGGTGTTTTAATAGAAGTATATAACCTTAAAAACGATGCTGGTCAGAACGTCACAGTCAATGCTGACCGCTATAGAGCCATTATTACTGACTTTTTCGTTCATCAATTGCACAACTATGATGTGCAGCAGTGTTGGGATCTGGCAATTCTTAAATTGTACCGTCTAAATGGCGAAATTGTACCAAATCGACATAAATTGTACAAAAATTTCGCTATAAAATAAAAAGCGTACATGATTATTCACAAGTAAAAAAGTATAGTCGGTCAAGCCCGACTATTTGATAATCTACACCACAGTATATAAAGACAAATTTTTTTGAGAGTACTCTTTTTGGGACCAATGGGCAAAAATGGACCCGCCAGAAAAAAAATTATGTTAGGAGTTTAAGATTCATGTGAAAGTTATTTGTGCCGAATGATATTTAGATATCTTCATCTTTATGTGATTTGTTTGCCCTTAAGTGATTTTAGGGAAGGCGCTTATATGAAACCTATGGTTAATTTTGGACAAAGTAGCTATCGTAAATACCATTATTTAGAAGGAAGTTATGGCATTAAAAGCCATAACTTTCTGGGAGAAGTATTTGTATAGCAGCAATCGTCCGATTCCAATAAAATTTGGTAAGATTATATAGATTTCAATAAAGCAGATTTCGCCTAAACGTAATCTAAGTACCAACATAATAAGATGGTTTATAGGCACAAACACTATTCCGGAAAGAAGTTTCTATAGGGGCTATGTGGAATTATGAACCGATTCCCACCATTTTCAGTAGGGTTCGTCCTTATGACATGAAACCAATGTAGAAAATTTCATCATGATCTGCAGATTACCTTCACACCACTTTTGTGATGTGTGTTAACAAAATAAAGAAGAAGCAAAAATGTCTCTATTTTTCTTTTAAATGCTATTTAATCTAGCAAACGTTACGCAAAATCAAACAAATGTT
Organism: Pollenia amentaria; assembly: GCA_943735925.1. Classification (NCBI taxonomy): domain Eukaryota; kingdom Metazoa; phylum Arthropoda; class Insecta; order Diptera; family Polleniidae; genus Pollenia; species Pollenia amentaria. The sequence continues at coordinate 236,936,225 of OX031006.1, read as the reverse complement.
TAATAAAAACAGTGGTTACGCAGCCACAATTGATTTATTGAAGGAAACGTTTGGTAACCGCATTGATGCACGTTTCGAACCCTTGAATTGGCCTCCAAGATCGTACGATTTAACGCCGCTAGACTATTTTCTGCGGGGATATGGGAAGTCGCTAGACTACGCCGATAAACCCGAAACGACTTAACTCTTGAAGGACAACATTCTACGCGTTATTGCCGATATACGGCCAGATATACGGAAGAGTCAACTAAAATTGGACCTCTAGATAAGACTGCGTCCGAGCCAGCCGTGGCGGTCATATGCCAGAAGTCATATTTAGATTATAAAGCCAGAAGCATAGTATATAACTAGTATGCCGACTGGTGAGAACGTTCTCTTTTTTTTATAACTCTCATCACACATATAGGTTCTGTGTGAATTCAACACACTTAAGAACAACAAAAACAAAACAAAATTTGAAATTTTTTAATTTAAAATTTTTCACAATATAACACTTCATGTTTAATTTTATGACTTAAACACATAATTAATAATTTTTTTCAATACATTTTGCTTATTTGCTTTAACAAAATGTTTTTATTTTTCACAAACTAAAAATTTTTAAATAAATTTTTTTGACACTAAATTTTTTCTGTTGTTAATATTATTAAAGCCAGCAGAGTAGCATTTTGTGGTATAAAAATAATATTTGAAATCATTAATTATTTATATATTATCCGATATTGCAGAATAAAAATTTAGCAAACATGGCTTTTAAAAGTTTATAAATGCAGCCAGCATTCAATAAATTGAAAATTTATTGAACTAAGAAAATTTTATTTTGGAAAAAAAAAATTGTTGCCACATTCTATACGATTTTATGCAACTATGTTTAGTGGTGGAAATAGTTTTATACACCAATACATTTGAAAAAAATCTTACTAATACAAACATAAAAATGTACCACTGACAGTTGAGTTATGTACCTGTCAAAGAGTCGGCATACTAGTTGTATACTATGGCCAGAAGGTTATCTTTTGAATAAATAAAATTTCATGTCAATTTAAAAAAATCATCTTTGTTTTATTCCATTTCAAAGTTGTATACCTCTTTAAAATACACCCTTTCCTATAAACTAATTTTTATACTAATAAATGGTTTTTATACCAAAAACTAGTTTTTATACTAAAAACTATTGTTTTAAGTAAAAACTCGATTTTATAATAAAAACTCATTTTTAAAAAAATATCTAATTTTTATATTAAAATCTCGATTAAATACTCTATTAAATTTCGATTTTCTACTTTATGTGCTGTTTTCAAAACACAAGATATTAAACGTGTAGTACAATTAATATAAAAAAAATCCAAAAACTGAGTGCTTTTCATATAAATCTCGCATGCAAATATCTTGCTTTCTTCCTTAAAATCCTAATTTTTTACCGAAATCTTGATGGTCTGCTAAAGTTTTGCCTTTAAGTAAAAATCTTGATTTTTACGAAAATCTGAATTTAGTACAAAAAGCCTTTATTTTATGCTTATAACAATAATAATCTTAAGATATTATTTTAACTATCAAAATGGTTTAAAATTATAAAAATTCTTTAATATATTTGTTCTGTGTTAGTCTGGCATAACGCAGAATAGTGTTATCAATGCTAAAATCGTATACTTTTAATAAATCTGTTGTATTTATGTGTAGATGCCTTTTGAATAAAATTATCTGACCACCAAAAACAGAACAAACAAGTAAAAAAGTATAGTTGATCATGGCCGCCATATGGTACCCTACACCACAAACTTTAATCTTAAATTTTCGAGATTGTACCCTGTTTAGGACCCATTGGCAATCATTGACCCGCCAGAACAAAATTATGTTGTGAGCTTAAGATTAATGTAAAAGTTCTTCGTGCCGAATATTATTAATATATTGTTACGTTTTTACTTTATAAAACGCGTTAAGGTTTATTCCCTTTATAATAAACCTTTGAGTTCTTTTTATTGCAAATAAAAATAAATACACACGCGAATTCAACTTAACAAACGTTATTGAAATTAATTATAATGTTCACAAATTTTAACCTCTATTGTAAGTATCGATTTGAACCGTTTAATGTCTCCAAACAAACTAAACTAAACATTTATGAGTTAGCCTGTATTTATAGTTCAAAACAATTCCTAGTTGATTCAAGAACCGTCTAGTAGTTTCTAGAAAATTGTGTTCAAATTATTTTAAATCTAAAGTCTACAATTACAATTGCTAGAAAATTCAGTTACAGTGGCGTTCATAAAAATCGTAACTAATATGACATAAAACTATAATTAACAAGATAACTTATAACTAAAACCATAAATAATTCTTAGACAAATCTAATTTCGTAACAATATCTTCATCTGTATGTGATTTGTTTGCCGCTTAGTGATTTAAGGAAGAGTGCTTATACGTGTAACAACATTTTGTCGATACACAGTAGTTATCGTAAATGTTATTGTCACCTTGTTTTATGCCAATACCGACATTTACATGGAAGTTATGGCATTAAATGATGTTTTCGGCAATGTTTTTGTATGGAAACTATGGTCAAATATGGAACGATTCAAATAACATTTGATAATATGATTTAGATTGCAATACAATAAGTTTGGACTAAATTTAATCTAAATATACCATCTTATGATGCTGGTTATAGGCACAAAAACTATATGCCGGAAAGAAGCTTGTATTGGGGCTTTGTGCAATTATGGACCGATTTTCAACAAAAGCCTTTGTCCTTGTGACAATTAGAACCTATGTGTCGAATTTCATCAAATTATCTAAAAAAAATTGTGGTGTACACTTTGCGCACATGATTTACATAGACAAGGTGGGTCAAAGGTGTTTAAAACATCAGCACAATCGAATAATAACTCTCGAACCACTCGTATGCAAAATATATCAATAAGTTATCTAGGAACTTCGGAAAATCTTTGAACGTTATTCTTCTGGGTAGAAGGCACTAGCGGTTAATTTTAAAAAGTAAGCTTACATTTTTGCGCTACGCAGTCAGACATGCAGAGTTCCAGTAAGTGAACGAGTTCTTAACTAATTTTGTAAAAAAAATATTCAAATATTCCCTAACTACGAAGTGGATTGTAAGGGAGACTTTTAAAGCCTAACTGCAGCAACAAAAAATTGAGCTGGTCGTTACACTCACCACTTCTTACACGCATTGAATAAAGAGCTTTTTGTGTCAAAAATGTATTGCTTCAAAGTGGGAACTGGCCATACAAAATTCATGCCTTCCGTAAGCGAGACGCTACGTTTAAAGCTCGATTTTTTATTGTAATTTTATGTTAACTGAAAACGGACTAAGTAAAGCGATAAAAAATTATACAGACCAACTTAAATAAGAGCGGCAAGCGTTTTTTAAATATCGAAAATAAAGTTTTTTAAAAATCCAAAATTGGAAAATATTCACTGAAAAAATAAAAAAAGGAATCTTATTCTGTTCACATCTTTTATTTAAACCTTAAGGTATGTTCAGACCTAACAAATAATTGACGAAAAATTTATTTTTAAAAATTTTTATTGACTTCCTTATCTTTATTTGTTAGAGGATAATTGTAGAAATTAATTAAGAAACTGTTAAATGATGTTTGGTCCAGTAAACGTTTTGCAAAAGCAAACAATTTTTTAATAAAACTAGTGGTTACGAATATTTAATAGGTGTGAACACAGCTTTAGTCACCTTCACAAAATTTAATTATATCTTTTATTCACAGCTTACTATTGTGATCTGCACACTTAAATGTTTGTACTAATACTGACTAGCAATGCTGTTTATTGTGTGTGTTTATACTTTATCCCAAGTCTCCAGATAGTTCCTGAATTTTACTATTTGCACTTAACAGCCTACTATTTAACATTTTGTTATTTAACATCCCAGCAAAAAATTATGAAAAAGGTAATCTAGTTTGAAATTAAGCATTTAAGGCGAAATTACTTCTAAACTGGATTACCATTTACAAGACATGAGACTTAAATAATTAGTTCCTTGGAATTGATTATTATCCTAACTTTTTTAATCTGAAAAGAAGTTAGCAGTGATTTTTGTGTACAAAATCATAACGCAGGTAATACATAAATTCGTATTCTTTTATTTTGATAATGACTTTTACAGTAAATATTTTCATTTCTTAAAAAATTAGTTCTTTTACTACTTCGTATTTTTATGATCTAATGTAATTCGTTTGGTAATCGAGTGATCAAACTTGGCAACCAAAAAAGTAAGTCATTATATGGTAAGCCGTTCTTTTGGTAATGTGTAATTTTATGCTGGGGTTATGCATTGTCATTATCTGTTAATTTTACGATGTCGAAAGAAAGAAAGCATTTTTCTTTCACACAAATACATTTGAAACCATAACAACATTTTTAGAATTTGTTTTTTTTTTGTGTTAAATGCAGTTGTGCGAAAATAAAGTTTTTTCGCATTTAGTGAAGTAGACAGTATGTCGCAATTTACACTATGGACATTTCTAGCCGGACAGACAAAAGTTTGTTTGCGAGAAAGGAAAAGAGTAAGCATACATCGTCGCCCCCTTACCAACAAACTTCGTCTGTCCGGCAAGAAATGTCCATAGTGTAAATTGCGACTATGGCATTACACTTTAACATTGTGGCATCACTAATATTGAAGCTGTTATTTAATTTTAACTGATATTTTAACATAACATTTTTATCTAGAATATTCTGTACAAAGATTTTAACATTTTTTACTAGAAGGTTCTGTACAATGATTTCAACACTATAATTACACATAACAATGCAAAAACAATTAAAAACTAATAAGATAACTTGTAAATACAAGATAACTAATAAATACAACTCGTTCTTAACTTAATTTTACTTTCGTAACAATATCTAGATTTGTATTATGAACTGCTTACACGGGAAAATTATTGTCAACCAATTAAACAAAACTATCCAATAAGTTACAAAAATATATAAAATATTAGTAAAAAAAAAAAGCATTTGTAAATTAGAACAATATTTGTCATTTAAAAATTGTCGAATTTAACGCAAAAATCGTCAATAGGCAATTTTTGGACCCCAAAACCGTCAAAATAATTTTGTGATTTATTTTTTTGTTGACCAAATTTTCGGCTAAAACTTTCCGCATGACTCTTGCTTTCTAATAACTATACTAAATTACCCTCTATTAAACTGTCATATTTGCATACATGTAATCCAAAGAATATTTAAGTTATTATTATTACTTACTATATTTTTTTTATTTCATTGAAATCATGATTAAATTTGCAGATTAAAAACTGATTAGAATATTTTTTTGTGATCAATTTCGAAATTATTAAATAATAGTTATATTATATAGCCAATGTTTACGTTTCTTGCTTCAGGTTTTTTTTTTTTGGTTTGGTATTTTGTTTTATAACAAACAAATATGATTTTGGTTCAAATTCTTGTATTTTTCTAAAATGTGATTTTGAGGCGTCTTTTTTAAATTTTTTTTTTTTTTTTTTTGTATTCTTTCAACATTGTGTTGATCGTTTCCGATGTAGAGTATTCTAAATGCCAAGTTTTAGACCATTTTTAAAAGCATAAATTCAAAGTGGCTTTATTTGAAGGATATGTTGAAGGCGAACTAATTATTTAATGCCCAGCTGATTTCGGTTTTCAAACCCTTATTTACAAATGGTTGATATGACTCACAGAAAAGGCCAATAGCACAATTGCTTGCAACAACAAAACCCACAGTTGGTTTTTCACACAAAAGCTTAAGAATCTAGAAAGGAAGGGTATCTTTTGGATATGTATGTATTGTGGTGTACACTTATTTTTTCATTTCCACAAAAGCATTACACAATATTTTTGTAACAGAAAATATTGATTGTAAACAACCATATCAATGACACATAAACATTATGACACATATGGTAAACAAATGCTTGCACTTCATACGTATACCAAAATATCTACAGCGAAGTGAAACATGAGTATTTTCACTTGCTCCACTTATAGTTTATTGCTTTAGGTACTTGACCGTACTTAAGGGGTAACAATAGCAAATCAAATTTCTTTTTATTTTTTTTAAATACCTTAAATAGGAGAAATGCAATTTGTTTAAAAATAACGACTGTGCTGATTAGTCAGTCGATCAGTAAATGCATTTTGTAACATGAACAAAAAGTTGAACACCATGTTACATTGGGCATTTTGGATGTATGACTGAAATGCAAGATGTGTCAGATAATTTTTAGATAATTTGTAAATTAGTATATAAGTTAGAAAATTTGTAAATAAAAGTCAGTTTCAGCTTAGACACAAGAATTCATTCTTCTTTTACTGAACTCAAGAAAAAAGGGGCATCATTTACTCGTCTGCCGAGTTTTAAAGCCTCGCTCTACAAACCAAGGCTTTCTATTGCATTAGTCGCGATTCAATGCTAAAGCAATAGTAATAGATTTGTAATTGTTTTGAATATTTATAAACCATATATACCAAACATACTATAGTATGAAAATTCCATTATTACCTCGTATCTGCCAAAATGCAGGATGTGTTTCGAAATATAAGGTATCGTTGTAATCGTCCTTAAAACTCAAGTGCTCTTAGATATCTAACACAAAATTGCGTTTCGGCATGAAATGCGTATACATCAGTGGTGTCAATTATGATTGTATTGGTGCGAATACTCTTGTCTCTTTCATTCTCAGCGGGAGGAATCTGCGGCTGCGAGGCCTATTACGAGGCCTAATTAACATACATATTTTGCTATGAAGACTTTAGAGCAATTAATAATAATACAATTATCGAAAAATGTTGAGTTATGGACAGACACACTCAGTTATTATTTAAATAAATTTAATTTGGAACCTGCATTTCGCAGAAACTTTGCTTATTTTTTGGAAAAATTGAGCATTTGACAATATTTGAAGTAATTTTACTACTTTATTAAATTCTTTCTAATATTTTTAATTTGGTGCTCAACATACCTTTGCAAATGCCAACAATGAAAATTCATTTGCACATGCTAATGCAAATAATAACTCCATTAAGTTTAAAAATATTCTATAATTATTAACCACCATTATAAAAAGAGAAGATTTTACTAGCCTATAAAAATATACTTTTATTTACCAATAATATCTTCTAAATTTAAATTGCAGTTTCGAAACAACAAAACATTTTTTAGGTTTGTGGACGTTAAACAATAAAGTTTCATTAATACATTAATAATACACATCTTCTTACCCAAAAATTTTACCTGCTGTCACATTTGCTTTTATGTGTATAGGTTTACACATAAATTGTAGGAAAACAAGACTTTTTTAAATATTTTTACTTACATGAGAAAAGTGTTTTCAAAGGAAAAAAAAACCCATTGACGCGATTGGTACAGAAAGAAAAATATTTTTACCAGCACAAAATACCAACAAATTCTTGTGGCTATTTTTTTCTAAATAATTTCTGCATTAAGGTACGTCTTTTTAACGAAAGAAAAAGGGACCCTTTAAAAGGCAACAAAGAATTTTTTTTCACAAACAAAACACATATCGTTAGCTTAAATGCAAAACAATGTAGATATTATTTGTCAATCATCGTACAATGTTAAAAACAGAAATAAAACAAAACATAAACAAAGATAATAAATAATAAATATATTATTTCTGTTTAGAGGCCTCAAAACAGGCTGTGCGATATTTCGATATTTCCCGCTGAATGAGTGTTTTGCAGTAAAAAATTATATTTTACGATCGCAAAATAAAAGAGCGTAAGCGTACATGTGAGTTTTGCTGACACAATTGTGCATGACGCTGACACCCCTGATATACATACTAAACATCTGCATGAAACTTAATAATGATGTTCATGAAACTTTCATTATTATTTTGTATTTGCTCGTTTGTATTCAGTACAATGAATAACTACGAAATGAAAGCAACAAACACACGAAATTTAAGAGACGAATAGATGCGGTGTTTTTGTTTACTTAAGCAAGAGAATATGAATACAAACAACTCTGAAACAAAACAACCACTGAATAAATGTCGAATAAAATCATGGAAAAACACATTTATTTTAAAGTCAGTATTGCCAGTTGAATGAAATGAAAAACATTAGGAAAAATAAAAAAAAACAAAAATAACCATGAAGAGTAAAAGCAACAAGATAAGGAAGTACATTAATATTAAAATTATAAAAATAATACAAATTTGACTTCGTTTTCAATGTAAATTAATTGTAAACAAATTTGGCTTCGTTTTCAATGTAAATTAATTGTTTTTAATGTAAATTTTTACACTTCAAAAAAATTTAATTTTATTTTCAAAAACATTTTCAGCAATGTGTTTTGCTTGGAAGTACATAAAAAAGTTGTTAGGAAAAAAATTTAAATTTAATTTAAAAAATGCTTTACAAATTACATATAATATTGTAAAGGTAACAAAAAAGAAAAAAATTACATCAATTTACTAAGTGGCAACATTGCAATTGAGTATTTATATAAAAAAATGAGAGAGAGTGAAAACTGTAAAGCAAAAGTCGTTTCATTGAACAAAGTCTTTGTGTTTGCCATATAAAACGAAATGTGTTTGCTAGTAGCATGAATAAAGCAACAGTTTGTTCAGTGGTCTGAAGTTTGTTTGAATACGAACTTCATTGAATAAACATTTCAGTATATTTATGAATGAAGTTATTCATGCAGCCCTTTAATACATACGTTAAAAACCTATCGCGTAAGGTATCAAATTAATGGAAATTAAAAGGGGATAACAAAAATATTTGTGTAAAGTTTTTGATAACTGAATGGCACTTCACCTTAAATGCAAAACAACGTATCATTAAAAAATTCGAAATTGACTTTTTTATTGATTACAATTCACTATGTCACATTACATATTACCCATTTTTACTTTTCATCAACGATTTGCCTGAAGCTATAAATTATTTTAATATACTGACGATGTTACAGCTTCAAACTTTCACCAGATCATAGTTACCCGGTAAAAAAAATTGTTGTTTTTGAAGCACTTAAGAGAAAAAACACATAATCGAGCGCTTCAATAAGAGAGCTCTTATACAGCAGTAAATGATAACGAATAAAATATACAAAAAAGCTGCTATTTTAGTGCTGACAACGACGAAGGTTTTAAGGCGAAAAATAAATAAAAATATATTATGGTTTACGAAAATGCTTGAAAAAAGGCATCTAAAGCAGTAAAAGCAAAACATTAATGAATATGTTAATATAGTTAGCCCTAAAAGGCACTTAAGGATAAAGGTCTGCATGAAAAACTTCATTCATGAACATACTGAAATGTTTGTTCAATGAAGTTCGTATTGAAACAAAATTCAGACCACTGAACAAAATGTTGTTTTATTCATGTTACTAGCCAACACATTTCATTTCATATGGCAAACACAAAGACTTTGTTCAATGAAACAGGGATGTTAAATGGGATTTTAAATTTTGTACCAACTTCCAAAAAAATGTACTTTTTGGACCTTCACGGTACCATTTTTTTTTAAATTTATTAAAACAACAAAAAAGTACATACAAATTCAATTGTACACAAAAAAAAACAAGACTTAACATTAACATACATTATACTCGTATGTATGAATAAAATAAGGTACATAAAAGTCTTATAAATATATGAGATCAAAATCAGGCACTTATTTGTTTAGTTAACAAACTATTTGAAATTTGTACATCATAGCAGCATGAATTCGTCGATCTTAACCAATCCTTTGTTTGTATGAGGCTTGATAATGCTGGCACATGTAGTCTGTTTCTTTCCCTAGTTTTTATTATATTTTAAAAGACAAAACTCTTTCCACATTTGCAGACGAATGTGGAATAGATAAAATTCTAGCAACGACTCTAGAAATGTCAGGAAACATAGGGCGTTCAGTTGTATATTAGCTTCTACCGACCAAAAACTACAAATGTGTTCAGTTTTTAAGGACTGCAGTTGCTCGACATCAGCTAAAGCTCTAAATTGATTATTGGTTGAATCAAAATTTCATTCGGAGACATTTTTACCAGAAGAGGTACAATACAACTTGTTTTACCTGAAATAACATTTTCAGGAGTAAAATTATGGAACCACAATTATTAGACACCAGCAGAATGTAATGCATTTTCTGGTCCGCTACGGCCTTCGTCAGCATTCTTTGTGTCACTCTGCACAAAAAGTTAAGGAATAGAACTATGACAAAAAGCTTTATAAAATACATAACTGAAATTTAGTTCATAGAATAAATTCGAAAAATAAAAATGAAATTTTTTTGAAGTTTAGAAATTTACATTAAAAACAACTAATTTGCATGGAAAACAAAGTCAAATTTGTATTATTTTAATTATTTTAATAATAATGTACTTCCTTATCTTGTTGCTTTTACTCTTCATGGTTATTTTTGTTTTTTTTTATTTTTCCTAATGTTTTTCATTTCATTCAACTGGCAATACTGACTTTAAAATAAATGTATTTTTCCATGAACTTATTCGTCAGTTATTCAGTCGTTGTTTTGTTTCAGAATTGTTAGTACATATTTATATTCGCTTGCTTAAGTAAACAAACACACTGCATCTTATTCGTCTTTTAAATTTCGTGTGTTTGTTGCTTTCATTTCGTAGTTATTTATTATACTGAATTCAAACGAAGCAAATACAAAATTATAATGAAAGTTTAATGAACATCATTATTAAGTTTCAAGCAGATGTTTACTTTAGAAGTGCTTTGTTTGCATGTTTTTTATGTTAAAAGAAGCGCTTATTGTGAGCCGAAAAAAGTTCTCGAAACCGGGAACACGACATACAGAAATCAGGCATCCCATCAGCAGGTTTGAAGCGATTTGAGGTATGAATTCATACATAAAACCTCCTCCTTTTGGAGCACATTTTTTATTGGGTATCTTCAAAAGGACTTGGATAATTTGTATAATTGGTGTAACATTAATTTAATGGAACTTAACCTGAAAAAATGCAAGCATATGACATTTTCGAGAAGGTGTGACGCTCAATATCATATTAGTGGTCATAAACTGGAGTCGGTAAACGGTTTTATTAATCCTCGTACTTTGTTAGATGGAAAACTAAACTTTATACAACATATAACGATGGCTGTTAATACAGCTCGCGGCATCTTGGCTTTTATCAAACGATTGTCAAAAGAATTTAAGGACCCCTAACTTGAGTAATCTTTTGGTAATAAAACAGATTATTCACGTCACTTGTTAGACCGATTTTATAACGTTCGCATTAATCTTATCGAATCTGTCCAGAAACAGTTTTTACTTTTTTGTTTAAGAGCTGTTCTATATCGAGGATATTCTGCACTTCCATCATATTCATCACGACTTGCTTTGATTTGGCTGCAAACAATAAAAAGCCGAAGAATTATGCTTAACGTCTAATTTCTTGTAAATCTTTTAAAATTTCGTGAAGGTGTGAAATGTTGTTGGTAAAAACACATCGATTTACCAATTTAAAAAAAGTTTTTTCCAGGAATGCCGCAATTAATTCCCGGGAAAGCGGGAATTGAAAACAATTGAAATCCCCGGAACAAACTTTAGTTATAATATCTCTAATAATATGTTATAGTTTGGCAAAATTATTTAATTATTTCTTGTTTTAAATGTTTGTTTAATTAAATACAAACATATTAAAAACTACCAATAAATATAAAATTTGTTCATTAAAATAGATCGGTTATCGCATTTAAAGATTATATATACAACTTTGGGCTTATAACTATCTCAAATATTTTCCATTTTACAAAGTTTCTTGCTTCTCCTGCAAACTAATAAGAAGTTATGTTACGTAATTTTTCATTTTAGCTGACGATATGTATTTTCATCGTAATAGTGACAATTTCAGCTGTTAATTTGGCTGGTTGGGATAAGAAAAGTAATATTTTCTTTAGTTAATAAAAAAAAAATTAATTGGAAAACACGTTTTCAGTAAACATTTACACCCTTATGCAAAAAAAACGGTTAAGTTCACAATAGTCTACCAACACATAAGGCCCGTTTTCATAACTTACCGATGGGCCTAAGCTCATACACTTTTGCTGGACTTAATATGTTGATTAACTAATGTGAATTTTAACATCTCTTTCATAGGGGGTTATTCAATAAGGCACCAAATAATTGGTAAGCTTTGCTCTAACTATACCGTTGACAGTTGGCGGTAACGCCTTATCCATATTTATAAAAACAAAATACAAGAACTTACGATTCCTTCCTCCCATAAAGCGCATCAAATAGTGGTAAAACGAGTGCCTAAAAATTTCTCGAAAATGAGCACTGTCTTTTAGAAGAGCATATTTTCAGTAAAAGTGATTTTTTTTCTAAGCTTGCCCGAAAAGTCTCTCTAAAGTTGTTCTACTCCAAATGGGTAACATAAATGGAAGTGTTTAATTGTACCAAAACTAATATCTATTATATCTGCATCTCCATGAAATTGGCAACCACGACTCAAAAAATAAAAATCCTTGAAAATTTTTTAAAGTATGCTCGAAAAGAAAAAAACACCCAAACTTTTCTCTGCAGAGCTACTTATAGCTTATTACAATTTTTAAAAAGCAAAAAATAAAATTTAAAAGTTTATCTCTTTGATTTGTTTAAGGAAACTGCAATCAACTATTTTCACTTTTCTGGAGATTAAATTTAGGTTTTGGGCAAACAAATCTCATATTGATGAAGATATCTAAATAATATTCGTTACTTCCATCTTTAGCTTATAATATAATTTTTTTCTGTAGGGTCCATGACTGCCCATGGGTTCCAAATAGAGTGATTAAAGATAATATATACCTTAATTGCAAAAAATATATATCATTTCTTATAAATGCTATAAGAGAAAAATCTGTCACGTAGGGTATGCCATGAACGATATCAACTGCCAGGCCCACAATATCGACAAGAACATTTCTTTCGCTTATTTATACTGAAAACAATAATAAACAACTAAAATTTGTTTTTGTTTTCAATATAAATATACGAATGAAATGTTCTTTTGAATATGGTGGGCCAGGAAGTAAATTTTTTTATTATAAAATCAGCAAAAATGAAAATCAAAAAATGAACTTTGGAAAAACAAGAAGTAAGGAAGAATATGTAGATCAATTAAAATAGGTAATCATTCATTCAAAAGCAAATTTCGATCTACCAATTTAAAATACCATTTGGTTTAAAGATTGATGTTTGACTCATGACGTCATCCGTCGTCAATGGCGGTGAGAACTAAACGGCAAATCCCACTGAAGAGATTATGTGGTTACAATCGAAACAAGTCTGGGCAACCTGTCCGTGAAAACCTGGATTCAATTCCCAGCTCAGTCAAGAATTAAAAATTATCAATAAATTTTAATTCATTTCATGTTGTAAAATTCCTTTCTTCATAAAAATAATTTAATGAAAATTAAATTCAATGAACTTAAGCCTGATTAAAATATCGAAATTTGGATTAAAAAGCATTAACAGTTCAATGATATAACCACAATATGAACTAATTATTATCAATAGAAATTTTTTTTTAAAATACAGATTATAAAAGAAAAATGTTTGATTTATTGTAAGAAATTAAAAAAATTTATAATTCGCGGATTTTCGCATATTTTTACATTTACCTCAAAATCACTTCCGTTTTATGTCACGTACGATATACAACAATTTTTTTTTGGTTATTTTGGACAACAAGGTTCTGAATGTGATTTTTTTGTTTCAAATATACACAGAAAAAAGTTTTTTCATTAACAAATAGAATCTTGGAATTTTTTCTTTCCATAAGCTATTTTATTATATTCAAGATTTTTTTATTTTTTCGAATTTATTATTTCAGTTATGTATTTTATAAAGCTTTTTGTAATAGTTCTATTCCTTAAATTTTTAGGAATGACTTTACACACTACCAGACTATTATCTTGTATCTTCCTGTTACATTTTACCTTAGCAATCCGTTGGATAGCAATGAAGTATATTGTATGCACAGGAAAATGTTTTACATCGTTCATTATGTTCTTGAATTTTTTATACATTTTGATTTGAAATATTTCATAAAAAGTTCAAGGTTGCCCCATAAGCAATTAGAAAAATATTTAAAATACAGGTACATTTACAACAAATGTAAGGAAAACGTATATAAATTAGACATTTTTAATATAACCGGTTTATTGTACCAAAATAACCGGTTTGTTCGATATTCGAAAAATTCACACCTAAAACTAAGCGGCTTAATTAAAACTAAAAAAACCGGTCAAATAATAGCCGTTCGGTCTTCCTAAAAATGATAAACTTGTTTTCCAGTTTCTACTATTTTTACAAAATCTCTACCTCTCTGAAGGCGTACAAATTTCACGTACAATGATATGGAAATGCCCATATTTTTTCTAAAAAGATTATTAACATTCTCAACTTTCTTAATTATCTTTTTGAATCGAATAGGGCCAAAATAATTTCAATTGTAACAAATTTTCTAGCCCGTTCACAAAAACATGATGCTGTTTGACATACTATTTATGCCATGGCTCATTAATTACCAGAATATTCCGATAATTGCAGGAAACCTTTTTTCTAAATATAAATGATAATAAAGTTGCCAGATTGTACTACAGAATTATAGTTTAATCACTGCTTGAAAATAAAACTCAACTATTATTTTAAATAAGCTGTTAATTTTAACGTAAATTTAGTTTAAATTAACAAAATTTTGAAAAAAAAAATATATATATATATATATATTTGAACCTAACACCGGTGGCTTAAAGAGACACAAAACGGCGCCAAGTTTTTTATATTACTTGATTTGCGACACACATATAAACTCTGACTGACTTAAAAAGTTCTGAACTTTTGTGTATATTTAAAAATACTAATCGCTAAAATTTACTTGCAAAGCTTAAATGGTATAACATAAAACAATTTGAATTCAAGGCAACCCAGTTATGTGTGTCTTTTTCTTTCTGCTTACATCTAGTTTGTTTTTGTTTATTTTTTTCTTAATGTAATTCTAAAATAAATATTGTAAACCTCACCCGCGTTAGTCTGTTCTTACATTCCGAAATACATACATTATACATATTCACATACATTCATATGAACGTGTGTAAGTAAATGATAGATAATTAATCACGAACACAGATAAAATATTTGTTGATACCCTACACCCCCATTGGTAGGGAGAGTATTACGCAGAAGTTTATAACGCATAAAAATATTGGGACCAAGTTATTTTTTTTTTTGGCTTTCCTTAAAAACTAAAGTTTTTGGCTGACTATTAAAGTCATATTGCCAGGGTATCCCACGAATTTTTGGAGCTTCAACCACAAGACCTCGTTCGACCTAAACCATCGTATAGGAAGGCGAGAGCTCCCAGAATCCACTCCAGAGTATTATTGGTCTCCACCAGTAAACGTCTGAGTTTTTTATGGTTCTCCACCAGTCACTTTGAGTTATTATTGGTTCTCCACCAGAAAACAAGTTAAAAATTTGAGGTTACAAACGATTGCACAAAGTTAATGCCGACAACCGCAAAAACTGTAACTCGGTACAGTTATACGACGCCATGCCATTAACCAATGCGAGGTGACAACGCAAAACGCACGAAAAGCAGACAAACAAGAACGACCTGATTGCCCTTAAGAAATAATGACAACGAGCGGGAGCTGCTTCTCCACTCAGAGCAGTTTTACGAGCGTTGGGGACCAAGTTAAGCTTTTTTATATACCGTTCGACTCTAAGGGTGTGTTTTAAACATCGAGTTTAATATTCGCAGCAAGCTATAATTAATTAATCTGAGAATAAATTTAATTGTGTACTAATTGTGTTCGCCGTTTTTAAGTGGTAGCTTATACTGAATAACCAAAATGGCTGAAACATATTTTAAAATATCAACTTTTTACCAGTGCCCTTTGCATTTTATTTAGAAGAAGAAGAAAAACCACCCTTTAAGTTTTATAAAAATAAAATTTTCCTTATAATTGTTTTATTTAAGTTTTCAAATGTTCTAGAATCACTAAAGTCTTCATATTCATTTCTGTTTTCTAAAAAAAAAATCTTTTCTTTTTTTGTATTAATATTTTTTCTTTGCTTATACGAGTATTTAAACAGCTGCTTTTTTATACATCCAAACATGTGTATGTGTTGACATTTATTGATTATGTTTTAACCACCAACATTGGCCGCTTAAACTGGCAAATAAAAGTAATTAATCCTCATCTTAAAAAACTTAAACCACAGATTAAAGATGACGTAATCTCTGATCTCCATGTTAAAAACCCAACCTAAATTACTTTCGGAGTCGGTTTAAAAATAGTCTGGCCCGTAGCTGTGTGTTCTTGAAAATCTTGTTTACAAAGTCCAGGTAGCAATCTTAAAGATTATTGAATGAAATTTGGTACTTAAGTATTTATTTACCCAAGAACGTATGTATGAATATTTGTATATAATACTAGCATTTAACCCACTACTTCGTGGACAAATTTATATGCCAAATTTTATGTTTCTAGGTTTTAGAGAAAAATGATCAACAATTTTCGTATTATAGTTTCTCATCAATTCAGTGTTATAGAAAATTGCAAAAGTACCACATGTAGAACGGAAAAAATAAAAGAGAGAAAATAAATTTCCCACATTTCCCCATTGAAGTATTAAAATTTTTTGAAAAACGTACAAAAATTGGTACGATTTTCACACGCTGAAAATTTGAATTTCGAAAAAGTGTAAATTTTTATTTGTATTTTTTAGATAAGTTACGAATGTGATATAACTTTTATTTCTATACTTATTGGTTTAAAAGATAGATGTAGTAACAAAAACGTTCCAAAATACAGGCGTTATCCATTTACCCCCCAAAAGGGCCGAATTTCAAAAAAGTACCAGGCACCTGTCTACTTATTTTTTTAATGAACAGCGATAAGTATTATTTATTTTATCTCTTTTAGCTTAAAAGATATGGAGGGCTCAGAGCGGAACCGAATCAAGTCATGATATATAATAAATATATATATTTCGAAACTGGTTCGAAAGTCTTCGCAAAGTTTGACTCTATTCAATTCTGTAACGGACTAAATCAAAAGGTTTTCGTTTCTAAGTCAACGGCTACAGAAATTAATGACAGTTCACTTACTCAAACTCAAAATATTTTCAAATTGTCTTTTTTGGATTGGTTCGCTTCAGCCTTGAGCCCACCATATGTGATAAGCAAATTTACACGTTTTTACAAATTTCCAAAACTCTAGTCCTAGTGGATAGATTTGGAGAGAGACCAACCTCTGGTTCAAATTTTTATTTAGCTTCAGGCGTTTAGGCTGTACGATGATGAATCAGTCAGTAACCGTCAAATTTTATATACATACATACATAAATATACATGTAGATAATTTTGTTGTGGTAGGTCGGTACATGATTGTATCGGTTCTAAATACATAGTTCACACTCCTGAAAACTATTCTGTAAATACTTCGGTGATTGGGCTTGACTGCATGTACTTTTTTACTGTTTTGTTGGTTTTTGACTACAATTTTTGTAAAACAAAAAACAAACATTCAAAATTAAAATTTTATGGTTAAACAAATCAAAAAACGGTCGGTGAGTTTTTTTTTTTAACCACAATTTAGCAAACGGGCATGTTAATCAGATATAAGAATGTGAAAAGTGTTTTGATAAATAATGAATCGGTTTGGACTTCTTAATAAGTAAGAACAAGAACTTTAAGTGAAAAATTCAGAAGTAGGGTGTGACTGATGCTAATATGCATACATACTTATGTTTATAGCTGTTTTGATTTTCAATATGTTTACAAGGCGATAAATGCGGATGGCATATTTTGTAATACTTTTACAACCTTATAAATGTACATATTTATGTATGTATTAAATATATATATATATAAGTATGTAAAAATACAGAAGAGGTAATAATCATAAGTACACTAATAATAAAGTACAATAAAACAAGTAGGAAAGAATAGTCGGTCGAGCCCGACCATATGTTACCCTTCACCACAGTATTTAAAGCCACATTTTGACATAGTAGCTATCGTAAAAATTATTGTCGCTAATTTTATTTTAATACCAACATTTACTAGGAAGTTATGTTATTAAAAGCTAGTAGTAGCGTTTGTATGGGATCTAGCGTTTTTCTGGGATCTATGGTCGAATATGTACCGATTTCAATAAAAGTTGCAATAAAATATGTTTGGACCAAATTTAATCTTAATACAATGCAAGCTCGGTATTCGCGACTACCCATTATCGCGGCGGCCCGGTAACCGCGACGACTTAATTTTTAAAATTGAAGGTTCTGCAAATGCGACAGTTTACGAAAATTGGATTAAATTTTCGCGAGTTTTATCTGTTGTTTTAAATTTGACAATGTCTATAGCCAAAAAAGGAAATCCCCGTCTTTTGGTATATTAATCTTTTTGCATGATTCTGATCTTCAATTTTGTCAGTTTATTCATGTAATTTTTTGTATAAATACATCTCTTAATATGGGAAAAGTTCAACCTATTTTAAGGCCAACGATTTCTCAAAACTAAGAGATTTTAAAAAAAAATTTAAAGTGTAGATTCCATAAATTTAATTTGCTTGAATTACAAGTTGCATAAGTCTTCGGATTACCGCATTACAAAGCAATTCATTAAAAAAGTTCGTACGTACAACAGAAAGTGGCCATGGCAAACGTTGCACCTTAAAGAAAGCTGATGGTTTGTAAAACAAAGGGGAAAAATGTTCCTATATCAGTAGCGATTTTACGATCAACAGCCAGTCATTTGTTTTCCAAAATTTATCAAACCAATTTAGGTTTCAATGCCAGTGAGGGATGGTTGAAGACAGTTAAGGGTCGATATGGAATTATAATAACGTTATTGAGCGTGGGTTGGCTCTTCACCAAATCTACAATACCGACGAACCCGGTTTATATAATACGAGATTTCCAAATCACACTCTTGTCACATGTAATGAGAAAACGGTTCCCGAAAGGAAACTATGTAAAGAGCGAATAACTTATTTGCCCTGTTCAAATGCGAATGGCGCAGACAAACTGAAATTGTTGTTTTCAATAATCCTGTAATATACAACTCCAGTAATAACGCCTGGATGACATCATTTATATTCAAGCGCTGGTTCCATCACGAATCTGTTCCCCACGTTAGTTAATCTTCACCAATTCGTAACACTAAGTTGTTCATAAGTAAACAATTTTAAGGTCCGAGAATTTTTGGCTTCAAAAGTTCTGCCGCAAAAAGCAGTTTTGCTTTTAGATAACGCGACGTGTCACCCAGTTGAGAAACTAAAAAATGATGATGGTTTAATTATAGCAATGAATCTACCACCCAATTGCACTGCGCTTATTCAACAGTTAGATCAAAACGTTATCAACTTGATCAAATGAAATTATAAAAAACAACTTCCTTGGAGAGAAGGGAACAAGTTTGGAGCTCAAACTAAAAAACTTTAATCCCAAAAATGCAGTTCAGATTTTAGCTACGTCCTGGGATAAAATATCAGTGTCCAATATCCGAAAATCCTGAAACGCCTTGCTCGAATTCGATAGTGAATGGAGTGAAGAGGATAACATGCCCTTAAATATTTTACAAAATAAAATTCAGGAAGGAAACGAAGATCTTTCAACTATTGCTACACTTGTAGCTCAAATTGGTACGGAACATCTTTTTACGAATACTGACATAAACAACTGGGTTCAAGAAAAAATTCGTGTGAAAAGTAATGAGGAGCAAATGGAATTATCAGATACGGAATCGGAGGATTTATACGATATTGGTCATGAAGAAAACAAAAATTAAGTAAGTAGGTATATCGATAAACAAATGTTACGCCGACAACAGCACTATATAAACAACGTGATTCAGCTGTTTTTTTGAAAAAAAATTGCCAAAAAGCAATCCAAAATCTCCAATTTCTTTAAAAATGTTTAAAATGTTAATGTAAAAACAATTACAGTTTTAAAAATTACATAAAATTTTTCAGTAAAATGTTGGGTTCTGTTACAGGTCTGGTTTTTAATTTGTCGTGAAAATCGAGCTTGTACTGTACCAACATAATCAGGTGGTTAATGGGCACAGGAATCATATTCGGGAAAGAAGCTTATATGGGGGCTATGTGCAAATATGGACCGATTTCCCCTCATTTTAAGAGTTTCAAACATCAGCACAAACGCAAAATACCCTTTACACTATTGTGGTGTAACAGAACTAAAAAATACATTTAATAAATTTATCACAATTAACTTTATCTATTAATTTTATTTTATTAATTTTAATTGGTGTCATTTAATAAACGCTCTTGGTAATACTTGAAATCGTTTTATTGTTAACGTAAAAACAACAAAAGCAAAAATCAAAACAAACAAAATAAAACTGTTGAATTTCTGATGTTCTGCTGCTGCAGCTGTGAGAGCATTTGTGTTCTGCTCTCTGTTTTGGATTGTTTTGAATTAAAGTAGTGGCCAGAGTTGACATACTCGGGTATTTATCACTAAATTAGGGATTTTATTTCGGAAACAGGGATACACATATTTGATTTGGGAAATGGGGATTTTGTAGAGCATTTTTGTTTTAATTTTGGGGATTTTTATGATGCGTAGGAACACAATTTTAACGTATAAACGTAGTAGCGTATGCCGTAGATACGTTTTCAAATTAATAATACGTTTTAATACAAAGACACACAATAGCTGGTGCAACATCTTACTCTGTGTTATAAGACGTTTTTGACCGTATTGTCATAGAAAAATAAAATTAAATTATTTTGTGTTTTCAGATTTAAATGTGGGCAAATAGAGCGTGCTTTTAGAAATGTAGGACCTTACGTCATACAATTGTGTTCCTATCATATTATAATTAGGGAGGTAGCCGATACCGATATATCGGCGATACTTTAGGTTTGCCGATATATCGATATAGGCGATATTTTACTGTCGATACGGCGATATTTCTTAAATACTTTTTTAGAGTTTTTTAATTTAATTTCAAATGCTTATTTTTTGCGTAACAAATTTTTGAGCTATTTAAATAAGACCGGCAAGCGTTTTTTAGTAATGTAACGATACGCTTCTTTGCCGGTACCGATCATTATAGAAAGATATATTGGCGATTCCGAACTTCAAATTAGAATAAACAAAACTATAGTAAGGATTTTTTATTATGCAAATTAAAAGCGAAAGATATTATTTTAAATTTACATTATTAAGATTTTATAAACAACGAATTTAATTTCAATTGAAAAATCATTCTATTTTATACAAAAAACAAAGTAAGTTATTATTAATATTTAAAATAAATAATAATAAGATTTTTGTTTAAAAAGCAAAGTATTCTCAACTTTTGAACCAGACATGCATTTGAAAACTTTAGTATTTCTGGGCCATGTTCTTCAAGCTTGGGTATAACATGTCATCGCCCCAGTACACGACCGGATCTGCGCCTATAGAAATATTAGGAGATTTAAGGTATCTCTCAATTCTTCCTTAATGAAAATAAGCAGAAAAATCGTTAAACGTACAAATGCATACACGATTTCGGAATGAAAGAAAATTTCACTACTATGCACAGTAGCAAAACCCTGTAACTTTATTTTCGTGAAGAAATAAAACTAAGAACGGGGGTGAAGGCTCTATTAACATTTTTATTTTTTTTATTTTGTATTATTTTTGTTTTTCAGATTTGCTCCATGCTTTTAATATTTTTTGTTATCATATCATAAATTTCTTTATTTTCATGTTCTTTCATACATTGAAAAGTTTTAAATATGTGTGTAGGAGGAAAACATGGCCCAACTTGGTTGTGAAACACTCTGTTGTAAGGACATTTAATATCTAAAAACTCCTAAAAAAAAACCGCAGCTTACGAAACTTTTCCCTTTTCAATTGCTGTTACATTTATTTTAGAACATTTTATATACCAATAATTTTTTATGAAATATGCGGTAAAAATTATTAAAATAATGTGGTTGACTTTAAAAGTGTCAGTTTGCAAAGACCGAAAAAATATTTCTATTTACTTATGACAAATATCAAAAGATTAAAAATTAGATTAGCCCAGTTTCAGATTTATAATGAAAATTATTTTACAAATAACAGATATCAATGTGTCAGGAGAAATTTATGAACTACATTGAAGACCACTGCCGTTTATTAAATATAAAGATTTATTTAACATGCAAAAATTTAATAATTTGACAGAAGTTTATATACATACATACGTATATCAAGATGCTGCTGGATCACGGTCATTTAACTATTTAGCCAAGTTGGTATTAACACTGCTTTGTGTACCCAAATGCAGTGCTTGGGGTTTTCTGCTATGAACTTAATTAAAACAAAAACAAGTACGAAAGTGTAGTCGGCCAAGCCCGACCGTATGATACCCTACACCCCAGTATTTAAAAACAAATTTCCGAAAGTGTACCTTATTTGGGACCCATGGACCGGTCAGAACAAAATTATAATATAAGCTTAAGATCCATGTAAATGCTTTTGTACCGAATATCATTTAAATATCTTCATATATATGATATTTGTTTGCCTTTAAGTTAATTTAGGATTGGGGTCTATATGGGGTCTATATTGGGGTCTATAAGGGTTATTTTGAACCTACCTGCACAACATTTTGTCATGACAATTTTTTTTTATCAATACCCATATTTATAAGAAAGTAATGGCATTAAAAGCTTTTTTGGGAGTAGTATTTGTATGTGCGAAAATATGGACCGATTCCAATAAAATTTGGTAAGATGATTTAGATTGCAACCAAATTAGTTTGGCCTAAATTGATATTAATACCAATATAATAAGATGGTTTATGGGCACAAAGACTGTATTCCGGAAAGAATGGGGATAATGTGTAAATATTGATCGCATCTTACCATTTCCAATGGACTTGGTCCTTGTGACAATTAGAATCTACATATGTACCAAATTTCATCAAATTATCTCCAAAATTGCAATATGTTCTTTCCGCACATAGTTACATGGGCAGCCAGCCAGCCGGATAGACGGACATTGTTAGATCGATGTGTTGCGAGACGTGTAATTCATCCCCAGAAACGATAAAGAAATTCAAGAAATATGTACCAAAAAATTGAGGAGGATGATTAATTTTATTGTGAATTTTTTTACTTTGTTAATCAAATTAACATTTATTGAGTTGGTCGTAAAATCTAAACGTCAAAAAAACGGTACAAATAAAATATTTTATGGCAAATTTAAAAAAAAAAATTAATTTATTAAAATTTAAGAGTGAGGATTTTTGGGCTTGAAAACAAATAATTTTTGGGGGTACAAATTAACAATTTGGAGATCATATTTGAAAAAGTTTGGCAGCCCTGGTGAGAGTACATAAATTTGTGCGTAGTTTTGTTTTTATTATTGTTTTGTTTTTTATTTATAAAAACGTTTTGATAGTAATAGCAGAAAAACTATGAAATATGTAATCATTTAATTATGTATTGTATGTAAGTATTTATGTACGTACACTAACACATGCTAATAATTTATACCTTCATATATACAAACATATTAAATTAATCCACTTTTGAACCAAATTTCTTTTGTTTTACTATTTATGTATTTATTATTTGGTTTTTTTCTTTTATTTTTGATCAGATTCGTTTAATTTCCTTTATTATTGTTCTTAATTTTGAACTTTAAACTTATCATTTGTAAAGGTTTTATCTTTTACACATAGGTAGTAGTGATAATTTCGTTTTAAATTTGTTTATTAAATTTTGTTTAAGGCACATATTTTTTACTAAAGTTGATCTTGTTGTAAAATATTAAAAAAAATTATTGAATTCAACAAAAAATTTTCAGATACAAAATAAAAAAAAACTAAGCAAAACAATAGCGTATGTAAGCACCAGCAGCAAGTTTATTCCGACTTGTTTGATTTCTCACGCACAACTAACAAAAAATTGCACATTAGTATCGTTTTTACGGAAAGCTTTATTCCTAAAGTTTGAGGTTGTGTGATAAGGTGGCCAGCTGTGTTCTATGTATTATTAAAATTGTACGATGTGTAACACACTGTAACTGGCAAATAAAATATGATCTCTAGTATTTATAAACGCGAATGGTGTAAGATCTCTTTCCAGAATTTTTTTGTTATAAGTCATCAAAATAATTACATACCTAAATGTTTCAGATATTTACGAAATTACAAAAACTTTAAAAAAAAACAAGTGAGAGTCTTAAAAACCCTCCACTCAGAGTTTGAATCAGTGTTGCCAGTGAAATGTCGATAAAGATACATTTTAGTTTCCAAGAAGATACACTTTTTCCCAAAAAGATACCTTCATTTTGAAAAAACATTCAAAATCCATTTTTAACGTTTAACATTTTTAATTCATATTTAATGAATATTGTAAAGAAAATTATATCATATAAATTCATTTTTATAATTTTTTAAGTCGTAAATACATTAGCCCCCTTATTCATAAAAAATAAAACAGGTTAATAAAGGGCTTATTAAACAAAGTTTCATCGAAAATCCGTTTCATTAACCTGTCTTATTTTTAAATACAGTAAGCAAACTTTAAAATTAATTATATGTAACTATCTTTGTACGTTAGCAAAACAAATTCATTTTTGTAAAAATTAATATACAAGTTAAGGCGTTTATACTAAGGCGTTTATATCAAAAATTTCATATAAATTTTTCTTCTAAAATTTCATCTTAACTCATACACACGAATAAGCAGACGACAGAAGAACTTAGAAAACCTAACAACAACAAAAATGGTATTTTGTATTTAGTTATCAATGTTTTTTTTTAGTATTCATAACGAGAATTCATAACGATAACTTTAAAAAACTTTGTCAGTGACGGAAAGCTTAATATTTTATTTCTGTACATTTTGCGTACAGATTCAAAAGATACGAAACATGTCAGGATTATACATGGTACCTGAAGTCAAAATATACGAAAAATGTATCTTTCGTATCCTAATGGCATCACTGGTTTGAATATTTCAGGAATGGGGTTTATGGCACGGCTGCCAGATTTGACGATTTATTCTAATTTTAACGATTTTAGAGTCAAAAAATGGCCCATTGACGATTTGACGATTATTCCCCATTTAACGATTTTTCAAATGACAAATTTGGTACTAATTTACAAACGTTTTCAGTATTCCCCCTTATCGTGGCTGGCGAATTTAAAATACGCCTGCGACTGTTTGGTAATATATTTAAGCAAACGTTAACTTATTCTCTTTAATCTATTGCCCAACAGTCACATGCGTATTTTAAATTCGCCAATCACGATAAGGAGGATTATTTCCATTTTTAAGCAATTATTTCCTTTATTTAGTTGATACTAACTGGCCCGTGTAAGCAGTTCATAATACAAATATTAATATAATAGTTTGCAATTGGGATTCTGGTAATAGATTCATTTTTAACCATTTTTTTTAGCACTGGAGAAGAATTTCGGAGTAGTAAAATCGGTGTTCGATATCTCCCAGTTCATGTTGCCCCCAATTTTTGTATTTTTTTTTTTTTTAATAATTAAAGGTCTTATTTAAGTCACGCCTCTAATTCTATATTCTTAAGCTTCTGTAGCAAATTAATATGGATATTCCTACACAATACAAGACAAGCAAAGTCATCTATTGACAAGCTTCGAGAATTGATTTATATACATGTACTACCAAAAAGTTTTTCAAATAGTTTCCTATTTTCGATCATTAAAAATCATTCCCATTTAAAAAACGCTTGCCGCTTTTATTAAAATTGTATACATTTCATTATTTACTTTATATTTGCAGTCACTAAAAGAGTTTTTCCTAAAATTGGTTTGTTCTTCAAAAATTGCCTACCAAAGTGTTCAAATATCATTACCCTGGCTGTCTCAAACACGACTTTCCTTTTAATTTTTCTCAATTTATACCAAAAATAGTATATAATTTTTTAGTAAAATTAGTGCAAAGTAAAAAGATAATGTTAAACTATATCTTTTTTCTTGTAATGCGCAAAATTGTTTATCAATTAATATTTTTATGGATGATTATCTGTTGTCCCTGATATTATACGTCATTCCCCTGTAAAATCTTATATTGGTTAAAATTCAAATTTTCAAAGCATTTTTGGTTTGCAATAATTCAAGGCCTATCCAATAGGTCTGCTTACCGCTACAACAATACAACAGTACAAAAAACAACAGTTTGAAACAACCATTTGAAAGGTACTGCATAAAAAAAGAGTTTAAAACCAAATAAGGACCAGCCTCAATTACATTTAGCACCAAGATTAGAGTAGCAGTCGGAGGTGGAGTCAGAGCTGTAGTTGAAAAATTTCAGCGGTTGGAGTCGGAGTTAGAGCTTTAGGACTTCACAGCCCTTGTTTAAAGTATAGCAAACAAATCAAACTTTGCAAAATTGAACAAAAAAAAAAAAAAATTATCAAAATCTCGTTGAAAATAGCAATTTGGGTCAGAATAATAAATAATTAAACATCGGTCATTGCCCATTTCGTTTTCATTTATTTTGTATATCATTTCTATAAATATGTTTTATGTATTTTAATGTCATTTTGTTACAAAAGTTAATTTTTCGATTAATAAATAATACAAAATAACCTTATTAACTAAATTTTCCTAAGAGTACTAATTTTACGCTCAAGTGCGTTTTCCAAAATTACAAATATTATTTTTTTCTTATTTCAATACAAAAATTATTTTAAACCGTTTAGAAATATTAAAATTATTAAACGGCTTTAAGACAAAATTAAAATCTCCTATACTAAAAGAGATTTTTACCAATACAAAGTGAGTAAAACTCTTATTTAAAGAGTTTTATCTTTAAGACAAAATGATTTAAGACTCCGAAGACGAATTATCGGAAGAATCTGTATTTGGGGAGGAGGAACTAGAATTGCATTTACGCCTTTTTGATTTCGATTTCTTTTCATTGATAACCTCATAACTGGGAAGAGTTGAGTTGCTGGAATCGGAAGAGCTGCCAGTAGTACTAGATTCCTCAATAACGACATCAATCCTTTTGGATTTCCTGAAAGAAGTGTAATTATGTTAAACTACGGATTCTTTTTACTTTGTTTGTTATAATGCTTCTTACTTTCTATCGGATTTATCAGACTTTTTGGCATGTTTGGACTTTCTAGCCTCCACGATATCGCTGCTACAGGGAGATTTACTGCGATCTCTTTTACTTTTCTTGCCCTTTTTATCTTTACGTCGAACTCCCTTCTCCTGATCACCTTTTGTTGAATAAAGATTTTGAGAACTGGCAGTAGAATAACCAGTGTCCTTACGTTTACGTTTTTTATTCCTGTTGAAAAGAAAATTTAAGAAAATGTTTACAGTATGTTACTCTAGTGTTCTGAAGTAACAATCGGTTATATGAGGGGTTGAAAAGCAAAGGGGTTCAAGTGATAAAATAAAATTTCAGAGCAATTAAGCTTTAAAATTTTTTTTTTTTTTTTTTGTTATATTTAAATTATACTTAATATAAAGTTTAGGTCGATATAGTGCAATTTGCGGTCATTAAACAGTTCGGAATTTTTGTAAAATAATAGATATAAGAAGTAAGTGTTGATAACTCAATTTTGTCAACGTTGGCACTTGTACCCTTTGCTTTTCAGCCCCTCATATATATATAGAACCTCCTATATAAAGCTAATAAGCCCAGAGTAAAAATATTTTTCAACATGGTCACCTCCAACAAAACTATTTTTAACGAAATTTTTTAGGATAATTTAACCATATTATTGTCACCGGCCACCATATTATGATTAAATTAGTCCTCCATCAAGAAGTCACAGCCATATTATGGTTGCCTCCGAACATGTTTATATCGTTTACATATTTAGAAAACTTAAAAAGCTAGAGATTTTAAACTTTTTACTTACATATCAAGAACGTATTAATCTGCATTGCAAAACAAAAAGCCTAGAAAAAGTTACCCCCTATACAAAGTGAATACTAAAGAGCGTTTATTGAAAAAAAAACTATACAAATAAGCTGCCTGTTTGTAGAACGCGAGCGCAAAAGTGACTCGCTTAGCTTACATTTAAAACATTTACAAATTTTGTTTTTGTTTTAAATGTAAGTTAAGCGAGTCACTTTTGCGCTTGAGTTCTACAAACAGGCTTAAATTCTATTTAAAACAAAAACAAATTTTACAACTTAGGTTTTAATGTAAGTTATGCGAACGAAGTTTTCGTTCAAAATCGAGGGACAGGCAGTTAATTCTACAATAAAATAAAATTCAATAAAAATAAAAAAAAAGTGAATTTATTCCCAAGACCACATTTTGTATTATTTATTTATTTATTTATTTATTTTATTAATTTGAAAAATGACAACAAGCCCTTAGGGCCAATTTCTGTCACAAGAAATTTTGGCAATACAATTCAGTATAAAATTCAAAATATGTTTTTTTTTTTTTTTTTTTACATACCTAAACTAACCCTCCCCACAAAGATACAAAGAATAAATATGTACATTTATAATAATGCATAGTGTACAATTTTAAAACTTATGGTTGGTGATGTAATGTAGATAAGCGTATTGACTTAAAAGTTCTCTAACAAAATTTTTTCAAATTTTGCCACTGAGTTTGAAAATCGTCTTTCTCGATATGGTATGATATGGTTCCATATTCGTGTAACGCGTATTACAAATGATCTATCCTTTATAAGAGATGAATGAGCAGGTATAATTAAAGAATTTGTCCTAGATGAGTTGCTAAAAATGAATCTATCCAATAGATATTCGGGACTCCCATTTTTAATGATTTTATAAAACATTATCATTATCCTTTTCGATATAAAATCATTGAAATTACATCCTAATAACTTTCTAGTGTACGAGGATACATGATCACGACGTCTTAGTCCAAAAATAAACCTTACGACTCTATGGAAGCAGAGCTTCAGCTTATTGAGATTGTTTTGCGATGTTCCTGAGTAAAATTCAATACCACCCAAAAATAAAGGCAGACACAGAGATAGAGCTACTTTCTTTCTGATTAAAAATGGAAGAAAGCATCCTAATGAATACAATCTTCTCAATGTGCCTACCACCCTGGCAAATATATAATTAATGTGCATGTTAAAATCTAGCCTAGAATCCAAAAAAAAACCTAATGATTTACAGTGATCCACGTAATGAACCAATATCCCATCTAAAATAATTTTCGGTTTTCTGTAAGAGGTATGTGAAATAAACATTGCCTTTGTTTTTGAAGGATTAAGTTTTAAGCAGTTTCTCTGAGACCATTCAAATATACTAGCCAAGTCCCTATTAATATTGTCCTCGAAACCCACTTCATCATATCCTTCATTTACAGCTAAAAGCTGTATGTCATCCGCATATACATAACATTCTGAAAAAGTAATATTAGAAAATATGTCATTGGTGTACATCATAAAAAGAAGTGGGCTAATAATAGATCCTTGCGGAACTCCTCTGTATGTATATAAAGTGTCTGAAATATTTTTATTTCGTTCCACATATTCGGCATTTGAAATATAAAAAAAAAAATAATTACGAAAAATTTAAATCGGATTATATAATGCAGGTAAACGAAACTTGTGACATATACTATAAGTTAAACTGTGCGATATTTTATTTTTAATATATAAGCGAAGAAGATGTTCAAGTAAAAAAAAAAATATTGCTTTCTTTTTTATTAGCATTCCAACTTGCATTAGTCTTTTGCTGCTTTTAATAAGGCGATTCTTTGCATAATACCAGGAATATTTTTCCCCGCTTTATATTTTGTTGTCATTTATTAAAGAACTATGAATATGTACAATGGAAAGGACCGTTTTCTTTCTTAATATTAAACCTCTAGTACACGGCATGTAAAAAAGCCACATGCGCATGTGGTTCTGACGTAATTTTGACGTCATCACACAACACGCAATGCTTATTGTGGCTTTGCATTGACGCAAAATTACGTCAGAACCACATGCGCATGTGGCTTTTTACGTTCCGTGTACTAGAGGCTTTAGGCAAAAAATTTCTTAAAAAACTGGTTAAAATGGTGAATTTCATTATAAAGAGTTCTTAAAAATATCGAATTCGATAGTTGTAAATAAATATCGATGTATCGATATATGGGTATTTTTAAATATCGGCAATATATATCGATTATTATTTTTTTAAATATCGATATTTTGATATATCGATATACTATATTGCCCATCCGTACTCAAAAATAGAGAAAGGCAGTACTTATTATCGTTTATTTTAAAAAGTATACAGTACATTTCGCTTATAGTCACATCCTTTAGTTGCAGCCATATCGCTAATGTGATTATAAGACTAATTCAAATAAATGCCCCTGTGAGGCATATAACCGAATTCGAATATAATCAATTTATGTGAATATAGAAAATAGAACAATCATATTTATTACACTGACAGCAGGCTTATGGTTTTGCAAGAGAGTTGAGTACTGTTTAAAAAAATAGTGAAAATAATAATAAGAAATTTCATCCCTAAAACCAAAGACAAAAGTTAATTTGTTTCAAGTGGAGAGTTGATAAAAAATATCAAAAGTTTTATTTCTTAGTTTTTTTATATGGTTTGGAGCCACGAAAACTAAAAAGAAGTAAGTACATTTTGCTTAATGTGGTAGGTGGAATATATGGCAAATGTGCTTATATCACTTAATGGACGATAGCGCAAATACTTTCCATTAAAGTAACTTATAGCGGAAGAAACTATAGATGAAATGGACTATATCGCTAATGTGACTGAAAACAGAAAGTACTGTATAAGCTTCCAAACGTTCTCAGGATGAACAGTTTATACTAAGGCTTCCAGTCGGGAAATCCCGGGATAAGGAAAATCCCGATATCCGGGATTTCTGATTTTTAATCCCGGGGTTTTCGAGATCCCGATTTTTTTTATATTGTTTATTATTTTTATATTTTTTTCAATAATTTTTATAAATATTTTTTTGTACGCGTATTTAAATTTAAATTTTAAACATTTACAAACAATTATATTAACGAGTGTTGAGTGCGAAAGATGTTTTTCAACTGCATCATATCTCAACAACAAAATTCGTTGAAGTTTAGCAGACATAACATTGGATGCTTTAATATTCTTGAATATACTTGAACTTACTATATACTGTAATTAGTATTAAGTACACGCCTTTTAGAAGTTTGAAGTACATCATTTCCAATTGTGTCTTAAAAGTTTCTAAATGTTTTTAAAAATGTTTCAAATATATTTTAAAAATTTTCAAATGTATTTTAAAATCGTTCATATGTATTTTAAAATTTTCCAAATGTGTTTTTAAATTTGCCCAATTGAATTTTAAAATTTTCCAATTTTTTTTTTTTTTTTTGTTGAAATTGCCCAATTGTATTTTTAAAATACTTTTGGACAATTTTAAAAAACATTTAGAAAATTTTGAACTATATTTGTAATATTTTGAAACATATTTATATAAGTTTGAAATGCATATGGACAATTTAAAAATACATATGGAAAATTTTAAATATTATTTGAACAATTTCGAAATACATTTAGAAAACTAAAAATATATTTCGGCAATTTTTAAGTTCATTTGGAAATTTTAAAATACAATTGGAAAAGGTGTAATTTTTTATATTCATAATCAAATATGGATAAAAATAAGATTTTTATGTTTTTTGCTTCGTTTTTAATACATGATCTTTATGAATTGTAATCATAAATTAAATTTAATATTATATATATATATATTTTTTTTTTTTTCAAATAAATAATATACAAAGTTCATGAAATATGTATTTTTACTGGAAAATTAAGTTGTTTTTCAAACAGTTTAAAAAGTTTTATATATTGGGTATTTATAAAAAAAATAATTTAAAAAATTCTCGAAAAAAATTTCAAATTCCCGTGAATCCCAGGATTCAAAATATCCCGAAAATCCCGTGATCCCGAAATCGGGATACCGAAATATTTTCTTCAATCCCGAATCACGAGATTCAGAAAAACCAGTCCCGATTGGAAGCCCTAGTATATACATAAGGGGAAAGCATACCATCGCATATATTTAAAGCTTTATATCTGTGGAATAAGGAAAGAGTACTTAAGTCTATTAGTTTTGTAGAAAAGTCATTTTAAACTTTGAAGTTTTTTTTTTAAATAAATTTTTATTCTTCACTTCACTTCGGTTATAGTTTTTTAAAGTTTTTATTAAATACTCCCAACGTGACCTATCGGAGGTAAACTTAAGTTGTTATTCCAAATTGAAATCACATTGAAAAAAAATAAGCAAAAAGTAATTTAACTTAAACTTCTTAAAAAACGTAAAAAATAATTGCAATTTTGGAGAAAAGAAAGGTGGCATAAACTTAAATTTTGCTTAAGTCGACGTAATCACTTTTTTCTTTTTTGCCACAGATATATAATTCATCGTTTATTAAGAGAATTGTTCAAGCTGCAGTTTTCAATCTTTATGGGAACCAAAGGTTAACAATGCATCAAACCTCAGCAGAAATAACTAAATTTTAATTGGGTAGGGTAGGTCTGCTCATAGAAAGACCCATCAAACATTGAAAAGGGGCAGATTTTAAGGTACAATTAAATATGTATATGTACTTATTTGGCAGTATTTTGAACCACAACCTTCTTAACTCTATGGACATTAAAAAAACTATTTGTGTAGCTTTGCCAAAAGTTAGACAAAAGTTATTCTTAAAAAAGATAAACATAAAATATTTTGGTGTTGAATACACCAGTGCACATTACACAACTAATAAGTACCAGCAAAACAGAGCGGGTGTTGCTTAGTATAGAGTAAAACTTACTTATCCTTTTTGGCTTTCTTTTTATAGACAACTTCGTCATCTGAATACTCTTTGGCGCTAGAATAAAAAAATATTGTTAATTAGACCTGTAACTCCAGTGGCGAGAAACTTTTCGATTGAATGTGAGAAATTAAACAAAAATGCCATAAATTGAAAAAAACAGCTGTTTTTCTCATTTAACTGCGTCTGTAAAATTTTTGGCGAGTAATAACTGTCACGTAAGGAAATTTCTCGCCAATATACTGAAAAAGTGTGTATGTAAAAGTTTTGTGAGAAAGTTCCCGCTTTGAACTGTCAAATAAGCTGACGCATAAAAACGGGGTGAGAAAAAAAATTTTAACACTAAAAATTTAATTAAAAATGCAAAATGCAATGAATATGAACACGGAACAGATAAGTATTTTGTTCTTTACAGATTTTTACATTGTTTAATTATTTTGCTTCTAACATTTTTGAAAAATATACGAATGTTTTCAAAGCAATTTTGTAATCAACAAACATTAAAGTCGTAGTTTACATTATTTGCTATAGCCGACGGATGTTTTTTCGCCGCCGCCGTTGAAAATTTTTCAATTTTAGTCAAATTTGGTCGCCGTCAGCATATGTTTGACTGGCGTTCACAACATCTGCAATTTCAAA
The DNA here is from genome assembly GCA_943735925.1 of Pollenia amentaria. Lineage (NCBI taxonomy): Eukaryota > Metazoa > Arthropoda > Insecta > Diptera > Polleniidae > Pollenia > Pollenia amentaria. The sequence goes on along the minus strand of OX031006.1, from coordinate 236,902,805 downwards.
TCGGCTTCAAGTGGAATATTATGACAATTATAACGTAACGACGTAATCTCTTTTGCTAGTTTTCGAAATGAGTTACAGACACACTTTTTTTTCACTTTTCGAGAAACGATAGAATATTTTGTTTCACATGTTTTCGATGCGAGAAATTCTCACCAAAGTTACAGAACATGGGTACTGTATTGCAAATGTTATAATAATGACCAAATGTAATAATAATGAACCAAACTGAAATAGAACTAGAACTGAACTAAAACTAAATTGAATGCATACTTACCGCTTTATCTTTCTCCTCATTTCAGTTCCACGATCCGATGAGATCATATAAATACCATTTGGATCATTGTTATTGCGACGCTTCGACTTATATTGACGTTGCTTTGCAGCCACTTTCTGTTCTCTGCGATTTTTCCAAAATTCAGCGTTTACAACATATAAGCGATATAATTGTAAAACAATAACCAAAGAATTTTTACCTAAGCCAAAAAGAATCCATAAATATAGAATACTCGAGTCTAGTTTTCTCGATTACTTACATGTAAAGAAAACATTCATATAACTGATAATGTCATATTGAAAAATAATGAGCAAACGAAATGTTAAAAATGGTGCATCTTGCAATATGACATTGAGAACAATGCCCCAGACATCAATGCCACAGCAACAATTATTACAACAATCGGTGGGTGGTCTATAAAATTTCAAATATATACAAATACATACATATATAAACATTCTAAACATTTTCTTTTTTAGGCCAACTTACTCATCTTTATGATTTGAACCTCCTCCACCACGTGGCCTTCGTGCCCTAGTGGCCGATAGAACTATAGTAAATTGTAAAAGACTCCAGGACCAAATGCCCAAAGTTAAATAAACCAGCAAAGGTATTTTAGCTATTGACTCGTCCTTGTAAGAATCAAAAAATTCTATTATATCAGCAGCGGTACCTTTTTCCAAAATAATTATCATAAAACAGAAATAATTTATTTAACAAAAAATTTGAAGGATTAGGTACCTATATACACCAACAGTAGCTGACTTAACTGATCTCTTGTCAGATCACCTTTTGGCAACATCCATCTTCCCACTATGAGTATTAACATTAAAAATTGTTCAATTAATGTTATCCAAGTGTCTTTGTTAATTTTTGGCACACCGAGTACATCAGTTATAGGCGAATCAGCGGTATCATTGGTTTCCGAACTTCTTAAACCAAGTAAACGTCTTTCAACTTTGTCGAATTCTAACAGCCATATTGCTGGAACAATACTGGCCAAATACAGAAATACTGAGGGACAAAACCTGAAACAACATTTAAATTTTTAAAATTTTTGCGTTAAGTTGTGAAATATTTAAAATCGTACTATAGCTACAAAAGAAATCAGTCATGTTGTTTACAATTTTTTACGATTTAAGAGCATAATCGTATCTTATCGTATCTGATCACAAAAAGAAAAACAAGTTAGAGTGCTATATTCGGCTGTGCCGAATCTTTGATACCCTCCACCGCCAGGAGTGAGCTCTATATGATAAAGACATATATATTATTAACTAAACTTCACAAAAACGAGCGTCAGCATTAAAATTAGTTGCGGTTTAGACCTGAATTAAATTATTGACCGACAATAAGAAAGTTTAATGCGTTTCTTGTTAGAAATTTGAACTGGCTTGAGTAAAATATCATGATTCGTAAAAGTTTTAGCCGAACTAAAATAATTTTTAGGAGGGTAATTTGTATTGGACCTATGGTAAATTATGGCCCAACCATCCCAAAATTGTGAAGACTGATTTCTAGTATAACAAAAAATAAATTAGAATAAATTTCAATACAGTAGTGTAATTAGTTTTAGCGTTAACAGAAAATTTCACAAATTTGCATGATATTTTTTCTGGCCATATGAATTTAAGTAAGACATTTTATGATAGCGTCATTTATTACGATTTTAGGCGTACTAAACTGTTTTCTTAAAGTAGGGTTTATATGGGGCCTAGTGTAAATTATGGACCGATCTTCAAAAAATTTTACAGTGTGATTTCTGGTCCTATAAAACTGTGACGTACCAAATTTAAGTATGCTAGCGTTATTTATTGCGGTTTTAGGCGTACTAAACTGTTTTCCGGGAGTAGGGTTTATATGGAACCTTATGTAAATTATGGACCGATCTTCAAAAAATTTTACAGTGTGATTGGTCCTATAAAACTGTGACGTACCAAATTTAAGTATGCTAGCGTTTTTTATTGTGGTTTTAGGCGTACTAAACTGTTTTCCTCGAGATGGGTTTATACGGGGCCTATGGTAAATTATGGACCGACCGTCACGAAATTTACCAGTATGATTTGCAGTCGTACAAACCAAATTCGAGCAAAATTTTATGTCATTCCGTGCATTAATAAACCATTTATGTTAGTTTTTGTATCAAAATTATCAATTTTTTCAGGGTGGTGGTTCCACATTTTGATTCATAGTTCTGATCCTACTGAACCGATGTTGCTGGATTTCAATCCCAAACTGCTTAGGATAACTACAAGCCATTTGAGACCAAGTTTGTTCTTTTCTTTTGCGTTTTTCAAAAGTGAGCGTGTTTTCAACAGACGGACAGACAGATGGGCATAGCTTAATCGACTTAGAATTACTCAAGGAGCCAGAATATATATACTTTATGGGGTCTTAGATGTATAATAAAAAAGTTTCACACGGAATGACAAACTTAGTATACCCTCATTCACCACAGTGGTGGTGGAGGGTATAAAAATAAAGGTTGGTTAATTTTTTTCCGCATTTCATTTGACATTTCTCAATTTCAGACTAACTCAATTTGAACATGGACAGATACACAATCGAGCAACACGTTAAAGTTATTCAGGCTTTCTTTGAAAATGGGCGTTCAATCAAAATGCATATCGTCAATTTTCGAAGAAAACTATCTTCAGTGATAAGGCACATTTTCGCCTCAGTGGATTCGTCAATAAGCAGAATTGCCGCATTTGGGCGAATGATAATCCCAGAGTGATTGTCGAAAAACCAATGCACCCACAAAGAGTGACTGTTTGGTGCGGTTTATGGGAAGGCGGCATCATCGGGCCGTATGTTTTCCAAAATTAGGCTGGTCAGGCAGTTATTGTGAATGGTGTTCCCTATCGTGAGATGATAACGAACCTTTTATGGCCCGAATTGGAAGATATGGATGTGGACGATAATATCGTATATTATATGGTTTCACTTGCCACACAGCTAACGAAACAATGGCTCTTTTGCGCGACAAATTCAATGGCCGTGCTATCTAACTTGGGGGCGATGCCAATTGGCCGCCAAGATCATGTGATTTGACAACGTTGGACTTCTTTCTTTGGGGTTATTTGAAATAAAATGTGTACGTCGATAAGCCAGCAACAATTCAAGAGCTAAAGGATGAGATGATTCGGCACATGAACGGCATAAAACATCAATTATTCCTAAGCGTCATCGAAAATTTGGACCATCGGATGGAGGTGTGCCGCAGAGGTCGCGGCGGCCATTTGGCTAATATTTGAACCATACCAATATTATCATAATAAAAAGAAATGACAATAATTCAAAATCAGCATCGGGCCTTTGAAGTAACCACCCTTTTTTAGCAAAAGTTTACATACACGACTACAGCATGTACGCGCAATCAAGTGTCGGTACTAGAGATGAGCGATATTTCTGTACCTGTGATTTAATCACTGTTACTGAAAAATCACGAATCACAGTTGTAAACAAAGTCCTTTTCTTGTTACAAACACAAATTTATGATATTTCACTGTTTGTGTGGGTAATAGGTAGGGTTGTGAACTATTTCTGATCGAAAAGCGCTGTGCCCCCAATTAAAAAGAGCTAAGTAGCGCTAAATAAAATTTAAATAAAAAACTTAATGAAATGGTTGACAAAAAAAATCGTTTTAAATAAAAATATATGAATATAAATATTTTAAAGTGCTAAATGCAAATCCGTTTTTAGTTATTTTCTATCATGTCTATTTTTTATGGGCTAGACTAATATTTTGCCCGAAATAAAGCGGTTGTGCTAATACAACCTTTTTTTGTGTCATTTTTTATTTACTAAATCTTCATATCGGGGGTTATTATTCAAATATCAGCAAAATCACGGTTTTACAGGAAAGCGAAAAAGCTGATTTTTTCTATAACTCTAAGGGTATTAACTAAACTTTGTTTAACAACGTCTTAATCAAACATACATATATTATTTTTTTATTTTAATTCCAGATATTCGCGCTTATATGTCTGATAGCACTATTTACAAATTAAAATCTTATCGATTTGAACATTGCAATTAGCAGATAGCACTATTTGAACAAAAATAAAATGAGCTGTAATGAATACTATTTGAGACTTTATTTTAAGTAACGCGAACTTTTATTAAAATAATTATTTTTTTTTTTAACAAAACAATAATTAACGAAAAAGTAAAATATGAAGAAACGCGTAATCATATTAATATAACTCGAAATTATGTTTATTAATTTACCTATATTCGAAAGCAAGAAAAAATTAATTTTTATTCGCATGTTTTTAATTATCATAAAAAGGATGATATTCTTGCGGAATAACAGGCTTCAATGCTTGTAAGTGCTTCCATTGCTAAGTTGAATAGGACGTAAGCCAGATTGTAAGGGATTCGCTTCTATATGACCGCTGTATGTTTTAATTGTAGTCGGAAGGTTATTGTATTCGTCATAAAATCTAACTTTATACGAAATGCCACCACTTGGTAGATATATGAGAGATTTTATTTGTGATACGGTGGGATCACTTTTTTATCGACCAGGTCTAAAGGATGTGAAACGAATAAGTTTTTTGTTGGTATAGTCTTTAAAGAAATCTTAGCGTGTGCACTGTCGCACTCCATTTGAGTATCCCCCTTCTCTAAGTACTTCTGCTCAATTTTTTTATTATTTTCTATAGAAAAAACCGGAGAGTGCATTCGATAAATAGTGGTTACGATTTTGATAGCCACAACCATCGGAATATATTACAATTGGTAACGTATCTGACAAACAACGGATCTTTAAATAATGTATAATACATGAAATAAATGTCGATGCGGACAGATTCCCATTACTTTAATTCCACCAGTAATTTGAACATTGATGTGTTGCAAGGTTATAAATTGTAAAGTTGTGTACTTGAAGGCGCTGTTTATAGTAAATAGCTGATGCGTTTATATCGGGACATAGTTTTACTGCATGTGCATACATGGTAAGCACATGACATAAGTAAATATAATAAATATAAATATATATATAAATACAAATTTATTCTATTGACAAAAACTCATCCAGAAATTTTTTGCAGTTGTTTTTGCAAAATGTCTTCAACGAATTTTAAAAAAAATATTAGTTTTTGATACGAAGATACAATTCCCAACCTTTTGATGTATCATATGTCTACTTTGTAATAACAATTTTTAACAGTAATATTTTTTATGTAGATAGCACTTTTTTACCAAAAAAAAAAAAAAAACGTGTGTGTCATATAGCACAATACAATGTTTATGAAAAAAAAACCTTTCGGGAAAATTTTTTTTTTCAAATTTATATTCAGTGAATTCGTTTCCATAAAAAACTCATTTTCGAAAAATTGCAGATATCACTATTTGAATAATAACCCTCGATATATTAAATGAACTAACAATAATTAATCAAATCTTATTCTAATTCTTTATTTTTGTCCTGCCAATGCTAGACGAAAATTTTTCTCATCACAGTTTCTGTTAACATATGTAGATCTCGTCAAATGAGTCCTGCAGTATCTCTTCTCCTTAATCTAGAGTGGCCACTGTCATTTAAAAATATTTCGAGCTAGTGGATTTGGGTGTGACTTAAATATTTTACTGCATACTTCGTAATAATTCGCACATTGAGATCCTTGTGAATATTTGAGTTTTTAACACACCAGGGAGCGACTGTGATTATTCGAAGATGTTTATTTTGGCGCCTTTGAATTTTTTCGATATTTAAGGCTGAGGCAGTGCCTCATAGCTGAATACCATAGCACCAGATTGGCTTTAATATAGTGTTGTAAAGAAGAAGTTTGCAATCAAAGCTAAGAAAAGAATTTCGTCCAATAAGCCAATAAATTTGAATTGCTTTTAGTTTCATTTGTGTTAGTTTTGCTTCTATATTGCATTTCCATGTTAAACACCGATCTAGATGAATACCGAGATATTTTAATGCGATTGTTGGCGCACTAATTGATTATTGATTTTAATAGGGGGACATGACTTCCGACGCAAGGTGAATGTTCCTGAACTTCAGTATTAAAATAACTTAAATTAGAACAAATTTCAATATAATAGTACAAATATTTAAGTATCTAAGGCTTCTCGGAAGGCCGCTTTATATGGGAGCTATGGCAAATTATGGACTGATTATTACAATATAACAAGGCGTTATTTCTAAGCATACAAAGTTAAAATGAACCTAATTTTACCACTATATATTTATATTTGTTACGGGCTTAGTCGTATTTAAATGTTTTTCCGAGAGTGGGCTTTATATCGGGCCTATGGTATATTGTGGACCGGTCTTTACCAAATTCCGCAGAGTTATTATCTATCTAATGAAACTATATCAGGCCAAATTTTACTTCAATACCATGATTCGTTACAAAATTTCGTAGTATGATTTCTTGTCGTATAAAAAATATTATGAGAATCGGTTCATTCTGTCCCTAACTTATGTTAGTTTTTGTAACATAAATATCAATTATAAAGGGAGGTTGTCTCACATCCGTAAGCTCTATATCGCTGATTTGATGCAACAACGTCATAGATCGAAAATCACAATTTTTACTTGATATCACATGGTAAATCATTTTTATGAATATATTAAAAATATTTCTTATGAAGATATTGTAAACTAACCTCTTGAGAATAGAATAAAATATTCTTTTCCCATTATGTTGTGTGTAAATTTAAAACTTTGAAGTCGTTTTTTGTAAAACTAATATTTTTGAGTTATGACGATGTCGCAACAAATGAGCGATATTTACTTTATAGGGTCTTAGATGAATATTAAAAAAATGTCACATGGAATGACAGACTTGGTATACCATCATTCAGCACTAGTGTTGGTGGAGGGTGGCATGTTATTATGTCTAATGTCACAATGTCCATGGTCATAAGGTCCAGCGAAACTTTAGTTAGAGAAGCCGGAGTTTATTATACCATAGAGAATAAATCTATTGTATTACAAAACCGGGCTTCGGCAACTAAAGCGACACTGCATAGCCGACCTACTGCCGGGCGCAAGCGTTTTCTCCTTTAAGGTATAAAAAAACACCGGCTCGCTAACTTAAGCTTCTACATAAGTTCGGGATTTAATGTTGGGAATTTTAAATTAAGGATTTCAAAACTGGGAATTATAAAGTTCCGGATTTTGAGACTCAGAATTCTTAAATTAAGGATTTGAAAAAATTTTGATATATGTACATATTTTAATATGTACATATTTTGTACATTGTACATACATACATAAATATTTTTATATTGATATTTTGGGATTTTGATATTATGTACTCAAAATTATAAATTTTTTATTTTGTTAAATCCTTCGTCTCAGAGCTTGATAGTAGTGGAACCAACAATTAATTGATTATAACACACGTAAAACGGTCATAATTTCCATGGACCATATGACATCCCATACATCGACTTTATGGCACTTTAAAAAAGGGAATTATGCCATTGGCATTGGTGGAGGGTATAAAAATGTTGCACCAGCATGCCTGTATGGTATGTGGTATAAGTACGATTTAACATCGCGTGTCATTAACGATGTGGAGCATTGATAGTTCACCTTATTCCATCTACGAAGGAGACGTCTAAATTAACGATGAGGAGCATAGGTTCTTCCATTGCGACCGATGGCAAAACGAGCGGTAGGGCATGGTTCTGAGAGTACGGCCTATAACGTCGGAAACATTCATTCATGCAGCAGGAAGAGAGCTGGAAATATGTGGCAAAAATTTGTGAGAACATACTTAAGGTGTAGAAAGAGTGCTATTCGACGCTAGCTCGTCCCTTAGCAAATCTTTTTAGCACTTTATACCATGCCGGCGAATTTCCCATATGCTGGAAAGTTGCTAATGTAACGCCAATTCCTAAAAAAGGAGTGGCTAATAACCCTGAAAATTACCGCCCAATTGCAATTTGTTCGGCACTTTCCAAAGTTATGGAGAGTATGGTAAATCACCATCTTGTCAAATTTTTAGAGTCAAATTACCTACTAAGCGACCGCCAGTATGGCTTTCGTAGAGGTCGCTCTACTGGAGACTTACTAACCCTGTTATCAGAAAAATGGTGCCGTTCCATTCACAATTTTGGCGAAAGTAAGGTAATTGCTTTAGATATTTCCAAGGCGTTTGACAGAGTTTGGCATGGTGCACTCTTGTCAAATGGAATACAACTCTCATGTATGGGCCGGTGCTTCAAAGTCTATTTTGGAGCTTCTCGACCGTGTGCAGGAGAGGGCGAAGGTTCTTATTGGTGACAGTAGGGTATCCAATTCTATTGACTCCCTTGGGCACCGTCGCAATGTGGGTTGTATTTGCCTGTTTTATCGGTACTACAATGGGATGTGTTCTGATGAAATTAGGGATCTGGTTCCCGAAACCCGTGTGTTTGTTCGTAATACACGTTTTTCCTCAAGAGCCCATCCTTTTGTGGTCGATTGGCCGGTAAATCGTACAACGCATTACAAAGAAAATTCGTTTTTTGGCCGGACTGTTCGTATGTGAAACAACCTTCCTGCTGAAGTCTTCCCTCTCACTTTCAACATGAATAAGTTCAAGTCGAATGTTCACAAACACTACTCCCTCTATCCTCCTTCCCATAACCTTTTTTCCTAATTCCAACACAATGCATTGCATTTGTAGGGGCCATCCCCTGAGTGCTGGTCCTAACCAAAAAAAAAAAGAATAGTGGGCTTGGACGTAAGCAACAACGATGATGGGGCGAAATATCCACAGAGGGAGCAACATCGAAGAAATGCAAAAGCGACGTCAAAGAGTATTTTATTATGAACAGATTTTAAAAAATCATTAGATTTCACAGAAAGAAGGAGAGAAGAATCAAATACTCTAGATTCTACTATAAATATTTGGCGAATAAAAATCTCAAATCACTTTGCTGACTTTTCCATGCTGCCATAACACTCTTGTCGCCGTCTAAATAATAAGAAACACGTTAAATTTTAACTAGAAATTTTATTTACAAACAAAGAAATCACACCCTCTCCAATTTTAATGGAATCCAGGGAAAAAGGACATAAAAATAAACAAAACCAAAAAAACCCACACAACGTCAACAAAATCAAACGCCAAATAAATTTTAGTTAAATGACCGCGATTGGAAAGTGCGTTTTAATGAACAATTTCATTAGTCTAAAGAAAGAAACAAAAGACAATGAAAACCTTTCCCTGTCTGTCACAAGATTGGATGTTAATAGTGGTTAGAAATGTGTATGATTTTTTAACGCTTAATTGATAATCAAAGTAATAATGAACCCTGTAAAAGTACAAAAAAGGCAAAAAAAAAAAAAACATGACGTCAGCCAAGTGTTTACTTTAGACAAAAAAGTCATTAAAAAAAATTTTTCCTAAAATTTAAAAAAAAAATATATTTACCATCTCCATTCCTGGGTCTTTTTAATAAATATGGTAAAAATTCCCTCAAATAGTAGTAACAAGAGTGGAGCCGTCAAGGACCAATAGATAATATCGTTCTTATTATCGACCACTTGATATATCGCTATTATACTATGGGCAGCGAAAATTATACGCGTTAATGTTGCTTTAATTGTTGAAATAATTTTCGCCATTTTTTATTAAATCGCATTTCACAATTTTATTTTCCGTTTTCTTTTTTTTTTCAAAATAAAATTTTGATTTGTATTTTTATTATTCAAAGCATGATGATGATGTATATTTTATATTTGTGTATTGGAATCACTCACTTCCTTTTTTTTTGAAATTTTTTTTTTTTTTTTCTTTTATAAACGAACTTAACCAGAAGAATCACAAATCGCAACTAACTGCAAAGACTAATCGTCAAATTAATTTTTAGCACAGGATCTAAGTTAAAAAGTTTATTATTAAAAGAAATTGAAACTTGTAGTGTTGTGGAAATTTAATTATAATTAATCGAATACGTAAGTAAATGGCTAAAAAATTATAGTGTAGGAGATAATTAATATAAAATGTTTGATATTCAATATGCTTTTTTCACCCGTGACTCATAGCAAACTGCTTTGTCATTTTTGTTCAGTATCATTTGGCAAGTCATCAGGGAAAGACTTACACCACAACTGCGTAGCCAAATTGTATAGCTGTATAACGAAAATCAGCTTTGTGTGAGATATGTTAATCGTGCGATTCGAGGAACTACCGGGGCGCATAATCGACCTACTGAAGCCACTATTGCCAACACCATTCGGAATTTTGAGTCCAATTTTACATTAGTGGATGATACTCGACCGGTTAGACCACATCCATCAAGTAATGAAGTGAATATAGCAGCCATAGCTGAGAGTGTACCCGAAGGCCAAGACGTATCAATTCCTCTTCGTTCTCAGCAGCTTTGCTTGTCGTATTCGACAGCTTGGCGTATTTTACGTAATGGTCTCATCCTTTAAGCGTACAAAATTTAACTTGTGCAAGAATTGAAGTCAGGTGACTTTAATTTTCGTCTTATTTTCAGTGAATGGGCTCTGGGAAAAAAGAGAAAAATCAGAATGTTACCGTCAATTGTAACCGTTGTCTCACCATGTTAATGAACTATTTGCTTCCTGACACTCAAGCTCATGGTCTCGGTGGGCTCTGGTTTCAGCAAGACGACGTTAGGAGCCATACAGCACGTGAAACAATGACTGTGTAGAGAAATCATTTTGGTGAGCACTTAATTTCACGTTTTGCTACGGTAAATTGGCCACCTAGATTTTGCGTTTTCACACTTTTGGACTATTTTCTCTGGGATATGTAAAAACTGAGGTCTTCAGGAATGAGCCAGCAAGCTATGATTAACCCTGGAGAATGTGTTCATTAAAACGAGAATTGTCCAAGAATGGCGGATGTCTCTGGAGGAGATGGCGATACATTCAGTGGTTACCCTTAAGTGGGTCCCTGGACACAGGGACAGACATCAACTCAGGAACCTTATTGTGGTTATAACTACCAGTGGCCCATTGGGAGGCACGCCCAAAAGCTAGGGCTCCCTTACAATGACCTATGTAGAAGTTGCGGCGACGTGGAGAATGAAAAGTCAACGGAACATCTTCTGAGTCATTGTCCGGCTTTCGAAGATGCGAGACTTAAACTGTTTGGTTGAAGAATCCTTGGAGACAAAACGTGCCTCTCTAATATTGATTTAAACAGGGTCCACTCTTTCATTGAATCGACTGGGTGGCTGAGTGAGAATATTAGCAGCTTGGAAGACGGTATGACATGGGAACTAATCAATGGACCCACGTGAGTTGTGCTTGATTACTGCTGCCAATAGAACGTAACCTAACCTAAACTAACCTAACCTAACCTACGATTGACGCTTTGGAAGCATACATTAATCGTGTTATTCGCGAGATACCAGTCGCTATGCACGAACCAGTCGCTTAAAATGGGACCTACCGAATGGACCACCTTAGACGTAGTCATGGCCAACATTTATATGATATATTTTTCAAACTGTAAATGCTATAAATTGTTCTTTTAACCGATAATAAAAACTTTAAATGCACTTTCAAATTTATGTGTATTAATTTACATTGTAAATCAAACCTCATTGCCATTTTCTTCAAGTTTAGGTATAACATGTCACTGCGCCAGCAGCAAACAAGCGAATATGCGTCTCTTGAAATATGAAGAGATCTGAGGTATCTTTCGAATTCCTTCTTAGCTGAACCACAGATTATAATGGATAGAGATTAATCCTTCTCGGATGTTCTTCTAATTTTGTCACAATCGCTCCAAATGACAGTTCTCGTAGACGTATCAGAAGGGGTGATCTTGTTTTCAACACTTTCGGAATGCAGTCATGTTAATAAGACGTCTTTTCGATGCGATTGAATTCGATTGACTTTAAAACATTCGATTTCTTTTTATATTCGATTACTTGTGTACTCTTTTTACAAACATATCATACAGGTAGGGCATTAAATAGCTCAATAATAATAAAAAAAATCATACAAACTTCCAATGTAATTTAAGTTCATTTTAAACGGTTTTTTGTTTTAAAAAGTCATTCATACCCCTCCTTTATTAACATTTCTTCCTTTATGGTTTTTCTTTCTTTATTTAAGAAAATTATAAACTTGCTGAGTTTTATAATGTTCATATGTAGTCACTCGATAAAAAAGAAACATCATAGAGAAATATGTAGTTTTAAAATTGTTTTCGTATGGAGATACTTTAATCTAATTTAAGTGACATCTGAAAAATACTTTATAAATTCGAAAAGGTAGTTTTAAAAAATTTTATTGGTATTTTATCTCCACTTTGAAGATATTTATGCTAAATTTCAAAGAAGTTTTTATATTAAAACATATTCGGCTATATGGTCCTTTGTACATCTTCATCCGACAATTAGACGTTCTACTCTGAAAGAAAAGGAATTTCCTTACTGGGTCATATATATATAAGCCATGGACATTTGTCCTTAAGTCCCTTTGTGGATTTGTCTTCATTAATCTAAGATTTACTATCAGTTCTTGGTTTCCGGGTTAGAGCGAGTTTGGACCAGCGTTGCCATTTTAGTTAAATTTTTTGCAAGGCGTACGTTTTCCAATTTCTTTTAAACAAAAATAAGCATTTTTTGCTTTGTCCGGACCTTTATAAATTCTGCAAATAATATTGGACTACTGGATCCATTTTAGATAAAATGGACTAAAATGGACCATGTCATTGTAGAAAAGAGTTTGGTCTATTTAACATCGTAATGTTAAATAGACCATGTTTTTCAATACATTTGGGCTACCTTTGGACTAGTCCTAGGCCCTTATGCGCTATATTTTACATGCGTATATGTACTATTTGCAGGAATGGTGTATGTTTATGTAAAAATGGTGTATGTTTATGGGGTAAGTCTTCCCCAGCTTCAACCAAGACAATTTTAAACTTTGCTGTAAAAATTAATACTCAGAAAGCTTAAAGGATTAATTTTTTTTTATTTTTTTCGTAAAAGACAGTAGATATTAACTTTGTTAAGTATAGGGTTTTCCAATAGGTACTTGACATCTTTGAATCTAATTTGTGAACGCACTATTTCACTGATCATCTAACTGTTACTGTTCTTTTTTTCAGTAAACTCAACATTTTCATCATGGTAAAGTACACGAACGAACAACGTATGCAAATTATAAAAATGTACTACCGAAATTCAGAGTCGGTGACCGCAACTTTAAGAGCGTTAACTCCAATTTTCGGCCGTTATTCTCGCCCTAGTAGACAAGCAATAACAAGTTTAGTGCAAAAATTTGAGTCTACATATTCATTTATACATATTCATTGTGTGATGCTGCCGTGCCAGTGAGACAACGGGTTGGTCAATGTGACGAAAATATCGCTGCCGTTCAGGCGTCCGTAGCAAACGATCCAAATCAGTCGATTCCGCGGCGTTCTCAAGAACTTATTTGTTAATAACGCTCAAAATGCTTAGAAGCTCTAACTTTTATAGATTTTTAAATACACTGTCCTCAGTATTCACTTTAAAAAGGTGGTAACTTCTATCCGGCTCCTACCTAATTAATATTCATATAGTTTGAAAAGTTATTTTTTATAGTTTTCTAGGTAAGTACTCTCTCTACTTCTACCGAGTCATTATGCAACCTGGTAATGCAAATGGATTGTTAGTCTGTCGATTCTTAGAAATTTCGAAAATTACACCCAATTTATACGATGATTTTTTCCCCTATTTTTAAATCATGTCTTTTTTCGTTTGATAGCGAGCGGGGTAGAGAAGTAAGCAGGGCAGAAAAAATTACATGAATCGAATTTTCTATGTTTCTTTTTTGACATTCTTCTTTAAACTTATTTGTGTTTTTTAATTCATGTTTTATTTTTATTGCAATTGTCACTGTGCAATAAAAAGTGTTGATTAAAATATAGAGAAATAAAAAAATGTTATTAAAAGAAAAATTCAAAACATATCAAAATTATGTGGAATAACAAAATTTTAAATACTTTTATACGAATAAGGAACTAAGGAAATCAGAAAAAATCAATTCTGATTAAAAAAAAGGAACATGGTAAAAATTCAATAAGTTTTTGGAAGTTTATTTAAAAAAGAAATACAAAAAAAACATGTCTTTTAAATCATCGTGAAAATTGGTTGTAAGTCTTAACTTTGGGGGTGCCACGTTCACTAAAATTTTTTAAAAATATATATATCCTATTATTTCTTCCAGACCATCAGTAACATACTGCCAAAATTTGATAAAAATCAATCCAGCGGTTAAGGTAAAATTTTTTCTTATTTTTACATTTTGGTAAACATTTTTTTGTGGTGGCAACGCTGATTGTAACCTGTTATACCCATAAGTTATCCACGACTAATAACATTTTTACAACCAAAATTTTTCAAAAAGTTACCAAATGTGAAAAAATATAACCAAATTTTAAATGACTTTTGAAAATTGAAAAACAACATTAACAGCCTGGCCCACAATGTCGACAAGAACATTTCTTTCTTATATTTATATTGAAAACAAAAACAAATTTAAATTTTTTATTATTATTTTCAATATAAAAATGCGAAAGAAATGTTCTTGTCGATATTGTGGGCCTGGCAGTAAAATTAATAGAAAAATATTACCTACAACTTTAGAAAACAAAACAAGAAATGCAATTCTTGTACATATTAAAAAAAATAACGAGAAACTTATATTAAAAGTTTTTATTTATTTAAGACCTTTTTCATAAAAAATATTTTTATTTTATAAAAGTTAAACCCAAATATCCTAACAAAATTCAGTTTATTTAAAGTTAACAAATTGATTTTTTTTGAATATTGAAGTAAATAACGAAAAAAGAAAAATTAAATTGTTTCCGCTTTTTAACTGTCAGTGGCAGGGCTGTCAAATGTTGCAATTTGTTAATCCTCTTGTTGATGAAAATTTACGTTTGTCGATATGGCGATTGTTGTCAAAGGGTTTTTTTATAAATAAAACAAAACTGCAAAAAAAACATTAACTGCCACGCCCACAATGTCGACAAGAACATTTCTTTCGCATTTTTATATTGAAAACAATAATAAAAAACTAAAATTTGTTTTTGTTTTCAATTTAACTGTACGAAAGAAATGTTCTTGTCGACATTGTGGGCCAGGCAGTAAATAAATATACATACAAACAGGTTATAAAAAGTAAAATTAAAAATTTCTTAAATTCACGCCATTTTCTTACAGTAAATCCTATTAATTAAAGATTATATATCCTTTTTTTTAAATCTTTTAAATTCCTATGTGATTTTTTGGAACCCAAAACAAAGTTGTCTTTTCAACACAATGGTAAAGGGTATATAAGATTCGGTTAGCTTTTCGATATTTATTTGAGATTTTATCTAAGATTTTAGTTATCCGCCTTATTTCTTTCTACAATCGGTTTCGCATAACCCTTTTAAAACGTATGTTTCTATTACATATGTATTTTATTCAACTTTTAATCATACCTTCGTATATTTTCATTGCTTGTCATTATTAAAACAATCAACAAAAAATTAGAACAAAGAAATTCTTTAAATACGCAGCATGTACATGAGTGTAAATGGGAAAAACTTTGGCCGCCAAAAAACAATGTGTGATTTCTGACTCACACCTACGCAATTAAGGTGAGTGTAAATGTTTGTTAATGCATGTGGTTGGCTTATGTTGGTCATACTGTAAAGGTGACAACATGAACACGCTTTAACGGTCATAAATTGTTGCTTAATGTACACAGAGAAAAAAACTAAAACCCTAAAAAAGCAATAACAAGAACATAAGTATTCGATTTATCTATAAATATAGAAAATTTAATGTAGTTCCTAAATTTATTTGAAAAATAGTGCAGATATTTTCCTTAAAAAAAAATATTGATGATCAAAATTTGCTTTTAATTGAAACCCACGATGTACTAAAACTAATAAAACATAAAACTAATAACCCTAATTAAATGTTGGTCTTAAAATCCTGCAACTTTGTTGAAATTTTAATAAATAAACACACGCAGAAGAACTTACTATATTATAACTATATTATTTAATTAATCCTTTTTATTAAGCTTGAGGTCTTTTTCTTTTTTTTATAAATAATATTAAATTTTATTGAATCCAATATTTCGGCACTCCGTTGTGTGCCTTCTTCAGGGATTTTTTCTTTAATATTTGACAAAAATTAACAATTTTCAATAAATTTAACAAATTTAACAAAATGTCATATTTTCAATTAAATACAAAAAAGGTTTTCCAATTTTAACCTAATCTATTACAGTTTAAATAAATTTTTAATATCCGTTTCTATTTTTATAAATTAAGTGTCTATAATTTTGGGCTACATTTTCAGTATCTGACTTAAAATTAATTCTTGATATTGTTGGTATCTTTATAATTTGCAACATTTCCAACATAAATCTACGCTTATAATTCTTTTCCGTGTTCAAAACTGATACATTCTCAAAATCAGGATAATGGTTTAGACTTGCACAATGGGTTGATAAAGCTGTTTTTTGTGATGAAATATTCCTATATTTTTGATCTGACTTATGTCCTGCTATCCTAGTTTTAAGTTTATTTTTCGTTGTACCAACATACACTCCACTGCATTGTCCATTACCATTTCCCTTACAAGGTATTTTATAAACTACATTTGACATTTCCAACTTATTTATTTTATCCTTCATATTAGTGAATAATCTACCTATTGTGTTATAAGATTTATGTGCAATTTTATATATTTTCGCATCATAAATATTTGATTTTTCTAACCTTTCCGAAAATCTTGGTACATAAGTTACCGACTTATAAATTTTCGGTTATGCGTTACTGTTGGAATTGTTTATTCTATGGTTATTATATTTTAATAATAAATCAGATATAATTTCTTTTGGAAAACTATTTTCCATTAATGCTCTAAAATTTTTTTCTTTATTATTCCTATGGAAACATGTATCACTTATTGTCAATACCCTTCCTATAAAATTTTTAGCAGTATTAATTATTACTCTCTTTGGATGATTTGAAAAATAGTTAATTATTCTACCAGACGATGTTGGTTTTTGATACCAATCAATTAATAAACTTTTTTCCTTTCTTATTATCAAAGTGTCTAAATAAGACAATCTTGATTCAAACTCCTTTTCCATTGTAAACTTTATATCCGCATGAAAAGAATTAAATGTATTTAAAATGTTTGTTATTTCTGATTCCCTAATTATACAAAATAAATCATCCACATATTTTGTCATAATTTTAGGTTTAATAGTTAACTGATCTATACATTTATCCATTAATTTCTCCATAACAATATCTGCTACAATAGGAGATGCAGGTGAACCCATAGGAAGTCCCTTTAATTGAACATATATATTACTATCCAATTGAAAATACCTATTATCAATTATGCAAAATTTCAGAATACGTAAAAATAAATCCTTATCTATATTAGTATGTTCCTCTAACTTATTCCATTGTTCCTCTATTATATCTATAGCAAGATCTATAGGTATACTTGGAAATAATGAAACTACATCTAAAGAAATTAATTTCTCATCATCATTTAATTTAATATTTTTAATTTTATCTTTAAATTGAAGAGAATCCCTTACATTATATTTTGAATTTTCCGTTAATTTTTTAAGAATTGTTGTAATATATTTACAAAGTTCATATGATGGAGAATTTATACAGGAACATATTGGTCGTAATGGAAAATCTATTTTATGAATTTTCGGAACACCATATAATCTAGGTGCAATTGCTATATTAGTTTTAAGTTTATTCTTTTCCGTAACTGATATTATACTCCTCCTAAAAAGTTCCAGAACAAAATCATTATTTATCCTTTGTAATCTATTAGTAGGATCCTTACCCAGTTTCTTATAAACTGAGTTGGCCTTTATAATATTATTAATCCTTAAATTATAATCCGTTCTGTTCATTGCTACTGTGGTATTACCTTTATCTGCATTTAAAATAAGAATATTCCTATTAAGTCTTAAAAACTTTTCCGTTTCCCTTACTTTATCAAGAACAAATTTATCCCTATTAGTCAATCTCATTTTGTTCATGTAGCTATATATATTTGTTGTTAGTTTTGTCCTAGCTATTTCTTGTTCTTCCTTATTATTCAGTGTTTGAACTAAATCCTCTCCTTCAGTTATAACTTTTAATATCGGAAAATATTTTCTTTCTGTTGGTAAAATGTGTTTGTGTCCTAATGAAAGAACCCATTGTGCATCTATTGGTATATCTATCTTAGATTTATTAACAAACCATTTACTATTTAAACTTATTCCAAATTGTTTCTTCTGTAAATTCACCAGATTTTCGAACTTTCTCCTATGTCTATTCTTGACCTTTTCATTAAAATTTCTTGCTAATTTATCTTCAAATTCCAAAAATTTTGGAACTTTTTAGGAGGAGTATAATATCAGTTACGGAAAAGAATAAACTTAAAACTATTATAGCAATTGCACCTAGATTATATGGTGTTCCGAAAATTCATAAAATAGATTTTCCATTACGACCAATATGTTCCTGTATAAATTCTCCATCATATGAACTTTGTAAATATATTACAACAATTCTTAAAAAATTAACGGAAAATTCAAAATATAATGTAAGGGATTCTCTTCAATTTAAAGATAAAATTAAAAATATTAAATTAAATGATGATGAGAAATTAATTTCTTTAGATGTAGTTTCATTATTTCCAAGTATACCTATAGATCTTGCTATAGATATAATAGAGGAACAATGGAATAAGTTAGAGGAACATACTAATATAGATAAGGATTTATTTTTACGTATTCTGAAATTTTGCATAATTGATAATAGGTATTTTCAATTGGATAGTAATATATATGTTCAATTAAAGGGACTTCCTATGGGTTCACCTGCATCTCCTATTGTAGCAGATATTGTTATGGAGAAATTAATGGATAAATGTATAGATCAGTTAACTATTAAACCTAAAATTATGACAAAATATGTGGATGATTTATTTTGTATAATTAGGGAATCAGAAATAACAAACATTTTAAATACATTTAATTCTTTTCATGCGGATATAAAGTTTACAATGGAAAAGGAGTTTGAATCAAGATTGTCTTATTTAGACACTTTGATAATAAGAAAGGAAAAAAGTTTATTAATTGATTGGTATCAAAAACCAACATCGTCTGGTAGAATAATTAACTATTTTTCAAATCATCCAAAGAGAGTAATAATTAATACTGCTAAAAATTTTATAGGAAGGGTATGGACAATAAGTGATACATGTTTCCATAGGAATAATAAAGAAAAAAATTTTAGAGCATTAATGGAAAATAGTTTTCCAAAAGAAATTATATCTGATTTATTATTAAAATATAATAACCATAGAATAAACAATTCCAACAGTAACGCAGAACCGAAAATTTATAAGTCGGTAACTTATGTACCAAGATTTTCGGAAAGGTTAGAAAAATCAAATATTTATGATGCGAAAATATATAAAATTGCACATAAATCTTATAACACAATAGGTAGATTATTCACTAATATGAAGGATAAAATAAATAAGTTGGAAATGTCAAATGTAGTTTATAAAATACCTTGTAAGGGAAATGGTAATGGACAATGCAGTAGAGTGTATGTTGGTACAACGAAAAATAAACTTAAAACTAGGATAGCAGGACATAAGTCAGATCAAAAATATAGGAATATTTCATCACAAAAAACAGCTTTATCAACCCATTGTGCAAGTCTAAACCATTATCCTGATTTTGAGAATGTATCAGTTTTGAACACGGAAAAGAATTATAAGCGTAGATTTATGTTGGAAATGTTGCAAATTATAAAGATACCAACAATATCAAGAATTAATTTTAAGTCAGATACTGAAAATGTAGCCCAAAATTATAGACACTTAATTTATAAAAATAGAAACGGATATTAAAAATTTATTTAAACTGTAATAGATTAGGTTAAAATTGGAAAACCTTTTTTGTATTTAATTGAAAATATGACATTTTGTTAAATTTGTTAAATTTATTGAAAATTGTTAATTTTTGTCAAATATTAAAGAAAAAATCCCTGAAGAAGGCACACAACGGAGTACCGAAATATTGGATTCAATAAAATTTAATATTATTTATAAAAAAAAGAAAAAGACCTCAAGCTTAATAAAAAGGATTAATTAAAAAATTTTAAAGGTCGAATAAGAGCCAATTTATATAACTATATTAGGTTCACTGCAATTGCCACTAAACATTATTGTTTTAAACATTATGTACTATTGTAACCCTTAATAAAATTTGGTTTATATTAACGCTTAATAACCTTTTGTTTATATTTAATTATAACAACAATCACATTATATTTTTAACCACAATATAATAAGAATTGTATGTTTAATTTGTTGGCATATGAAAATGTGATGTTTAAAATTTAATAAAATAATGGCTGTTTTTAATTATATTTTTGTTTAAAAGAGGTTTACAAAGAAAAGTTTTATAATTCATTTGATATTACAAAGTTAAATAAAATGATTATATTAATTACTAAAATTTGTAATAATTTAAAATTGTAATTTTTTTTTTTCTTAAATAATCAGCCATGTTCTGGAAATCGAAATCACGAGAAATTTAGGTGACTATTATGAACTTAATTCGATTTTCGACAGGAGTCGAATTAGTTGATCGAACGAGTTTTCATTTGGTATTATGCCACACATTCGATAAAAAAGTACTATTGTGATTTAGTTTATTCACAGTAGTAAATTTTCTATCAGCTGTCACTTTAAATAAAAAAATTTTGTAAACAAATTTAAAAAATAAAACTAATATAAATCATGACTACGACGGAATTATGGTTCGGGTGGACCCAAACAATTTAGCTCCTGCGGGTTTCATCCCACTTTTTTGTAGCCTGAACCTTTGTAAATATTCCTTTTGCCAACAAAGGATTTTGTTCCATAAGGGAAACAAGCTTTTCCAACTGCTGCTTACTACTGACGACTTTAGACCTGCATAAAATAACCAAAAATAATTAAGAACGTGGAATTTGCACACCAAAACTAATAAATTAACAAAAACTTTTCAACAATTTTTTTTTTTAATTATTTACACCGTCGAAAGCAAATTTGTTTTCGTTGAAAAATTCGATGCACAACGAAATTTTCGACAGTCCTGCCAACTCATAATACCAAATTAACCTTCGATGGTCGATGTTCGATAGCCAGCGAAAATCGTTTATCGAATGTAACTCATAATAGGGGCCTTAAATTGAACAAAATTTGAAATCTATCCTGTGTTTAAGATTTATAAAAATATTTCTTTTTATTTGCCTTATATTTTGAGGTCGACTAACCTTTACCACTACTTTTAAATTCAGGAAAAGATGCGTTCAATTTCAAAAAAAAAATTGAAATGAGAATATCCAACGATTTCAATTTCACGTGTTTTCGATTTCCAGAACATGACCGAATGATTAATTTAATTAAAAATATGATATTCAATTCAAATTTCCAACAATAATTGATTCAATTAAAAGATAATTAACATAAAATCTATGTTTTCTTTAATTACTTCCGCTGATTCAAACTAATTAATATAGTAATAGAACAAACTAGGAATTGATTTATTTGTAAGATTCAATTAATATTTTTTTATAAAATGAATTAATATAAATAATTAAAATTTTAATTCGAAATTTATTAACAAAATCAATATTCCTAGTTCACCATAAAAATCTTATTTTAACAAAAACACATGTTTATACCCACCACCACTAGTGGTTGGAATTATGTAGTGTATAAATAACACTACTTAGTTTCGTGAAAGCGCTCCATAAATTATCGTAAATCCCATGCCCACTCTCGGAAAACACTTCAATAAGCCTAAACTTTCAACAAGTAAAGTTCAAATTTTGCATTTAGTGCACTAGTGGAATCAATCAGAAAATATAACCACACAGAACTTTTTATTTTTTTTTTTTTTTTTTTTTTGTTTTATGCATTTTAAAAGACATTTTTTCTTTAATTAATTTTCTGCATTAATTATTTTCAGCACTTCTCACATTAAAATTTCTTTTTAATTGTTGGACGCGCTTGAAAAGAATAACAAAGCTTAACTTTTTTCTTTCGTTTTCAATGACAGCATTAACGGAGTTAATCAAAAAAATTGTTTAGTTATTAGCAAAATACTCCAAAAATTTGCTAAAAAGCAGCAACCTTTTTTATAAAAACTTAAAATTTAGGGCCATAATTTGACCTATGGATACGTCTTATATATCAAGAAAGCTATTACCAAAATATAAATATTTTTTTTTTAAATATATGTATTTTCGGGAACCATAGACCTTACCAAGGTAAATGGTAAATTTCTTCCTAAAGACGTCGGTGTATAAATCTATCAAATCGGTTAAAAAATGGCCGAGTTATTACCAAAATACTGAAATCCCAAAAATTTTTATATAATTAAGTTGTTGCATTTTTCACCGCAAAAAAAATGTCATTTAATTTTGTTCTTGTTTACCTAAGATCCCATTTTTAGCAGCCTTCTGAAATTCACTGTAAACGCCTTAAGTTATTTCACTGCTGCATTGAAATTTATTTTAGTTTATGTTTTTTAATACCAGAAATTACACTACAGAATTTTGTAATGTTTATCTATAATTTACCAAGGGCCCGATATAAAATACCCTTCTGAAAACCATTTTAGTACGGCTATAACTGATAAGAATCGTGATAAATTGTTCAAATTAAGTCAAAATAAGTTTTATATGACTAGAAAGAAAATCGCAAAACTTTGTGATGGCCCATAACTTAACATAGGTCTAAGCCGCGATTATAATACAATGACGTCAGTTTTTTATAGAGCTCACTCTTGAAATATTCTAACTGTCGGTGGAGGGTATTAAAGATTCGGCACAGTGGAATATAGTACTCTAACTTGTAACAACCTTAGGCCATCAAATAAAGGATGTCTTACAACTTTAAACGAGTTTGAGTCAAATATTAAAAAAAGGGATATAAAAATAAAAAACACAATTATTTTCCAATATTTTTTTGTTGTTGCTTTTTTCGTTTGAAAATTAAAAAACAATTATTATTTTCGGTCCCTGTTTTATTCCTAAAATTTTAAAGCCTTATTAACCTTTTTTATTAATAAGGCCGTTAAAATTAATTAAAAATTGATAAATTATTTAAAATTAATGGATTAAAAAAATAGAAAATACTTTTGAAAAATCGGAAAGTATGTAAATTTGTTACACTTTATATGTAATCTTTAATTTTCAAGTGTAGTTTAAACGGGAAATAGTACAAATTTCCGTTAAATTTTAATTATGTTTTGGGTTACATTTTGCAAATATTTAAAAAAACACTACACAAATATGTTTATTTTAAAAATAAATGTTGTTAATATTACTGCATTAGATATAAGTACGTATAAAAACGTCTTTAAAAAAAGAAAAATTAATTAAAAGTACCTTTTTAACTTTTAAAATAAAGTCATTTTTTTTTAATACAACTCTGTTAACCAATATTGATAAGAAACAGCGTTGCCGATTTCTGTGTAATTATCCGAAAATGGGACAGAACATTTTTTCTTAGATTAGTTTTGGATCATACAATTTTTATGAAATTTTGCCTCAACATTATTTTATATACCATAAAATTTTATAGTTTTAGAATAAGCAAATGTGTGGTTGATTAATTATATAGGGTGGCGCATAAGTAACGTTATGATATAATAAGTGAATAAAGTTGTTATTTACTTTTTTTCTTGTTTTTTTTTCTAATTAACTTTAAAAAATTTGGAAAATGTATGGAAAGACTCTGCACAGAACAAAGAACCAAAGCTGTTCAATTTTACTTTGAAAGCCAGCATACGATTATTCAATGGTCACGTGAATAAACAAAATTGTAAAATATTGAGAACCTACAATCCAAGAATAATTGTTGAACATCAAATGCACCCACTTATATGCACATTTTTTTACCATATTTTTTCGAAAACGTAGAACAAGTTGCGGTTAATGTGAATGCATTTAATACTGGGCAATGATTTAAAATCTTTTAAACCCGAAGTGGAGAACAATCCAGAATTGTGGTTCCAACAAGATGGAGCCACAGCTCACACAACTCCCGATTATTTTCTTTGGGACTACCTAAAGAGGTATTCCAATAAGCCAAGACCCATACAACAAGTTAAGACGAATATCCGATAAAAAGTAAGGGCGCTGGGACCTGAAATTCTAAGAAAAGTTAGGGGAAATACTCTGGAAAAAGTATGTCAGGTCGAAGCAAACAATGGGCACGATTTGAAAGATATTATTCAAAATATTTAAAAAGATAATGTAAACATACTTTCAAACTATAATATAAATTTTAATAAATGCCAACGTTAAATAAAATTAGAAAGAAAAACGTTATTAACTAAATAGATCATAGTATTATTTATACGCCACCCTGTACCAATAGTGAATTTTTTGTCCCATAAAATGAAATACGTATTGGTTTGTTGGCGCAAAAATCGATTTCCTTTTGTTCTCAAGATGACCAGAAGCAAATGTATACAAATCTTATTTGCAAAAGTTGGCATTTAGCTTTCGCATCTAAATTGTATTTGCATTGCAATAGAGAGTAGCCCCTCTATTTTCAATTCCACACTACCGCACAAAAAAGATGCTAAATCAAATGACTTAAGGGCATACTAAACCACACAAATTTCTTGGCAAACATGCACTTTATTTTTCCTTTCGTTTGGTAATAAACAACACAATCTTATTTCGTGCAAATATTAATTTTTAATTTTTGTTTTGTTTTCAATGAATGCAGACGACGACTATGCTGCGGCAATGTTGCTCGTTATTTGTTTAAAATGGAAAAGAAATATTATTGAAAGAAAAAGAATTTGGAGTAAAGAGCGCTCTAAGCAAGCAACGAACTGTTTTGGGGAAGCAATGCGGCTAAACAAATTAGAATTACAGCTGAAATTGAATTAACTGCTGCTTCTTCTACGTCTTTACTCTGCAAAGTTTTCGCTTAAATGATTACTTTTAGCACTAGACACCACAAACAGTTTGACAAATATCCAACATGTTTGCCAAATATTAAAAATGTTTAATATTTCCGCAAACATTGCTTCAAATGTTTGTCCAAACAGCAAACACCCCAATTAACAACACAAAATTGGCTTTTCAACTCTGAAACTTGAAATAAGCAAAACAATAAAGAAAGAAGAAGATACATTTTTCATAGAAGTTTGCCTTTTGACGACATTTTGAAAATTAAATTTCACTTTCTTTATGTAAATTTTCATGAAATTTTATTATTTTTTTGTGAAATTTGTGGTGATAATACGTATACAGAATTTTCATTAAAGAACTTTCGTGTGTAAATGCAGAAGGTGAGCCCAACTCTACAACAACACTGCTTCTGTGGTCCGATTGTAAAAAATATTGCTAGTAAAAAAACGTTTGTTTACATAAAAAACTAGTTTGAATACAAACTTCGACAAATCGACCACCAAAAAAAAAAAACCATATGTTGACTTGAGTCCACCTCTCGCCTTGGTATTAGCCAAGGAGTATTCATGTAATTGAAAAATGAATTCGCTTTGGTCTTAGCCGTCAAGTCTTGAGTTTTTAGGAGAGAGAGGAAAAGAAATGGCATTCTTTTTTCCCTTCTCTTCTAACAGCTCAAGACTTGACGTCTAAAACTTGAACAGTGTGAACCAGCATAAAGAGAAATTACTTAATTCTTGTTCAGAACAAAATGAACTGAGATGCCACTTTTTTCAATTCGTACATAAAAGATGAATTGAGGTGCCACATCATATAGTGTATTTGCATTTACATTACTACAATTGTGTTATTACTGATTAATTAAATAAAATAAAAATATAATTAAAAATAATAAAATCACTTGAATAATTGCTGTTAAAA
Organism: Pollenia amentaria; assembly: GCA_943735925.1. Lineage (NCBI taxonomy): Eukaryota > Metazoa > Arthropoda > Insecta > Diptera > Polleniidae > Pollenia > Pollenia amentaria. The sequence continues at coordinate 236,876,651 of OX031006.1, read as the reverse complement.
ACTCAAGTAATATGTAAAAGTGTGATAGTGTGAAAGCAATGTGTTATGAAAATGACAAGTATTACGAAAAAAAATTTGACATCCTATATGACTTCATCGTTTTTTGAAATTTTTCTAAAGGCCGGTATTCACTATCCTATTTAGTCGCACGATATGTCATAAAAATCGTGTGTGCTCATAATGTATGACAGTGTGGCTCTAAAATGAATTGATTGACAGATTTTTTTGACAAGTCTGTCCGACCTGCAAATGCTTACTACCCGTCTCCACTATCCAACAACATGATAAAAAAAAGTTCATGTCGCACATGAATTCTACTCGTGTAGACTGTTCATGTTCATGTTTCGTCCATGTGCTGCCATCGTTTACCTGACATATGTCTTAGAAACCATGTTCGGCATGATGGTCGCATTACAATGCCATTTTCTGTCTACAACCAAACGCACAACAACAAAAATTGGGGTAAATCAGAATATGAACATCAAAACGTATTCGCCACATACAAGAACATGAACAAATTAATACCGTTGCTCTGCCGGTGTTATGTTCATGTCTTGTTCAAAACGATAGCGCATGGAGTCGTGGAGTTATGAAAATTTTCTTAAAATGATAGACTCTATGCGATCAGAGTTGCATTTTCTTGTAAAGTAGCTGAGTTGTTTGATTTTGCATCTTTTCTTGCGGGATAGTGTGGCACTGACAGCAGATTTTGCAGACATTTTTTTATGTCGGATAGAATTCCGTCAGATTTTCATGTGAGTGAATAGTACGATTATGTAGGATAGTGAATACCGGCCTTAAACAAAAAATTTTGTAATGTGTAATTCAAAAAATGTTCGACAATTTTGAAGCTTTGTCTGTGTAAAACTGAATTTCGTTTCCGGCAACACTGAAAATATATCAAACTAATAAACTTAAAATAAACGGTGTTATGATTGTTTTACAATAAAAAAACCTTTTAGAATTAATTTATTATTAAAATTTTTTTAGAAAGTTTTTTTATGCAAAATTGAATTTTTTATAAAATAATTTTTTAATTTTTCACCAATTGTAATTTCTACTACTAATTGCACACAACTCTGCTTTAGTGCGAAAAGCATGTTCATGTGGTAGAAAAGTATGTTGAAAACAAAACGTCAAAACTGCGACATTCATATCAAGAATATTATTTGTAAAGAAAAACGCAAACTGAACATCAGAACTCGTAGAGAACCTTTTTTGTCATTTTACTATTGGAATTTAAAAAAAGCTTTTTACCAAGTTTAAACATTTATTAAAAGTATTTAATAAATAACAATAAACAAGAATCTATCAAAAGATTCAACACAAACACGGGCAAATAATTTAAGTGTTTCGTGCTTAAACAATCTTGTTCAAACTCCCACAACACAGCAAGCGGTGGACAGACAGACACTTCGAAGAGCCAAAACACACATACTACACACTTGCATTAAGTAGGAGAAAAAATCGTGAAAACAATAAAGAACTAAAACTAGAGGAGTCCAACTAGTTTCCAATTTGTACAAAACACAAAACCACAACAACAACCAAGAAAAAGGTTTTCTAAAAAAACCTTTCAAACAAAGTAGAAAGAAAGTTTTTTTATTTATTATTTATTTTGCCGCAAACAAAATATAAAAACAACTTGTTAAAAACAATGGAGAAACAATCAGCAAAACAGTATGAAACGTAAGTGGAGCAATCAACCAACCAGCGTATGGATTAGTTAGTTTGTTTTTGTTGTCGTTGTTTGAGCTGTTAGGTCAAGGAGTAGGGAGTCTGCCACATTTCTAAGCAGAAGTGATCACTTAGTGCAAATATTTTTCAGTTCTTGTGCGCTGGTTGCATCTAATTCTTATTATGTTAGGTTATGTTAAATATTGTGTTTTTATATGAATGAATTTGGGTCTACGTTGACTGAGGAGATACGACATACAAACATGCATAATATGCTCAAAAACATTTTCATTTTTATTACTTGAAGCAAATGCTAACATAAAAATTTGCATATTTTATTAAGAAAATAATCAGCAATATTTAAAGTGTTTAGTTAAGAAAGTGCTTTTAAACGTGCAATTTTGTTTAAAAAAAATTTAATTTCTATCTAGTGTTGTCAAAAAGGAAATCCATTTGGAACTTTTTGTTTTAAATTGACAAAAAATATTAGTGAAAAACGGAAAAAATTAATTTATATTTTTATTAAATAAAAATAAAATTAACAAATTTATATCTAATTATTACAGTTCGAATTCATCAGTTAAACCAACGCAACAATCACATAAGCCCATGCAAGCAAAAAGAGTTGGGCAATCACCCCAATCTGAAGCGCCACCGAGAAATGAAATGATGTATGATCCTCCAAGCATGGAAGCTAGAATGCCCAGGCCAAGGTATGTTAACTTTATATACCTAGTTGTTGTAACAGGTTTTCTTTGCCGACGCAAAGATCCAGTTGTGAGATTCAATATACCTATATGTATTTTATCTAATATCTAATGGTTATTTTTTCAAATGTTTCCAAAAATGGCTTGTTATTTTTAAGCAAACACCTACATTAGACGCTCATAAATTAAAACTCGAGGGAATATATTTTCCAGAAATCATACGCCCTTTTGCCGGCACGATACCGATAATAAATACAAAATATCGCCGATATCGATAATCATATTGAATTTGAATTCAAGTTAAAATTAACAAAACTCAATTGGTATAATTTTTTTATTATACAAAATTACAGAGTAAGAGATTATTAATGTGCTGTTTTCCCAACACAAGTGATTGAATATGTAGTAATATTTATATGTTAAGCACTCAGTTTATTGAGTGTTTTTCATATAACTTTTACTACACTTTCTATCACTTGTGTTGTAAAAACAGCACATAATATTTAAAATTGATATTCACAATTGCCTGTTTTTCATTCTTTCGAAATTCTCGTTTAGAAATTTATATTGAAAACTAAAACAAATTTGAGTTTTTTTATTGTTGTTTCAATATAAATTCCAAAGCGAACATTTTTATTTGATTTTGAAAAACAGGCAGTTAAAAAAACAAGTAATGAGTTTGAATTCATGATAAAATTAACTGCCTATTTCACTAAATGCGAACGAAAGCGTAAGTAAAACAAAAGTAAAATTTTTTTACAAAAGTATTACTATTATGTATTAGTATTATGTTTGAAAAATAAAATATTCTCAACTTTTGTCCGTTTGAACTACCACTGCAGTGGAAAACAGTCTCTCAGATGCGACTGAACTCATTTTGGGTAACACCTGTCATTTCGTAAACAAGCGGATCTGCGCCTTGAAATATTAGGAGTTTTAAGGTATCTTTTGACTTTTTCTTTAAAAGAATCACAGCATACGATGGAAAGAGTTTTTTCCTCCCCTTATTCTCCTCTAATTATTTTTTACAAACATTCCAAAGGTAAGTTATTGTAGACTTATCAGATTTTGTACCACCTGCAGGGGGACTGTGTTTTCAATACTTTCAGAAGACGTTATTTTTCGATACGATTGAAGTCGATTGTCTTTGAATAATTGAGCATTTTTTCGAGGGCCAAGAATTGTAGATAAACAAAAGGTTTTATTATTTTCTAAAGCCTCAAATTTTTTAATTAGTGCTAATGCTAAGTCAGCCGCTAAATCTAATCTAAAAATAGATTTGTGGCAAGTTTGTATACAAAATTTTGACGGAACTGCTTAGTTTTGCTCAAAATGTTGGTATTTAAGGAAATAATAAAAAAAATAACATTTCGCCGGAAAAATCTGAGTTTCAGATTACGTTAAACTAAGTTTAAACTTCATGCACACCTTAAAAACCCGGCCTTAGTTGCTATGCAAAAAAAGCGCAGAAAATTAAAGTATTCGTCCAAAAATACTCTCCAAAAAAACTATAAAAAGTATCGTCGTTTCGAAAGCAAAATATCGGCGATGCCGATATGTATCGGAAATCTGAGGAATAGCCGATATATCGTTATTCGTTGCATCCCCGGTTTCAATGCATTAAATAAACGCTCTGAAATTAAAAAAATCGAATTTGCGAGCTTTTTTTTAACTGTATTATACATATCGCTCCTTTATTGCAACGTAGTCATATCTCAAAAAAGAAAAAAATCAAACTTGGCAAAATACGATTAAAGTTTTTTAAATGTACCTTAATATACTAACAGCCGTATTCATAACGAAAATTTGGCATGAAGTTAGCACAAAGTTCATTCATAATACACTTACCAAACTCTGGCTAACGATTTGCTAAACTCTTGTTAACGAGCTGCCAAACGTTTGCCACCTTGTGAAAAACAGGTGTTTAATTTTTTTTTTTCTAATTCACTGTCTTTTGTTTTAATTAAGTCCTGTTTTAAATTTATTTTAATTTAAAAACATTTAACATTTTTATATGGGGAGGCAAACACAAAAAAATAAAATACAATTATGAAATGAAATGACAAACCAGCGATGATTTATGCAAAACGTGTAGCAGGTTTAAGCACTATAATGTGGCATCATGATTATTTAGAGTTGATTTATTAAAAGTTAGCAGACGGATAAAATTCGTTATGAATAAACTCTGTGCTAACAAGCTGCTAAGTTTAATTGGCATTCTAGTTGGCAGCTCATTGTACGTAGTGTACAAACTGTGGCTAACTTTTTGTTATGAATACGGCTGTAATTTATTAAAAAAAAATTTGCTATAACTTTGGTTCAGTTTGAGATAAAACTGATTTTATTACATATAAAGAAGTTATGAAGGAGCTCTTTTTCTTAAGTAAACTAAAATGTTTGATTTTTTGAGATATGACAGTGATATGTACTTTAAACCGATAGTATTTTTTTTTAATATTTGTGAAACGATATAAAAGTTCTGCCATATATTTTTATTTCGCGGCTACTGAAAACATAAATAATTTAGTAAAGTGGTGCAAAAGTAGTGAATTATTTATCACTTGACAAGTCTTAGCGCTTCGTAACGATATCGCTTTTATGTACTATATATTGAATTGAACAAAATTTCAGTGAGAATTTTAATTTGTTTGAATTTTTAATTGATATTTCTTTAAAGTTAGCCAAAGAGGTCTTATGTTAGAAACTGTAGTTTTTCGTAATCTTAAATTGAGAATTATTTAATTTCGTTATTTAATTGACTTTTTATTTAAAGAGCAGTTAATTTCGATTAAAAGCAGTTGTCCTAGACTTAAGGTATTGTTAACAAACGAAAGAAACGAACAAAATTGAGTTAAACTTAAAATGCATTTTTCAAATCAAGACCTTTTTGCCTAACGCCAAAAATTTGTGAAAGTAACGATGATGAAGTTCTGACAAATACTTTAAAGCTAAAATCATAAATAGCAAAGTAAAGTGCTCCGAAAGTAGTTACCACTTATTACATGACAAGTTTTTTAGCGCTTCGTAACGATTTCGTTATTTCAAAATTACGATAACCATAATAACAAATACTAAAGATTACATTAAGCAAAGATTCAGTGAGAATTTACAAGAATTTTTATTTATTTGTTGAAATTTTTAACTTTCATATACTTTATCTGCCTGTTTTTAGAAAATTAAAACAAAATTTCGTGTGAGAAATTATACTGAAAACAACAATAAAATACGAAAATTTTTAAGATTCCATAAAGTATATACATACTTAAATTCTGGGTCCTTGAGTAATTCTAAGTTGATTTAGCCATGTCCTTCTGTTGAAATCACGGTTACTTTCGAACGACTCAAACGAAAAGTTCAATATTGGTGTTAAATTGTTTCTAGTTCTCCTAAGCAGCTTGGGATCGAAATCCAGCAAAATCGGTCCAGTAGTATAATAGTTTTATTATTATTACAAAAACTAACATAAAAATGTCGTGAACATCGGGTCATAATATACAATAGGCCCCATAGAAAGCCCACTCTCGGAAAACGCTTTAGTGCGTCTAAAATCGTAAAGCATGATGCTTTATAATGAAATTTTGTATGTTCCCATTTAATAAGGTTAGCAATCACTTCGATGCATTTCGTGGATATCGGTCCATAATTTGCCATAGGCCCAATATTAAGCGCACTCTCGGAAAACGCTTTAGTGTGTCTAAGACCGTTGTAATAAAATTTTGTGTGATACAGTTTTATAAGACTAGAATCACACTATCAAATTTCGTGAAGACTCTGGGAAATAATTTAAATATGCCTTAAACCATAGCAAACATAGGTGGTAAAATTTGGTTTAATTTAGCATTATATGGCTAGAAATAACACCAATCATGTTTCTCATTTCTTAAAAAGATTAGTTAATAACATATACAAATATGGAGATATGGAGCCTATAACTGAAATATTCTAACTATCGGTGGAGGGTAACAAAGATTCGACACAGCCGAATATGGCACTCTAACTGGTTTTTGTAAATAAAAAAGTCCAGCAATTTGAATTACCTTACCAACAAAGTGTTTTTAATTTGCGAGCGTCTACCTTAAAAATATATGTATAATATATTGAACGGCGTTCACTAAAATTGGGTTTCAATTTATGATCAAATCAAAAATGATCTATACTTTTATCAACGAGCTTTTAATTAAAAAGAAAAAAGTTGATAAATTATTAAGCCTGATCGAAAATTCAACTTTCTATAAACCTAAAGGAGCTTATCCCAAATTTAAATTTTAAAATAGATTTGTCGTTTAATGTTAATATTTTTTTATTTTAAAATTGAGTTATTTTTTCATATTTTCTTTAGGTTTAGCGTTTAAAATTTCGAAAGTTGAACATTTTTCTAAAAATATTATAAAAAATAAACAACAAGGCGAATTGAATAAAACGATTTTTTCAACAGTTTAATATTAAATAAGGGATGTTTGTAAAAGTTATAGATTTATTTTTTATGAGTTTTGTCGATTTTATACCAACATTTGGTTGCCCCGTGTTACGCTAGTCTATCAGCGTGAGGATTGCGGGTTCAATTACTGCCAAAGGGTCAGGTCTGTTTCACTAAAACAAACTGAAGAAAAATAAGATTTGAAATTGCAGTTGTAAGATATAACAAATAAATATCCAACTATCATATGGCAACTCTGTTCAAAGGACCAATGGGTTCCAATTTGAGATAACATTTTTTGAACTTTATGAAAATTTTATTACAATGTGGTTTCTGACACCACAATTTGCCTATAATTAAATGAAAATTTCTAACAACGATCTGTGAGATATTCCCAATTCTTAGTACTGCATTAAATCTAATTGGGATCATTTTTAATTTATGTTAGATCTCTATTATTTAAGAAGTTGTTTATATCTACATATTTAATTATTTAAAAAAAATAATTTAATTTAACAAACGAAAATTTCTCTTCCCTTTCAGTTATTTCAATTCGAGTAAACCCTCATGGCCAGACCTAGTAGAGAGCGATGATAGTGACATGGAAACTGATATTGATGTTGAAAAATTGCCACCTCTTGAGGTTGGACCCCAAGAGAATCGCCTACAGCACACATATTGGCTGTGGTTCTCACGTAAAGGTGCACACCGTGCAATGGATTATAGTAAATCGTTGCGTGTGGTGGGACGTTGTGCCAGTGTTCAACAATGGTGGTCACTATACTCGCATCTTAAACGTCCCACAGCCTTACCAGTGTACGTAGAATTGAGTCTGTTCAAACAGGCCATTAAACCAATGTGGGAGGATCCAGCCAATTCTAAGGGTGGTCAATGGGTAATACGTTTACGTAAAAATCAAATTGATCGTGCGTGGGAAAATGTTTGTATGGCCATGTTAGGTGAACAATTTTTGGTTGGAGATGAAATATGTGGTGTAGTGTTAACAACAAAGATTCAGGTAAGTCCATTTTATTCTATTTTCTTATAATTGAAACGATGAAAGTTGTTGAAAAGAAAGTGAAATATAAAAAACAACAAAAAGACGATTATAAAGGGATGAAATGAAAGTGTTTTGTAAAAATACTGAACGAAAATGAGAAAAAAATTTTAAGAAAAATTTGAAGTGTTTAAAAAATATAAAAGTGCTTTAATCAATATTTGCTATAAAAAAATTTAAACAAACTGGAAATACAATCAAATAAAAATATTTAATTAATACGTGGACAATCAACTTTAAATGTTAATATGATTAAGCTAATACTAGATAAATGATTGAATTAAATATTTATATCGCTCATTTACTTCTATAGTGCCATAACTCGTTGTAGAATCGTTACCGCTTGAAAATGTGCCGTTAATCAACTTGTTATTACGCTTTTTTTAATTATAAAAATAGCGGTTTTCACCCTTTGTATTAAGTGTACAACTCTGCTTTATTAAATACGATTTTATATTACATAGCGTTAAGCCCCAGTTACCTGACAGTAACAGTAATGCTGGGCACAGACAGTTTTGATGTTGATGAAATCTCGAATGATTGAAAATGAATGAAATTTGCCAGATTGCGTAAATGCATTGCTTAGTGTGTACCCAGCATAATGTTATCGTACAGTAAAAAAGTAAGAAAATCTATTTTCTACAGATTTAGACATTACGGTCTTACTGCTAACTATAATCGTTCTAATTGCTTTACATACAACAAAATGAAGCAGCTGATTTGCAACGTCACTGTTACTTTCAGCTAACTGGGGCTTAAGTGACTTTTTCGTATGTATTGTTAGGTAATGAATTTGCTGAGTGAGAGAAATATACAGATGGAGTCTCGTCAACAGTTTTATTCTGGTAAATGCACACACGTATTTACATAAAATTTTGTTATTGCAGTGTTGTAAATGTTGGAATTTTAACTAAACAATTAAGATAAACGAGGTCTACAAGGGACTTTGCTATCAAGGGTGAAAACCGCTAATGACACTTCTCAGTTTTGTAAGGGTCGTATAAAGTTAAGATCGCAGGATTTTAGAATAAACGCTATATTTTGCGTTAGATCGATTTTTTTATCATAATCTTTACACAGCTTTACTTAAAAATAGTATTTTTTCCATTATGACCATTTTGAAGTAAACGAGTAAAATGTGACTGAATCTTTTTTTTATTAGAAATGATTTACATAAGAAAATATTTCTATTTTAGTAACTTTTCAGTGAATTTGTTTATTAAAAGATGTATGTCTTGTTGTATGGAAATACAGATAAATAAAATAAATATTTTAAAATATTCTTTACATTTTTAATATCATATAATAAACATTAATAAGGGGAAACGTTTTTATAATAATTTTTATCCCATATACATCAGAAACTCTTAAGGTACGTTCAGACTGATGAAATATTTGAAAGCAAACATCAAATATTTCATTAACGTAGGCTGAACACAAAATATTTTTGAGTATCAAATAAAATAACAGCTGATTTTGAGCAAATAAAAGTATTTGCCGGCAAACAAATATTTGTCCAATGTGAACATAGTGTGAACACAAAAAATCCAATATTTTAGTAATTTTTGAGCAAACATTTATTTGATATTACAAAAAAAAATTGTAAGAGCAAACAACGACAAATAATTTTAGACATGTTCCGGATAGAAGCAATTTTTCCTGTAAGTTTTCGGATTCTTTACAATTTTAACGATTTTTAATAATTATTAGGCTTTGCTATCATACCGCTACTAGCAAATTTTTGTGAATTTCCGTTAATTTAGCAATTTTTATCGAATTTTTGCCATTCCTTATAGTTTTAGGCACTTTTAATAAATTTTATGGCTTGTTTGAAATATCTAAATTTTTCGCAAATTTTAGCAATGTTCCCGTTACCCATTGTCTTCCAGTTTTTTCTAACACTATAAAAGATGCTGCTCCACAGAATAAAAAAAATAAATTAGCTTTTGCGCTCATTTTTACTATTTATGAAATATATTACTATTTTTGAACACTTTCATTAAATAATTATTTGATGCAAATATTTATTTTAGTCTGAACGCATGGCAAACATGATTTAATTTATTTTATTTGAAACTATTTGCCAACTGTTTCAACAAACAAAAATTGTCAAATATTTGAGCTTAGTTTGAACATTAAACAAAATATTTTTTTGTTTCACACGGTTTGAAGCAAATATCAGAACAAATATTTTCGTCAAATATTTCATTAGTCTGAACGTACCTTTACACTAGTCTATTATTATAAACTAGTTTGAAAACGATGCCGATTACATTTCTATTTTAACATTTAAAAAATTTATCCTTGAGAATTAATAAAAGGTGTTTTCATTTACAGAAAATTATTGCTTATTTTCAATAATTGTTACGTAACCGAAAAACTTGCAACGAGAGAGCGAAAAAAGAGCATTGAAATTTGAGAGACAAAAATTTTGTTTGAAAATTTCCGATAGTAACATTCAAGGCGAATTCATTACAGGTGATCCTAAAAGCCCTGCTGATAACTTTTTTCTTTAGCTTTATAATTGTTGGATGTCAAAATTTTGTTTATTATCATTGTTTCTGTTTTGATTTGTTTCGGTTTTAGACATTGTTTAATGATTTTACAAAAACAAATTGCCTGTGGTTTTTGTACGAGTTGTACTTGTTGTACTATCGAGATTACCTGGGATGAATTCGTCTTGGTAACATTTTTACTAGCAAGAATTATACAACCACCTGTTTCATGTTTTTGTTTATAAATCAAAAAATAGGTTTTTATTAAAAGTTTTTCAATAACATAAAATATATTTTTCCAAAATTTAAGAACAATAAATATTCTTGCGCAAATAGTTAAAAATAATTAAATTTATTAAGAAACAAAATCGTATCTTACAGCTAAATAGTGTCAATATTCCTTACTTGCTAGTTTTTGCTGGTAACGTGTTCATTTACTTCTTTATTTTTTTTTTTTTTGAGTAATTAACAGAATCATTTTGTAAATTTTAAATTTACTCTCTCGTTGCAAGTTTCTGCTAGTAAAGTAAATGAACACACCTAAAATATTAGATTCTGTAGTTAATTTATTGTTGCACTTAAATTTCATTTAAGTGGTACAAACACAAGAAATTAGTATTAACACTTATATTTTTTATATTATTATTGATTTTTTTAAAATATTTGTTATTTCACTGCAAAAAATTTGATTATACATAGTATAATTTTTTATTAAAAAAACAATTATACAACCATTTTTTTATAAATTGCGTAAATAATTTTCTAAAAAAAAAATTTGTTAATTGATTCTTAACGTCTTAGACCAAAATAATTATAATTATATCTTAGAAGAAATTATGATGATCTTATTAATAAATTTGAAAAAATATATAAATACCTAATAAAAATGTTTAGCTTAAAATAAAAACAAAAATTAGTTAGTTCTTTAGAACTTTATGGCTGATTCGCTTTTCGATGTTTTTGGAGCGTGTTTTTCAATTAAGAGATTTTTCGATATTTTATTAATTGGTTTTACAATTCTTTGTTTACTCGAGAGATCAGCTGATAAATTTTCGCTCCGTGAATTTTGATCTAACTTGTTTTCTTAACTTGTCAAAAAAAATTTTATACTGTTTTTGACAAATAAAGTAGATATATTTCTACGAGTCTATCTGTTATGAATTTGCCTTGCACAACACGATACATCAACATTGTTGTTTTTATTTGATCGTTCTACGTTGCTGTTCTGACCCTAAAGGTTTAACCTTTTTAGAGCCTCTTACCCTATATTAATTTTACCTTTTTTTTTATCATTCGAAACAAATGTATGCCACTTTTGATCCGTTTTCGTCATACAAGACTGAACGGCTGTAAGATTTTTAAACCCGGTACTTATAAAACCCAAAAAAGATATACATTATTTTAAAATTTTTTCCGAATTCAAAGACATAATTGTCGAACCAGAGGCTTTTTTTTACCCAATAATTAAAGTTATTAGAAAGTAAAAAAATGAAGCTATATTTAAAATAACAAACGCTGAAAAGTTTTGGTTTGAGGTTGAAAATTTGAAAAATACAGAAATATTTTTAAAAATTTTTAATTTCTATATAAATATAATTTTGGTATATATAATTTTTGGTATTTTGTTGGTTATTTTCTTCATTATTTTCTAAAATATTAATTTTAGCAAAAAGCTTTCTTTGAGGCTAATGTTGTTAAAAGCTAAAATATTGCCATATATCATATTCTTTTAAAATGTTTTTTTAAAAACAAATTTTTTTTTTAAAAACAAATTGCAAACAAATTGCATTACTAGTGGCATTGGCTTAATAAGTCATGTACCTGTGAACTGTTTTCTTAAATTTTATTTGTTATAATTTTATATGTTATAATGTTGTTTAATTATATTCGAAATAACCTTTGTATTAGAATGTTAACATTCCCTGTTTTTTTTTCACTAAAACTAAAAAATACCCTTTTTATACCCCTTACCCAAGGTAAAAGGGTATATATAACTTCGTCATTCCGTTTGTAGCTTCTAAAATATTCTTCCTTTGTAGAAGTGGGCGTGGCACAAAATAGTTTTTTTTATATCTAAAGATTGGTAAGAGAAATATTATCAAAATTTGGTACACATAGCTGGGTTTTTAATACGCAACCATTATTAAAATATGGGCGGGATTGGAGAAGTTGGCGTGGCACCTCGCGTAAAAACATTATAGATTTCTGTATATCTGGAGAACGGCAAGAGCCAAAGTTTTCAATTAAGGTACCAGGATCTTGGTTATCAATACACAACATCCGACAAAATGTGGGCGGGCTTGGGAATTGGGCGTGGCACAAAATAGATTTATTTTTATTTATATCTGAATATATATCTAAATATCTAAATAACGGTATTTATAATACTTTCTGCTTTTAGCGCACCATGGTGAAAGGTATATAAGATTCGGCATAGCCGAATGCAGCGCTCTCAATTTTGGGCATTCATGGGGTTTTTTTCGAATTTGGGATATAAATTTCGTGAAAATCCTTAGGGGATTTTTTAGGGAGAAGCGCTTTTTGGGGATTTTCGGGGATAATATATTATTATAAATTACATTTGTGCAATGGCAAGATCGATTTGGTCAAGATGCGGGTAAAAATGTATGTCTTTTTTGGAGCTTGCTAAAATATTTTTAAATATTCTTTTTGTTTCAACAAGCGTTATTTCTGTTGAACGAGTCTTTTCTATAATGATAACAACCAAAATCCAAATTTGCAACAGAATGCAATAAGAGTTATTAGAAGCTATTCTGAAAATAACACTTTAAAAATAATGCAGCTTGCTGTGATAAATTTATTGAATCGTCTCGAATGCACCTTTTAAACAAACAACATATAAAACAGAATTGCATTGGCCGATGAATCAAGACTGTGATTCCCTAGTTCTTGAAATGATACATATTTACGCATAATTATTTTTCTTTTGCGTTTTTACGTTACCCTTGTTACTATATATACTATACATGTGTCCGTAGATATTTAGAACTCAAGGAATAAATAACATTAGTTTTAATAATATAACACAAATGGATTTATTTAAATAATTCAATGTATGCCTATTTTTCCTTTGACATAATATGATGTAAATATTTAATTTTTAAGGAAATGTGGGGATTTTTAGGGATAAGAAAATAGCTATTTTGGGGATGAGAAATCGCAAGTTGGGGACAAGGCTCATAATAAAACTGCGAACCCTGGCCAAATGTAGCACTCTTACTTGCTTCTCTTTAAAATACCCATTTTTAATATTATTTTTTTGCTCCTTATTTAAAATTGTCAACGGCAACGCTGGTCTGTTTATTTAAAGTTTAAATATCAATGCAAAGTGGTGGACAGGGCTGACAAACATTTTTCCTAAAAATCTGCAAAGTTTGGAAATAAAATCGTCAAAATAGCCAAGACTTAAATAAAAAAATTCTTTAAAAATCGTCAGAGCAAAAATCAACTGGTTCTTAAACCTCAAAAGTATTTTGTATAAATAATTATATATTTAATCTTATAATTAAGAATTCAATTTGATAGAAATAGATCTGTAAACACAAATTAATGAAAAAGTAAACAATATCTTACACATTAGTATAATGAAGTTTTAAATGATTTCATATCTTGTAATGTGCCGGAATAGTTAAAAAATTAATATTTCTAAAATATGCAAAGTTCCAGCCTGTTTGTAGAACACGACAGAGCTAACTCACGACCATCCAATTGATAGACGAATGCGTAATGAATAGCGTTTGTATAACGCGAGTTAACTTTGTCGTGCAGCTTACGTTAATTTGTGTTGTATGTATGTATATACATATATGAGATCATACTGTTGGCAACATCTTTAAAAATATATTTTGTTTACATTTCCACTGACATACATTTATAGTAAATAAACATAAAAAATTTGCTTAAAAATTTTATAATTTTTGTTTTAAAAATTGTTAAAAAACAAAATTTTTTTATTTAATAAACTTAAGTGATGCAACTTTTTCTAATATGTAGTAAGTGCGTTTGATATTAGTTATTTTAATGCGAAAAATGTATGCAAGCAAAACAATAAATGCCTATTTCCGATATGCGAAAGAATTCTAAAAACTTTGTTTTTGTTTTAAATGAAGTTGTTCGAAAGAAAGAATTCTTTCGCACATCGGAAATAGGCTATTACATTTTTTATATGTAATTTTTGTTTCACTTCTATTAAGTTTTGTATAGTTTTTTTACTCACCGAACTTAGAGAATTATGACGAGGCAAATCTTTATATACAAAACAAAATTAATTGAAAGCAGCTACGTTAAAAAAAAAAAAAATCGTTAATAAGTTAGCTCTTATTATAAGCGAGTCGTGTTCTACAAACAGGCTGTTAGTTAAAAAATCGACATATATTTTATTTTTATAAAAATTCAAACACTCCACTCGTGTGAAAAGTTATATATATTATTTTTTCTTTAATTATTCGATTTTATGCAGGTACATACTAGGGAGATCAATTATTCGACTTTTTTCAATAACCGGTTTTCGAATATTACGAATAGTTGCTATTTTAAAAAACACGGTTTTCGGTTAAGCAATTTTTAAATAATCGGTTAACCGGTTTTAAATTGAATACTTAAAAACACAAAAATCAAATAAGTTTTTAAATGAAACGTTAATTTGAATAAAAACAAAACAATTTGCAAAGGTAAGGAATCAACAAAATACATAGATATGACTTAGATCAGACCTAACAATTTTTTTACGATAAAATCGAAGAAAAGTGGGACCAGTAAATTGATCAAACTTTAGTTACGCAGCAATAACTTACATTGAAAAGTAATGAGTTAAAAAGCTATTATAACTAATCTTCACTACTTATACATTGGCATTTTAACTCATTATTTTAACACGGTGATGTCATTGGAGGCAAGTACTTACCACCCTCGCTTACAAGTAGGGAGTTCAATAAGTCATTACCGCGTACGCTAACAAATAGGTGCTTCACATTGGTATCAACGAAACTGAATTTGTCACACAAATTGTGTTTTTAATTTAATTTACTTTCTAATGAAAAATTTTTCTACCCTGCATTAAGGACATCAATTAAGTATTTAAATTTTTCATACACAGAAAAAAGTTTTTATCACTTAAAAAATGGTTCAAAAAGTTTTTAAATTTTATAAATATGATATTTGAATCAATTATTTTTTTAGTTGAAAGAAAGTTAATAATATACTTTTGATTTGATTAATAGTTAAGTTATTTTGAAATAAATTTTTAATTAAAATATTAATTAAATATCAAAAAATAATAATTTAAACTTGTAGAATTGTTGTTGGGAATTGTCAATATTTAATTAAATAAATTAACACATTGTTTGAAATGGCAAAGTTTTTTGATAATTTTATTAATTAAAATTAAAAATATCATTTATTGAATAAAAATATTTACAATTTTTCATTTTTACAATTTTTAGTAATCGATTTAATTAATTTGGTGCAAAATCAACAAATTGTTTGCTAGATTCTATGAATTTGGAAAGAATTCAAATCTATCACAAATAGTTTTTCATTTATAAGAAACAAAAAAAAAAACTGTAAGAAGAAATATGTATTTTAAATCAATTTGTATTAGATTTGAATAAATACAACCTCAAATGCATTGAATTATGAATTAATTATAAATTTCATTAACCAGCTAATAAGCAAGTGCTTATGTATCAGATTATATGTCAGTCATTACTAAACTACTTTTATGTAATGCAGATGGTATGAAGTTGTCATTGAAAAGTAAGTTCTTCAGTAATTGCATGTGATTACCAAGTTTTTGCTGGGTAAATTTTCAACAATTTTTTATTGATTTACTAAACTGTATTTGTAAGAAGATATTTGTATAATATAATTTAGAAACTGTTGAATGATATTTGATCTAGAGAAACGTTTTGCAAAAGCAAATAAATTATAGGAATTTTATAAAGTTATTATTTGAAATATTCCCTCAAATTTATTTTAAATGAATTTAAATTTGTTGGTGGTTAAGCTATCTTTATAAATCAACCATATTTTTCAAAAGTTGCAATCAAAACCTCTTAGCCAGGATTATCTATTTCAAATTATTTTGTTTCAGCATTAAAGAAACGAATAGTGAACTGAACATTCTTTTTGTGTAAAATATTTGTCAATTCTTCGACTACAATTTAAAACATTCCATGACATTGTTTGATTTCTTCAATTTTCGTTTTTAGTTCTTGGTGTTTTAATAAATAAAACTGATTCCGCCGTAATGTTGTAGCTTTCAGCATGAAGAGATGCTAGAACTACTTAAGAGTTTTTAGTGCCTTAACGGGCATTTCGTCCTCGGCAACACAACCGTCTAATATTTTAACCAATGATTAATTTTTTGCAGCGTGATATAGTAAAGTATTATTTGTCGTCGCCTAAGAACTACTTCGAACGGAGTTAAGTTTCATTTGGATCCCATTAATGTCAAGCATGTATACTAATTAAAGGTGATTAATAAGTCGTGACATGAAAGAACCTTAGTAACTTATCATTTTAGGCACTTCATGCAACTATTTTTGTCTTTTTAATCGAGTTCGAAAAATATATCGGGATAACCTTTATATAAAAATATATTTAATATTTAGAATACACTTGCACAAATTACTATTTACTTTTTAACTGCACATGTTTTTGTAGTATTTTGAATAGTTTTTGGTTTTGTTTCTACAAGAACACACGCTTTTATAAGCGATTTGTATCTAAGTGATCATAATATTTTTTGACCTTTGTTACATTTTGTTTTGACATTATTCATAAAAAGTTTAAGTTTGGCTAATATTCAATTAGAAAATACTTTAATTACGAGTACAACTACAACAAGAGTAAGAAAAATGTATATAAATTGCACATTACTAAAATAATCGGCTAATTATACCAAAATAACCGGTTTATTATACCAAAATAACCGGTTTATTCGATATTCGAAAAATGGGCATTTTCAAATAACCGACTTGGGCAAAGCTAAAATAACCGGTTAAAACCGGTCGAATAATAACCGTTCGATCTCCCTAGTACATACGCATATATAAACAATATGTGCTCGTTTACACTTTTCAAGTTTAAGAGGTAAAGTCTTGAGCAGTTAGGAGAGGAGGGAAAAGAGAATGCCATTTATTTTCCTCCCTCTCCTAAAAACCCAAGACTTGACGGATAAAACTTGACGGATGTGAACCAGCACTATGGTATACGAATATTATTAGCTTCGAATTGGCTAATAAAAATTAAAACTTCTTTTGATAACTACATATCGTTACCTGAAACGCAAAAGGCCCTATCTAACATTTTGAATATTTTTAAGAAGAAGCAAAAACTATTTAATATGATATATTTATAAATTGCATTAAACTGTTTATAATTAATTTTTCTTCTATTTTTCTTGTAAAACCCACCAGTTGTTTTGACAATTAGCATTGTTGCATATTATGCAAAATGTTAGTTCTTTTAGTATATTTCGCGTTATCGTTTGTAGATAGGGCTTTTTGTTTTTGGTTAATAAAATCGCTAATTTTGGCGAAAGATTCCAAATTGTTTTGTGATCATTTAAGTTGATGAAATACATCAGAATATATGAAGAAGTCGATTTTTAATTTTTTGTTAGATAGGGCCTTTTGCGTTTTAGGTAACGATATTAATGTTATGTTTTTTGATAACATTTTGTAATGTTGACGTAACATTTTGGGGAATTATTATTAAGTATTCTTTTTTGTTTCCAAAGAATTTCTAATCTTGATTTTATTAAGATTAATTTTGCTAAATATTCTTTCAACATTAGTTGATGAGTTTGGCAAGGCATTAGGTTATTTACAAATTCATATAAGTTGAGCAATTCAAGTTTATTGCTTGGTACTTTGGTAAAAGCATAAATATACCCTTCACTTGCCAGATTTAAATATTTTAAACAAAAAAGTAATACCACATTTTATTTTACATGGTGACAACACGAAGCAAATTCATATCATTATAAATGCCAAACTTTATATGCACTAAAAAAAACCAGTACATATTAAAATATTTTTTTCTATAGAGTTCGACATGATATAAATTTGTCTATTCGTGCAGTCTACGTTGAAATCATACGTCTAGAAATCATCAAAGTATAAGCGGCACTGAAAAAAAATCGTGCGTCATTTTAGAGAATTCGCTCTGAAACATCGTCAAAATTTCGTAAAATCGTTCGGCTTGGCAACCCTATTGTGGATATTAACAGAAAACAAAAAAATATATGCAAAATACATTCCAACTGAAAATCATTTTTGACATGTATTTTTATTGAACTCAGCGTTGCCATAATTTTTTGAAAATAACTGCATCTTAAGAAAAAAAACTGATTTTAACTTAATAAAAAACTGCACATAAAAATAGCCCATAATATTCATAATTTACTTCATTTTTTTAACTACACGTATGTTCAGAAACAAATAGAATATTATATTATTAACGAATATCGTTACTTTGTTGGCTAGATGAAAGAGAGTAGAATTGCTGCAATAAAAATTTTACAATGAAAACTCAAATTCAACTTCAAAAAAAAAAGAAAGAACACAAATCATAAAATGTAAACAGGGACATAATTAAACGTTCAAAAGTAAAAGCCAAATAAAATACTCAAACGGCTTGGCAAACATGTAAAAATTGTACGTTTGTTAATTGGGGTATTTGACAAACGATTAAGAAATTGTTGTAGAAAAATCGATATGTTTCATATTTTCGAAACTGTTTGCGCTACCTAGTGCTAAATTTAATCGTTTAAGTGAACATTTTGTAGAGTCAAGAAGGAAACGAAGAGGCATAAAAAAAATGTAAAGAATACAAGTTTTTGATTAGACTTTATAGAACAATTATTAATTAGGTTTGTGTGGTTTATTTGTTTACGGAGAGTGCGCGTTTCCCAAGCCGTTTGTGTTTTTGTTTGGCTCTTAAAGCTTCCCTCTGTTATACGAGTATGTGTTAAGCAAATTAGGTAAGATTATGACTTAACAAATAAAAAATAATATAACAGAATTGAAATTACACAAATGTCAATGCAAAATCTGCACAATTTACAAAAAAAACTTATTCCTTTAATAAATAACTTGGAAACTGTTCGATGCTTGCAAAAACTGCCAAATGCAGATAAATCTGCACATTTGGCAACGCTCAATTTCAATTTCAATTTGAAGTTCAATTTGAACTTGTTGTTGTTGTTGGTATAGGAGTAGTCTGTCAACAAAAGTGTTTGACACAAATGAGAAAATTGTCAAAAGAAAAATGAAAAAAATAATAAGTACTTTTTGACGTAATGGCTCGCAAGTGGTTGAAAATATGTAGTGGCAAAATTGTAATAAAATTAAAAAAATAATTATATAAAAAGTGTTTAACATTATACTTATGTATATGGCGAACAACGATTTAAACTTCAAGTAATAACAAACAGAAATTATATTATAAAAGGTGCAAATCTGAAACAATAAAATTTTTCTACTGAAGATTGGTTAAAATTAAAGTGGAAGGTTAAAAAAACGTAGTGAAGAAAAAATAATGCAAAAGAATCAATCCGGATAACAAAATAATGAAAAACAAACACTCCCTCGCTTTTTAAGAGAACTTACAAGTATATTAATTTTTTTTATATGTGACTTGAACTCTTAACAAATTAAGAAAACACTCATTTAAAATACATACTCTATGAGTATTACTAATACACATGCTCAGTATATGTTCAATACTCTTTTGATACCTTATTTTTCAACTGTGATAATTGTTGGGCATTAAAGGCGTTTTAGCGTTTATTTTCTGAATTCCCTGTTTAAAAATACACTGAGAGAATTTTTATATAAAATGATTTTGATTTTGTTGGTGTGATAATATATTAGTTTGATTGTGACTGTTATCAACTTGGCCTCTAAAGCGGCTCATACACTTGCAATATAATTGTTCAATTTTTCGTATTGTACAAGTATATCGCCAATGTGTAGGTGATATCCGAAGGTGACACAATATATTCGCAACAATCAAAAAACTCTTGATTTTTATTGCACAACGAAAAGAAGTGCAATATACTGTGTAATGTGTTGGCAACATTGTTCAATGTTGTCTTCCGCAAAAACATAACAACTGCGTTTGGTTAAAGACTTTCTTGTGTTGTGAATATTTGAATTTTTAATTAAAATTAATTTATTACAATAATTATATAAAGTTATACTTCAATTATAAAACAAAACTAAACATTTTAATATAATTTAATAATGTATGTTTTTTTTGCTTATAGGTTTTGTTTACCTTTTTATTGAGTGAAAGTTGCGCCATATTTAAATTGAATCCATTGTGTCACTTATTGTATAATAAAGGGAAAAATGGAAATAATTTGGCGAAGAACATAAACAATAATATTGCAAGTGTATGGGACGATTAAAACATTTATTATTACCGACAATACCATGCTTTGCAATAAGCCGCCATTATATGTATATGACCACATAATTTAATAGTGGGCTAAAATTCAAGATATAGTGTGAATGTTTTATTAATCAATAACTCACCAATTAAATGTGGTAAATTTATTTTTCCTAAAAACCTTAGCTATGCATTCAACATCTGTATGTTTTTGAATCCACGACATTTTTAGAGCTGAAGTTTAACAAAACTCTGTTATGAGTTCATCTTAATTTCTTGCAGAAAAGCAGAGCAAACTAAAGAGACGTCTGAATTATATGTGCTAAGAAATACATTTCTAAGAACTAACTTGTCTATGGGTACAATAGACCTGGCTTGGTCGCGGTACCGTCTCCGTTGGGGGAAATCTCCCCGATCTCTCTCGAAAACTTGTCTAAGAAATAATTTTCCTGAAATCGACTCCTAATTATTTTCTGAGTGGAAGTTTAATATTTGATCTTAGTTCCCTAGATTACTTTACAAACCCCCAAGTGAAAATTGAAAATCTTAAAATCATTTTTTGACTGTAGGGGTGTATAATATTACCTAACAATATATTCCTTTCTACCTTGACTTGTTTTAATCGTTTTTGGATACATTTTAAGTAATCAAATTGATAAAATTTTTGTGAAATAAATTTTGTGTACTAAATAAATTAAACGCTAAATTATCAACACAGTTTGATATTTTGGGGATAAATGAGAGAGTATATTTTTTTTAACGCCAAATAATAAATTCTCTTCTAGGTAGTTTTTCTACAATCAGAGCTCCCCAATTCAGTCGAGAGTAAGCCTTTACAACGAAAGCAACGTTGCTAAAAATAGTAAAATAAAAAAATCAGATGAATGTAAAATATGACAAAAAATTCTAAATGCAAACGGGTGTAGTAAAAAAAATATAAAAAATTGATTAATACTAAATAATCTTGGCGATAATTGTTGTTTTGCTAAACAACTATAAACTGAATGAAGTGTGATGCAAATTAAAATATTAAAACAAATTTTGTGATTAAATAAAATATAATTTTTTTTTTGAAAATATTTTATCAATAAAATAAAACACCCACCTTTGTATTAAATTCAACAAATATATTAAATAAAAGGGAACCTACGCGCGTGAATATAGAACAAATTACGATATCCCTCCCCTTTTTTCATAAAAACCAACAAAAAAAGAAAAAAGTAACGTTGTTTAATAAAACGGCCGCCTGAGAAAATTGCCTGCTTTGCGCAGAAAATCGATTTTTTACATTGATTAAAAGGCACACATACCAATACAAGCCTTTTGCTTTGGTTCATACTTTCAAATATCGCTAAAATAGCCCAAAAAGAAAAACGTGTAATATGTTGATTAATTTATATTATAAAAAAATTGTTATAGTATTAATAATAAAAGTAAATCAATTGAATAATTAATAAAATTTGAAGAAAATAGTGTTAAAATATTTACTTCATTTTACTACGGCTACGAAAATTGAACTTAAGCAAATTAAAATACTAAAATAATACAACCCTGGGTGTTTGTTAAATATTAATAAAAAAGGAAGCGAAAAAAGATAAAAAGAGCTTTACTAAACATGCAAATACAAAAAAAGATTGACAAAATAAATTGAAACAAAAACAACTGGATTATAAACGGGTAAAATTAAAAACGTGTAGATTTTGACAACGGCCATTATATTTATTCCTTTTATTTATAGTTAAACGGAAATAACTTGATAAGTGTAAACGTTTTTAAATAAAATAAACCAGCAAACTTGAAATTTGTTTTTTTCTCTTAGTAAATAATTTCATTGAGCGAAAAAAATCCAATAACCTTAAATTTAAAGAGAGAGTGATTTAGAAAAGAAAGAGCTATTTATTGTAAAACAAATGTTAAAGAGTATTGGGTTTTAAAAAAAGTGTTAAAGAATACAAAAGAAAGCAAAATAAATATAAAAATTTAGCCAAAAATAAAGTAAAGAAACAAAATAGATATGTATATTTAATTCTATTTTAACAAAAAATATCAAAAGCTACGTAATTCACAAAAATAAATTAAACCCCAAACAAAAAGTGAAAATCTCTGGTGTTGTCAATAAAATAAAGATTTATTATTTTAAACAATATAAATGTACCACAAAAAAAGTGAGTCACGTTTTTCAACATTTCAAAGTGTTTAAAAAAAAAATAGAAGTACTTACTCTGTATACTAGTTTGCACCGCTGTATTTCAAGCAACAAAAATCAGAATTGTACCAGCCATTAAAACAACTACCACCTGCAAAATCCCCTCCCTAAGCAATTCGAAAGAAGAAATTCCAACATTTGTAAAAAAAAAAATTACCTAAAACAATTTATTAAGCTACAAAATTAAATTAAAATAGTTTTGATGTCTTACTTTTTTAAAAGTAAACCTTAAATAAATTGATAAAACTCTTTCAAAACGGCTCTCCTTAATCAATTTTCAAAATTATTCAACGACCTTAAAGGCCAACAACACGAACACCAAACAAAACAACTCAACTCCTGAACAGCTCTTAATTTAAACAACCAGCCGTCATCATGACTAAAGACAGATTAGCTGCTTTACATGCTGCCCAATCGGATGATGAAGAGGCCGAAGAGGTGGCCGTTAATGTTGACACCACCCATGACTCGTATATGGATGATTTCTTTGCCCAGGTCGAAGAGATTCGAGGCATGATCGACAAGGTGCAAGAAAATGTTGAAGAGGTCAAGAAAAAACATTCGGCTATTTTGTCCGCACCACAATCCGATGAGAAAACTAAACAGGAGCTAGAAGATCTAATGGCTGATATTAAAAAGAATGCCAATCGGGTTAGAGGCAAACTAAAAGGCATCGAACAAAATATTGAGCAAGAAGAACAGCAAAATAAATCATCAGCCGATTTGCGTATACGCAAAACTCAACATTCGACACTGTCACGTAAATTTGTTGAAGTTATGACCGAATACAATCGTACACAAACCGATTACCGTGAACGCTGCAAGGGTAGAATACAACGTCAATTGGAAATCACGGGTCGTGCCACGACAAACGAAGAACTGGAGGATATGTTGGAGCAAGGCAACCCGGCCGTATTCACGCAAGGCATTATCATGGAAACACAGCAGGCCAAACAAACATTGGCCGACATAGAGGCTCGTCATGCTGATATAATGAAATTGGAGACATCAATTAAGGAATTACACGATATGTTTATGGATATGGCTATGTTAGTGGAGTCTCAAGGTGAAATGATCGATCGCATTGAGTATCATGTGGAGCACGCTATGGACTATGTGCAGACTGCAACTCAGGACACAAAGAAAGCTTTGAAATATCAAAGTAAAGCACGGCGAAAGAAGATTATGATTTTGATATGCTTGACTGTGTTAGGTATCATAGCTGCTTCATATGTTAGCAGTTATTTCATGTAAATGCCATGTTTTTTTTTTCTTAATTATTTACTTATTTTTATAAGTTCTACTTTAGTTAATATAATTTTTATCACTAGTTTTTTATTTATAACTTCATTTTTAGTTTATCCAAGTAATTATCATTCTCTAAACTTTAAAAATAGTTTTTATAATTAAATTGAATTAATCTACATAATTCTAATTCTCCTTAAAGTAAAAGTCATAAAAACAATTTAATATTAATAATAGAAAAAATCACAACAAAAAACAAAAGAAAGTAAGAAATTGTTTAAACAAAACAAAAGAATTAATTCTTATATATTATATACTACTTTATATATACATAAATATTTAACTTTAAATACGAAACAAAAAAATTATTAATCATTCTTCTTTAAAAAAAAAACAACAAAATAATAATACAAAAAAATGTAGAACAATTTCTTAAACCACAAACAAAAAACTCTTCTTATATACATATTAAAAATAATTAAATTAAATTAAAAATCATTAAAAAAAAAATATTAGCTACAATACAACAAACCCAACAAAACTCTAAAATGTTATTCGAAATTTAAAAAGACGGACAAAAAATTAATAAGATTCTCCAGTTTAAGTTTAAGTTATTATTATTATTGCTAAAAAATAGCATAAATATTTAAACAAACAAGAAGGTAACCTGCCATAAAAGGCCTTGAAATTATGTTTCAAGTGACCTCTTTTTTCAAAAACTTTATTAAATTTTGTAGGCGTTTTTTTTTGCATAAATTTTATTTTCAACTAAATGATAAAAACCTTTAACTTCTTAATTCATAAATTTGTTATGAACTAAAATAAATAGAAAAATATTCTTCTTTAATTAAATTTTGCAACTTTTTGTATACATCTTAAAAATATTGGTTTATTTTGTTCGTTTTAACTCCCTCTTCTTATTAAATCATAAATGTTTAATTTTTTATTTAAAACATTTAAATATAAAAAAACTTTCCTATTTATTGTTATAAAATAAAGTAGAATCTCTAAAAAATCAAATGCATATTTAAAAACTTTTGAATCTCATTTTTCTTTGTCTACACTATATTCGAAATAAAAAAGTTTTAGTTATTTTGTTTTTGTCCTTTATTGATTTAAAAATAGCTTGTCATTTAAATTAAAAAAAAAACACCAACAATAAAATACGTAATTTCTAAAAATCTTCGATTTAGGGTCTAAAACTAATTTAAGAAGAATAAGTTTACAAAGTTTTTAGTAAAATCAAGACATTTTGTCAATAAATTTATAGCAAATAATTGCTAAATTTGTTATAAAATGTGATATTTAATTTATAGTTAAATGTTGCTTAATCTTATAAGCAATAATAACTTCTTTAAATCATTTGCATTCCTTTATTAATATTGATATTGGTAAAATTTTTGTTGTAGAGTGACTTGAGTTACCAAAATCATTTTTGAATGCAATTTTATCGTTTTGTTTCATGCAACATGCTGCCAATCATTTTTTTTTTCATCCCTGTAGGAAATGCCAACAGTAAAACTGCACTGAATCACTATTTACTGACGAACTGTAGACCAGACAATGCTGTCTGCTATAGACATTTATGATTTTTTTGATGAATGTAACTTAAAATCCACTACAGAACTGAGAACTATTGACTAGGTAGCTCTTGTTCGACCATATGGAGACATAGGAACCAGATATTCAATAGTAGAATATAATAGTTCTTGTCGACGTTTTTAAATATTTTTACTTTATTTGCGCACTGGTAATATTAATTAAATAAAAATGCATGCATAAATTTTGTTTAAATAAGATAGATGTTTTATTAATAAAAATAACTGTAAATTCTAGCTTTACATGTGTCAAAAATGTAGACGCTTTGTTGACAGCGTTACTAAAAAGTCACAAAACTAATCGACAATTTTGAAGACTTGCCGACACTTGATCCAAGGTTTCCTGCAGGGTATATTCTTTAAATTTAAGGTGCAAAGAGTTTTTGAGTTGATTATAATATTTAAACTATTAAGGTTAGCACATTATATTGTGTAGCAACATGTTAATAGAGAATATTAATTAATACCAAATGGTTGTAAAGATTAAAAAATCTAAATTTTAATAACAATTCTTTGCATTGTTTTTTTAATATGAAATTTAATGTTGGATTTGGTTGAGTTTAACGCCAGCTCTTAATTTTATTTTCCAGCAACATGTTGCTAATTCTTATAATGAACAAATGTGTGGAGAATTTAAATGATAACCATGTACATATTTAGAAAATTTAAGTAAAATGCATTTATGTGTCGATTACGTATGGCAACTGAACTTCAGTCGTATTGCCAGCAGCGAAATTAGGCAACGCCGTTGATGTTAAAATATAAAATAAGAAAACAAGTTTTTATATGTTAACATAAGCGGCGTTGTTTACGTCCCATTCGTAATTGACCCATTAGAGATTACTTAGATTCTTCATAACCCTGCACCAATTTTTTGCAAATAGTTTTATAAAGTTTTTAATTTTCGAAATGAACTCAAGAAATTGGAAAACCTTTGGCGACTACGAGCCGGCTCGAAGCCGCTCGATTTCGCCCTCTGTTACCAAGCTTTACAAACGATGTACAAATATAAGTCCATCTAAAAAATTAATTTCTGGCAACATGTTGCATACTTTAGGCCCCTATTACGGTTTACAACTCAACTCAGTTGAGTTGTAATTTCTTAATTTTTGTATTATGATTTACAACTTTGCTATATTGCGGCGAACAGAAACTTAAAAAAATTGCAACTCATCACAACAAGTTGTTTTAATTACAACTCAACTGGGTTGAGTTGTAAACCGTAATAGGGGCCTTAATTTTAAGTGTAACTAATGCTTTTTTTCAAAAATAAAGCTAAAAACTAATTCTAAACAGGATTTTTGATAGAGTACGAGGGCGGATTAATAAGTCCGTGACTTTTTGAATGAAACCCAGTTTTTTTCAAAAAAAAAAATTTATTTTTAGCTCAATACACTTAGTCCAACGTTTCTCCAATTTGTGTATCCCTTCCAAATAATAGGATTTTTCGAGGTCCATAAAATAGGCATTTGTTTGACCAATAATTTCATCGTTGGAGCTAAATCTCTTTCCACCGAGCCATTTCTTTAGGTTCGGAAATAGTCACGGGTGCCAATTCCGGAGAATATGGCGTATGAGGTACCAATTCGTAGCAATTCATGTAATTTTGCAGCTGTTAAACGCAAAGTAAATGACGGAACTTGCTCAAAAGTTGACAGTAGTCTATTAACAGGTGGTAATTGATGGGAGCAGTGTTGCATTTCTTATAACTACGAGGGAAGTTCGAAAAGTCACGGACTTATTGACTTATATCCACCCTCGTATTAAAACTTAGTTAAAATGACAAACTGTTTTCTTTTCTAAATCCCAAAACCTAAACAAGTGTTATAACATTGAAAAAATGTTTAACACGTTCAGAAGTTCGTATTAAATTTTCCTACGAATTTTTATATTTTGCCCCTTCCTTCCTTCCACTTCAAATATTTCATTCAAAGAAAAAAGTTTTTTAAGAGCGCATTTACTTTTGTATTATAGTCAATTAATTATTAAAAAATAAATAAAATAAAATTATTTTTCGTTTAACTCTTCTTTAATATCTTAAATATAATTATTATTATATAAAAAACACACTCTTTGCAATTTAGACAACTAAATATATAATATTTATAAAAAAATTAAAATAAAAAAAAACCAAAATTAAATCACAAATAAAATTATTTAGTATGTATAATTATAAATATTAAAAAAAAACCACAACAAACAGAAGCAAATAAACACAAAATAATAACTACATACTTATTATCTACTTAAAAAAGAAAACAACTTAAAAATTAAATTTTAATTTAAATAAAAATTAAACACCTACGAAACATACAATCAAAAAAAATTTTTATTTTTTTTTTTAATCTTTTTTTATTCAATTTTTTTTTTTTTTTGTTTAATAAATATTTTTTTACATATCTTGTAATTATTAATATTTTTATAATCTTTTAATAGTTTGATTTTCTTTTGTGCAATACCTTCTTTTTCTTTGTTTTAAATATTTATTTAATGTTTTTTTTTTATTACAAACTGTGCTAAAAACGTTTGTATTACAGACGTTTTGTTAATTTTTTTATATCTAGCCATTTTTATTTGGTTTTTTTTTTTTAATAAAAAGATTTTGTGCAGTTGGGCCTCAATTTTAAGGAAAATTTTTAACAAAAGCACTATTTTTGTGGAGTTATACAAATTCTCTTGAACTGAGACGATTTTTTTATAAAGAAAATTTCTCAGATTTTTTAAGTAAATTTACTGCAATTTTCTATAAAAAATTTCTTAGAAACCAAGTACATATGTTGGGTACAATAGACCTGGCTTGGTCGCGGTACCGTCTCAGTTGGGAGAAATCTTCCCGCTCTCTCTCGAAAAAAAGTACTGTACATACAATGTTTTACAGGAACTGAGTAAATTTTTTTATACTACCAAAGTACGAATAAAAACTTCCCAAGAATTTTTTTCCTTTTTCTATTTTTACCATTGAATTTAAATAGGAAAATTGGGAGAAGGGAGAAACTTTCAAAGAATTTTTATTTATTATTGGGTTGATAGAAAACTGAAAATTTTCAAATATAAGTTTTTTCTGGAACTTAAAAAAATTTTCAGTAGAAAATTTCTCTACATCTGACTATAATTTTTTTTTTTTTAATTTTTTTTCTAAATTCGGAACAATCTTTTGTGAAAAATTTTACTGGAACTGAAAACAATTTTCTGGCATTGTGTATAGTTTTTTATAGAAGAGTTCCCTATAACTTAGTCTTATTTCTTTTTACATCTACTACAACTTCCTTTAAAAAACTTTTTTAAGCTAAGAATAATTTTTTATTTCTAAAATAATAGAGAACTTTTTAATCTTCTATTTTTTGTAATAATATACTTTTGTCGTAAAATTATGTTTAAAGGCCAGTATTGTAAAGTTTTACACAAATTATAAAATAATCAAATCAAGGTCATGTAGAATGGTGTGCTTGCATTTTCTTCTCTAAATATTCCCTAATTTTGTCTCCATCTCCTCTGCCTCATCTTTTTATGTATTTTATTTTTATTAAGTATTTTATTTATAACACAATTTTTTTTTATTTTATTCTTAAGTTAAATGTGCGTGATTAGATTGTGTGTTAAATTGTAGTTATCACATTTATTTAAATATAGAAAATATAAAACACATACAAATTTTAATAAAACAAAAATAAATAATGGAAAAAAATCAACTCTAATGCTTCCTTTTGACAAGCATTAATTCAATTTTGCTAATATAAAAAAAAGAAAAATAATATTGTAAACTAGTTTTTAGTAGATAATTAATTTAAAATTCATAGAATTATTGACTCGTTTAAATTTTTTGTTTTAATTTTTTTTTTTAATTTTATTTATTTTATATTTGTGAAGAATAAAATATACTCAAAATTTAATAGAACAACAAGAAAACAACAAAAAAAAATTTAAATTTAATAAAAAAAAAAAAAAATAAAAGAAAAAATATAATTAATATACATTAATTAATTCTTGATATTTCAATAAAGTTTTAAAACTGATGGTTTTTTTATTGTTAAAATAAAACATGAATTGGTTTCTTTCTCTGAACTTTTTGAGATTTCTTAGCTCGCTAGCGAGTTGTATGAAAAGAAAAAACAAATATCCAATTTGAAAACATCATCATCATCATGCAGGTAAAAAAAAACTATAAAATTTGTTATGTAATATTTTGGTTTCGCATTTATAATTCTTAATTTTATTAGTTTAATACGTTTATTTAAAATTATTATAACTCACTTTTTTATGTTTAGTCAAAAGTTTCGTAGATTTGTTTAATGGCTTTTTAGGGCAATAACCTTTGCTTTTGAAGTTATGTCAGTTTTTTTCTTCTAAAAATTGAGATTAGTTTTATAGAGAGAAATATAATATTAAAGTTCTCTTATTCCGCGAATAATTTTTTTTATTTAAAATACCCTAAAATATAGACAACTCCTACAATCTTAGAACAATTTTTAATAAAGGCGCATTTTTTTATTAAGCGCAAACATTTTGTTTGTGGCCAACGTACCTATTCATTTAAAGAACGAACCGCAAAACGTATCCGAACAGAACATTAATTTTGATTAATTTTTTTTATATCATTTCAACGTGTTGTTGACCGCTATATCCGTCCATTGTGATTTACCACGACAGACTTAATAAACGACAGCCAATTCAACAGATATAGCTTTACCAATATGGCGGCTATAAAGTGTTAAAGTTCGGAATACCTTTCAAATAAAGTCTCTAGAATTGTAGAAATATTTATCAGAAACAGAGCAACAATTTTCTACAACAAATTCCCTACCAAGCAAGAACAATTTTCTTTAGAAAATTTCTCCCAAAGAAAAAAAAATTTTCTATAAGCATTTTCTCAATTACTTATTTAAATTTTCTCTAAAATTCAAAACGATTTTTTTATAGAAATATTATATTTTTTTTAATCCAAATTTAGATATTTTTAATTTTTATTAAATTATTTTTATGAAGACAGGAATTTTACAACATGAAATCAAACAAATAAAATCAATTAAAATTTTTATTGATAATTTTTCATTTGAACCCAGGCTTTCACGGACAGGTTGCCCATACTAGTTTCGATTATAACCACACAATCTAGTCAGTGGGGTTTGCCGTTTTACTCACTCGGCTATTGAAGCCGGATGACGTCAATAGTCAAACATCCATCCTTAAACCAAATGGTATTTCACTTTGGTAGATCGAAATTTGCTTTTGAATGAATGATTATCTATTTTTTTTTTAATTGATTTACATGTTGTTCCTAACTTCTGTTTTTTCGTACTTTTTTTAAGAATTCTTCTTGAAATCCAAAGTACATTTTGTTTTTCATGTTTTTGTCTTTATTTTTTTCTTGTTGACCTTTTTCAGCACAACTTGAAGAACAAATGTAAATATTATATATAAAAAATATATATAATTGTTATTTAATTTAAACTTAGAGGCAGCAACAAGCAAAAAATTTGATTTAAATCAAAGTCTTTCACCAAGAAAGTAATTTAGCTTTCATATCCATCACTTTAAATTTTTCACATTTCTTATTTTATTTAAACTTGACTGCTGTGTTTTATATTAACAATAGCCAACACCTCAATATTAATAATAAAAATAATTTTAAATACAAACTAAAAAATAATTTAAAAACTAACTACAACTTAACACACAATTTAATTTTGTACTACTATTTACTAATCATAAAACAACTTTAAAAATAAATTTCTTTAAGTGTATTTTACATACTTTAGAATCTAATTATTTCCTACAAATTATCTTAATTTTTATTTTATTATTAACACCACTATTTTCTATTTACATTTAATTTTAATTAGTTTTATTTCTTTTATGTACACATTTTATATTATTTTCTTCTTTTTCTTATTTCTAACAAACATTAATATAGTTTTAATTAATACTCATTACATCAACATAAAAAGTGCTAACTTTTTTTTTAACGCATAAAAAGCAGTTAAGTGGATGTCATTGAATTTAAATGGCTGAATAAAAAATCGGTTAATACTACCAGTTGATTTTTTGTTTTACATACTCTTTTAAAATTAATTAACTTAAATTAAAATGAAATTTTAAAAATTTCAAGTTATTGAATTCAGCAAAATGCGCAGTATAAATTCTCTGTGAAATTGAGATTTGTTTTTAAATATATTTCCGAAACACATTTCTATTAGCAAACAATACGGCAATTTAGGACAATTATCTTTAAAAAAAATCTCTTAGGCTTCTAAAAACTAATAGTTGCAAATTAAATATCTTATGCGCGCTAGAAATTTTCTTAGGAATTGAGAACAATTTTCGATAAAAAAAAAATGTCTTAAGAAAATGAGAACAATTTTCTACAGAAAATCTTACAGAAACTAATAACAACCCAGCAGGAAAATGTAATCAATAGGAATCGTGAATGTAATACATATCTTGTTTAATATTTAATTCCAGAACTCATTACTCTTAACACAGAACCTGTCCTAGGATTGTAAAAAATTATTTAAATGAATACTGCGAATGAATATAATTCATAACGGATTTTAATTAAGAAAATATGTAAAAGAAAAAAAGAATAATTGTCACGAACAGACGAGAAAACACGAGTAATTGTTACGAACAAAAATAATACATTCCTTGTTCTGCAAATATGGGAATATACGTGGTAATTAATGCATAATTATTGTGTCAATAAAATTATATTCTCGATTCCAATGAATGCATTATTATTCTTTCGAAAATAATACATGCATAATTTTTTTTAGTTATTAATGTAATCAATTCCTTATTTTCCCGCTGGGAATTTTCTATTGAAGGCTCTTTAAAAACTAACAGCAATTTTGAAAATCAATTAGAAACTGAGAGCAATTTTCTATAAAGTTTTGCTAAACGGATAACAATTTTATAAAAAAAAAAAATTCTGCAACTAAGAACAATTTTCTTTACAAACTTTTTATGAAATAAGAAAATGTTTCGATAGAAAATTCTCTGAAAGAACATTTCGTCGAAAAAGATATATATTTCTAAAGATAAATTTTCCAAAAATAAGTTCAATTTTCTTTAGAAAATTCCTCAGAAACTTAAACCGTTTCTTTACAATTGTTTAATTGTTCAATTCTGACCCAGTTTTTAGATTCGTTTCAACTTTTTGATTAAAAAAAGAAAAAAACACTTAATTGCTTTTTTGTTTTGCAAAAAAGAGAGCATTACTTGTTTTAAATTCCTTTGTAAAAACCATCTAATAATCCTTTTTCTTTTATTTTTTTTTGTTCCCTTTTTGGTTTTAATTTCATTTATGGTCTATTCTTGACTAATGCGCCACTACTGCATGCTGTGTGTGTTTCCAATGTTAATTTTTCAAACTTAAAACGAAACAAAAACACAAAAAAAAAACGGTTTGCTATTAAACAAAACAAAAAAAAAAAAAAATACTGAAAATAAAACTGCTTTTGCTGCCAACAAATTTCCAAAAAAAAAAACACTATAAATGGATAATTAAACTTTAAACAGCATGAAAAAATAGGAAATAAATTAAAAGGGATTTTTCAAACACCTAAAAGTATGCTTGAACATGCAACCGCCAAAAAACTAGACACACCTACCCACCCTTTTTCCCCTGATGAAGGCGCAATGCTGTTGCTGCGGTCCTGGTTTTATTTATTTAACTATTAAGTTTTTTTTTATAATTTTATTCAAACATTTATTCTTTTCAAGCTTACTGAAAAGCAAGTTGTAATGCAATTTTTGTTTTTGTTATTTGTTACTATTTTCTTATTAAGTTATATTTTTTTTAGTTATACACATACGAGATATGAATTTTGTACTTACATACTTATTTTCCTTAAAGTAAATTTATAATTTTATTTGTATTTAAATAAAATTCCTTATTTGTACTACTAAATAACATTTATAAAGCATAATTATGTACCTTTCACAATCGTATCGTTAAAATAACGAAAATTGTAATCGATAAATCACGAAAACAAACAAAAACCGCGACCTGCTCGTTTTATTCAAACATTTTATTTATTTTTTAACAAACTGCAAGAGGAATGTATTTTATTTTTGGACATAATCAT
Source organism: Pollenia amentaria (assembly GCA_943735925.1). Lineage (NCBI taxonomy): Eukaryota > Metazoa > Arthropoda > Insecta > Diptera > Polleniidae > Pollenia > Pollenia amentaria. Next base: position 236,842,746 of record OX031006.1, on the reverse strand, counting down.
CGCAAAAGTTCATCATAACGCACGTTTTTCAAACTGCTATTTTCTACTTCCTAACCTAAATTATTAATAAAACAACTAACCACACCTACAACAACAATAACTACTTCACACTCTATTAATATTTTGCTTCTACTCTTCATCAACTTGGATAAAATGCAGCCAATTACAAATAATTTTTTATTACATCCACCACTTAATTGCACTAGACTTTTTTCCAATAGAAAAGGAAAAAAAAAAAATAAACTCGTAATGCGCTCCAAAAAAAGAAACAGCAAATTTTCCTTGAATCATTTTTTTTCGCAAAAGAATCCCACACTTTTTCTCTCGCCCGAAAAAAGTGAGAATTTCACCATTTATCACCAAAGTCGTGCCAAATTTCGACACTACCAAATACTTTGTCTTATAACAATAAATTACAAAAAAAAAAAAGCTGCAATATAGAAGTAAAATATGCTGCAATGCGATTTATATCAATTAAGCTTAAACCTTAGTTAACTAACAATAGTTTAATAAGTTGTAACCTAAAATGCCAGCCGGCGCATCGTTACAAACCACCACCAACAATATTTAGCCAAACTTCAGATTCGACATTTGTATAAAATGGAGAAAAATCTCGTTTTCAACATCTTTCGAACACAGATTCATACACTTCGCAGTTGAATGATGTTTCCTATGGAATTATTGAAATTGAAGGTAAGTTCAAGTTAATGTGAAACAAATTATGTTGAATATTGAAATTTAAATGAATTGTGTGAATTTTGTTTTAAACAAACCATTTTTAAAAGTATATATTTTTCTTGTTAGATTAAAGAAAATGAGATTTCATTATTATTAAGTCAATGCAATTTAATTTATATACATTAACTATTCGGACCTATTGTTAAAAGCGCTGTCGTTAATGCGTGAGTTGTTTTTTGTAATAGATTAAAGTAACACACAAAACGACTCACGCATTAAAGACAACGCTTTACACATTTAGGCCGATTATTTCAACTGTACGGAAATGTTTGAATTTTAAAACAAAATGTTAAACTTACTTAAAGTAATATCACCAGAACATTAATAGCCTTTTCTTAATAGACATTTCACACTTGTCAACATCTAACATCTACCATCAATTTGCGAAGATGTTGAAATTTGCTTATAAGAAATACATAGTGCTAAAAATTGACATCTTTACAAGATGTTCCTTTCTTGTTGTATTCCATTCAACATCTTCCAATTATATTAGTGTCATCAAATTATCTTATTATTGTGACAAAAAATTATCTTATTATTGTAGCATCACTGACAAAATGCCATTTGTTTTGAAGGTAGTGTTACCATTTGTCAAGTTCATCCCTTTTTGCAAGTCTTTTTTTTTTTGTTTTTTTTTTATATATTATTAAACAAAATGAACTCCAAATACATTTTGATTTTTTCTTTTAAAATTTTCGCACTTTTGTAGAAAAAAGTATTTAAAAAAAAGTTGTTTTTTTCAGAAATGGTGACATTTTTGATTAATAGAAGATGTTAGATGTTTCAAGTGTGAATGCAGGTTTCACATTTTCAACATCTAAGCGTTCCTCCGAAATGTATGCAAGTGTACAAAGGGTATAACTTTACCGAGACATATTTTCTACAGCTCAACCTAAATTAAAGCGATTTTTATGTCAAAAATCTAATTTGACAGATCGCTACGTCGCACACTGGGTAATTTGAGCTTCCTTTTAGGCCAACATTAATTACAGTCAAAGTTTTTGACAGATACGGCTGAAATTTGGAATTTAACAGCCGCATTCATAACAAAAATTTAGCACGAAGTTAGCACTAAGTTTATTCATAATACACTATATGGCTAACGATTTGCTAAACTCTTGTTAATGAGCTGATAAACGTTTGCCAACTTGTGAAAAACAGACGTTTAATGTCAAACAATGTTGTTTTTTTTAATAAACTTGGGTTGTTCACGGAAGTTATATTAACAACAAAAAAAGACATTTAATTTTTTTAAATATATTTCGTTGATGTTAATATAACTACATAATCATATAACCTGACAATCCGCCTTCCGCGAACACCTCAACTGAATTTTTTTAATTTACTGTCTTTTTTTAAATTTATTTACATTTTTTAATATATTTAAAAAAAAGTAAATGGCAAAACTGCAGCGATCATTAATGCAAAACGAGTTGCATTTTTAAGCAATATAATGTGGCATTATTAAAATTCAGAGTTGATTTATAAAAAGTTAGCAGACGGATAACATTTTGTTATGCATTAACTCTGTGCTTTCAAACTGCTAAGGTTAATTGTCATTCTTATTAGCAGCTTGTTGTACGTAGTGTACAAACGTAGGCCAACTTTTTGTGATGAATATGGCTAAGAGTTTTTCATTAGCACGCACAGCTGGGTTTTTTGATTTTTGTAATAGAAGAAATTTTCAGGGCTGCCATCATCTAAAAACAAGTTAAAAGCAATGGGGCTAACAAAATGGCGTAATAACTTGGAAAAGTCGTTAATTTTTCTGAGGGCCATGTGCCACTAAAAATGGAACCTTCAACGAAGCCAAACCTTGTTCTGAAACATTATTTACATCTATTTCACGGATTTTAAAATTGTAAACAGCATCAGTTTTTTCTCTTTTTATTTTCAGAAATGCAAACATTAGAAACTTCACTATATTTCAAGCTGAGTTTTTTTGACTGATATTTTTTCGGTAAAAAATAAAAGTTTAAATTTTACCGATATTCTTTTGGTCAAATGTAAAAAGTAAAATTTATTTAATTTTTCGGTTTAAAACAAAATATAAAATTTAATCGCTATCACTATCTCATTCTTTTTTCCCCTGCACTTGTTTCCTTTATCACTTCACATTGCATTTTTATCTAATTGGCATATTGCTTCTTTACATTTTATATGTACACTAGCTTAAAGCATTGCGCTTCGCTACCCTCATTAAAATAAAATATGTAATTTTTTTTCAGTACAGACTCGTGCATTGCTTATGAAGTGATTTGTACCAAGTTGGAATACTCTTACTTTTACCATTCACCAGTTGCAAGGAAATCTGTATGGTATTTGTATAGAAGTTGTCCAGTCATGTCTACAATAAGGGAGTGTGACTTTCGCGGATATTGTTCATTCATAAGCAAACTTTAACTATTACCGTTCTCTATACAGAAATCTCTTTTGCCTTTGTATGTGAGGTACCACGCCCAGTTATCCACCCCACCTTCTTTTTGACAGATGTTGCGTATCGATAACCCCGCTATGTGTACCAAATTTAGACAAGTTTTCTCTTGCCGTTCTTTAGATATTAATTAATCTATGTTATGGCACGCTCACATATTCAACCCTGCCCAAATATTGTCGGATGTTGTGTATTGCCTACCAAGATGCTAATTTGGAAATTTTGGCCCTTGCCGTTCTCCAGATATAAAGATATCTACAATCTCTGAATGGGATGTGCCACTCCCACTTTTCCAATCCCTCTCACACTTTGTCGGATGTTGTGTATTGATAATTCAGATGTGTTTCCTAATTTGGACCCCTTGGCTCTTACCGCTTTTCAGATATATGTACAGCAATCTATAATGCCTTTGTATGGGAGGTGCCACGAACACTTCTCCAATCCGGTCTAGTGCGGTTGTGCTCTGATAACCCAGCTATGTGTACAAAATGCAGAGTTTTTCCGACTGTCCTCCAGATATCAATAAATCTATCTTGTGCCACGCCCAGTTCTCCAAGCCCTCACACATTTTGTCGGATGTTGTGTATTGATAACCAAGATGCTTGTATTAAATTGGGAAACTTTAGGTATTTGCTTTCTCCTGATATACAGAAATTTATATTGTTTTTGTACGGGAGGTGCCACGCCCACTCAAACTTTCCAAAAAATATAAAGCCTATAGATCCTTCCAGACCATCATATACATATGTATAGATAATAATTGAAAAAAATTAATTAAAAATGGGTCGCCAGCGAAATATTTATATTCGTTAATATTTTGTCGAAACCGTTGATGAAACCACATGATAAATCTGCAACAAAGTTGTTAAATGCGGAAGCATAACCAATTTAAAATGACATACAGAACAACCATAATTATCAAATTTCTCTTTTTGACAGAAAAAATATCAATCAAACTTAACTTTTTTTTTAAATAAAAAATATCAGTCAAATTTAAACTTTTATTTTTGACTGAAAAAATATCAGTTAAAAAATAACAGTTACATATATTTTGAATTTTTTTAAAAAAGAAAAAAAAAATAAAAGTTTTTAAGGATTTTATATCTTGGCTAATAACAATCACAATGCTATACTCAAATAACGTATAGAGAAATTTTTTCTGTCAGACTTTTTGAACTGGAATTTTGATAATAACTGTTATTTTCGATCCCTGATTATAACTGACTAATTATTCAGTTTCAATAATAAAATAAAAATACAAAAACACACTATATTTTTGCTTTAAAATACACTTATTTAAATTTTAAACATCAGTCTGGCAAACATGATGAATCACCCGGAGCAATCCAAATTCGACATTAAAAAAAAACTTGCAGTATTTTCGACACCAAATACAGGCAATCGAACGGGCGGGCATCATCTGTTATTAACTGTGATGATGGAGCGTTAACTGTTTTTGCTCTTTTCAAATGAATTTTTGTTTTCGCATCACTTCTTGATAATATCTAAAAAAATTAGAAAAAACGTTAGAAAATAAAAACAAATGTATAAAAATAACTTTTGTTAGTTTTTTATTTGTAGAATAATTTGAACTCGAAAATATTAGAAAGAAGAAAAAACGAAACGACATATTAATGAAAAGGGCGTTGTTAAACAATATATATTTAAAAATAGGAAGAACAAGCTATATGACGTTGCAAAAATACGAGTATAGGCAACAATGCCAATGATACACTCTTCTATCTGCTATCGAATTGAATGTTAAAATAGCAAAACTATTTAACTATGACTTCTGTAAATTATGGGTATGATTATTTTTATATTATTGTTGTTAACTGCAAATAAAGACACCCACTTAACAACGTTTGTTTCCACGCAAAATATGGAAAATTATCTCTTGCTTCTGTCACCCACCACTTACTATCGATTCAGATTGATTAAAAAGAGTCATGGCAGGCCATTGCAAGCCACCAACTAAATAAACGTTCTATATTTAGCTTAATCGAAATGAAAATGATTCACTTATAATTTAACTGGGGCGAAATTACGGCATTCTATATCGATCGAAATTACAATATAATTAAAAAAAGAATATCGATTAAAAATATCAACAAATGCCGGCATCCGGCCCCGTATTCTCTGTAGTATTAAGATAAATTTTTTCTATTAGAAAAATTTCTTAACCAAGAACATTTTCTCTAGAATATATTTTCTAAACAGAATGTAAATTCTATAGCGGGGTGCACACTATCGAACATGAATTTCGCTCAACTTTTCGCTTGCTCGATAGTGTGGCCGCCAATTTTCGTCAGTCAATCACAAATTGTTTTGTTAATTGATATCTCCAAAAATTTAAACATTATTTTATAAACATTTTTCCTTAAATAAAGAGTACTTGTTCCGCAGCGACTTTTTCCCGAAATATGAGCAATTAATAAGGGCGATTTTCTATTGAAATAGTGCTACCATTTTAGCATATTTTCTGCTAGATTTAGCATATTGAGTTGGGAACTGCTTTTCAGCATATTTTCTTGTTCAACAGCAGATTTTTTAGAATATTTTGAATCTTTTAGAAAAGCGGAATTTTTTTAAGCATATTTCTTTAAAAAGTAAAACTTTTTAAGAAATATTTATTCAATATTCTTTTAATTTAGCAGAAGGCTAATTCTGGCAATCGTGATCGAATACTTGTTCGATTCGAAAGTAATTTTATTTCTAATTCTTTCAGTCGATACTGAACGAATCGAAATTATTTTTTCGGTGTTGTGCAAACTCAAATAAATGCTTTACAATACTGAACAAATAATTTCGATTCGATCAGTATCGACTGAAAGAATTGGTAATAAAATTGCTTTCGAATCGAAAAAGTATTCGATCACGACTGCCAGCATATTTTTTTGTTGTAAAAATTTATCATATTTTTTGCAAATTTAGCAGCTTTTTTTAAGTTTTGGTATATTCTCATCAAACAGTCAGTTATGGCAACATTGTGTAGAAAGCTTTTTAAATGAGAGAAAGAGGGCAATTTTTTTTAATATAAGATACGCAGAAAGGATTATTTGCGAAATTCCGAAAATTAGAGCACATGTCTTAAAATCAGCCGTGATTTTCTATAAATTATCAGCCTGTTTTAAGAAAATGAAAACGCAAGAATTTAAAAGTCGTTTTTTTAATAAGATTTTTGTACTAAAAGATATACAAATACAACACAATACAAATAGTTCTCTATTAAACAGAATTCTATCAGAAAATAACAAAAAATTTGATTATGAGTGTATCAAAAAAAAAAAAAACTTAAAAATTCTTGAATGTCTCCTGAAATAAAAGTAATTTTCTATAATTTTTATTTTCTTTTAAAAAATACAAATTTTTAAATAAAATTACTAATGCAGAGAGAACAATTTTCTAAAGATATTGGGGGGATTCACAAGGTGTGCTATCAAGTCATATCGTCATAATGTCCTAAATAATATTTTACAATTGTTTAAAAAAAAAATATTTTTTTATTTGTTTGAAACACAACAATATTTTTTTTTAAACAATTGTAAAATATTATTTAGGACATTATGACGATATGACTTGATAGCACACCTTGTGAATCCCCCCATTGTGTGAAAGCAATTTTCAATAGGTTATTTCCAAAGCGAATTTATGTAAACAGTGGTGGCAGTACTACACCAAGTACAACACCAAAAGCAACATTTGGTTGATTCACAAGGTAGTCATAAAGTTGTAAAGCCATATGTCTTAAAATAATTATAAGAAATATATATATGACTCTTGTGGGCAACCGCTTATAATTTAGATTTCTACTGTACAGTTATGACGAATCAATGAACACAGCAATTTTATTTTGTTTGAAACAACAATATTTTTTTAAACAATTGTAAAATATTATTTAGGACATTATGACGATATGACTTGATAGCACCCCTTGTGAATCACCCAATTGTATTTTTTGCTGCTTTCGTTGGTAGATATGTATGTCAAAAACACATGAAACTTTTGATATTTCTCTATCTAAGGAAGTGTGTGAAACGGTAGCAAAGTGCAAAGTGAATAAAATTTGTCAAAAATGTCTACGTTAATGTCAAAATTTATACTACCCTCCGGGCTAGTGAGATTTTATTGACCTCAACAGTGTCAAAATTTTATTTCTACGAGTACTTTGCTACCGTTTCACACACACACACCCTAAGTAAGAAAAAAAGTAGCTCAGCTGGGTTTTCAACGCCACCTGTAAAGTGAATTCCCCTTATAATTTCTTTAAAAAAACCCATTTTTCTATGGCAACTTTATTTCAAAGTGAGAGACATTTCTTATACAATAGAAAATATTTTTAAAACTCAGAAAGAATATGAATATACATAAATGTATTAATTGTCTTAAACTTCGTGTTCACTTAACAGCTCAATGATGTCAAGTATGACAAGCTTTTTTTCCGTTGAAAAATTATTATAAAAAAAAAAAATTAATTGTTGCTGCATTGTTAGTTTGTTGTTCATGCGGCAGAGAGCTTTTCAGCAAACAAAATTTAAAAGTAAAACAAAAAACAAAAAAACAACTACAAACTAAAAACAAGGTTAATTGGTTGGGGTGCAAGTTACGCAAGCATTTTTAAGACAAAACATAAAATAAAATAGACAAAACAAAAGTCAAGACTAGAGAATTGAGGGATAAACAAAAAGTTAAAAAAAGGTTGAAATAAATAAAAAGAAAGTTATGAATATATGAATTTATTTATATGAATTTTTCGCAAACATTTTTTTTGTTTACCAAAAAATTACTTTGATTTAAAAAAACATGTATGGTGGCTGAGATTTTTAATATGTAATAACAGATTAAATTAATTTTATATAACGGATATTAAAATTCAATAAAAACCGAAATATACATATTTTACATTTAGAATGACTGACTGCAAGGTTAAAAAGACAAATTTAATGGAACGTTGGATTGTTAAAGTGGTTTTACACGATATGTGTACGTTTTACAGTGTGCTTGTCAAATTTCCCACTGCAATACGCATGCATAAGTACATGCCGTGTAAGAGTTAAAAAAATGTGCTTCTGTAGAAGTCAGCCTGCATTTACAGTGTAAAAAATTTCAACTGAAATACAATTAAAAGTGAATTGAAATATAAAACAGTTTATAATTTGCTGTTGTAAACGATTATATGTTATGCCAGATGAAAAAAACATATGTGTGAAAGCAAAAATTATAAATCGTCCATAAATTGTCAACTTTGACAGACTTGCAGAATTACAAATGGATCGTACAACTGACAAAGCCGCTGTAAAATACATATCGTGTAAAAGTAACTTAACATCAACGTTTGTGGCGGAATATTCATCCCTATCGTGAATAAAAAGTGAACCGTTTTTTCCTTCGAAATTTTGCTTTTACCCAAATACTCCACAAATTTCGAGGGAAATTTTATTCACGATCGGGGTGATACAAACCTTCTGCAAAAAAACCATTTTGACAGTCAGATGAATAAAACATGTCGTGTATTGTGGGTAGGTATGCCAATCCCGAATTTTTAAATTTGTTTCAATCCCGGGATTTTCGGGACTTAGTCAATCCCGAAATCGTTAACTTAATTTTTATGTTTTACCTTTAAAAAAAAAAAAAAAAAAAAAATTGATTCCCTTTAGAGCCACTTTTTGGGTTAAAGATTAGCGATTAAATTAACTTTAATCTCCGTATTAACTTTTTGAGTTGTATTTTTTAAACTTTTTTTGCTAGTTTAAACGGCCAATGGTGGTGGTTTAAACCTAATATTTAACTGTCAATATACACATGTTTAACATAAACAGCTGTTGCAAAAATATAAACAAAAAAGAATTTTAAGAAAATTTAAAAGAAATGGATTATTCAAGTGCGGACGAAGATTTTAGTGATTTCGAAATGTATCAAAACCTTAATAAAACAATTACAAGAAAACGAAGAACTATAAGAACACGACCAAATCACTTTCATTTGTACGATGGCACAGAGTTCATTCAAAGGTTCCGGTTGTCCAAATCTTCAGCATACAATGTTTTAGAACTAATTGGCCCACACATAAAAAATTCCACAAATTGGTAAATAATATTAGTAATTATGTATTCGAGTAAATAATGTATTAACTAAAAAAATTCTTTAAACACTTGTAGCTTGTAAACAATATTGAATTCGCGCACTTTCTTCTTCTTTGAAAAGATCCATGTTGTTTTGATAAAAAATTTGACATTTGCAAAAAAATGTTGCCATTTATTTGTTTTCAGTATGGTAGCACTACATGGTTTAAGCCACCACCCAAAAATAGGTGCGTTTGAGTACTTTTACAGTAAAATGCAGTAAATGAGTAAACTTAAAAATTTGCTCTCACAAAAAGCTGTTGTCCAAAAAAGTACGCGAACGCAAAATTTGTAAAAATTCGTAAAATAAAGGCAACAGCTGATGGCAAATAATTGAAGTGTTTGAAAAATGTTTAAACTTTTGACTACTTAACTCGTTTTCTTATCGGTACTCGATTAAATACTTTTTATAACACGAATATTTGTGGAAAATACAAACAAATTATTTTATGTAATCTTTCATATTTGTTTGTTTTTTATTTTATTTGAATTTGCTAATTTGTGTCCGGCTAAATTTGATCAATAGTACACGAATATTTTTTTTACTATTGATAACTTTAAAAACAAGGGCTGTTCTTTGTACCCGAGTGCTTGACACTTTTACAACTCCAAAAAATTAACATAACAAAACAAAGTTTCAAAAGTTGGTATATAGCCATATAAATTCTTCACAAACAAGTTTAATTAATTAATATTTATTAATTTTTTGATTTTATTTTAGTTTTATTTCAACTTTTCTTTTTTTAAACAATTTTTTCACAATTTGTATGCTACTTTTGTTTGTTTACCTTTTGAAACATACGTTTTTTTGTTTTACTAAATTTTACTGCAAAAATTTCTGCAGTAAAAATTTTTAAGTACTCAGTCAAGAACTGTCACTTTACGCTCTCAATTTGTTTTCTCATTTACTGCATTTTGTGTACTCGAACGCAATTTCGTAAAATGCAGTAAAGTTCAGTAAAAAATAGTAAAATCTTTTGTGTTCTCGAACGCAGCTAATATCAAATTCAATTAATGCTAGTTAAACTTAATTCTCAGATTAGCTAATTATAGAATAAGATTAAGTTTAATCTCAAACCCAAAAAGTGGCTCTTAGAGGATAGGAAACACAATATTGATCTTTTATATTTGTTTGGTTAAACTCGTTAATATTGTCATTGAAAACTAAAGAAGAAAGTAAAACTTTGTTATTCTTTTTTAGCGTGTCCAACAATAATAAAGAAATTTAATTGTGAGAAGTGCTGAAAATAATTAAAAAATAAAATAAATTAAAGAATTAAATGTCTTTTGAAATGCACAAAACAAAAGCCAAAACATCCGTGTGGTTTTACTATCCAATTGATTTTACTGGTGCACCAATTGCAAAAATTTTCCATTAATTTTTTTTTAACATAAGCAATTTTTTATAGAAATTTTCCTGAAATATATAAAATTTGTCTATAAAGAATCATATTTCTATAGAAAATTGATCTGAAATTAAAAACAATTTTCTAAAAAATTAATTTTATAATTAAAAGAAATTTTCTCTTAAACTTTTCTATAAAAAATTTCGTAAAAATTAAGAGCAATATTCTAAAGAAAATTTATCTGAAACTAAGAGCAATTTTCTATAGAAATTTTTTTTCTTAAAGAAAATTTCTTAAAAATTAAGATCCAAAAACACATTTTTGCATAAAAATATTTTATTTTGAACAGTTTTTTAAAACAGGAAACAATTTTGTCTCTTTGTTGTTAAGGATTAAAGTGAAGACCACAAATACTTTGAGGGGAAATAATGCAAAATGTATTTCTGTATATCGAAATAAATTAATCTATATACATACATACTAAACGCCAATTTCACCAATAATAAACTATTACTTTAACTGTCAGTTTACAATATGTTTAATTTCTTAACAATGTCTAATGGCCGTTTTATCAACCAAACCGACAAAAACATTATTTTGAGTTGGCGATACGTGTCAAAATAGACGTCTAAAGGCAGATGAGGGCGGGTTAGCTTTCCGACAGGAAAGTTTCAAATGAGATATTGAGTAACCCAAATTTCTTTAATCTGTAGTTTTTCGTTGGAAAAAAGATAATCGCCTATTGAGAAAACGGTCATAAGACTTTTGGCAATAACACGTTAATAAATAAATCTTCCAAAGATGACTTCATTTCTTTTCGCACAAACAAATATCACGTAATTGTTTTTACATTTATTTATTTATCACTTGTTAATTCAGAGTTTTTTTTTCTTAATTTTGCTTATGTTTGCTAATACCTACTTCAAAAAGTTTGTCTATAACAAAAATTTAAATAAATTAATCACCAACAAAATTTAACATTTATTTTAATTTACTGAACAATAAGTCGGCTGTTATTACTAACTTTACCTTTCATTCATTACGCGAGTTCCCCCTTGCCAATCCGAAAATAACAATGAACAAAATATTAACTAATAATACTTTAATACAGAGATGGAAAGTTGATATTTTAAAATAATATCTAACTCCTACTTATTTTATAAATGGCGACGACACAAATAGAATAGATTCTAGGTAGATCTAACGGTTATTAACCGGTTATTTTAGTTTTGCCCAAGCCGGTTATTTTAGTATGTACATTTTTCGAATATCGAATAAACCGGCTATTTTGGTATAATAAACCGGTTGGAACAAAATCATTTGAAATATAAAGTCCTGGCTAAGAGTTGTTGTCACTTTTCAAAAACATGGTTGAAGTCAACTGATTCATATAGACATGCTTAACCACCAACAAATTAAAACTTTTTTTATTTGCTGCGAAAGCTCTTGTTAGTATCTAAAAAAAATTAACATGTACCAAAATATGCCTAAAAAGGCAAAATATGCGCTATAAACTTAAAAAATGCAGCAAAAATGCTCTATTAACTTAATAATACAAAAGAATGCTGTTAAGGGTAAAATATGCACTAACAAGTCGATGCCAAAATTCATAAAAAGCTCTAAAACGGATAAATATATTGTTTCTGCCTTCATTGGTCGCACAAGGAAAACATGCAATTGCATATTTATGGTTTCCCTGTTAATGAGTTATAAACGTAATAATCTCGGTATTAACTTTTTGCTATTTTTTTTTGTTAATTAAAACAGCGATCTCAAACAGTGTTCCATAAAAATTTTCCTTATTAATATTTCAAAAAAATGAATGTTTCACTAAAAAACAAAAAATTTTTCGGGGTTTGGTTCAATTCAAAACAAAGCGAAACATTTTTTTTTACCAAACCAATTAACAGTTTGTTTACAGGTACGGAAAAATCAGTTATATTCATGTATGTAAATGTTAGTCGTTTCGACTAAGCATTAGTGTGTACATATAAAAAGTAAAGTTAGTGCTCTAGGGTTAATAAAGTGATTTTCAGAACATGCCTGTATGTTTGTAACTAGGAAATGGAACTTTTAAAGTCGTGCGGGTATTGCGGTATTTTCTAACCAAAAAAGTACAATTGTATTAAACTTTCCATGCCTAATGCAATACAATTTGGCTAAAAGCAATAACAAAATAAAAACAAAAAAAAAACGTAATCAAATCATGAATGAGTCATACACCTTGAAGATAATAAAAAAAAATTAAAATACATAATAATAAAAGTTGTTAGCAAAGGCAGTCAACAATAACAGACATACAGACATCGTTTGAAGATGTAAAGAAAAAACAACAACAAGAAAGCAGCAAACCATTGAAAAACTACATAAATTAAATAGCAATAAGAAGAGTTAGCAAGAAAGATAGAAATAGAAAAAAGATCATAATTGCAAAAATTACAATAGCAAATGATTATGTTGAGTGTGTCTATGTGTAGAGATATATACATGAACTTCAAAACACCAAAAAAATAAACAACAACAGCTATCAATGATGCATGCATAATATACAGGGCAACCGGAAAAGAGAAATAGTTGCTAAAATAAGTAAGAGTGCTATTCAGCTAACGTAATGCAGCGTCTTAGACCGCACAGCTTTATTTGGCTGTGCTGAATCTTTTATACCCTCCACCGACAGTTCAAATATTTCAGGAGTGGGCTCTATGTGATATCTATATATTATTTATTAATCCTTGTAAAAAACGGACATCAGACCTAAGTATATTAAATTACTGACTGACAATCAGAAAGTTTCTTTTTAGAAATTTGAAAAAAATATTAAGACTCGTAACAGTTTTAGCCGAACTAAAATGATTTTCAGGAGGGGAAATTATGGACCAATAACCCCAAAATTCTGTTCAGTGATTTCTGGAAATTAGAAAAAATTTCAATACAGCAGTGAAATAAGTTTTAGCCTTTGCAGTGAATTTCAGAAGGCTGCTTAATATGGGATCTAAGGTAAACAACAACAAAATTGCATGAAATTTTTTCTGGGCATATGAAGCTCAGTTAGAACAAATTTTACGGCAATATCTATATTTGCTACGGTTTTAGGCGTATTTAATTAATTTCCCATAGTGTGCTTTATATGGGGCCTATGGTAAATTATGGATAGATCATCACGAAATTAATTAGTGTGATTCCTATAATACTGAAGTATTAAATTTTATTATGATAGCATTAATTAGACATTAAATTTTATAGTGTGATTTCCAGTCGTTTACAACGTATTTGTGCAACATCTTATATCATTCATTGCATTTTTTAACCATTTATGTTAGGTCTTGTAACAAACTTATAAATTTTTTTGGGGCGGTGGTGCCACATTTTTATCCATAGCTATGATCCTTAACTGCTTGTGCTGGATTTCAATCCCAAACTGCTTAGGATAAATAGAAGCAGTTTGACACCAAGTTTGTTCTTTTCTTTTGAGATTTTCGAAAGTGAGCGTGTTTTCAACAGACGGACATGGCTTAATCGACTTAAAATTACTCAAGGAGCCGGAATATATATGTATACTTAATCGGGTCTCAGATGTATAATAACAAAGTTTCGCGCGAAATGGCAAACTTAGTATACCCTCATTTACCACTGGTGGTAGTAGAGGGTATAGAAACATAATTCATATGTTGAGTAAATTTTTTAGTTTAAAATACATTTCTCTATTTAAGCATCATAAGTATCATTAATTAAATAAACCAGATTACGCATTGCGCGGGTCCGTTTTGTTGTTGATGGTTTGTGTTACGTAGAAAAGGAGTATTGAGTTCTGTTCTGGAAGCCAAATCGCATACAGTTTTGTCCTTTGTAACGTCATTTTGACGTCTTGCGCAGTAGAAAATTATTTCGAAAAGAGGAATGCGCCATCTGTGTTTGTTGCTTCATGGCAAATCATGTATGTATTTCTTATGTAAAAAAGCTACACATTAAAATAAAAAAATAAAACAACAACAACAGGGGATTTTATGACAAAAATAAGAGGCAATCGTGTTTTTTAGCTCATATATCAAGCCATTACCCGATCGGTACGGACTGAATTTCGATAGCAAAATCTAACGGAGCATATATGACATAAATGTATAACAACTTAGTTCCTATAATCTCTGCGGTGTTCTGAAAAACCATTTCAATCCACGTCGCTACTGTTAAGGACCCAGGATAAACATATATATATACCTTATAGTAGGCGAATGCGAATGCAAATGATCCAATTAAATGCTTGCGAATGCAAATACATACATACTTGCAACATGTAAAAAATTCATATGCAAATAAATTGTTATTTATGTTTTATTATAATACAAATACAGATCGCACTTGAACATAAAGAGGGTATTAACTCAAAATTTAAACATTTTCAGTATGTTTAAAATCAAAATATTTTAAACAATCTTTTTCATTATTTATATTTTTCATTTATTTGAGCTCAAACGTATCTGAACAAAATATGTATCTTATAGTAGATTTGAATTATTATTACTGCTTATTTAGACATTCGTTAGGGTAATGACTATTTGGTTATCGTTAGATAAAAACTATTGTGAATTATTAATAATGGCTTAAGTGCCTAAAATTCGAAATCATATTTTTTTTGTAAAAAGCAAGTTTCCTGTTAGCAAGAATCTTTTTTAGTTTTTACTAACAAACTAGCGTTCAAATCAAACCAACCTAATCTAAAACTCTTGAACTTATTGTAATCTTATGTTAAACTCCAACGGTGAGCTGAAATAAAACATCATATTGAATTTCAACAAGCGCTTATACTTTTGTTTCTCTTTGTCTCAACATCACGCTGATTCCTTTATAATAACTCCAAGCGAAAGCTTAAAGTTTATAAAGCATTGAGCAGCAAAGTTGGTTCTACAAACACCCTATTATAGGACTCTAGTTAGCTGAGTTTAGTATTGCCTACAGTCTGCTAAGTCGACCCTCATCCGTACGACTCTACTCTTAAGCCCTGCTAATCCAAAACAACTTTGTTCACAGTAAAAGCAACACCATTTTTATTTTAATATTAAAGGCATATGAAAAATACTTTTTGAACCAACCTTATCATTACCAAAAAGTATATTACGAATATTAAAAGAAAATTCCTTAAAGTGAAAAAATTAGAATTTTGAGTCAATACTATCTTTATGATCAAGCGCGATATGTATATTCCGTATATACATATGTATGTATATTTAAACGATATGTAAAATATGTAAATTTTGTATACATATATACACGCAGAGAAGAAACATTTTTCAATATGGTCACGTCCAACAAAACAATTTTTAGCGAAGATTTTTAAACATATGGTAAATTATTGTCACCGGCAACCATATTATGGTTCACTTAGTCATGAATCAAGAAGCCACAGCCATATTATGGCGACGTTGCTGGCCGCACCATCATACTGCTGGAATTATCTGTGACCCCATTTTGCTGGTGTATTTGGGGTAATTGTCCTCTTGGAAGAACCACACCAGCGGCATTTAAGCATATGGTCTGCTTTGTGAAGTAGTTTAGGCAGGGGAAAGTGATCCTCAAAGTATGAGGTATATACAAAGAATTATTTTTACGAACTTCGAGCACGGAAGAGTTTTCAAAATTTTTTCGATTTCAATTTTACGTGTTTTCGATTTCCAGAGCATGTCCGATATACTTCATTCACAGAAAGAAGTAAAAATTGATTTCAATTTAAAAATTTGTGATATTAATTAAAAATTAATTTAATTTAATAAACAAGTTAATAGTATCAATTAAATAGCTTTTGATATTTATAATTTTTTTTTGCATTAAAGTTGTTGATATAAGTACAAGTTTTATTCACTTGATTAAATTTTAAATTAAAGCTGATTTTATTTTTGATTAATGGTTAATGAAAAAAAATTGGCGAACATTTTTTCTCTGTTCTTTGAATACTAATTATTTTTACAAGAGCAACTCTTTCTTAAAAAAGGTAAACGATACGTACTGAAATTGTAAATTTCAATGTTATAATTGCAGAAAAGTAATTTTTCTCTATTTATACCTTGTAAATTGGTTCTTCCGTCGGAGTAAAGTCGTTCAGCAGCAATTAAAAGGCTCTTTGGTGGTAGTTTTTGGCTACTGCCTTAAGGTTTACAAATGGACTAGAATTCCAGTATTCACGTATATTTTAACTTTTAAGAAATTAAAGTCTCAGAAATATGAATTTCATGCTCTTTTGGGTCCTTTAAATATGGTACAAAGCACCATCATTCTTTTCAGAATGAATTTTTTGTATGAGTACGTTTTTCTTTAATTAATTTGTAAGATTTTCTTTCTCTCTGGCTATTTTTAAAACAATGAAATCATCATAAGAAAATTGTTTTATCAAGAATTTAAGCGAAAATGTGCAATGATGCAAACCAGTAACATTCCACGGCACATACAGACATTTTTTTACATTTTTCGGTGCTCCATGAATATTTTACCGAACGCCGAACATCAATTGAACTCTACGAATTTCATATTGAATAACATTGTATTTGCTTAATAAAATTGTAAGCACTCACATTCCTAAAAGCCCGTTTTTACAAGATTTTGCTTACGTTCAAACCATTTCGTTCACATTCTTTAATTTTTAAACAAAACACTAATTGTGTGAATTTTAGCGTTACAACACAAAAACGTACTTAAATACATAAGAAAAAATTAAAATAAAATTAAAACAAAAACAAAACCAAAACAAAAAAAAAGAAGGAAACAAATTAAACATTAAGTCGGCTTTAAACAGAAATTTATAAATAAAAAAATAAATTATTAAAAAAGGTTTTTGGGAATATTTGATTTTCTTTAGAAAACAATAAAGATATTTGTTTTTTAACCCACTTACAACTACAATTAATGTTGGAAGAATTTTAACTAATTGTAGTGGGGAATGTAAGAAAAGATAAACTCACTGTTTTATTGTTGATACTTTGTTAATAGGAACAGCTTATCCTCCAACAATAAATTTCAGTATTTTTATCAATTATAAAAAAGGAATTAAGCATAACAAATAAAATCTTGATTGAATTTCTGTTATTGCATATCTATTCATGATAAATGTAGTGCCTTTTACACACTGGTAAACATTACGTGTATAACCGGCAAAACTATGCACGCGCACATTGTTCAGAAGCTGGAGTTATATTACCTCCTCTGTTTTTAGAAAATGCTAGCAGCAGCTACTGACTAGCAATACCATATACGGATAGTCCTCCCTCAGGCCGCACTCTCCTACAAATTTTGAAAAATCAGCCCTTGTAGGATTTCCAGGGTATCCCTTTTCGCGAATTTGGGCTTACCCCACGTGATCCTCAAAAGTATTCCATCATAGAAAAAAGTATCTTCTCTAATGAAAGAGTTAAAAGCATATTTTCATGGGAATAGCCATTCTTTTTTCACTCTTCTTAATACGTACTCCATTCTCCAATCAGTCATGCTCGTGGAGGGTAAGTTTGACACACACATTCCGTCGCTTGGGCCCTGGGGTGTCTTCATTCTACATCCATCCATAATACATGGACCGGGCGCGAGTCCCAATCCACACATGGCATGGACATCTAATTCTGCGCTCTTCATTTTCACTTCGCATTCATTCTTCGTATATCATCATGTTCCTCTACATATTCTCTCATCCCCTCCCCTTCTTTATCCTTTTCCACCTTTATCTCATCATCATCACCCATTTGATTACCTCATTAAATGCAACTTTTGAGTAAAAAGTAGTTCTTTGTGTGACAAATTTCTTCCTTCAAGAAAGGTAAACTTCCACAAAGGCAATCTTTCTGAAAGACAGGAAGCATTTCCCGCAAGAAGTATATTAACAAGGGCCTAAACCCAAAGTCAGTCCGGTGCCTGCTAACCGGGGGCAACTGACGCCCGTTGTACAAGATATGATCTCAGGTTAGCCGCAATCGCAAGATATCGTTAATATATTCTGTGATTTCTCAATTTTGGCCGAATCCCTGGTATTGGCTGCACCTGATTTCTCCGGAGGATGTAACACCGAAATGTGAAATATTCTGAAAATGACCGCTATAAACTTCCGGAGTGACAATGACCATATGCGAATTTTGCATAAGGATTTGGCTCTGAAGCAACTAATGCTCCAAGTTAAGGCTATTGTCGACCACCTTCGAAGATTCTGAATTTATTTACGAACAACCCAATCCGCTGCTGGTTTATCTAGAAAAATTATTTTTTTCAGACGAAGCCTTTTTTTTTTTTATCTGAAAACGTGTATATTAAAATGCAAAATATGTAGCCGCATTTGTGCTTCCAACAATCTAGAAGCAATTGTTTAGAAGCCCTATGCTGCAGATGTTACTGTAAAATGCGTCTTGTGGTTTTAGACGTGATTTATTTGAAACACCTGTTTAGAACAATATGCAAAAAAACAAACTAATATTTAAAGTTTATATATCACTAACATTTTCTGTAAAGGATGTCTTTTTCCTCTATTAAAGCCAATATCTAAATTTTTTAAACAATTTAAAAAATTGATAACGTTTTTTTTTTTTTTTTTTTTTAAAAAAGCCTCTCAGCTCAATGATTTCCCTTTAGTGATTGTGCTCCCTTTTCAAGCAACTTTGTTGTTTTTTAAAGCAAATATTTTGTGTTTTGTATTTTTGCCTCGTTAAACATTCATAATTATTGTAATTTTTCCTTCGTTTATGAATTTTTATATTAAAATTAAAATACTCTGTAAATTGAATGTTAAATTATTTTGCCACAAAAATTGTTGCAAAATAAAAAGTAGACCGAAAAATTTGGGCTCCTTTGGGTTTATAAATTTTTTTCTTCGAAACCTTTATTTGCCGTTTTCTTATTTTTTTTATTCCCTCTTGCATTCATTTATCTTTCTTTTTTGAAATGTGTAGAAACACCAGTGTTGCCATATGACCAAAAAAAATTAGGTTTTATAATAGAAATTTTTCTAGTCTGTATTTTTCTATAAAATTTTAATTAACTGCCAGGCCCACAATGTCGACAAGAACATTTCCTTCGCATTTTTATATTGAAAACAATAATAACAAATTTAAATTTGTTTTTGTTTTCAATATAAATATAAGAAAGAAATGTTCTTGTCGACATAGTGGGCCAGGCAGTAAATTTATTCAATATGCCTTGTTAGAAAAGTCTATTCTTACGTTATTACCTATTTCATATCTTTTTGGTAACACTGTAGTGTACCTGTTTTTTTTTTTCATTTAACAAGAATATATTCTTTTTATTCCTTTTTTGTCGTGGCGTTGTTTTTATATAACACGTGCATACAGGATGTTAGTAGTTTTTTTTTATTAAAAAATTTGCTTTAATACAGAAAACTTTTCTATAAAACAGTTGGTATAATGCAAGCAGCTTTCCTTTTATAGAAAAAGTTGCTTTAGTGCAGACATATTTTTTTTTGGAAAAATTTTCGTCGTAATACATACAACTTAAATAAAGAAAAAGTTGCTTCAATGCATTCAACTTTTGGCTCCCTGAAATAACTCCCAAGTTCAATAAATGCCAAGGAAAAAAAAAAATAAATCAGCCCCCAAAATTATTCATACAAATGTAGGAGTAATTTCATTATGAAATAAATCCCAGGCCTCTCGGTTTTATTTAATTTTTTTGCCTGGGAGTTATTGCATAATGAAATAATACCCAAATGAAATAAGTCCAAAAAAAATTTAACATGGCAGTTATTTAATTTCATTCTGTTTTCCAGTGTTACTTCATTTGTTGTGGGAGTTACTTCATTTTCGTGGGATTATTTCCCATTTCTTCAAGTTTTTGAACATTTGAAACGGCATTTATAACGGAATATTTCAAACTTTTTTAATGCTATGCCCCAACTTGACCAAAATTAACGAGTTGCTTTATACATTTTGAAGAGTCGTGCTAGGAACACATCTAGAACGAACGAGGAATTTCGCGTAACACGACGAATTTTTCAGTAAAAATTCGCTGTGTAAATTCGTCGTACGAAGCACAATACCGACGAATAACTAACAGCCTTTATAATTAGGAAAGTGTGTGACCATATGAAAAAAAATACTTAAAAAATAAAACAACAAAATCACAACTAAAAAGCTTTTTTATAGCTAAGTATTTCCTATATTTATTTTAAATTATATAAATAAAAAAATAACACAATTATTTTAGTTACAAGTTACTTCATTTACTAAATTACTTAATAACTATACCAAAGCATGGTCACTTAGTACTGATTTGATCGTTGTTCGCCGGCGTATGAAATAGAAATAAATCTATTGCGTACGACAAATTTCGACAGACGCTATTATTGTATGTATTTTCATATACAACAATATGTTGTATTTTTGGCAACGATATTCGCGGCATACACGATATACACGCAAAGAAAATACATGGTTGATACAATCATACAATCGCAAACTATCATTAATGTTTGTGGTTATGATTGTGTCAAACACGTCTTCAGTAACAATATATGTTCAGACATGTTTATAGCTTATTATTGTATCAAAAATATTATTATGTTTAGATGAAAAACACAAATTATCATCCTAACCATGTTTCTCTTTTTCCTAACACCATGCAAAATGTCTATTTGAACATGTTTCTCACAATAAAACCAACAAAAAAATGTATTTCAAAAATTTTATGTTTTATTAAAAATACATACATATACTTTGCAACATACATACATATACAGCTTAGCATATATTAGTAAATAAAATTAAATACATACATTTATATATATACATAAATATAACTTAGCCGTTTCAATAAACGTATAATAATTTATTTCCTTAATTTTGCAATCAAGCATGGCCTTTTTCTCCCGAAAAACTTTTAATTATTTTGTAGTCATTCATGTTTCCCGATTAACTGACGTGAAAGGAGATTTTATTTGCTTTATAAACATACCCAGAGAAAAACATGTTTAAATATGGGCACCTCCAACAAAACTATTTGTAAAGAAAGTTTTAAACATATTATGTGTAATTTAACCCCATTATTGTCACCGACAACCATATTATGGTTAACTTAGACCTCCATCAAGAAGCAACAACCATATTATGGTTGCCTTCGAAAATGTTATAGTTAAATATGATTAACACTTATAATAGCATGGTTGTTTTTCAACCATAGCATGTTGCTCTTGGCAAAAAGGAAAATACTATTGTAAATTTAAGATCAAATTATTTTCATATTTAAGCGTAACATGTTTAGAGCCAACCATAATATGGTTGGGGCTTTGTGATGGAGGACTAATTTAACCATAATATAGTTGGCAGTGACAATAACATGGTTAAATTAACCATAATATGTTTAAAAATGTTTTTTAAAAATAGTTTTGTTGGAGGTGACCCTATTGAACCATGTTTTTTCTCTGCGTGCACACACTGTTTGTTTTGGCAATAAATGTTTGCTCATTTAGAGAATGTGTTTTAAAGCGAACAAAAATTATGGTACTCGTATCAAACATACCTTTTGTATACAGCTAATATTATGATTTTAATTGTATGGTTAAAAATTTGTACATTATAGTAGCAAATATTTCACAAAATTTAATATGTTTAGCTAGAGCATGGTAACTTTTTTGGTGTAAAACACCATATAATATTGTTATTGTGAATTAAAAAATGTTAAGGAGAAAACATATTTTTTCAAGTTAAACAATTATAAGGATTATAATAAGTTTATTAGGGTAAACATATTAGGCAAATATTTATAAAAATGGTCGTAGTGACCATTCATTAATCATGTCTCTGCGTGTAGCATTAAGCTGTGTAAAGTTAAACGACAATAAATACAATGACCATCTAACAATATGAAATTGTATGCGAAAAGCGAAGAACCAGTAATTTGCTTTAAAAATTCTGAATCACTAACTAAAGCTTATCTGCATATCCGGCCTCAGGGCGGTCGCAAGGATTTTCTGCTCTATGGTATAACAAATACCGTCTTCGCTTGCTAAAGATTCATTAAAAGATTTTTAAATCTATGAAACATCGGTTTCGCTTATTTAAGCTTTTCTGCATTTCAGATTTTCAATTAAATTTTTATAAAAATGAACGCAGCTTTTACTAATTGAGGTAAAGGAAAGTGGTGCTCAAAGTATGAGGTATATTAAAGGAAATATTTTTATGAACTTTGAATACGGGAGAGTTTTAAAAATTTGTTCGATTTCAATTTCACGTGATTTCAATTTCCATGACATGAGCGAATATGAACATCAATTATTGAAAACAATCGTTGCTTTACTAGATGTAGAAAAAGTTGCACTGATCGATACAATTTATCTATAGAAAAAGTTGCACTGTTGTTCTGTTTGAGACAATTTTATTATAGAAAAATTTGAGACAATTTTTCTAAAGAAAAAGTTGCTCTGTTCAATACAATTTTTCTATAGATAAAGTTGCACTGTTCGATACAATTTTTCTATAGAAAAAGTTGCACTGTTCGATACAATTTATCTATAGAAAAAGTTGCACTGTTGTTCTGTTTGAGACAATTTTATTATAGAAAAAGTTGAGACAATTTTTCTAAAGAAAAAGTTGCTCTGTTCAATACAATTTTTCTATAGAAAAAGTTGCACTGTTCGATAAAATTTTTCTATAGAAAAAGTTGCACTGTTCGACTAAATTTTTCTTTGGAAAAAGTTGCACTGTTCGAATCAATTTTTCCATAGAAAAAGTTTCTTTAGAAACAGTTGCTCTGCTCGACACAAGTTTTCTATAAAAATAGATGGTTAGTTCAGGATAATTCTTCTTAGGAAAAAGCTTGGAAGCGGAACGAACTGTTTAAATATTTAAGACATTATTTTATTCTAAGTAAATTACTTGAACCTTTTTTTCTTTTATTTGCATTAATTAACTTTTTTTATATTTGCTTTTTTTTGACACAAAATGAAAAAAGGTTCATTTGAGTTAATAACAATACAAAAGCATACATACACATAATACGTTTTGTTTTTTTTAAACTTTCTGACTCGTACTCACCCATTGTACCAGTGTTGCCATTTTGGAAATAAAGAAAAGCATCAATTGTATTGTAAAAACGGTAAAAAAAAAATTACGAAAAAAGAAAAAAATTGAGAATTTTAACAAAAACTTTTAAAATGTACTGTTTTGCTTTGCAAAAAACATAAAAGGGTAAAATTGGCGCAACAAATATATAAATAAAAAAGGACATTAAAATTTTAAAACAAATGATTTATTTTATTTTAATTTATTTATAATAAAATCCCGTTTCATTTTCAAATATATCTGTTTCATAATCGTCATAATCGTCCCACAAAACGGTTTTAATGAAATAAATACTCAGAATTATTAAAAGTTTGATTTGAATTAATTTTTAGTCAAACAATTGAAGGCAATTTTTAATTGTAGCAGCAAACTTTTTCTTGTTTTAGACCGTATTCAATATGCAATAGTGAATTGGCTGCGCTTGAAGAAAGTCGATTTATAGTCTTTGATTTAAAAAAACTCATTTATTTTCATTCGACTTCGGTATTTGAGTAAGTAAACGAAAGTATTATAAAGTTATCTAGTTCTTTTAAAATTGAAGACTTCAATACAAAATTCAGTTTCTTCCTTATTTTTCCATTTTTGCAATTTTAGATTCTTTAGGGAAATTTCTATTTTGTTTACTAGAGACAAATTATGACTGAAATTTTGTTTCTTTTCAATTATTATCTACACTCAAGAGCAACAATTTAAAATTTGAGGGAGGTTTACCTCTTGGTTCGATTAAGAGATATTTTGTTGCAAAAAAGTACTTAAATTGCAAAAACCCAAAATCAAAATGGTTGTAGCAAAAAGCGCTAAGGCGCCGCAAAGAGAAAAAATGGAGAAATTAGGATTAAAAAAGCACACTATTTTGAAAAAGGGTATTAAAAAAATGGCAACGAGACCAAAAAAGCGCTATAAATTACCGGAAAAGCGTAAAAATGGCAACACTGCTACATGTTCAAAGGGCTTTTTACATACATATTTAGTATGAAAAATGTGTGTGTGTGTGTATGTGTGTAAGAAAAACTATCTGATATTCTACAGGCTGTCATTAAGAATGTCAGTGTTTTAGTTTTTTAAATGTTTAAATTAAATATTTTGAACAAGCAACAACTAATAGTTCTTTAAAAAAAAAGACAAGAGGACGATGTAGAATAAAATGTTGACCTAAAAAATCTAAAATATTTTACAAGTACATACATACTCACTTTTAAACTTACATCAATGATTTCCAGCCTAACAAGTGTAAAATTTTCAAGATTTTACAACAACTTTTTTGTGTAACAAGAGTTTACTTTGTTGTTTTTACCAGTATAATTTTACATAATGTGTGTTAGTTTATTAAGTCTGTTCCCATATCAGCTATTAGAAAACTGTTTTCTTTTTTTGAGAACATTTAGTGTGTAACTAAATTTTGAATGTAGTTGGTAAAACTTCCAAACAAATCTGCTAAATCGTAAAATAAAGAGAATATGCTAAAAATCTGATAAAAATTAAACTTAAATATTTTAATAATTTAAATTTGCTAAATATTTACAAAAAAAATATCCTTAAAATCCGTTGAATTTTTATAAAGAAATTATGCTAAATAAAAAGGAATTTTAGTATATATTTCATAAATAATTTAATATATATAAAAATGTGCTTAAAAATCCGCCTTTTTAATAAGTAAAAACATGCGAAAAATTCTGCTTCTGGACAAGGAAATATGCTAAAAGCAGTTAGCATATACCCAATAAAAAATTGTGCTTCCAACGAAGCAGGTTTGTAAGGGAAAAAGGTTAAAGTTTCGCTTACCATAGCGAGTTCCCACTTTGAAGCAATACATTTTTGACATAGAAAGCGCTTTATTTAGCGCATATAAAAATTGGTGAATGTAACGATGAGGTTTGCACACTGAATTTTTTGTTACCGTTATTCTTGAATATGCTCCCTTACAAACCTGCTTCGTAGTAAGGGAATGTCGTGGCTCTTCAAATGTTATATTTATTTTTAAATTTATTAAGAATTCGTTCAATTACTTTATTGCATCTCTGTATGTCTTATTGCGTAGCGCATAAGTGTGTGCTTACTTTTTAAAATGTACCATTAGTGCTTCGCAAAATAAGAAAATTTTTTACTGGGTATGTATATATGCGATTACCCCACTCAATCTGCTAAATCTAGCAGAAACTATGCTTAAGTGGTAACACTGATCCTTTTCATATTATGTAGTCTTTTTTTCTTTGAATTTTGAAAATAGTTGCCTTATTTCGTTACACAGACCCCACACCACTTTTGTATCTAAGAGTACATAAAACTAAACGGATGTTTTTATTCTCTTGAATTTTTTAAGCTCTTTACACAAACACGCATTCAAAGGTTTTTGTTTTTTGCATAAAAATTTCCTTTTAAGTTTGTTATTTTATTTCTTGTTGTTCGGTTAAAAATAAAAAAAAATAAACGTGCGTACTTTTTGGTTTCTAAAATTACACATTATGGGAGTTGGCTTTCATTCTAGTAAAACAAACCATATAAAGTACACTGTCACAAAAATATGCTGGTTAATAATATTAAAGGATTTTCATGTCATAATAAAATTTAAAAAAAACGACAACTGCTCCATTTTGAAAGTTTAACGGTTTCTTTATGAAAGATTCACATTCTCTCCTAAAAAAAATTAATACAAATTTCGGTTTAACTTAAAATAATGTTTTTTTGTATATAACTACAAAGTTTTACATTAAAAATATTATGAAATTTTACAAGAAGCATTTAATTAGTACGGCTGTTTTTCACTGGAATTGTTTTCATTTCTTCCGATTGAAGAACAAGGATTTTATTATTGAATACGTCTTTTTTTATGTTCTTTTTTGGACTTATAAATCACAAAATAATGATGACGTTGTAAATAATTAGCGGATATTTTGCATTTGTTTTTTCGCAAGACCATTTGCACAAAACACTGAACTTTGCTCTTGTGTATAACAAATATGGGTAAAATGTTTAATTTGCACTGAGAATTAAACAGTAATTAAGCTTTAAGACTCGTTTTTGTAGATGTAGTCGCCCACATGCAAACAACTTACCCAAATGCAAGCAACTTTGCTATAGAAAAAGTTGTCCAAATGCAAGCAAGTTTTCTATAAAAAAAAGTTGTCTTAGTGCAAGCAACTCCGCTATAGAAAAACTTGCCCAAATGCAAGTAACTGTTCTATAGTAATGAAATCAACCAAGTAGCTGTGCTATAGAAAAACTTGCCAAAATGAAATTAACTTTGCTATACAAAAAGCTGCCCAAATGCAAGCAACTTTGCCATAGAAAAACCTGCCCAAATGCAAGCAAGTTTTCTATATAAAAACTTTATTTAATGCAAGTAACGCTTCTATAGAAATGAAATCCACCAAGTAACTGTTCTAACCACCATAGGAAAACTTTCCCAAATGTAAGTAACTGTTCTATAGAAAAACTTGCCGAAATTAAATTAACTTTTCTATAGAAAAACTTGTCCAAATGCAAGCAAAGTTTGTTATACAAAAACCTGCCCAAATGCAAGCAAGTTTTCTATATAAAAACTTATCCTAATGCAAGCAACTCGGCTATAGAGAAACTTGTCCAAATGCAAGTAACTGTTCTATAGAAATGAATTCAACCATTTTCTGTAGAAAAACTTGTCCTAATGCAAAAAACTTTGCTGTGGTAAAACTTGCCCAAATGTAAACAAATTTTCTATTGAAAACTTGCCCAGATGCAAGCAAATTTATCCCAGAAAAATTTGCCTAAATCCAACCAACTTTTCAGTAGAAAAACTTGCCCAAATGCAAGCATCTTTTCTATAGAAAAATTGTCCTAGTGCAACCAACTTTATCATAGAAAATCTTGCCCAAATGCAAGCAACTTTGCCATTGAAAAACTTCTTTAGAAAAACTTGCCAAATGCAAGAAACTTTTCTATAGAAAGAGCTGCCTGTAGACAAAAAACTTTTCGATAAAACGCTTTGCTTACAGACAAAACCCTTTTCTATAAAAAATTTGTTTACAGAAAAAACAACTTTTCTACAAAAAAGTGGCTTGCTTTAGAAACGTTTTCTTAAAGGAAAATAACTTAAATAAAAACAACTTTTTTTTAGGAAAACAATGATAAAAAAGGTACTCAGAATTAGATCCGGTTGTTAAGATGCCACCATTTTTTTTTTTTTAAAGATGTTTCGATAAGGACCAATTTCTATATAATTAAACTTCTTTATAGTTCTGCTCTTAACATATGTATACATTTGCATTGGCAATTATAAATTGTATATTCATTTAAATACCCATACAATATATTTAATTGACTACAAATATTAACCTATATACATACATTTAGTTACCTAAAACGCAAACGGCCCTACCTAACCAAAAATTAAAAATCGCCTTTTTCATTGGAATCTCTAATGGGCGGACACCGAAGGGACCATTAAAATGTGTCGATACAAGGGGAATGTCCTCTCAAAAGAACTTAATACTTTCCTTTAGATCGCTGCCGGGACTAGAGAACTGTGCCTGTCGGAAGGGAATGCCCGCTTAAGGAAAGTGTCCGTTTTGGGAGATTACACTGTATTGAATCCACACAAATCGTCCACAAATAAGCTTGGATTATTTCGACCAAACTGAGCAACTTAATTAACAAAAAACAAATGGCCCTATCCACAAAAGCGATTACGTGATGAACGCTTAAAGCTGGAGGTCCACTCCACGCTTTTTCGCCTCCACGCATTGCATGATGTTTATACCTTACTTGCGTTCTACGTTTCAAGTTACATGCAACGCTTTTTATGCGGCATTAGTACAAGTAAAAATAAGATTTCATTTCTCAACATCAGCTGATTTGTTCAAATGCTGCTTTTAACGCTTGCAAAAGTAGAAAGTAACCATACTTTTTGCATTCAACGCCTCAATGCATCCTACGCTTTTGTGCATGTAACTTGTTACATATAATTACACAGATTCTACTTTTTTGACAGCTGCGAAGGCTGCGAGAAGGCGTGTAACGCTTAGTGTGGACCTCCAGCTTAAGACCTACTCTAGCCGTTTGCATAATATGCAACATTGTCAAAACAACTAAAAGGTTTTACTGTCAAACATTTTATTTATTGAGGAAAAAAAATTTAAACAGTTTAAGCGTTGGTACACAAACAAAATTCTCCAACATTTTTAACCAATTAATGCATTAATCGAAAATAAAATTAGTTTTAAATAAAAATTTAGTCAAGTTAAATTGATACTATTATTTTGTCTACTTGTGCAAGTTTAATTAATTTTTTATTTAATATTACAAATTTTTTAATTGAAATCATTTTTAATTTTTTCTGGGAATACAATTACACCGTGTATGGACATTGTAGCGTACGACGAAGATACATTGTCAAATTAAAACGAATAATATTTTATATAAAGGCAAACAATATCTGACGTAAACGTAAAAGCGTATCAACTGCGTAGAAATAGATAAAATAAAATAATAATATGAATTTAAATAGTGTATTTGAAAAGAAAACAAAAGAAATAAAAATAAACAAGAACTGGAATAAATTTGGATTTTTCTAGGGTTAATTTCAATAGAAAACAAAATACGTTATGACGGAATTGTGGAAAATTGAAGCGAGATTGTATAAATTCACAGCATTACGTCCTACGTTCCTACGACGTACGACACAAATGTGTTCCTAGCATAAGGCAATTTATCATTTTCCTGTGAAATTTTGAAGATGATAGATAGAGCCGTTTGCTTTTTTGGCAACGATATGTACGTATATGTATATTATTTAATTAATCGATTTTTCTTTCTTATGTGAATATAAATATGTGACAAAAGGGTTTCAAAAGGATGTAGACCGTAATTTTTGGGTTCACCTTTTGTCTTAAAAAACATACATTTATTTATGTTCACACATACAGACAGGTGTAATTTAAATAGAATTAATTGCTCAACCGATAAAATTGTTTTGAAATTTTTGTCATAAAATGAAATCGCTTTCCATAAAAAGCGCCATCGTTTAGGCGGCACCTAAAAATAAACTATTTAAAATAAATAATCCCTTATCTTTAAATAACCTATTTTTCCTTAAAAATAAACTTGTTTTAAACTTAAACAATTTCGCCCCTTCTTTGCATTTACCCAAAACACATTAAAAGCTGTTTGGGCATTAACGGAAACTGTATTTTTATCCATTTATTAAAATGAATCGTTTATTAACTCTAGCAGCAAGAGTAAAGGAGAGCACGCACAAACCCTTACCACATCTTGTACGATACAAGAGTAAAATTAAATATTTAGGTCTAAAAATGGGGTCATTCTTGCAACAAACTCTATACATTGTACATCCGTTGTTAACTCATTTCTTTCTTTTAATTTTTCCTACCGTTTTAACTTTCAACCATAAAACAAAATAAATACGTTACATATTATTGCTGGCGTACACGATCTTATTGTTGTTTTATTTTGTTCTTTCCGAAGGACGCATAAAAGGATGTGCTATTGGAATAGTGTTCAATGGTCGAATACACTAATGCATTAAGTTAAATTTATTTCTTTTAATCTACTTATTGACGAAAAATTTAATGGAAAACATGACGCAGGGAAATTTAGCTTGATGATTAATTGAACATTTTTATAATTTTTTTTTTAAGTTCATAAAATGTAGCTTTGACGCTGTCAACTTTTTTGGTTTTGGCACATTTTCTAAAAAAAAAAAAAAAAATTTTTGCTGTAAAAATGTTGCCTAAATTTTGACGATTTTACACACCTCCACTCGAAAACCAATGCGGTCCGTTGTGAATCCCTTCAATATAGAGGAAGAAAAAGAGAAGAGCGGAAGAAAAGAAAAAAGGAGATGACAGACAGATTTAAGATAGTTAATAGATATATAGATACTCTACATAACAAAAACCTCCACTACAGTCCCTCAATCAAACACAACCGTCCTATTTCCCTGACAAACCGCAGATCGATGGATTACATCCAGCGATGCACGCCATTGCGTCGTGAAATCTGTTTCCCAGCCGTTTCTGCCTGAGACCCTGCATCCTAGGACAGTGGCACAGTACATGGTCTCTAACTGCTCAGAATCGTCGCATAAACTGCAGAAGTCTGGTATGGCATTTTCCCATTTGCTCGTAAAAGCCCTAACAGAACAGTGACCCGTCAAGAACCCTATATCCAATGACAGTAAAACACTACATCTAATTCAGGCCATAATGCCCTAGACACCCTGCAATCCGTTCTATTTCTCTAGTACCGGTTAACGGCATCACGGAATTTTTCCCATATCACCCAATAGAAGTGACATACGGGTGGTTTATGAAATTGTTGCCCTGAGTTCTGTCATATTTTTTGTAGAAAATTTTGACTGAATTCTGTCAAATTTAATAAATTATATAGAAACTGTTCCCCGAATCCTGTAAACTTTCTCTAGAAAATGTTGCCCAAAATTTGTCTTAATTTTTTTAACTTTATTGCTTTAATTCTACCAAATTTTGAACAGAAAATGTTGCCTGAATTCTGTCCCCTTTTTTTTATAAAAAATGTTGCCTGAATTTTGACGATTTTTTTGCAAAGTTTTCCTAGAAAATGTTTCACTTATTATTGGAAATATTGCATGAATTGGGTCAACTTTCATGCAAAATGAATTCTGTAGAAAATGTTGCCTGAATTCTGTCAAAAATATTGAAAATATTGCCCAAAAATTTGCCTTAATTTTGCCAACTTTATTGTTGAACATTTTGCTTTAATTCTAGCAAGTTTTCCAAAGAAAACTTACCTGAATTTTGTCAAATTTTTTATAGGAAATGGTACCTGAATTCAGAAAAATTTTTCTAGAAATATTATTACATTTTTATCAACATTTTCTTTAGATGCGAATAGTTTTGCTAGATTTCCAAAAACTTTTCAATAATGAATTATATATAGATGTACCCTTGCCACCTGTGATGAAGGGTATAATTAAAAGGAGAACTCAAGTAGTTCATCAATTACTGTCATTTGGAAAACTTTCATTATGTCATGAAGTTGATCCCATTGAATTATTCACCATCTTTTTCAACCTGTTCAAGTGTGAATAAAAAGTGATTACCAACAAATTGTAATTTATACTGCAAACAAACAAATTGTGTTCCAAATACTGCAGTTTTAGTGCAAATATAATTTTTTTTTCTTTTTGCAAAAGATTGTTGCAACCTTGTTGATTGTTGCAAGGAATATTAGGAAAAATCTTTTTTTTTTGGTGAAACATGTGTGGCATATAAAACGAAGGTTTGAAGTTGTGTTTAAGTTTTATTAAATACCTTGACCAAATTGATTTTAAAGTGAAAATGTTGTACGTATTTTGTAAATTATTTTTTCCTCAAAATATTTGAGATTTGGCATTTAAGTATAAAAAGAAGAAAATAATCATTGAACTAAATATAAATAAAATGTACCATGTATTAGTGAGCAATAAAACAATATAGATGAAGGACATTTCTATGGCAAGGATTTATCGATGTATGAGTGAGTGTGTGTGTGTGTGCTTGTGCAGCACTTGACAACATGACAATCATTATAAAAGATGTTGCAAGTCGGTGTAAAACAACAGACGCAGCAGCAGCAGCAACAACAATGACAGTAACAATAAAAGCATAAAACGGCAAATAATCATGTTTTTTTTGTTTGTTGGCTATTAATGTTTGTTAGTATGTATGTACGTTC
Source organism: Pollenia amentaria (assembly GCA_943735925.1). NCBI lineage: Eukaryota > Metazoa > Arthropoda > Insecta > Diptera > Polleniidae > Pollenia > Pollenia amentaria. Next base: position 236,810,384 of record OX031006.1, on the reverse strand, counting down.
TAAAATGATTTTAATGTTTATATTGTTTTTCTTATTTTTTATATGGTTGCAAAATGTCATACTGGTACATAGAAAAGCACACGCACTCCCACATAAATGTTTAAAAAAAACCCCAAAAGCAAAATGATGAAAAAAAGCAACAGCACATTTTACAAATGAAAACCAGACAGCCCAACCCCAAAATCATTTCAACCATAAACCATAAGAAATATAAATTCATGTTCGAATGTCTAAATGCTACTGACAAAAGAAAGCAAAATCATTATCATCATTATGTTTGTTGTAGTTGTTTTTATTCTTCTATTATTATAACAATTTTGCAATAACTATTTTAAATGCATAGTGTGCACTATGGGCCAGCAAATTTTTTCGCTTCCTTTAGTAGCTCTGCTGTTCATAAAGAAAAACAATTATTCTAACCGGGAAACATTTTTATAGAAAGAAAAACCCTCATATTTATAAAAAATATTTTAGGTTTATAGCAGGTTTATGAAACGAATTTTCTATGAAAATTGGCTTAATAAACCTATATATAATTAATCAAAAATATTTTTTATGAATATGGAGAAAAGTTGCTAAACTGCCGACATCTTTTCTCTAGCCACACAGAAAAAAAATAAAAATGAATTTCAACTAAAAAATTTGTAATATGAATTAAAAAATTAATTAAATTTGCACCAATAAACAAGTTAATAGTATAATTTAAACGTGTAATTCACTTGATTAAACGTTAAATACTCTTGATTAAACGTTTAATTCACAAATTTATTTATTTATTTAGTTTTATTTCATCGACTGTCCTATGCAACAAGATTAAATCTTATAATTACAGCATAGGATTTTATAAAGCTAAACAGGTTAATTTGTTGTTTGTAAGAATTACATATAAAATTAAAAATAATATTATAAAATATAAAAAATGTTAGTATATATAATGTTAATAATGTCTAATTTAAACATTAAACATTTTGACAAAATTAAAATTTTTAATTAAATTTTTAATTAAAACTGATTTAATTTTTTATTAATTCATTTATTAATCACGTGCTAAATTCCCAAATTTTATTTTTAATAAAAACACTGAAAATTATTTTTTATTAATGCTTTAAGTGGTGAACAATTTTGGAGAATTTTTTTCTGTGCACAGTGCACTTTTGTCAATGACAAAATTGTATGGAACAGTGTGTAAAAATGTGGTGTTTTAACAAACTTGACAAATTCCCAAAGTTTAAAAATAATTCTTTATTATTTACCAAGCAATTTTTACATATTATCAAATAATAAATTTAGAAACGTGCTTTGGAAAATATTATATGTAATATTAATCCATTTTTTCTGGAGTCCCTATTATTTTGTCCACCCACTGTTAACAATGTATGTGGGCGTTTGAATGAACAATTGTGTATTAGAATGTTTGCGAAAGTTTTAGTTGTCTGTCACAAACTAGAGAGGTTGGTTGCTTAAAAAAAATTTTTTTTTCTTTTTTTTTTATAAATTGGCAGACATTGTGGGAGACAGTTTACAACAAAAGAACATTATATATAAACACTACTCCAAAACACATATGTACATACATCATGCACCATTTCAATCCTACACACACATATTGAAAGAGTTACTCTGGCTTGCTTGGCATATCCTTGTTGCAAATTTAAGGAATCTATATTTTTCGTTCTCTTCCTCTTAAACCTTTAACCCACACTATGAATTTATAACAGAATGAAAGGACGGTAGTGTAGGAGTAGTAGCTCCTTCAATTTTATTGTCATCTTCATGTCAGTTTTGTTGTAGTTGTGCTTGTTTTGATTGTTTTGATTTTTTGTTGTTCAATTCTGAGGCAATTGTGGTTTATAAGGGGTGTTTTTTTGAGAGGTATAAAACTTTGTTTTTTTAATAAATCACAACAATTTCCAGGAAATTACCAAAATTTTGGCTTTATTAGCTCACTAATTTCGTGTCATTTAATGTTTAAAAATAATTTCTGGCATATGCACCCAGAGAAAATATATGTTTAAATTTGGTCACCTCCAACAAAACTATTTTTAAAGAGAATTGCAAACATATTATGTTTAAATTTAACCATACTATTGTCACCGACAAACATATTATTGCTAAATTAGTCCTCCATCAAGAAGGCACAACCATATTATGGTTGCCTCCGAACATCTTTTGGTTAGTAATAACTAAAATATGTTTAACATTTATAATAGCATGGTTGATTTTCAACCAAAGCATGTTGCTCTTAGAAAAGAGGAAAATACTATTGTTAATTTAAAAACAAATTATGGTCATATTTAACCATAACATGTTTAGAGGCAACCATAAAATATGGTTGTGGCTTCTTGATGGAGCACTAATTTAACAATTATATGTTTGTCGGTGATAATAATATGGTTAAATTTAAACATAATATCTTTAAAATTTTGTCTAAAAATAGTTTTGTTGGAGGTGACCATATCTAAACATATTTTTTCTCTACGTGTGGTATCCGCGATTGCGCCGTTTGAACGCCATCCTGTTGATCCAATTTTGCACCATTTTTTCGAGCATCATGGTCTTATTTCGTCCATATTAAGGCGAATGTTGGCTTCTCAGTGATCAATTGTTTCTGGTTTATCTGCATAGACCAGAGATCTGACGTACCAACACAAAAAGTAGCACAATAGTGTCAAATCTAAAAAACCATGGGCCTATTAAAAGGTCCATTTCTTGAGATAATTCGGTTACCAAACGTTTGGCTCAACAAAGTGTAATTTTCACGCGCTGTATGGTATGTTGCGCCGTCTTGTTGGAACTATTTCTCCTCCAAATGATTTGCAATGACATGAGGAATAAAAAATAATGAGTAATTCGCCTGTAGCGTTCGACATTTACGGTTTCGTAGGCACCGGTTTCGGTTGGGCCCATAACGCATTTGTCTTTAAAACCTTTGGCATGTGAACCACACCAAACAGTGATCTCTTTGGGATGTAATGGCGTCTTTAAAATCTCATGAGGATTATGCGCTCTCAAAAAACAACAATTCTGCTTATTTAAAAAACCGTTATGACAGAAATAAGCGCACCGAAAACTTAGCAAAGTGCTCTATAAGTTTGGTAAAGAAAGCGCGAATTTTGGAAATAAACTTTCACGATTTGCAAACGTTGTTCCGATGTAAGCCTTTGCATCACTATGCAAAAAGTATACTGAAATAAAAGTCAAACAAACTTCATTAGTATGACAGCTAGTTTAAAATTTATCCTTATTGCAAGTTCTAAACGTCTAAAAAAATCACCCTTGACTTATTTGAATAAGTTGGCAATACTTAAGGGAATTTAAACGAGCAATAACTGGGGACGAATAAAAAATATTTTACATGTTTGTATTTTAATATTTTTTCTTTGTCTATTATACATACAAACACATTTTTATATATCGCAGACTAAATCAAAAACAGGCACAACTTAAAACTCAAATATTGGTTAGGCGAGGCAGAAAACTGCCTTAACCGTAACCCTTCTGACACGGGTACGCCGGTACCCAAACCTACTTTAAAGTCAAATATCTTTTGAACAACAAATGATACAAAGTTGAGTTTCCGTAATTTCCATTAGCTAATCATTTTGTAAAGATTTTTATAATTTTGAGTTTTCCTGATTTGTTTGGGTTGGATGTGGAGCCACTGAAAGTCAAATATTCCTTACCCTCATGATAAGGGTACCTGGGTACCCGTATGCAAGTAAAATCATTCTGTATAGAAAAAGTAAAGATAAGAGTAGTTTTTGTTTTTTATTTGATTTAGAATTAATAAAGTTTTATATCCTACTTTGTTCTAGTATCATTTACATATAAAACCTTAGGAAATTAAAATTAACATTTTGTGCAGTGTAGAGCAATTATTTTGCTATTCATGTTTTACATTGGCTGTTTACAGCCATCACATATTTTGCGTGTTTTAAAATTCGAATCCGATTTAATAGCCACACAAAGGTAGCAAAGGCCTTTTAATGGTAGCCGACCAATTATATCCCGCTGTGATGTTTCCGATGGGCTTGCAGCATCCTTAGAAACTTCTTTAGGGATGGTTTCATTTGTCATTAGTTAGAGAGCTGCTCAAATTTTTTCAGTTGCCAATTCCACGCCAAGTGATGTGAAAAATGACGACGGAAGCTTCGAGCTTTGTAGGCACCTGGATTGTGGCTAGAGAGCATACAATATGCACCTAAAGCAGCAACGTCAACTATGTTATAGAAAAGGGTTGTTTTACGTTAAGTGGTATATTTCGACACCATTTGGTTAGTAACATCTACTCCGCCTTTTGAGTTATTGTAATAATCGTTTATTTCTTCCTTTTCGTTAAAAGCTTTGTCGATAAAAAAATTTTTCTTCTTCGTCACAATAGACAAAATCGTCCTGCTCTATCTAAAACCATATCGTGGAGTTTTTACATCATCCATTGTGTTTGGACGTATCTCTTTTGCAATATACGCTTTGTTCTGACGAGCAAGACTTATTCCTCTTATTTGAAGCCGATTAGCCAAAGGGTTAGTTGTATTATTTGATTCTATTGATTTAAAATCGGATCGCAAACCTCGAAAAATATGTTATGGCTGTAAACGGCCAGTGTGCAAAAAGTACAGCAAGGTCGCACAAAATGTTAATTTCTTAAGGTTTATTTTATGCAGTGATACAAAGTTAGATATAAAAAAAACTAGCGTTATCTTTACTTTTGCTATTCAAAATGCTTAGGGGTACCCAAGTACCCCTTTCAGGAGTCTAGATATACAAATGTTGTCAGTATGGTTAGGGTTAATGAACATGGTTGCAAATTTTTAATCCAAGCGAGTTCCACAAATATTAAAGAAGAAAAGTTGAAGAAGACGGTAACGTAAACGAAATTTTCGTGGTCGCTATAGATTTGATTTGTGAACTGCATCCCTTTCGTGAATTATAAGTGGAATTTTTGTTCCAATGAAACAATAAAAAAAGGCAATCGTGAATCTCCCGTGAAAAATTTTTCACGCTATAAATTCTTAGTGAATGTAAAAAAGAAAAATCAAAGGGAAAAGTGAACAAATTCACAATAAGCAAAATTTATTGCTGTGAACATTTTTTCACGTTATTATTCTCCTTTGAGTTACTTGAACAAATTTTTTTCTTAGGAGTTTTTTACGAAAGCAAATACGCGAAAAGGGAATAAATAACGAGGAAAAAATTATTCACGATAGGGGTGCTGGTTTATGAAAAAGAAAAGATTTTGATAAATTTTGAGTTGTGCCTAATTATGATTTGGTGTGCGATATGATTTAGCAATAAGATAAGAATAGAAATGCATTGTGCTGCTGTAAATATTTTTTTTTTTTTTGATTAAGTACGTGAAGGTTTACAAAAAAGAAAAAAACTTATTCTCTAGATTGATGCAATTTATAGATCAGTAAAATCTTGCTGATGCGTAAATTTAATTAAAAAAACTATACAAAAAGCAAAGAAATTTGTAAAAAAGTTAAATACAATACTACTTTTGTTCTTGGGCCGCTTAAGAAAAAAATCTTTAACATTAAAGGTGGTTTTACAAAATGTGTTTTTGGCAGTGTACTTGTAAAATTTTCCACTGCAAAATGCATACATGTCTTGTAAACACAAAAAAAAAAAAAATTTGCTTCTGTAAATGTCAGCTCGAATTGGCAGTGTTTCAATTTTGATCTGATCAGTTGTTTTGCAAGTCATTTCTTTGTGGCGGCAAATAAACATTAAACTCTATTTATTTACACATATTCTTTAAAAAAAAATTTTTATTAATATGAAATAAAATTAAAAGCGAATAGAAACTAAATCAGTATATAATGATATTGTAAACGATTTTAGGTTATGCCAGATGAAAAAACGTGTGAAAGCAAAAATGATAAACTTATGCATTAGTAAATTGTGGCAAACATGTGCAATTACATATTGATTTTACATCTGACAAAATCACTGCAAAATACATATCGTGTAAAAGTGCCTTAAGAGCCATTTATGCATAAATATCATGAATTTGTGGTCTTATAAAAGTTTTCCTTGACACTGTTAATTAAGATGTGCTTCTTATTCCTTGATTTTTTTTTGCCACTGGGTACAACTTCTTATGATGGTTTTTAATTTTATTTGCTTTTTAATTTAAGAAACATAATAAAAATCTGCTCTAAAAGAAATAAGAAAACAAAAGTACTATATAACGTCTATTTTATTTTTTTTTTTGTTTCTAGCCATGGGGTTTTTTTTGTCTTTATCTATTCCAGCCCCTTTCATCTTTCGTATTCGTTTTGTAGTTTATTTTTCATGGCATAAACTTTGCACCAAAGTGAAACGCTCTTATAACCATAAGTCTGTTTTTGTAGTCCTTTGGCTTAGATTTTTCCAACATTTTCTTTTTGGTCTTTTCTTGAATTTGTTCCTTAATAAAAATGACTACAAATAAATTGTATTTTAATGTTTATGTACATGAATTTGTGTCTGTAGTCGTAAGCAGTTTATTAGCTCTAAATTTTAAGAGCAAATAAGGAGCAGAATCGTTTCAAGTTTATAACAGCAAAAGTTATCAGGGTTTCCTCTTATATTTATATTATTCGCTAATAGAAATTTAGTTTTTCATTTTTAATTCTTAAGTTTAAATTAAAAAAAACAAGAATTTAATAATAAAAAAACTTGCAAAATTTTAAAACATGTAAATTAAAATAGTCAATAATATTCAATTCATTTATTTTCAAAGGGGGGTCTTTTTTTCTTTGTTTTCAAGCAACGTTTTGAAGCTAAACCAGCCTGTTTGTAGAACGCTCACTTATTAGCGTGTTTCATTTTTTGGGTATAAGATTACGACTGTTGACGATTTTTATTAAAGAACTTAGCAGCTGTCAAATAATTTTGGTTTGTATATCAGTGATGCATTTTGAACTTTTTTTGTTTTGGGCCAAATTGACGACTTAATTTAAATTGAATGTAAAATTACCAAACAAATTGAAATGTAAAATTGAGAGCAATCTTGTGGTCAATTTAAAAAGTGTGAGTGTGTTAGTAAAAATGTGAGTTTTTTTCAAATTGAAAGGCAAAACTTGATCATGTGGCCTCTAAGTTAAAGGGCTAAGTGAACTACACAATCGGTTTGACATCGTCAACAGTAAAAAGAAAAAACAAAATTAAAGAAAACAAATTGCTTGGTAAAGCAACTTGCCATTTCAATTTTTTAAATATTATCAAAATAATATCCAACCATCAAACATTCAAAGTACCAAAAATTACGCAATTGTGCCACGTTTTGCTTCACTGTTGTATATAACGGTATGCCTCATCATAAATGTCAAAGTCCGGCGAGTAAAAAACTATACTCGTTTTTGAAAAAAATTAATAAAAGTAAAACAAAAATAAAAAATGGAACTTTCTACAAAAAGTTTTTAAAATTTTTTTTATATGTTTATTATTGGTGTATGTCCGCTTTTTATAGAATAGGGATGCCGTTCTTTTAGCTTAAAATAAAATTTCGTATTAAAACAAAAAATATTTTTCAAGATGTTTTGAGCAGTACGATCCCATATATATTTGACACATACACGAATTATCGTAAGCTGCACGACAAAGTCAAGTCGCGTCAAGTCGCATTACGTATTCGTCCATCAATTGGCTGGTAGCGATTTAGCTTTGTCGTGTTCTACAAACAGGCTGTACGTTATTTATACATTTTAATATCTTTTTTGTTTATTTTAATTTACAAACAATATAATCCTTTTATAAGCAATATTTTCATGGAGAAAAGTTATTTCAAACAGAGCATCTGTTTCTTTATAAAAGTTGCTTTAAACGGATCTTAAATTTTTAAAGAAAATTTGCCGCAAAAAGTTACCGTAAACATTCTAGAGAAATATTTGATTCGAATAACACAATATTTTGAGTTGCTTATCTTATCTCATTTAAAAATAAATCTACATGTGTAGAAATTTGTATTGATTATATGCAGATAAGTTTCATAATAATAAAGCAAAATGCAATTAGAAATTGCTGAATAATGTTATTGCTAAAATATAACCATTTGATTGATAAGTATCAGTAGTTTCATGAAAAATTTTTTTGTGTAATTTCGAACATTAAAAAGTTCTATATAAAAATCAAATAACTTTAAAGTGAAAAACCTTCAATAAATATTGACATACAGTTTGAAAGGAGTTGTCGTTATGTTTTATGCCCTTAAAGGACATCGTTGATTTGGAACAAACAATTTTTTCAGTTCCTGGCAGTCTTGACAAATTTATTATATTTTTTTATTCTCATATTCAGTTAATTTCCGTCATTACTATTTTTCTTGTCAATAACGAACATTTTAGATCATCAATTTGCCAATAAAATAAAATGGTTGATAAGAAATTATTAGATATTATTTTTTTTATTTATTCCCATTTTATCAGCAGAAATCTTTAAACACATTTAGTTGGCTGGTTAAATCTTCTATAATTTATTATTATGCTTGAATAAGTTTTATTACACTATGACTTTATATGTAAAGGTTTGTGTGTTTAAAAACAAATATCTTTATATGTTAGATTGTATAAAAAGTCATAGAAGAAGATAACATTTTAACCCAAGTCAGCATATTCTGCTAGAAATCTATAATAAAAGATTTCCTTTTATATTTAAGGGGTAAAACATCTTTTTGTGTTAAATTATTCCAAAAATAAATAAAATCCCAAGACGTTACATGTTAAATTGGTTAGAGCCATTTAATAATTTAAGGCAACTATAAAAAAATCATTTCAAAAGGGATTAAAGGTATAAAGAAACTTTGTTTTGTTTAGTTTTGTTCAACATTCCTATAGAAAATGTTGAGCTACGCTTGTAGAATAGGAAATGTTGCTTAAGACAACTTTATTTTTTCAATAGATAGTGAGGCTCCAATCGAGGCAAATAAATTATTTCCAACTGGTTTTCTACTAAAGAATGGCTTTTAAATATTTTTTTTGCACAAAATGTGTTTGTCAAAAATTTTTCTTAAGAAAAGTCCTATTTTAAAATTTTTTTTTAAAGAAACCATGTGTTTGCCAATACGATTTTTATAGATAACAGGTTTTTCAACATGTTTTGTATTGAAGTCTTCTTTGTCAGCATGTTTTTTTTTATAGAAAACTGGTTTGTCAACATGTTTTCTATAGAATAATGGTTTGTCTACATGTTTTCTGTAGAAAACTGGTTTAGCAACATGTTTTCTTTAAAACAGATTTTTTTTGTTACATGATTTTTTGTTACATGTTTTTTTTTATATAAAATTGGTTTGTCAATATGATTTCTATTGAAGTCTTCTTTGTCAACATGTTTTTTTATAGAAAACTGGTTTGTCAATATGTTTTCTATAGAAAATTGGTATGTCAACATGTTTTCTGTAGAAAACTGGTTTAGCAAGATGTTTTCTTTAAAACATATTTTTTGTTACATGCGTTAACATGTTTTATATAGAAAATATGTTGACAACCTAGTTTTCTTGCTACAGAATGAATACTGGTTTTCCAACATGTTTTTTTTTTTATATAAAATTTGTTTGTCAATATGTTTTCTATAGAATACTTGCTTGTCAACATGTTTTATTTTCAAGTCTTCTCTGTCAACATGTTTTTTTTTAGATAACTGGCTTGTCAACATGTTTTCTATAGAATATTGGTTTGTCAACATGTTTGCTGTTTTGTTAAGAAAACTGTTTTATTAATATGTTTTCAATAGAAAACTTTTTTGTTGACATATTTTCTATAGAAAACTGATGTTTATATTCCCCATGAAAAAATTAAAATTTTACATATATTTCTTAAATTACATAACAAATTGTTGCTTATAATCCTCCCTTTCCACATAGAAATGTGTTGCTGAAAAGGGCAAACGTAAGAAATCAAAAAGTTTTTTTCTTGATTTAAAACTTTCGAAAAAAAAAATTTTGCTAAAGAAAAGAAAACACTTTCAAATTAAGCAAGAAAAATTAAATTGAAAATTGGATATAAAATTAAAGTAGAAATAGTTTTTGTTTTTTTAGAGTTTGTGCTAGAATAGTAGCAATCTTTTTAATATTATTTTAACCCACATTTGTTTGGGGAATTTGCAGTTGTGTTTTTGTCTTCAATTCGAAATAACAGTATGAAACACGTACTGAAATGCACGCACATAAAAACTCTGTGTGCTAAAATGAAATGAAATAAAATAAAAAAAAAACTTATTGTGTAAGGACAAATTTGTTGGCTACTGACATGAAAATAAATATTATATGCAAACACATCCGAGGAACACATGGAGAAAACATGGAAAAAAGGAAAGATAGAAAGAAGTGCAAAAAACACATACATGCGCATTACACACAAAACATTAGTGAACTAACACATTTACATTTGGTCATATGCTGAGAACATACAGAGAAATGAATGGCCTACAGATTTGACTTCTGCTTGTTACGTTTTATGCCGCTAGACCGGAACTTAGATATGCGAAAGTAAGCGTGTAAAGATACTGTTAGGTTATTAAAAAATATAAAGTGGCTACAATCCCGATTACTTTGGGACAGTGAAGTGGATTGATTGTAAAATACGTCAGAATTACTGGGTACATTTTAGCACAAAGCATAAAACGATGAGCTTAATGAATATGAATAGTTTTTTGTTAAATACACATTTTACACACACACTCACATATCCACTTATACATCCATTTAAACCCAAAAACTGTAGCATATCGCAGGGAGTCTTGTTTCGTTATTGTTCTTGTTCTTTAAATTAATTGAATGAATTCGTGCATACGACTTCAAACGACGAACGAATAAATGTTTTTGTTTATTTTTAAAGGTTAAAATAATTTACATACCAAAAAGTCGTATTTTTAGTTTGAATGTGAAACTATTTTTAGTCTATAAACCAACTGCATCTTCTTTTTTAATTTTATCCTCTTTCATTTCATTTTATATTATACGTTAATGGTTTTTGGAAACAAAGGATTTTGAAAAAAAAAAGAAAAACTTTTTCATTTTAAATTTGTTTAAATCTTCACTTTGGTGCACAAAATATTTATTTTTCAGAATATTTTTTAAGGAAAACGTGTCGTCGTCTTTCGTTCTATTAAAAGCCGTAAAAGTTTTTATCCTTTGCACGTGTCGGATTTTGAATGTATGAATGTGTTGTGTATGTGTACGACCGTTAAAAAATGGATGTGTATAGGATGGCAGTGCTGTCATCAGATATTATCACTTTAAATTGTGCTTTAAATTGAAGTTAAAGGTTATTTAGGTCTTGGGTTCTGTTACTTTGTATTGCATAAATAATTTCATTGAAACCTTTATGACTTGAAATTTAGGTGTTAAGGATATAATTGGAGTTATTGTAAAGAACATGTTACATAGTTTGCCTTAAAATAAGAGAAATTTACGATGCATAATGCCAGACTGTTTATATGTTGAACCAAATAATTTGTTTTCTATATAAAATTTATTTATCAAAATATTTTCTATAGCGAATTTGCTTGTCAACATGTTTTAAATAAAATATGTACTTTTTTGCGATTTGTATTTGATCGGGTGATTTTTTAAGAGCTTTTGGATTTGATTTAAAAAAAAACACATTAAATTTAAAGAAATGTATGAAATCTTTATTTGAGTCGATAGAACGATCTATATAATTTAATGTTTAAAGATGATTTCATGTAAATGTTGACCGCGGCTACGAGTCAAAAGTTTCAAACGCTGGGCCCAATTTTGGCATTCTCTCGTCAACATATCGGCCGGTATCTCAGGAATAAATTCTTCACTATTCAACCTTATTGTGGCAAATTAAAGTAACACACAACCTGTGTTCTTTAATTTACTAAAAAAAAAAAAACGACACAGTCGATGATAACGACAACCACAAAAAGGCTGATTGGCTTCCAGTGCTTCAACCGTTGCGAGCTTGTCCCTATAGACATGAGCCTTAACATAGTCCCACAAAAAATAGTCTATATGCGTTAAATCGCACGATCTAAGCGGCCAATTGATCGGCCTCAAACGTGAAATCAACTGTTCATCGAAGTCGCCTCTCAATTGTACCATTGTTTCGGGTGCTTTGTGGCATGTGGAACCGTCTTGTTGAAACCACTTGCCAGGCAAGTCCAGCTCTTTGATTTGTAATCATAGCACGGTGGTGCTCGCCATTCACAGTAACGTTTCTGCCTTCTTCTTCTTTGAAAAAGAACGGTCCATTGATGCCACCGACCCATAATCCACAACAAACTGCATTTTTCCGGGATGCATTGGCAGTTATGGCTGCTCTTCACACCAAATACGGATATTTTGCTTGTTCACGTATCCATTCAACCAGAAATGAGCGTCGACGCTGAACACAATTTTCCGATAAAAAAAAGTGCAAGATGCCCTTTCTTTCGATAATAATATTCAATAATTTGCCAGCTTTGTTCATTTGTAAGTCGATTCATGGTTAAATTGTAGACCAAACTGAACATGTTAAACAGTAACATGTAACACGAGCAGCTGAGCTGTCAAAAACAGTGTTGCCAAAAAGAAAGTTGCTAAAAAATCTACCATTATGAATAATTTTATACGTGTTTTATATATAAAATTTGTAAATATTTATGCTTTTATCCTAGTACTCTGTCCGAACTTGCGAAAAATGTTGAGCACCATTGATTATTTCACACGAAAATATTGACATGTATCAATATTATCTGACTCGCGATTTTTCAAAACTTATTAGTTGCAAGTATACAACATTGTTTTGAGAAGCTAAACAAAAATCATGTTTTTTTTTTTTAGTTGTCATTAAAAAAGTAAACAATATTATTTTTATAATTTCCCAAATCAAGAAACCAAAAAAATTTAATTTTATTGTTAATTTTAGCACCATTTTTTTTTTTTTTTTTGTGAAACGCTTGTTATAAAAACTACTTTACAAACACAAAATAAAAAATTACAAAAAATTTCGTGCACTTGTTTCGCACGGAATATAAAAAAGTTGCTAGAAACATTTTGTATGTTTTTCGTAATATAAATAGAGTACAACTGTATCCATATTTTTTCGTTTGTATTTTACAGAAACTTTTTTATATTGAGTTTTACAACATTTCGCACGAAATACTAAACGAATACCAGTAGCCCGTTTCTGTATTTTTCGCATCGTAAAATTTCCCGCATGAAACAAGTGAATTATGACAAAAACAGTGCAATATGAAACAAAAAATGGTTTTTCTCACATAAGTGTTTCTGTACTTTTACTTTGCGAGAATTATCTGTCATTTAAATAATTTCCCAGCAATTATTGGAAGGATGTGAGAAAAAGTGTTTCTGTATCAATATTTTGCAAAAAGTTTCTCACAAGAACTGTCAAAATAAGTCATATTTGAAATTGATGCGAGAAAACAAAATTTAAAAAAATGGAGCCCAAATTATGTACATATGTATGTACACAAGAATGTGTATTATTTTATTTTATTTTAAAAGAAAGAATTTAAATGATGAAAATAAGTATATAAAACACAATTGTTATATTTTGTTATTTAATTTTTTTTGGCCTTTCATTGTGTTTGTTTTATGCAGGGCTGCCAGATAAATTTGTGAAAAAAAACGTCAATATCCTAAGAAAAAATAAAAAAATCGTCTATTTTTTTCGGACAATTTAAAATTAATTTTGACGAATTTTGTTCGATTTTTATCATATAATCACAAATTTTTATCATATAAACACATAATCAAAAAAAAAAAACATTAAGTTCATGGGTAAAATACATATTTTATACATACATAAGAGGTCTATTAAAATAAAACTATTTATTTTATTTTCCTTAATCCGATAAGAGTTTAAAATTTCAGATTGTTATTTTTCCCTGCAGAAATCACACAAAGGAGTGACAAAATATCATTTTGAAATAAAATAAACACATTTGGACAAAGTAAAAGGCAAAAATTTCCTAAAGTGCATTAACCCTTTGAGGACTGGACTTTTTCTGCCGAAGCGATTTTTTTTTTGTTCTTATTTTCCTAATATATGGCCCAATAATAGTTACGTCAAAAAAAATGGGCCCCTCCGGTCCTCTCCTTGCCTCTCTTTTTGCTTGGCAAATATAGTTGCCTCTGGGTTGAAAGGTAATTTTTTACCCAAAAAATATTATTTTCCTTTGGCAAATATAGTTGCCTGTGGGCTGAAAGAGATTTTTTTATCCAAAAAATTTAATTGAAAAGTTTAATGTTTTAAAATTTTTTTATTTATTTAAACTATTTGAAAAGTAATTTATAAGTAACTTTAACAATTTAAGATTTGGCGTGGTACTCGCCAAAACAGTCACGTGATGATGTAAAGCAAAGGAATACATTGCATGTAGTACAAAATACATTTGTGCGGCTATATTTGCCATAGCTGGAACAGCGAACGCATCGTTTTCAATTTTCACGTTTTTCCATTTTATGGTAAGACTTCGGCTTTTTTAAAGAGATACTTCCAGTTCTGGTTGCTTCCGGGAATCTGCGCGATCTTGAACAGAAGTCATTAATTAATTCCTTTGCTAAAGCTGCACGAAAATCAATCGAGGTCACGTTTGTCGCAAAGCTGTTAGCCAACATGAGTTTGCTGTATATCACGTAGCTATTATGGACGCATATCTCGAAGAGATCAAAGAACAATCGAATATAAAACCGCCATTTGCTTCTGCGATCATACTCATAGTAAACCTTTTTTTGGTCCATGAGATCGACACCTCCCATTCCCTTGTTGTAATGCTGGACAACCAACGGGCAATCTATATCAATTTTACCTGCTTGTGCTGCAACACGCCGCTTTACTTTGCACACAGCAGTTGGGTCAATAAAATTGGAAGCCAGGTAATTAGCGCGGTTGTCCATCCATTTGACTACGGATATGCTGTCAGATGTAAAATAGCTTATGTCACCACGCTTCATATTTTTATCAGCCGGAAACTGCTTTGGCATGTGTTTTCTATTACTGCGAATTGTTCCGAATGCCAAGATGTAATTTTTCTGTAGAATGTCCAGCAAGTTTACGCTAGTAAAAAGTTGTCGCAGTAAACTTCAACACCTTTTTTTGGTAGTGGCTTACATAATTGCAAAACCACAGATTCACCAAGACCGTGCTCCACAGACGTCTTTTTCCCGGTGTATATGTCCACATTATACAGGTATCCGGTTTCCGACTCACACAAACACCAAAGTTTGAAGCCCCATGACACGGGCTTGTTCTTCATATATTGCTTCATGGCATTATGCCCCTTGAACTTCACCATATGTTCGTCAATTGATAGATTTTTTGAATAAGTGTATGCTTCTGGCATAGCTTTATTTATATGGTTTATAATTTCTCGGATTTTGTATCCACGGTCGTTGACATCAGCCTGATCATTGTCGCAGAAGTGCAGATTGGAAGTAATTTCCTCAAATCGAGGCCGTGTCATGATATCTGCGATTTGAGCTTGATGAAATGTTGGATCTGTAGACCAATACATCCGAATGCTGGGTAGTTTTACTAGGCTCATACGTACGATTAGACCCATATAAGCCTTGAACTCTTCCACAGTCAGAGTGAAAACGCGACCTTTTTGTATGGCATATAAGTTGGACTGCTCCACTATCATTATGCACATTTCTGAAATAAAAAAAAGTTTAATAAATAAATAACTACTATTGCAATATAAAAACTTGCAATTATAAAAACTTACCTTGAAAACTACAAACAGCATTGAACACATCATACGCTTGCGGCATTTCCACATTTACAATGCACATGTGGAAATCCGGTGAAAACGGGGTTTTTATAGGCAAGCGTCTCTCTGAACCGGAAAGTCTTCTCTGGTGGTATAAAAAATGCTGGCTCTTCTGGAATTACTGCAGCATTTGATGTCGATGCAATTGGCTCATCCTCTACAGCAACTGGTACCGTTTTACGACTAACGCGAGCCTTTTTAATTACAGCAGCTTCAATAACAACTTCTATGGGTTCATCCTCTTGGATTTCCAAAGCGTCATTTTCTAGAAAAACGATGTCCTATCCATATATGTAGCAGCTTCTTCCTCATTGTCACTGGTGTCGCAAATCAAAAGTTGCTCAATTTCGTCCGGATTAAGGAAAAAGAAACGATCACGGACTAATCCACTCATTTAATTTTTTTATTTATAATAACCAAATAATAATACACTGTTTAATCAAAAATAACACTCGAAATACCACAATAATACACTTTCAAATAGTAATGCACGAAACACGTTTACTCTGATTGATTTCGAATAATTAATGAATGAAAACTTACAAATAAGCAGCGCAAAAAAACTTTGAACTTAAAACAATAACAGACAAAAAAATAACGTAAAACTATATACAAACAATGAAAATAAAAAAAAATATTTAGATTATTTTTAGGTGCGTTTTTTCCGTTTCAACCCACAGGCAAACATACTTGCCAAATATATTTGGGGTAAATGTTGGCAGGTTGAAATTTATACAAGCTTCCCCCATATATTTTTTGAAAGGTAAGAGGTGCCCCCAAAATATACCCGAGTTTTAGCCAGATGCGCCCCACGCTATCCCCACAACACCCCCCTGAAGTAAGGCGAATTTTTGCACAAATTTGAGGCCAGCTAGCGGGCAAATGGGGCCAGATAGGCCCCTACCAACTACTACATTATTGTTGCCCCAACCCTCCGCTACAAATCCGTTTTGAACATATATACTCTATCTCTTACGTGAACAATTATATGATGCAAAATCCCCTTGGCAAGTATATTTGCCTCTGGTCGTCAAAGGGTTAACTGAAAAATGGGGTAATAGTTTAATCTTTTGATCACACAACCAAATGTATTAAATAATCCAAGCAAATAAAAATTAAACAGTTTCCGTTCGAAATTTTGCTTTTGCCGATACATTTTTTAATCTGCCTTGTTTTTAAAGATATCGGTTTTCTGTGGTGCCTAATACACAAACATATAAAACTATTTAAAATGGTTTTATTTCAAAGACTGAATCGTCACTAGAAAAAAATCAGCAAATTGTTACTTTGCCAATTTTGGAACAAAAAAAAATCGTCAAAATGTCGTAAAATCTTTAAATCTGGCAGCCTTATTTTTATTATATATATTTCTTTCGTTGACGTTTCGCTTGCATTTGACACTTAATTACTGGAAGTATTCCAGTTAAAACAGAATCTGTGTTGTCTGTTCTCGCATTTAAATACAGAAACACTTTTTTCTCACAAATCGAGAAACGATGGAATTTTTTGTTTCACACTTAATATGAGAAAATTTGCGATGCGAGAAATACAGAAACGAGCTACAGGCTTTTAATAAGACCATTGGCTTGTTAACATGTTATCTATCATGTTTATCAACTTGCTGTATACAGAAATTTTCTATGTAAAGATTTTTATAGAAAACTTTAATTAACATGGTTTCTATACAAATTATTTATATCAACTTGTTTTAATAGCGAATTTGTTTGCCAGCAAGAGTTCGTTCTATGAAAAATTTGTTTGCCAGCAAGTTTTCTATGATTTATTTGTTTATTAACATTTTTAATATGAAAAATTTATTTTTAACCTGTTGTCTCTCGAATATTTGTTTGTTCACATGTTTACAACAAAATATCTTTCGCAACATGTTTTCATTAGGCCAATTAGGTTGTTTACATGATCTTTGCATACAAATTTCCTTGCCAACATGATTTTTATTTAAGATTTATTTGTCAACATGTTTTTTACAGAACATTTTTATATTACAACGATTTTTTTAAGACTTTTTGACAACATATTTTCTACTCCAAAATTTTCAACAAATTTTAATTTTTTTCTTGTTGTAAAATTCCTTTCTAAATAAAAATAATTTAATGAAAATTAAATTTAATGAACTTTATTTAGCCTGATCAAAAATAAAAATTTGGAGTAAATTTGTTTGCTAAAACTATTTATTTTTATGGACAATTTATTTCCAACATGTTTTTTAACAAGTGTTTTACCAAAAATTGCATCCTTTTAGATGTTTCTATAAAAAAAATCAGTTTTCTACATGTATGTATTTAAAAAAAAAAATTCGTTTGCTTATAAGTTTGCTATAGAGTATTAGTTTGACATCATATTTTCTATAGATAAATTTGTTTATCAACATGTTTTTCGCAGATCAATTTGTTTTTCAACATGTTGTTTTTACTACATTTTCTTGTCAATACGTTGTCATTTTGATTTCTTAAAAAAAATTGTGTACTAATAATTTTTTTATGACAATATTTTTTTTTTTCAATTTCTGATGATTCACCAATAACTAAATTAATTGTATTAATATGGTTTATTAAAATATTTTAGCCATTTCACAAAACGAAAACAAACAAAAATCAAAAACATGTTCATAAATTCGTTAACATTATATATTTTATTAAAATGGCTTTCTTTAACTTATTTAATATAAACTCGCACACACGCACACACTTATTATGTCAGATACATTGGCAGTCAAAAGAGTATAAGTATTTTTGCTGGAAAAGAGGGACAAGAAGGAAGAACTGTATTTTTTATTATATATTTTTTAGACATATAAAGTCCACGTATAACAACCATACAAACACATGAACAAATACAAGGTCATATACGAGTCTGTAAACATGTGTATAAAGGCACAAATACGAACAATCTTTCATATACACACCATTCAATAAATGCGAATTATGAGTACGGAATACATACATACGTATGTACATATGTATGTGTAGAATGTTTCGCTTATTTATTTTCTTGTAAGTAATGCAACACTCTTATACACATGCTTATATACATAAATTTTCATAAATATATAAAACAATTTTTTATATTTTTTTTATATATTTTCCTCCCAATATGTGGTTTCATCGTTTCTTTGCTTAATAATAAAAAAGGCAAACAAACAATTACAGAAAAAATTTCGCCACAACTTAAGTTAACAACAGTTAACAAACACACACACATACACATACACTTTTGTATGGGCATGTTATAAGTAAAATACTTATACTTTACACATCCTGCTTTAAGAATGAATATAAGACTGAGAACCGTAAGTGACTTAAAAACACAGAAAGTGCCAAAAATATTTAAAAATTTGACTTTAGATTAAATCCTTTTTTATGAAAGGTTTTGTTTAGCGTTTTAACAAATCTGGCAATGAATTTATATAAAAAGCGAAATAATTTAACCGATTATCACAAAACTACACATATCGTCGCGGTTTTACTAACTGACTTCACTGAAATTTTTTGGAAAATTGAGTTAAGTACAAAAAATAAAAATATTTGTATTTTTCTTTATTTAACCCATAACAAAAGATGTTATTCTTCATAACAAATAATGCATAAACCCAATTTCATTCGTATTTTGGCTAGGAAATGATGACATTTAAGACAAAAAACATTAAAAGTGATCTCCTGTAAAATTTGTTAAATGTTGGTAAGGTCGGTTAGTTAAAACCGCGACGATATGTATACTAACGTGG
Organism: Pollenia amentaria; assembly: GCA_943735925.1. NCBI lineage: Eukaryota > Metazoa > Arthropoda > Insecta > Diptera > Polleniidae > Pollenia > Pollenia amentaria. The sequence continues at coordinate 236,790,916 of OX031006.1, read as the reverse complement.
ATCGAATAAAGTGTTGCTTCTAAAACTGAAAAACAATTTTTTGCCACTCCCCAAATTAGAGCCGCTTTTTGTTTTTTCTTTCTCTTATATAGCCACGATCAAGCCATAAGCAATGAAATGTAATGGCGGCGCCATATATAAAATACAAAAAGTGTTGTATTTAAGGGCGTGGCAAAATTTTTTTAATTAAAGTTCTAGGAATTTCATTGAAATACCTTTCATTCTAAAACGTGACTGGTTCCAATTTTTTATTTGGTATTGGAATCAATCGACCTGATTTAATGTGACATGTATGTGTTGGAAAAAGGAAAAAGGGGCGCAAATTTGAGACTTGTCATAAAAGTGAGTATGCAAAGGTTGATTTTTTAACGGTAGTTTTTTTAAAAATCTAATAAAACACTTTTTAAAAATAACTTCATGTAAATGTTGCCCGCGGCTCCGGTTCAAATGATCCATTCCAATTTTGCATCACTTTTTGGAGCATTTCGGCCTGTATTCCATGAATAACACGTGTTATGTTATACTCTAAGGCTTCAATCGTGTTTGGCTTGTCCACATAGACCAACGACTTCACATAACCCCACAAGAAATAGTCAAGAGGCGTCAAATCACATGATCTTGGCGGCCAACTCACAGGGCAATTTCGAGAGATAAACTGCTCACCAAATTCATCCTTCAATATGTCCATTGTTTCACCAGCTGTGTGGCATGTGGCACCGTCTTGTTGAAACCACATATCAACGAAGTCCAACTCAGCCAATTGGGGCAAAAAAAGTCGCGTATCATGGCTCGATATCGTTCGCCGTTGACGGTAACGTTTTTTCCATGGTTGTCTTTGAAGAAAAATGGACCGATGATGCCACCAGTCCATTAACCACACCAAACTGTCGTTTTTCGGGATGCATCGGTAACTCTTGTACGGCATGTGGCTGTTCTTCATTCCAGAGGCGACAGTTTTGCTTGTTTACGTATCCATTTAGCCAGAAATGAGCCTCATCGCTGAACTCAATTTTTCGATAAAACAGTGAATTTCCATCGGGCGATTTTTGATAATAAATTTCAACGATTTGCAGTCTTTGCTCGTTTGTGAGTTTCTCCATGATGAAGTGGCAGAGTATACTAAACACTTTTCACTTTCACAGATGTAGTTTGACACAATTACCAACCAGTGCTGCCAGCCCGAAAAACTTAATTCATAAAAAATCACCCTTGATATTAAAAACTATACATACTTACTGCCCGTTCGCCGATATCGAACGTTAACGTTCGCATAGTAAATAACATTTAAAACAAAATTTCAGAAATTGTTTTTGTTTTAAATGTAATTTTCTATGCGAACGTTAACGTTCGATATCGGCGAACGGGCAGTAAGTTTTAGAAGGACTTTTTAGCACGTGCAAAAATGTGGTCATTAGGGGAAAGCATCTGAGATTACATTAGAGGCCCCGAGAATTTGATGTCGGATAAAAACGCCATCAGAGGCAAAATGAAGCCATAGTCTCCTACCGGTGCCCTGGTAGGCTAGTTGGTAGGTAGCTAGTCTATCAGCGCCGAGGTTGCGGGTTCGATTCCCGCCAGATACTAGTTTCTTTCCTGCTGACAAGCGTAGATCTTCGCGGAATTAGCATAGAAAGAAAAGAAATTAACAACGATACACGATATGATGAGATTGGACTTAAGATGGCAGCGCTATATATAAAATACAAAAAGCGCTGTATTTTGGGGCGTGGCAAAAATATTTTGTTAAGTTCTAGAAACTTCAATTATATACCTTTCATTCAAGGGCGTGACTGGTGCAATTTTTTTTTTTTTTTTTTTTTTTTGTCTTGGGACCGACCAGGTTTAATGTAACATGTATGTATCTGAAAAAGAAAAAGGGGCTACATTTTGAGGCGTGTCATAAAAATTATTATATTATAAGCTACACATTCTAAGTTTTACAGGGATTTGATTGGTACGTGCAAAAAATTGGTCATTAGGGGAAAGCATCTGAGATGACATTAGTGGCACCCAGAATTTGATGTCGAATTAAAAAGTCAGCATATTGAAAAAATATATCGATATATATCGCATCGATATTTTTTAAGAGTATCGATATTTAGTAATTAAAAATATCGATTTATCGATGTATGGAACGTATTAAGGTGAAATTATTACCAAATTTAAAAACTTAATATACCTATGTCAGTACATATGTACAAACATATTACATGTAGTTCCATTCTAACTTTTCATTCTTTCTTTTAATTTCAAATTTACTGCCTGTCCCTCGATTTCGAACGAAACTTTCATTCGCTTAACTTTTATTTAAAACACAAACCAATTTTAAAATTTAGTTTTTAGGGTAAGTTATGCGAATGAAGTTTTCGTTTGAAATCGAGGGACCGGCAGTTAATTCTACAATAAAAAAAGTAAAGAATACCAATAAATTTTTATTTATTCGCAATATGAAATCTAAAAAAAAAAAATTATTGGGATTATATAATGCCGGATTATATACTGCCGGTAAACGAAACTTGTGACACATACTATACAAGTAAACTGTGCAATATTTTATTTGTAATATATAAGAACATGCTCCAATAAAAAAAAACTAAATATTTTTTTTTATTATTAACACCCCAACTTTCATGAGTCTATTGCTGCTAATACGCCATAATTAAGGCGATTCTTTGCATAATTCTTTCTAGAATATTTTTTCCGCGTTTATTTTTTTTGTTGTCATCTCTTAAAAAACCGAGACAAAACTGAACTGTGTAATCTGAAATGAAAATTTACAATGGAAAAGAGCCGTTATTTTCTTAATATTAGTTAAAAAAATATATGATGCAATTCTTAAAAAACTACGGTATTGTTAGCAGTTGAGCAACGGTTAAAATGTTGAAATTTATTATAAAGAGATCTTAAAAATATCGAATTCGGTAGTCGTAGATAAATATCGATGTATCGATATATTTTTTTTAATATCGGCGATATATATAAATTATAATTTTTTAAATATCCATATTTTGATATATCGATATTTATTGCCCATCCCTAATTGACATATCTTTCATTCTAGGAGGTGACTGGCAAATGATTAATGATTAATAATATTAGCTCTGTTCCAGATGCATAACGAAACAGTCCGAACTTGCACAAAGTTACCCAAAAGCGTTCCACATACCAATTTTTGTGCAATTAAGAGAGTAATTGAGAGAGTATTTTTTTTAATTTCCTGTACAAATTTGCACGAACTTTTTATTTGGGTAAGTTCGGACAAGAATAAACAATCAGCTGTTTTTTTTAATTTGAAACTGAAAAATTGATCAGGAAATTTACAAGCAAAAAAAAAAAGTTTAGTTTATATTAAAAAAATATATTAGAAAGCAAAATGTAAAATTTTAATGAAAAAATTAAAGTGGTAAATGCATTATTGCATACATATTTCCCTTAATCTTTAACATAAAAGAAAACAAAATATAAAAAATGACAATGATGCAAATGTTTTGGTTTTATATTGTTATGACTTTTAAGCGTCTTAAATGATAAAAATAGATCTTAATTTGAAAAGTCAGCATCATTAGTATTTGAAGAAGTGCAAAAATGGTTTTTTGCGTTCCAGCAATTTTGGGTAGTTTTGGCAAATTCAGAGAGTAATTTTCATTTTACTCTCATTAGTCCGAACTTGCCCGAGATATTGTGGAACACACCTATTTATTATTTGCGATTCTGACTTGAAATCGTATAAAAGGTGTTCTGTCAATTGCAATCGAAAGAAGTTTGGCGACGTCAAATTACAAAAGTATACCCTTGGGAACTAGGATAATTTTAAGAAACTATAGCAGATCGCAGGCAAAACGCACGAGTTTCAGAACACCATAAAATAAATCTGGCGTTTTGCGTTTTCAAATCATGCGATTGTCCGAACATGGTCGTATATTATTTCAACCGGGATCTTTCTAAAGTTTTTAAACTTTTGATCGTTTGCAATTAATTTTTACATTTTCTATAAAATAAACTGAGGTGTACGTGAAAATGGGTAAATTATATTCAGGCCATAAAAAATTTAAATAGTAAAAATAAAAAAATACTTTTCCACTTATTTAACTACTTGTAACAAGTGTATGTAATGAAAGTTCTTCAATTTTTCCTTTTTGTATTTGTTAAATATTTATGAATGTGTGTTTTATATGGCTTTACTATTTAAGTAATGATGATGGTCAAAGTTAAAGTCGGTCAAGAAAAAAGTTGAAGAATATTGAAACAAATTTGCATTTGTGAACATGTTTTGTGAATAAACATTTTATTGGCAAAAAGTTTTGAGTGTTTTAAACAAGTTAGACTGCTAAATTCTGGTGTGCGGAATCTTTGATGCCCTCCACCGATAGTTAGAATATTTCAGGTGTGTGGGCTCTAAATGGGATATATAAATATATAATCACGTCCATATTCATAAAAATCATTGTTATTTTAAGCGTATAGTAAATAATAACTATCAAACACTTTTTGCCTTATAAACCTCTTATAAAAATTTGTGTTCATAAACGTACAATAACAGCTTTTTAACTATTAACTGTTTGTAGCGATTTTGTGTTTAAGTATGGCAGCTTCCTTTACGTTTTGTTGCCAATTTTTTTTTTTTTTTTTTTTAGATCTTTATTTATTTTATAAAAAGGGAAAAATTACAAACTCCAAATAAACAAAAAGTATATCGATAACTTATTAGTATACAAAGTCCCATTTTAAAGAGCTCTCAAGTATAATTTCTATTAATAATAAAGTTAATTTTTCTGTTATTTTATTATTTATATATGTACATAGCAGTTTTAATATGTTAAATAATTGTAAGCAAAAAAATTACAAAAATCTTACTTTTATATTGCTAATAATAAAAGATGAGGTCAAGGGTTAAAATCAAAGGATTATTATTGAGTAAGCCACCAATATTTATTAGGATTCAAATTAGGTTTAATATTTTTATCCTCCAAGTAAATACTTGTGCCAAAGCGACAGTTTTCAGGTGTTAATTCATTACAATTTACTGATTTTATATTTGATCTTCTATAAATATGATAAAATATAGGGATACCATCTTCGTTTTGAATAAAACCATGTTTATCAAGATAAGGAAATGCTTCAGGTGGAATGAATCCATTTTCAAGTGTTTTTGAAATGTATTCCTCGTCAACGTAGTAAGGAGCCAATATTAAATTATTCACAGTAGTATTGGTACTGTTTAGAATATGATCCCTTATAATGTGAATAATAAAGTTATCAAATCTAGATACTTCGGCTTTTTCATAGAGGATTTTGTTTGATACATATTTCTTGTAGTTACTACTTTTTGACCTGTATAATGAAATACAGCATCTGAGACATTTCCTTTCGAATATACGTATTTTTTCCATATACGAAGGGCATTAATTGAACCATATTTGGCAGCCATATGATAAAATTGGTCTAATTAAGGACTGGTACATGATAATTTTAACCCTTGGTTGTATATATTTTGAAAAGAATAATCGTTTATACCAAAAAAATGCTTTCCTGGCTTTAATAAGTTGTTGGTTTATGTGATTGTAAAAGTATAGAAATTTATCCAACTCTATTCCTAATAGCCTAACAGTCTGTTTAACTGGGATGCTTATATTATTCGTGGATCTAATACCAAACGATTTCCAGTTTCTTCTTATATTATTATTCGTTTTGTTGCCAATTTATTGCTAGTGATGCATGAAAATTCTATTCGGGTCATATGTTATTCTATAATTAATATATGTGACCCGGTCTTTGAAAATGTGGCTTATGACTCAAAATTATTACAACTACCGAGAAACTGACGAAATGCATTGTTTATCTTTAACAGCTGATTTTTCGAAATTTTGTTTTTGAGTCATAAGCCACCTTTTCATAGACCGGGTCACATATATTTCTTATAATTTTAGATCTTAAAAATTATTTTTATAATATAAAACTACGTATTTTTTGAGTTTCTGAGAAAATTTTGCCGAAAAGTATTATAAAAATGTTTGTTTGAACCTTTTTTTAAATATACGTTAAAAGTATTCGAATTAAAATTTTGTTTACTTTTTATTAACATCTATTATTATATTATGACATTTTCTTATTTTATTTTTTTTTTTAAATATTTTTGAACAACAATTCGATGTTTAAAACATAAAAAAAAACTTATTGCAATACTTTAATAAATAATTAAAGAGAATATCGGTCGGCATTTGCCCCTGAACATATTCATTTTAATCATATAAACATTTTATAAAATATTCAACAATATAACTTTAAATTGGTTGTCAAAAATAAAAAAAAAGGTAAAATGTATTAGGCATGTCCGTATTATTAAATAAAACATTTTTTCCATTATTTTTTTTATCACATTTCCCAAAAATAATATCATAAAATGCAAACATTAATCAAAATGTCATTTTATTTTTTGTTTAAAGATAAATAAATTTTCTTACTTTATGAATGGTTTATTAAAGGTTTAGTAGACTATTTTTCGTTTATGAATACAACTTTAGCAATTTTTCCTTAAAAACGTATAATTAATCATAAATAAATTTTTATGAATACGGCTGTCAATCTTTATAAAGTTTGATGTCCGTATTATAATAGGTTGTGGTTAGGACTTTTTATGTTAAATTATGGACCGAACATCAGACAGTTCTGTGCTTTTATTTCAAGGTATATAAACCTTAGTTTGAACTAGATTGAATAAAATATCAGAATTTTTTAACAGTTTTAGCCATAATAAACAATTTTAAGAAGGGGAATTTATATGGGACCCATGGAAAATTATCATAGTTGGGGGTAGTGCACTAAATATTGATTTAAATCAGCATTGCACTATCACTAAATAAATCTGCAAAAAAATTTTTTGCCAGCTTTAGTGATGATTGATATTATTTTCACTAGCACTAAAGAAATGAAGTATTGAGTGTATTGCAAATTTTTGAATGCATAACATCTGCACTCAATTCAAATAGTGCAAAATTTGTACGTGCAATTAAAAAAGCTGCATATAAACAGACTCTCACTAAAATTAAAAAATGTTATTTTGTATGGGCATAATTCTTGATTCGTGTGACAATATGCGTCAGCAGAAGAAATTAAATTTTGTCAATAACGGAATATCTAATGGCTTTAATCATGAAAAAACAAGTTTTTTGTTTGTAAATTTAGTGCAAAATGTCAAATTGCACTCAAATAAGTGAAGAACAAAAAAGTTGCAATAAACTGATTTTTTTTCGAGTGTGACATTTTTTAACATCACTATCACTCATGTTCATCACTCAACATCAACAAAATGATTGCAATAATTTTGCGCTAATACTAGCTGTGAGTTGAAACTGCAAAATTAGTGCACTATCCCCATCTATGTGTAGAACGAATTTGTTCAAAATCTTTGTTAGTTTTTGTAACAAAATTATGAATTTGTTTAAATGGTTGTTCCCAAAAATACCCTAGAGAACCGATTTTGCTGGATTTTAACCCAAAATTGCTAAGAATAACTAGAAACAATAAGACACCAATATTATTTTTTTCTTTTGAGTTGTTCGAAAGTGAGCGTGTTTTAATCAGACGGACAGACTGACGGACATGGCTAAATCGACTTAGAATTACTCAAGGACCCAGAATATATACACTTTTTGGGATCTTATATTATGACTATCTAAGTATATCCTCATTCACCACTAGTGGTGGAGGGTATAAAACCTGAATTGCTTACACAACTTATTATTTCATTATGTTTGGTAATATGTTTTTTATAAAACAGTTTTCGGTCAACATGTTTTCCTTAGAACAAATACTTTTGAAAAATTTTCTATAAAACCTTTCTTTGCCAACATGTTTCCGAGACAACAGTTTGTTGTAAAAACGTTTTTTTTTTATAGAATAGCGGTATTATTAATAAAAAATATAACAGGTTGATAAAAGGTTTAGAAGAAAAAATTTTCTATGAAAGTTTGATTAATAAACCATTTATAAACCTATTTTATTTTTTATAAATAAAGCCTGATACTCTGTTCAACATTTCACGTGAAATGCTGTCAAAACTCATAGAAAAAAAACTTGTACGGAATATCTATGAAAAAAAGTTGCGAAATGTTTGTGGCAACATTTTTTACAACTGTTAAATAAAGCAAATGCTCTTTATTTCATACGGAATTTTGACAGCTGTAAATAAAGTTTTTAATAAATTTTTCACAGAAAAGATTATCAGCAACCAGCAATATATTTTGAAAATTACTTTCTATTTTATTTAATTTTTTATTAAAAAAAAAACACTTTTTAGTAAAATACATGTAGGTTTTGTTTATATACGCAAAACAATGTCTCAACCATTTAAAGACTAAAAACTTCAAATTGTGCAAACTCTCGAGATAGATAATATTGATACATGTCACATTTTTCGTATGAAATAATAGACATGTTTTTTTGTGAAACAGATGTTGGTTTGTTTTGTTAGATTTTTTTTTGTGGAAGAAATATTCTTAGTATATATATGAAGCCATTTATATCAAAGTATATTTATCAAAATGTTTTCTATAGAACATTTCTTTATAAACATGTTTTCTCTATTACACTTCTTTGTCAACATGTTTTCTTTAGAACTTTTGTATCTCAAAATTTTTGTTAAGCGGTTTTTTATAGAGTTTGTTTGCCAACATGTTTTCTAAAGAAAAATGTTTATTTCATCGTATATATTAAATTTTAATGTAATATTCTAAAATCGAGTCTCTGCATGATGTCTTAAAAATGTTGTATATCCCCATTTTCTACTGTCGCTGTGAAAGTATTATGTGTATATTAAAACGTTACTTAAAGTTTCCCTTTCCTGTCAGATTATTTTGACGCAGATTAAATAAGTTGATGCTGCTGATAAAAAAAAAAAATCCAAAAAAAAAAAAAACAAAACAAATGCGAAAAGAGATTTACAACATGTTTGTTGCCATAACAAAATTAAAAATTTGATTATATTAAAACTCTAATAAAAACCAAGAAACAACTAACAAAAACAATCATTTATTTAAATATATTAAATTGTACAATGTCCCAAAATTCTTCAAGGGTAATTAATTTTAAAAAAATCAACAAATTTAAATATGATTCATTTGCTAGACTTTTTAAAATAGTGTTGTTAATTAAATGCTTAATTGCTATTTGCAAGTGTTTTTATTTCTGCTTTGGACTTATTTCCCTTCAAGCCACAAAATTTATTGAACGAAACAATTTTTTTCTAAAGCCTGGTACTCTGTTTAACATTTCACGTGAAATGCTGTCAAAACTCATATGAAAAAAACTTGTGCGGAATTTCTATGAAAAAATGTTGATAGAGTTGTACTCTGTTTAATTTGTGAAAAAGTTGCGAAATGTTTCTAGCAACATTTTTTTACAACTGCGAAATAATATAAGCTGCACTTATTTCACGTGGAATTTTAAGCAAATGAAAAAAGTTTAAACTTGATATTAAAATGAGAACTGCAAAACATAAATAACACAACCGGTAACAGTTTTTAATCAATATTTACTTTAATTTTTACTTAATTTTTTATTTAAAAAATACTTTTTAGTAAAATACATGTGGGTTTTGTTTACATATCCAAAACAATGTCGCATACTTTGAAAGATTAAAAACGTCAAATTGTGCAAACTCTCGAGATAGGTAACATTGATACATGTAAAATTTTTCGCATGAAATAATAGATGTTGCTGAACATTTTTCACAAATTGGAACAGAGTACTAGGCTTAAAGCCTGGTACTCCGTGCAACATTTCACGTGAAATGCTGCCAAAACTCATATGAAAAAAACTTGTGCGGAATTTCTATGAAATTATGTTGATAGTTACGAAATGTTTCTGGCAACATTTTTTTACAATTGCGAAATAATATAAGCTGTACTTATTTCACGTGGAATTTTAAGTAAATGAAAAAAGTTTAAACTTAATTTTAAATGAGAACGGAAAAACATATATAACACAACCGGTAACAGTTTTTAATACATATTTACTTTAATTTTTATTTAATTTTTTATTTAAAAAAATACTTTTTAGTAAAATACTTTAGGTTTTGTTTACATACACAAAACAATGCCGAATACTTTGAAAAATTAAAAACGTCAAATTGTGCAAACTCGCGATATAGGTAACATTGATACATGTCAAATTTTTCGTATGAAATAATAGATGTTGCTGAACATTTTCTCAAATTGGAACGCTAAAAATGAGTTGGAGATTAAAATGATTTTGAACAGAAAATATATTAATAATAAAGTGTTTCTTTAGAAAAACTGTTGAAGAACACAACTTGTTGATTTCCAAGTTTTCTCTAGGAAATATGTTTTTAGTGAAAATTTCTGTAGAAAACATGACTAAGTTTTCCTGTAGTTAATATGTTGATAAACAAGTATTCAGAAGAAAAATGTTGCTAAGCAGGCTTTTCTTAGCAATAAAGTCTAGCACATAAACTTAACGTTTTTTTTTAGTTATAAGTACACAACATTGATTCCTAATTTTTTTCTTTTTGTAAAGACAAGTACTCTGTTCGAACTTGCGAAAAATGTTGAGCAACATTGATTATTTTGTATATGTATTTGTATAGTTATTGTTCAGATAATTTGAATATCTTACAATAATTATAAAAAAGTGTAGCTAAGAGTTTAGCACATTCATCTGACTTTTCATCTTAAGTTTAATTATATATAAGTACATGTAATGACTTGTATCAATATTTTCTATCTCGCGGTTTTTCATAACTTAACGTGTTTAATAGTTACAAGTATACAGAATTGATTTTACAAAAACCAAAATCTTTTCTCCATTTTTATTTTTTCTTTTTGTTATCAAAACCACTACACAAAACAAGTACAAAAAACATTTCTTCATTCTTATTTTTTGACGTTTGTTTTAAACACCAGACACAAATACAAAATAAAATCTACAAAAAACAAAAAAAAAAAAAAAAAAAAAAATTTTTAACAAATAGATATTGGGAATTATTTCTTTTTTCATAAGCAACTTTATTATATTCAACATTTTTCATTTTTCGAATTTATTCTATGAGTCAAATTTCAGTTATGTATTTTATAAAGCTTTTTTTTTGTAATAGCTCTATTCCTTAAAAATTTTTTTTAGAAATGACTTTATACATAACTGAAATTTGACTCATAGAATAAATTCGAAAAATGAAAAATGTTGAATAAAAAAAATTTTTTTAATATAATATTTTATTAACAAAAGTACTATTTAGAAAAATACAAAACAAACTAAAACGATTAAGAAAGAACTTGTAGCAAGCTTACTAACATCTAATCATGTTTAATAAGAATTTTATTTGTTTTTTATTTAACAAAATATATTTATAAATTATTATTTTTTTGTTTACCCACATATTTCTTGTCTGTTTTTGGGGAACTGAAAGAAAGATTTTGTGCTTTTCACAAATTCGTCCTCTCGCACTCCAATAGAAATTTCAGCATATTAAATTAAATTTTTTAAATTGTACACTGATTAAAACAGTTCACTCTTCGAACCAAAAAGAGCGACTGAAAATTTTAACTAATATGTAATACAAAATTTAGGCACGCGTCAAATAACGGGACATTATTCTCAAAAACACTTACAAAACAATATAGAGGATAAGTTATTTGCAATCATATTGGTCGTCATGTTGTAGGAAATCTCTTATGATAAACTTATTCTACAATTCATTTACATTTTGCTCAGTTTTGGTCGGTTGGGTACATGTGGGCTTTGTATACATTACAAATCAAAGTTGCATATCTTGAAAGATTAAAAACGTCAAATTGTGAAAAATCACGAGATAAAAAACATTGATACATGTCAAATTTTTCGTATGAAATAATAGATATTGCTAAAAATGTTTACCTAATTGCAACAGAGTACTCGGCTTTACTTAAAATTCCGTGCGAAACAATTAAGGGCAGCTTATTCGAACGGTTGCCAAAAATGTTGCTAGAAAAATGTCGCGTATTTTTTTCAATATAAGGAGAGTACAACAATATCATAATTTTTCTTATATATTTTACAAAATTTTTTTTTTATATTGAGTTTGACAACATTTCGCTTTAACATGTCGATAAGCAAATTTTTCTTTATAAGACATTTTTTCTATTGAAAACATGAAATTTCCTTTATCCGTAGTCGCAACAACAATTGTGAATAAAAACTAAGAATTAAAAATTAAATTAAAGAGGATACTTATGCACGTAATAGTTTGAATAGAACTTTAAACGATGATTTGTTAAAAAAAGAAAATAAATGAATTTGCATCATGAAACATTTTTATTTGATACTAAAAGAAGAATGAAAAAATGAGAAAGAATATATAATAATTAACTGAAGCTGTGTTCCACTTTAATGTGCTTTTTATTCTGATAGATTGAGATGTTGTTGTTTAACAAAAAAGACGATCCATACTTGACAAAGAAAATATTGTTGAATATATTTTTTCAAAGTGAAAAAAGTAACAAGGGGAATTATTCTTCCCTCCCAACAATCTATTCACTTGTTCTTTTTTATTTATTTGCACATTTTAATTTTTTACTTATTTCACAATGAACTTGAAATTGAAATGGTTGCATAATACACACTTAATAAACGTCATAATTCTTGAGAAATTGATAAGCTGGTCTTGTAGAAGAAGCAATACAATTTAAATGATGTTCTTTAATATTAAAAAAGCAAAAATTTCCGCACCACTACCCCTCTTTTTGTTAAGAAAATTACTCTCCAAGTTGAAAATAAATATTAATTTTTAATAGTCGAAACAATTGTGTTGAATTAAAATAACAACCGAATTTAATTATCTATCATACACTAAAATGAAGGCTTAAATAACCATAAAAATTTATTTAATTTCTCCTAATTAACGGATTTTAATAACATCCAAATGGAGTTGTGGCATCGTAATAGTCATAAACAAATCATTTAATGTTGTGTATTTTCCAAATGTTCATCTCATAAATTTTGATGAAACTAACTATTTAAATAAAAAAGGGAATATAAAGGAAAGAAGAAATTAATTGTGGTTGAACAAAAAGCATAATTATAAACCATCAAGTGAAACACAATGGAAATAATTTTAAAAATATTATTATAAATGATAAAAAAATTAACATTTATTTTTTAAATTCAGTTTGTCGTTTGTTTATCAACATGTTTTTAAAAAACAATTATGCTTGTCAACATTTTTTTTAGAGAACAATATATTTTCTAAACCCTGGTGACTGACCTGTTCAACATTTCAAGTGAAATATTGTCAAAACTCATATGAAAAAAACTTGGGAAAAATATCTATAAAATAATGTTAACAGAGTTGTACTCTGATAATTTTGTAAAAAAGTTGCGAAACGTTTCTGGCAACATTTTTATACAACTGCGAACCTATTAATATTAGATGAAAAGTTCTAATTAAGTTTTTATTAGAAAAAAAAGAAAATAATTGTAAATAAAAAAATATGTGGATTTTATATACATAAGCAAAACAATGTCGCATACTTTGAAGACATAAACACGTTAAATTGTGCAAAGTCGTCTAATTTAAACGTTAAATTGTGCAAACCTGCGAGATAGGTTACATTGATACATGTCAAATTTTTCGTATGAAATAATAAATGATCCTCAAAATTTCTTACAAATTTGAACAGTGTACTAGGCTAAGAGAACATCTTGTTTCAATATATTTTTTTATAGAATAACTTGTTTGTCTACATTTTTTCTGTAGAAAAAATAGTTTTTCAACTTTATTTAAAAACTTATTTTTTTAATAAAACATGTTTGGCATTATGTTTTCCAAAAAAACAACTTGTTGGGAAGTACTTTTCTTTAAAAAAACTTTTTCATTTTTAATAAACTTGTTCCGCGACATGTTTTAAAAATGTTTTTATTAATTATTTTGCAACATTATTTTTTCAAAAAAAGAAAAATTTGTTTTGCATATTTCAAGTACGATTTTCTACATGGTTTTTGTTGTGATACTTGCTTAGCTACATATTGCATATAGATAAGCATGTTTTTATAATTAACGGCCTGTTTTTATAAAATCAAAACAAAATTTTGTGTGAGAAATTATATTGAAAACAATAACAACTTACGAATTTTTTTTTACAATATAATTTCTTACGAAATTTTATTTTCATTTCATAGAAATAAGCAGTAAATCTAACTACTCTATTCAAGTTTGTGAAAAATGTTGAGCAACATTTATTATTTCATACGAAAATTTTGACATATACACATATTATAATACACATCTCGCGAGTTTGCAAAATTTGACGTTTTAATTCTTTCAAAGAATGCGACATTGTTTTGCGAATGTAAACAAAACCCATATGTTTTATTATACTGTCGTATTTTAGTGTAGTTTTTCTTAAAAATACAAGTTAATTAAATAATAAAGAAAGTTACCGGTTGTTTTAGGTTATTTCTTCATTTCTCATTTATTATTCAATTTATAGTTTTTTCAATTTTTTTAAATTTGTAAACCACACACAACGGAAAGCTATTCCTTATATCGCAGTTATAAAAACATGTTGCCAGAAACATTTAGTAACTTTGTCACAAAATGAACATAATACATCTTTGTCAACCTTATTTCATAAAAATTCCGCACAAGTTTTTTTACATAGAGTTTTGACAGCACTTTGCTAGAAATGTGAATCAGAGTATGAGGCTTAGCTTTTGACGCAACCGGGTATCTAAAAAATTGTTGTTGTCATTATCACATTAACTATTGCAACTTTTTCTGTTGCAGATAAAAACTAGTTTCTTAATTTGTTCTTTAAAGCAATATTTGTTTCGCAACATCTTTTGTTCTAGTTTTGCAAAAGGCTTTCTTAAGAAAAATTTTTTTTAAACAAACTTTTGTTTCTAAAATCTTTTCACCACTATTATTAAGGGTACTTTACACTATCACACAAGTCTTACGTATTTTAAGGAAATACATACATCCGTGTCAAAATACGTACTATTTACTTGTGTTATAGTGTAAAGTACCCTTAATTAAAAGTAGAAAATAGAATTGTTTCCGTAATTTTTATAGCGTTGCCCCCAAACAAATACACACCCAAAAAAATAGTAGAAAGCTGAAATAACAAAAGAATTATAAGGAAACCTATATGAAATTGTGATTTTCTTAAGCATTTCCTTAAATAAATAATGTCAAATCAATTTTGTATTGTAGGTTGTAACAACAATAATAAATCAATGTAGAAATTATTGTTCGAACACACTGTTTCTTCATAATGATGATAATGATTACAATCAAAATGATACAAAACTTTTGTTTTACAACTTTTGCAAGGCAAAGACCCCTACATCGCCATATTATCCACATCAACAAAATTAATCTACACCAAGAAATATAACACAAGTGTATAAATTTAACAACTTTGTCAAAAAAAGTTGGACAAGAAGTGAAATTAACTGAGGACTGGTTATTTCAGTAGTGAATAAGAAGTCATTAAGAGGTATTTATGTACATGGGTTATTTAGGGCAGTTCAGGTCATGGATCAAAAAATCAAAAACAGATTTCCTGTCGATAGATCACTTGGGGCAGGTCAAAAATCAAGTATTTTCTATTATAAACTGACAATAGGAATTACATTGTTTTTATCAGAACTCTTGGGTATTTAGTAAGTATATGTTTTTGTAACTAATATTTGGTAAAGTTGGTGGCTAAACAATAAAACAGCAATAACAGAGACTAAGACTTTAAGGAGACTACATAATGACTAAAGTGGCCTCACTTTTACACACTTTGCTTCGCAAACGTACGCATTGATCAACCAGCATTCGAATAGAAAAAAACCATTAACCATAAAAAATTAAGCAAAAAAGAACATGTTTGCCTACGGCATTTAATGTTGTATTTTTTTTTTATAAAAAAATCGAGAAATCATTAGGATATACAAAACTTTCATACTTTACTCTTATTTAACAACATAAAATTTGCTTAGCAACATTTTTTTTATTTTTATTTTTTTTTAATTTTCAGTTATGTATTTTATAAAGTTTTTGTAATAGTTATATTCCTTAATTTTTTATGAATGTCTTTATGCACTACCAGACTATTATCTTGTGTCTTCTCATAGAATAAATTCGAAAAATAAAAAAATGTTGAATATATTAAAGTAACTTATGAAAAGAAATAATTCCCAGATTCTATTTGCTTGGCAACATTAAAAAAAAACCTATTTGGCAACATTTTTTATTTAAAAAACTTATTAGGCAAATTTTTTTTTTTTTGAAAATCTGTTCAGAATTTCGTGCGAAATATTTTCAACTCAATATAAAATAATGTCTGTGAAATACAAACGAAAAAATGTTGATAGAGTTGTACTCTATTTATTTTACGAAAAACATTTAAAATATTTCTAGCAACATTTTTATTTTCCGTGCGAAACAAGTGCAGCCCATATTATTTCGCACGGATATTTAAGCAACAGCTTATAATTTTTTGTAATTTTTTATTTTGTATATGTAAAGTGGTTTTTATAACAAGCATTTCTCAAAGAAAAATGTAGAAAAGTGCTCAAATTAATAATAAAAAAAAATTTTTTTGTTTTTTGATTTGGGAAATTATAAAAAACATGGTTTACCTTCGCAAAACAATGTTGTATACTTGCAACTTATAAAAACGCCACGTTTTTAAACATTGCGAGATAGATAAATTTGATACATGTCAACATTTTCGTCTGAAATAATCAAAGTTGCTCAACATTTTTCGCAAGTTCGAACAGAGTACTAGGCTTTACACAGCATATTTTTAAGGAAGACTTGTTAAACAATATGCATTCTTGAGCAACATGTTTTTTAAAAAAAAAAAACTTGACTTGCAATATTTTTTTAAGCAAAACTCGTGCGGCAATAAGTTTTCTGTTAAAAAATTTGTTTAACAACATGTTTTCGTATAAAAACTTATTTGACAAGATGATGTCTCTTTATAAGGGCATGTTTAAAAACAAGTTCTTCTAAGATGCAACATTGTTTTTTTTTTTATAAATATTTGCTTGGCAACATGTTTTCTTTAGAAAAGCTTATTTGGCGACATAATGACATACCAAAGAAAACTTATTTGAAAACATATTTTGTAGAGAAAAACCAGTTTGCATTTTTTTTATAGAAAAACACGTTTTCAACACGTTTTATACACAAAAACTTATTTTGTATCATGTTATTTATAGAAAACCTTATTTCTAAAAAGGTTATACGAAATTTTTATACTTTAAGCCTAGTACTCTGTTCCAATTTGTGAAAACTGTTCAGCAACATCTATTATTTCAAGCGAAAAATTTGTCATGTATCAGTGTTACCTATCTCGCGTGTTTTCACAGTTTGACGTTTTTAATCTTTCAAAGTATTCGTCATTGTTTTGCGTATGTTAACCAAACCCACATGTACAGTGAACTCGCGAAAACGTGAACACTCGAAAGTGTGAACGTCTCAGAAACGTGAACAAATTTATTTTTACACAGACTATTCTAAAACGTGTACAAAATCTGGAAGCTCTAAAACGTGAACACATTTTTGCTTATTTTTGTTTGCTGTTTAAAATGTTTTTTTTTTTTAATTGGGAAATCCCCCAATTGAGTTCACTTATTGGTTTATGTTACAGCGTTTGTTTTTCTTAATTTTATGTATACGCTGACCTGTTAGTTGTTTTTTGACATCGCTACATAAAAGTTGAAAGTTATTAAAAATTTTTATTCGTGAAAGTGAAAAATGTCATTAAAAGACCGAAAGTGTTATCTTTGAAAGATAAAGTAAATATTCTTGAACTATTTCAAAACGGTTACATCCAGTATACAACTGACATCAAATGCTTAACATTAACACTAATATGATGCTAGTGTTAAGTATAGACTCATCATGTTGGAGGTTTTCTCATGTTATAACACGGTTGTTAATGCAAATGTCTTAACAACGCTTTTATAACATCATGTTGTAACAGCAAATCATGTCTGTTGTAGACGTGGAGTTATAGTGTCAGTGGCTTGGCAAGAAAATGTGGTGTTGCTAACTCAACAGTTTGTTCCATTAAAAAGAAAAAATAGGAAATAACAAATCTTGTAAATAATACTCTTTATGGTACCGGAAAGCGTAAAACATTACGTTTTTCTGAGCTTCCGAAAATGGAAAAAATTTGTTAAAGATGGTCGAACAAATAACTTATCAAAAAAAAAGATGACCGACTTTTTCCTATACAATTTTTTTTCCTCATAAACATTCTTCAAACAAAAAAATGTCCCCATTAGTTTTTGTTAATTTTATGTGTATTTTTTGTGATATTCATAAGAAATTTATTTTTTATTTATCATATGCAAAGTGAACTGAATTATTGCATATTTGTAAATATATTTTTTGTTATTAAAAATGAATAAAATATTTGATTTAAAATACTTGTTTATCTATTTATTTTTGAATAGTTAGAGGTGTAATTTTTTATAAATTTGGCATTCGATAACGTGAACAAAATCGAAAACGTGAACCGCCTTGGTAAAAATTAGTTCACGTTATCGCGAGTTCACTGTATATTAATAAAAAGTATTTTTTTTTTAAATAAAAAATTAAAGTAAATATGGATGAAAAGCTGTTACCGGTTGTGTTATTTATGTTTTTTCGTTCTCATTTAATATTAAGTGTAAACTTTTTTCATTTGCTTAAAATTCCACGTGAAATAAATGCAGCTTATTATTACTCAGTTGTAAAAAATGTTGCTAGAAACATTTCGCAACTTTTTCACAAATTGATCAGAGTACAACTCTATCAACATTATTTCATAGAAATTCCGCACAAGTTTTTTTCATATGGGTTTTGACAGCATTTCACGTGAAATGTTGAACAGAGTACCAGGCTTTACTTTTGGTTGGCAACGTGTTTTTTTTTTTTTTTTTTTGAAGAAGTATTTTGTAACACAGATTTTTCATAAATAATTTTTTTGAAAATATGTATTTCTTTTTTTTTTAGAAAAACTTATTTTGCAATTTTTTTTTAAAAAATTACGAAACATGTTTTTTATGAGAGAATTTGTTTCGGCACAAGTTTTCTAAGGAAGAACTAGTTACAAAATATGTTTTGTATTAACGAACTTGTTTCAAATCATGTTTTCAATGAAAGAACTTGTTTCGTATCATATTTTCTACTTAAAAACTTATTTTGCCTTATTCGCCAACATGTTTATATACAAAATTTGCATAGAAATATGATTTCTCTAAAAACAAAAACATGTTAATGTTAACAAAAGCTTAATCTGCAACATTATCTTATTTAAATGTTTAAGTTACATCTCTTCCGACTTCTCTTCCGAAATAATACAAAACTTCCACAACTCTAAATCTGCTATATTAATCCAATTATATAATATACCACTTTTATTCTTTCGAATAGTAGCATTAAATTTCTAATAAAAACGGAAAAAAAGATTGTAATAAATTATATTAATAGGAAGCAGAAAAGAGAAAACAAACGGAAATTTTGTTTAAGAAAAAAAAGAAAAAAAAACAAGACAATAATGCAAACTAAAACAACAAAAAATCTAGGTACGGGCAACATGTAGACAGTCCCAGCGGGAAAAGAAGGAATGCGGATGCCTTCTAGAAGGCCTCTGTACTCCTGCTTTTGGATGTGCAAAGCCTGCTCGCTCTATTCCATACTCATAATATTTTTTACACACGTTGTCATTGCGGTGTAGGCCTTCCGCTCTCGCTTCTTTGAGAGTTACTAGGGTAAACCTTAAATTGGGCTTTTACTTTAATCGGTTAATCACCCGATTAATTAATCGAGGTTTCGGTTTAATCGGTTAATAATCGGTTAGTTTTGTAATTGATCGGTCAATCGATTAATAAAGTTTTTTTTTTATAAATTAAGTAATATCATTAAATAGAAATGCATAAATTATTTATTATTTGGGGTTTATAAGTAAAAAAAAAAACAATAACATAAAAAACATAACAATTCCTGATCTTAAACAAGCAAACAAAAACATAATTCATAAATATGTAATACATATTTTTTATTTAATACATAAATATAATGTAGTAATTAAGAAATGAACTGTAAGATAATTTTATGAGTTATTTCAATAGTTTAATAAGACCTTAAATAATAATCTTTTTGAAAAATAATTTGATTTAAATGTTTAGGATTTAAGCGATTCTTTTCTTTAGTTTTGATAAAACTTGACTTGGTAAAAATTCTTTCACTTATTGTTGATGTTGGAGAAATCGAAAGAAATCCATAATACAGAATATCTAATTTATCAGTCCTTTTCCTGGATTTCTCTTAAAGTATACAATCTTCCATTATGCCATTAGAGTCCTGTTTTAATTTTTTTAAATTGTTAACTTTTCGAATTGTTTCGGTTAATTCAGTTAAAAGATTTATATGAGAAGATATGAGAAGAAACAAATAACTAAACACATACATATAAAAAGTACGTGAAACAAAAAGCTGTTGACTGCAAAAACTTATTTAGAATAAAGATCACTGAACACCTTCTTTGTTTGCAAAAAAAATATTTTCTAAACACATACCTTTTGCATATGAGACGAAACAAATATTTTAAAACTTAAAGAAATATGTTATAATTCTACAAAATATTAATAATGTTGTTACGTCGGTTAATCGGTTAATCGACTAAAATAACCCGGTTTAATCGTTAATCGAAAATAGCAAATTTTAAATTAACCGATCTGTTCATCGGGTAGTAGTTAATCGGTTAACCGAATGAAAACCCTAGCAGTTACATAAGAATGGCAACCAGATAAAAAAAATAATTCTTGTGCTTTTGCTTTGGCAAAAAAAAAACACAAAAATGTTACTCCTTCTCTTTTCCCTTCTTATAGAAGGAAATGTGGAATGTGTATCTTATCTTTTATACGAAAGAGCCGAAGCTTTCTATGAGGGATTCTTTAGCAGTTAGATAAGAATGGGAATTGAATGAAAACCATTTTAAGCAGGCCTTTAATTAGGCCTCAAGTAAGAAGGTCTTCTGAGCTTGCCCGCTGGGGTGTTCATGTTCATATACACATAAATGTATACTAACACAACTGTCTGCTACTGGAAACCTATACACTTTTGAAGCTTTACATTTTTTTGTTGTTCTTGTTGTCGTTTAACAAAAACATGTGGATTACAAACAGGCAATGAGAGCAAATATTTACAAGAGTTTTTTTTTTGGTGGATTTAATTATATAGTTTTTAAACCAAGTTGTAATTCTATAGATTAAATATCCTTATGGAGTTATATTAGCGGGTATTTGAAATGTTAAAAAAAACGGTAGAAATGTAACCAACTTCCTTTTTATAATATTTTACTCTTCAAATTGCGTAAACCTTCGATTTTTTTTTTGTCTTAATCTTTCTTTTATTTTATTCGGGCTTAAATTTTCCCTTATACATACGGTGACCATTAATTCCATGGAAAAAAAGTGTGCACATTTTATGGATTTAAAAACGTAGCATTTTAAATTAATCACCCTTATCATGCTTGACGTAGGCGTTTTAAGGCGAAAATTTGCATACACGCTGTCGTGGTAAAAAAACTTAACGACAGCTTTTGCAACAAATACGCCAACCACGATAACCTTTTTTGTAAGAAATTTGTAAACAGTGTTTGTTGTTGCTTTTCTAATCACGACACCATTTTCTAAAAACGCCAATCGCGATAAGTGTGAATATTTTACAGAAATATTTAAAAATACTTTGATACAAATATAAACATTCATATGCTAATAATGGGTGATTCATCGTGAGGTTTGATTTATAATGTCAAATAAAACACATCAATTTAAAAGTGAACTTAAAGTTTTTTTTATTGTTTAAATGAACAATTTATTGCATTTACTGTTTGAAAATGATATCATGTAAATGTTGGCCCTGACTACGTCTGAGTTGGCCCATTCGGATGACTCGTCCAATTTTGGGTGTCTTGTTCGTGCATAGCGACTGGTATCTCGCGAATAACACGATACCAAAGCGTCAATCGTAGCTGGCTTATTCCTAAAGACCTCAGACTATTCATATCCCCAGAAAAAAAAGTTCAAAGGTTTGATATCGCACGATCTAGGTGGCCAATTTACCGTAGCATAACGTGAAATGAAGTGCTCACCAAAATGATTTCTCAACAAGGTCACTGTTTCATGCGCTGTATGGCTCGTTTCGTCGTCTTGTTGAAACCAGAGCTCACCGAGACCATGCGCTTGAATTTCAGTAAGCGCATAGTCTCAGTTATAGCTGTTATATTCACTTCACTACGTGCTGGATGTGGTCAAGTATCATCGACTAATGTAAACTGGCATTCAAATTTCCGAATGGTGTCGGCAATAGTTGTTTCAGTAGGTCGATTATGCGCACCGTAAGTTCCTCGATTCGCACGAAAAAAATTTTTTACAGAACGCTGATTTACATAATACAGCTGAACAATTTGGAGACGCTGTTGTGGTGTTAGTCTTTCCATGAGAACTTGCCAACCGACACTGAACAAAAATGACAAAGCAGTTTTATAGTAGTCATGCGTGTTCTGTCAAAAACAGCATATTGATAAACAGACCTCATGATGAATTACCTTTTATAAAAATTTTAAATTTCTTATATTTCTCTTCCAATTCCAAAGTTTCCAATTTCATGTGAGATTTTTTCGAAGGCCAACTGTTGTTAGATATTGAAAAAATTCTTTCTCTTGGCAGAGAAAATGAAAAATCTACTAACATCAATTCGTTTTTTTTTTTTTTTTGAAGAATATTTTCGTTTCCGAAATATATAAATATAAAATAAAAATTAAATATTTGCAAAAAAAAAAACGCGAAAAAATGGCTAAAATAAAATAAAAAGAACAAGCTAAATATTAAAATCGTACAAATTACGTACATATTTTACTGCAAAAATGGAAATACTTTATAGGGATTATTTTTTAAAACAAAATTTATTATGAATAAAAAAAAATCGACAGAAAGAAAATTTTTTTATTTTTAATTCTAAAATTCTTTAAAGCAATTGAGAAATCAAAAGTTTCTTGACGAAATAAAAACACCAAAAAAACCCGTTCAAAAAACAAAACAAAAAAAAATTAAATTTAGATTCTCAACAGAAATGTTGAAAATCCGAAAAAGGTCATGTAAGGCAAAAGTAATCTGTTTAAAAATCGCTTTAATAAACTTTCACAAAAAAAGCATTTTATAAGCAAATGAAAAATAATATTTAACCAAGAAATTAATAATTCCTAAAAAGTTGCTTCAAATACATTTCGAAAATTCTGAAAATATTTCAATTAAAAGCTACAGATTTCAAAAAAAAGTCGGAAATAGAATACATATGGGTAATTCTACGTCAAATCGACCAATAGAGGGACCCGACCGCTTTCGATTTGAATGAAATTTTGTGAGAAGGTTCCTTTCATCCTTTAAGGAACATATATCCACGAAAAAAATGTTAAAATTGTTTCCAAGTAATTAAATGAGTTTTATACATTATATCAGCGAAGTTGTCTTTTCTTTGTCTCTTTTCCTACCGTTCCTGTCATGGCGCCATTCCTGTACATTAAAATAAAAAATTAAATCTTCCTCTAGCGAAGGAGAGGATGTTAAATTTACAAATACTCATATCGACAAGCTTATGAACGAACCAGGCTTTAAAATAGGTAAAAAGTAACGTGTAAATATTGGATTAACATTGAATAATGCTTCAACATTCATTTCATTTTAGTTTCTTTTAAGTCAAGAAAAAGCAGTCAGGCATCAACGGTAAGAAAAAAGGCAAAGAGAAAAACGATTTCGCTAAAATCTATATACATATATATATAAGACCGACTAACCTTGCATGGAGCTGAAAAAAGTGTTTTTGTTACCCATCTGAAAATAAAGCTTGATATGTTTTATGATGATTCCCAAAATATTTTGGTTTTAGCGTTGACCATCCGTGAGCTGGACCATTTTTAAAAAAGGTATTTTTTCAGTTTTTCGAATTTTTTTGTACTTTGCTCGAAGACGACATAAATAAAATTTGGTTTTTATAATTGAAAAATCAAAAAATGTGATACCCATATTGCCTATATATGAAAAAAAGATAAAATATATCGCGGTTTTCGCGTTTTATGTGAATAATTACAGAAACAAAATTAACATTATTTTAAAACAGATTCAATTTGAAAAGCAGAACATTATTTCTACATACGTAGAATTTGTATGAAAACCCGAAACGAAAATATGTATTTAGTTAAATATCTCAATAAGTAGGTCGGAAGTGGTCAAGTTTTATATACCATTGGATGCTGCTTCAAAAACTATTTTCGATGATACCAAATTTTATTTATGTCGTCTTGGAGCAAAGTACAAAAAAAACTGAAAAAAGACCTTTTTTAAAAATGGTCCAGCTCACGGATGGTCAACGCTAGAACACGTGAGAACGGCTGCTGCAATTGGACAAATTTTCTTTATTCGATTCGAAATTTTCAGGAGATGGCTTGTGAAGAAAAATAATTTTTGGTTAAACTCGGAAAAATTAAGTTTTTACTGTATTACCTACTATTGACTTATAATTTTTTCTAAGCATAAGTTTATTTAAGGGGAAACGTTAAATATTTAATATTTTTCTAAATAAACACACTGTCTCCTTTTCATGTCTAATTAGTTAATTGTTTCCGAGCGAAGCCGGGGCGGTCAGCTAGTATTGTATAAAACTCATTTAATTTCTTGAAGACGTAAAGTGACAAAAAGTGTACTTTTCTTTAAAAGTGCACACATTGAGCTCCAACAAAAAGTGGAGTAAATAAACAAAAGAAACTTTATCAATGTCGTTACTTTTTTTTGAAACACCTTAAATCAAACCACAAATCAGACTTAATAAATACTTATTGCTCAAAATTACAATTTGAAAATTTTATTTTAAGTTGATTTTTATAAAGGTTGCGAAAGGAAAAAAAAACATATTTTAAAAAAGAAAAAAAAACACCTCCTCCAAAGTGTCAAGATTTTTAAAGTACAGTTTGAGGTATTATATAAAAAAAATCAGCCAAATAAAATAATAGAATACAGGTTTGTTCTAGAATCCGAATCCACTCGAAAGTGGATTACTTCAGCATTTTTGGTGTTCTGCATTTAACATCCGCATGTTCTTATTCGTTTTCAATTAGAGCAGTTAGGGGTTGGTGAAAGTAACACTAATCGACTTTTATTCTTATATGTGATAAAATTTTTAACAAAAACAAAATTTAGGTTTTTAGTTGGAAATGTTTTTTATTCAATTTAATAAAAAAAATGTATATTCCTTTACACAAATATTAATAAAAATAAAATTTTTAACATATCCAAAAATTTAAGTTGTTTTTATTAAACTCACGTGTGTCAAAAAACAAACATGGACTCAAGCACTATTTTTTTAAACAATTTTGTTTATGTCTAATCGTTGCGGCTAATTGAAGGATTTCTGGAACAGAACTTCTAACCAAAGATGGTGTAATCACCTCTAGAGTCATTGAAAAAGCGTCTTTGTTTAAGCGAAAAAGGCCTATAAATCTAAAATAAAAAAATTTTTAATTGTTAAAAAATAGAATAATAACACTACTTACGCTTCATCCGGAATGGTCATAGGGTTAGACGCATCTCTCAAGCGCTTTCTTTGAACTTTTTGAACATTATTTTCTTGTATCCGCAATTGTATATAAGATAAAACAAAAGCTCCAGGCATTTTTATGACAAAATTTTATTTTTTAGGAATAATTTTTTATACAATAAAAAACATTTTATTTTTTTTTTGAACAGCTGATAAAAAGCTGTTTTTTTTTGTTTTCGAATACACAAAAATATGCGGATTTGAGAACACCAATTTATGAATTATGCGGATTCAAAAAAATTTTCGTTTTCAAAACGAGTCGAAACCTAAACAGACCCGATAGTCTATTTTTAAAATTTTATGTTTTGCAGATAATACATTAAAAAAAAAAGTTTTTTTAATATATTGTTTGTAGCCCCAAGTATTCTCTTTAAAATGACATACAAATCATCTTCGTATGTGCAGCAGTTTTTGAGATATTGAAAAAATTAACTCAACACATTCGGCTAATTCGGCGAAATTATGACATTTTGAATATGAAAAAAATTTTAATTTTTTTCGTTGATATATGTTCCAAATTTCATTTAAATCGATATGGCTCTGGTCCCACTCGGCCGATTTGACATGGAATTACCCATATAGGTTTAAAAAAGGGAACAACTTAGATACAATCAAAAATATAAAAATTTAAAAAAAATTAACCTTTACTTTGCTGATCTCTGGCAAAGACTTCGTCGTTTTACACTTGTCCACACAATTGTGCTATTTTTGAAGTGGCATTTTCTTAACGACCTTAAACGTCGTTGGTAGTTGGTGTTTCGTTTTAACGTTATCATGGTGAAGTTGTTGTTGCTGTACTATCTTGCATAAATTAAGGCCATAATAACTTGGCTGGTATTATAACCACAACCACTACAAATAAAAACCCGTAGATGGAATAAAATTTAAAGGAAAAGAAGAAACGACTCTCAGATAAAAAATCATTAAATGTCACCACGAGTTGCCGCATTAAAATGTATGACTTTTGTTCAATTAATATAAATAATCAGGGATGGAAAATGAGAATTTCCAAAATGTACCAACATTTTAATAAAATTGTTATTTTACACAAAGTGTATCTACATAACAAAGGAGAATTTTAGGAGAGGGCGGTATGTCAAAATTAGATAGTGAATTTTTTGGACCACTCTAGTGACCGTATCATTATTAAACGCTTTCAATAATGATATAAAATATGAGTTGCCAAGTAAAATTACAAAAAAAGTGATAAGCTAAGAAATTGTATAGTTTTTACTAGGGTATTCAAACGCTTAACCGTTGTTCGATTAATCGATTAATTTTGGTCGATTAACAGTTCGAATAGTTTAAAATTGCGTATTTTCGAATAACGAATAGTTCGAATAATTTATATCGTTTAATCGATTAATCGAAAATTTGTTTTTTCACAGCACATATAAATTTTGTTTAAATGTAAAAATCAAGCATGTACGTTTTAAATGCCCTTTTATTGTTTCTTAACTCAGGGAACATTTCCTTCGAGTAATGATTCAGATGAAGAAGATTATTTTTTTGTGAAGAATGAAAACAACCTTCTACCAGACCTGAACAAGACTATTAAAAGTATTAAAATTGTTAAGAAATCAAAAAGAGATGCAAGTGCTATAATGGAATAAAATAATTTTTAGCAAAGACAAGAAAAATAACAGAGAAATTGGATATGCTTTATAACGCTTTACTTTCAATCTCTCCAACGTCAACAATAAGTAAAAGAATCTTTTCTGAATCAAGTTTCATCAAAACAAAAGAAAGATATCGTTTGTAACATAAACATTTAAACTGTATACTCTTTTTAAAGGACTATTTTAGAAGATTAGCTTAAATTTTGATGCTATTTTTTTATTAAACAAGGTTAACTCTTTTATTACATGAAGTACCTTTTGTTATATTGTTGTTAAAAAATATAATTTTTGGTCGTATTTTTAAATTTTTAACCTGGGGTTTACACATGCAATTGCAAGTTCGAAAAACTCAATACACTCAGACATTGTTACTAACACCATTTTTCGTACTTGCAGCCCAACTTGCAAGAGAATTTGCTTGCAAGTAAATTTTTGACACTTGCAGCAAGTAAAATGACAAATAAAGAAACAGTGTTACCGTGGATGCCTTTGGTAATAATTTACTAGTACTTAGTAATATAAAAGTTAAGTTTATAGCGGATTTTCTGTGTATTTATAAAAATAAAAAACAAAGCAACACATCTTCACGGTATTTTAAAGCATAAATTGCAAGCATTTAAAAAAAAATGTTTAAGCAAAATATTTTCTCAGAAATTTTATGATGTCGATAACTACGGTAATACTGGATTCACATATTTAAAAAAAAACATAAGTTTTTCAACAAGATGGACCAATAATATTAAATATTAATATTATTAAATAAACTTCGTGATAACATTAACATGATAATGTTTTTGAAACTCATAAAATGTTTTCGTTTCGAGAGCATTTGAAAAATAAACTTTCAACTGACTGTGTAAACACTCAAGCTACTTGCAAGACTTTCGGCAAATTCTTCGATATTTTCATTGATTATACATATACAATACTTGCAAGTAATTACTTGCATGTGTAAAGGCAGAGTAAACTGGACAAATTTAAAATTATTCGGTTAATCGATTGTTCGATTATTATTCTATTACATTTTTACCTCGAATAAATATTCGTGCGATTTATAGATAATTTGAATACCCTAGTTTGTACCAAGTATTTGTCATTGGTGCACCATTTTAAAAACTCGATTGTACCAAAAAAGGTACAGTACAATTTTACCAACTTTTACATCCCTGTAACTAATACTTTCTAACTTCTGTAATTTCTCTATCTCTCTTTTTCTCCAATCTCTTTATTACTGTGTATGTATTAAGATTTGCCGTTAAATCGTACCTCCGCTCTTGCCAAGCACCACAGAATATTGACTAGAATGGAAAGAAAGTGAAAAACACCCAACTCGTCTGTCAAAAAAACCAAGCTGTTATTGTGTTAGTAAGAAATGTTTGTTACATTTGTGGGAGAGTTTCGATTATAGTCAATCTCCTATGACAGGAACTTTAAATCTTCTTTTGTTGTTTTTAATACTTTGAATACTCTTAGAAAGATTTCTCTGTTGAATAACAACAATTATTAAAAAGAGAAATTATTTGAGATTAAAGGAAATCGTTTTGCAAAAATGTGTAAAAAGGAAGGAAAAGAAAGAATAATACTAAAATAAAATAAAAAAAGAGCAAGATTTAGAAGAAGGCAAACCTTTTTTGCGGGCTTTTGAATTAGGAACAGTTCTGTTGTAAAGGTTTTTGTTTATAAATGTATGTGCGTTCTGTGTAAAAAATTCAATGTTGTGTGCGTGTATACATGAATATATGTAAGTATATAAATACGCACGCAGATATCGGGTTACTACATTTTCAACATCTTAACACATGTTTTTATTTTATTTTGCTACAAACATAAATATCAATGACAGTCAACAATTTATTTTTTTGCCCCTCTCAAACACACACTATATAAAAATTGTTTTTTCTTCACAAAGATTATTGTTTGGTCTGCCTATATTCCTTGTATGGTACAATAATTTTTGGGGTTAGCAACACTTTTTGTGTGTTAAATCCCTGTGTTAATCCCCCACAACTTTGGTGTGCGGTTTTTAGGCTGTCGTCTTTGTTTCCCTAATTTTCTTTTTTTAAGCCAATACTTTTTTCATTGTATTCCTTGACATATTTGGCTTTTAAACCAAAAAGGCTTAAGGTTTTAGTAATTTTCTTTTTTATATCCCTTTTCTCCGTTATTTCTACAGAGCGAAAAAATACGTTCTAAAATTATTAGATGGTATCAAAAAAAAAAAAAAAAAAAAAAAAACGAAACGTTATCAAGCTGTTGACTACACTTGTTGTAAAATTTTTTTATTAAATTTAAAAAAAACAAACGTTGTCAAATGAAGGAAAAAAGTGTTGTTTCATCAACAAAGACAATATAAATAAGTAAGAAAGTCGGTCAAGCCCGAACACATGAGATTCTACACCGCAGTATACAACACTCAATTTTCAAGATTGTATCCTATTTGGGAACAATGGGCAATTATGGATCCGCCACAACAAAAATATGTTATAAGGTTAAGATTCATGTTAAAGTTTTTTTAATTCAGCGACAACCAAAATAATTAATAAAAAGTCAACAATATATTAATTACAATAAAAAACATTATAAATGAATTTAAAAAATTAAGTTTTTGTACAAAACCCTGTAATAATAACGACGTGTTGTCAAAATGAGAGCAATGTGCTGCCAATGTAAGAATGGTGTGTTGTCAAAATGAAAACAATTGTTAACAAAATGACAACTATTTACACTATTCATTAGTTCACTTATGGAAACGGTTATTATCCTCTGTGCAACAATTATTGTAGCCACTTTAAAACATGCGGAGCACAAATCTTCGGGATGTTTTAAGACATTTAAAGTATGTATTTAAAATAAATGTATGTTGTATTTATAACACTGTTTCGGTTGTAATCAGCGTTACCGTTATGCGACTAAAGTCGCATTTTTGCCCCTTTTTGACTGACTTGCCATTTTCTTTGCCCATTTTTTTCACATCTCCTTTAGTATCATTTTGTAACACTTTTGCCCCTTTTTGAACTAATTTTTTTTTTTATAGTGGCAGTAAAGGGCTACAACAACCATACAAAAATATGCCCATGTTCTCAAAAGACAACACAAGTACCTGCCCACTCAAAATACAAACAATATTATCTTTTCTTGCTTAAACAAAATATTTATTATCTTTCATTTTTAAGAAATGATAATCTCGGAAACTCATCGATATGCTTATTTTACCATAAATTTCATTTTGTCTTGTAAGATTTTGGAAATTCTGGTGATCTATAAACGAAAAAAATGTTTTTTATGAAAATCAGTATGTGCCTAGAAAAAAAGTTCTGACACACTATTTTTATTAATTTGTTATGTATCTGCGTACATACAGGAAATGACCAATATTTACTCAAGCAAAACGAGATTCCCATCGATCTCACTTTTATCATTTTATGAGTAAATTTAATTAACTGTTTCGGTATTGGCAATTGCTCACATTTGGAGACCAAAAAAGACAAGCATAACAAATTGGGAGTCTATGAACGCACATGTGCCTGCCAGCTTTTTTATCTTCATATGTTTTTACTTCGTATATTTTACTTTGTATATTTTTTATAAATTCCTTATAATAAATTTTCAAACCGTGTTTTTTTCAGAATGATCTTATTTTTCAAGTATAAATTTCACTTTCACACATTTTTGTCTACATATAATAAATTATTTTAAAAAATTTTCTATTCGTCGATACCAAAAGATGAAAATAGGAATATAAGAAAAAGGTTATGTGAAAACAATTTTCACAGCATTCGCTCGTGTTAAAGTTGAAGCAGTAACACATAACGTTTTGTATATAAGCAGTTTATATTCCAGCGCTTTATTTAAAAGGCAATTCTAAAAACTTAGAAACAAGCAATGAAGCACTAAACGCAATAGATTTCAAACTTGACCTTTCAAGGATTTATTGAAGCAAAGTCCAAAACCATAACCGCCGTTCGTGGAAGTGTAATCGAAACTAAAATACCGGTTTTTATAAACAAAAGTGAAAAAAATCCAGTTCAGTACAATGAAGTGATTTTCTGGTTCCATGCAGATTCATTATGGGGAAGTGAAAAGAAGCTACAGAGACAACATATGTTTTTATTTAAGAATAATTCTAAACCCGTGGAACCAGAGAGAGGGAGAATACAATTATTTATTTTCCTGTCACATGTTTCACCTTTTTTGTATTCCCCTTTGTATATATGTAGAAGCACTCACAATTAAAAGACACCAGCAGAATGGCCCATCGTCATCATTCTACTTTGAAAATGTTATGTATTTAAGTAAATAGGTTTAACAAAAAGAATACGGGAATTTACCTTCTTTTTACAAAGTATATTAAACACAAAAACCCAAAAAAAAAAAATTTTTTTTTTTGAAGTGTCGTTGTTGTTTCTATACAAAATAAGTAAAACAGTCTTTTATGGACTCAATATTGAACAATGTTAATTTGACATCTTTCATTTAAATTTAATATAAAACATTGACAGTTAAATATAAAGACCATGCTTTTGTAGAAATTTACTTTTATTTTCAATTAACATTTCGCCATGTTAATTAACCATTGATATATTTTCTCTGTGCAAGATGTTTATTTTTTTTAATGATTTCGATGAAAATAATTTAATAAATATGTTTGATTTTTAAAAATGTTCTTGTTTTTAAACTTGCCCCTTTTTTTCTCAGAATTCCCCTTTTTGTGCCACTTATTTTTTGAAAATCCCCTTTTTGTGCCCCTTTTTGAAAATTTTGAACGGTAACGCTGGTTGTAATTTTTTCTTGATAACACAAGGGAACAAGCTTTTTGTTGGTTGAGAACTGAATCCAAATTTGCACTTAGTGTTATTCTATCAGCTCGACTTTTCACGATAAACGGTTATGGTTCACCATATTTAGCTAAAAAAAAAAAATCAAAATTTGTCAACAATATAATCATTAAGCCGTGCTTACATTGGTTTAAATTTGCCCAGTAGTTTCAGAGATATCGTTGAAGTTTTGAAAAAAGAGAACAACTAAAAAAAAAAAAAAAACTGTTGTTCTGTAAAAATTTATAAAAAAAAGTAAAAATGCTTCAAAAAACACAGGTTTGGTCTAAACACATTTAGTTAAATATATTTCGAATGAAATGAGCTATATTTTATTGAATTCGGTGCACAACTTTTGATTTTATACACAATTTACTGAGGAAACTGAATTGATAAAAATCGCGATTTACATACAAAAATAAAATTTTTTTAATGTGTGTGCTTGTTGCTATTCTATTTATGGACTTTTTTTCATTCACTTTAAAATGAGGTATCTTCAGTGCATCGATTTATTATGATCTATGTCTCATTTTGTTCTTAACTTATGTGAATTTGGGTTAAAGTAATAAGACTTTAACTTTTTTACAAAATTTCCAATTGTTTTTTTTTACGTAAACAACCATTACTCAGCCATTTTTTTGGGGGGGATTTTCAAAAATTTGATTGTTTTTCATAGCCAACTATTACGTCTTTAAAAAATAGAAAAATTTTGAAAATCGCTTAATGAAGAGTAAAGTTATGATTTTTTGAACTTCTAATTTGTGAAAAAACGTAAAAAATACCATTAGTACCTGTAACTTAAAAAAATGCGAGCTGATAGAGAAAATGGAGATTAGATTTGAAATCAGCGACCTCAAATTATTAAAAAAAAAAAAAAACTGCATAAAACTTTCAATCAACGCAAAAATAGTTCAATTTTGTTTCCTTGTGTAATCATTACTTTGACATTTTCAATTAAACAAAATACAGATTATTAAAATAATTTTGTTATTTAAATAAAATATTTTGAAGCATATTTTGCTTAACATCCTAAATGAGGAGATCCATAACAAAACGCAACAATTCCAATATAACAATTTTTTGGATAAATGAAAAATATTAATAATAGCCAGATCGATGACTCTTTTTAAGACTTGTTGTGGTAAAAAAGTTTATTAACACTAAAATAATTCATAAATAAATTGGTTTGTCTGGCAAATTGTTATTAAGTTAATTAGAAAACAAATTTGGAATTGCGGCGTTTTCAAAAGTGTAATTGTTGCATTTTGTTATGGAACTCCTCAATTACTTTGCTGAATTAAAAAAAAAATTAATACCAGGGATGAAATAGAATAAGATATTAGGTAAATTTTTAACAGATTTTGTTAGTTGTTCTTAATTCCCTTTTTTTAAGCACAACAAACAAAATCTTTTAATAAATAATAGTATTCCCAAAAACAACTTTGATAGTAAATTTTTAACTTAAAAAAATTTGTTCCCTTTTTTCATTTAATACAAATTTATTTATTTTGTTTATTTGTTAAACATCAAGAGCAAAAATCCTTTTAATCCTTAGTAATATACTACATAGAATTAAATTATATATAAAGTGTTGCTGGCGTTTAGACTGACAGCCAATATCCTAATTAGACATATACACATATCGACTTTCCGTATATCACGTCAAGCAGACAACAAATCCAATCAGATTTTTTTTTAGTTTTAATTTGTAAAATTATCAAGTGGTATGAATTGAGAAAATCTTAAAAGTATTTTATTATTTAAGAAGCAGACAGAAAAAATCCAACGATGACAACAAAAACCAACCACAACCATAGAAAAAAAAGAACAACAATTTTTGTTTAAATTACAATAGATAAAAACTAATAGCAACAAGAACAGTATTAGTAGCGCCAACATCATAAAAAGCACAGTGGGTTAAGTTTTCCAATGAATAAGAAGACACATTAAAATCAAAATTTACTGTTTTATCGGTTGTTTTAAGGTAAAGTTTAATGGAAAGCTCGCATAAAGTATGTTGGTAATATTTTGATTTTCTTCCACATATCGAGTTTATATAATCAAATATCAAGCAAAATGTTTGTCAAACTATCAGCCATGTTCTGGAAATCGAAGTCGTGTCAAATTCAAATCCACCAAAACTTGAAAACGATTTAGTTTTTCAAGGGCATTAAAATTTTATATTTTTTTTATATTTTATATAGACTTTTATACTTTTATATACTTCATACTATGGCTTATCATCGTCAGTAGTGCGATTCACTAACTTTTTTAACGATAATCGTATCGTTAAAATAAATATAACGAAAATTTATCGAATTTGCTTCTGAGTAACATTTTTAACGATATTCGCTGTCAATTAAAGTCAGCAGTTACTTCAAGAAGTTTATTTTTCGTTATTTTGGCGACAGTACTTTACGTTGTGTTTATTTTTATGTTTAAAGTGGCTGAGGCCCGACTTCTAACATACATACATACATATGTTTATCGGCATTTCCATTGTGACTTGACGTGATATTTTTACGACAAAATGTAAAAAAATTAAATGAACAAGTCAAATTTGTAAAAAGATTTTTTTTTTATTTGCAAATTAATGAAGTAGCACTATATTCAAAAAAAAATTAACAACAATCGATCCTAAGGATATGAAGATATAAGCAAAAAAATGCGCTGGCGTGACGTTACAAAAAACAGAAGTGGATTTTGACTTGCATTACAAAATTTGCACAAGTCTGCGAATTGAGCAAGTGTACTTGTATAAAACCTTTTTTTGTAAACTTTGAACTTATATAAACTTATTTTCCAAGTTATAAAATTTAAAAATATTTGCTCGTTTAAAGGTACATATGGGCATTTCCAGCGAAAAGTCTACTTATTGTAATGTAACGCCAGAAAGCAAATTAACTTGTGTTTAGGACCATGTGTTTCAAATGATCCCTTTTGTTACTAAATGTAGAGCTCGTTGCGCCTTACACCAAAAAATTTAAAAAAGTAATTTAGATATACAATTTTTTTGAGAAACAAGTTAAATTAATTCTGGCGTTACGTTACAAAAAGTATACTTTTCGCTGGAACTACCCATATGTATGAACAAATACAAAA
Source organism: Pollenia amentaria (assembly GCA_943735925.1). NCBI lineage: Eukaryota > Metazoa > Arthropoda > Insecta > Diptera > Polleniidae > Pollenia > Pollenia amentaria. The sequence continues at coordinate 236,755,751 of OX031006.1, read as the reverse complement.
TTCTTAATGTTAAATTCACAAAATAAAAAAAAAATATATATAAAATCAGTAAATTAAGCACAATTTCATTTGTTTTTTCTTTATTCTCTTTTATGCTTTTCGTTTAGTTTAACATTTTGTTGACAGATATGTTACAAAAACTACAGCTGTTTACAATCGTTTAAAATAAATTACAGAATCACACTATCGTTACTGCAGGCGAATATATATATCGACAAATGTAACGATTGTCGGATCGTTAAAAGTTAGTGAATCACACCACAGAACTTCTCTAAAAAATTAGTAAAAACTACTGTAATTTTTAAACCAATTGAACTGAAAATGTCCATCGATTTCAATTTCACTCGAATTCCATTTCAAAAACATGGCTTTATACAATTATTTTTGTGCAAAATTAATTTTTCAAATGAAATCTAAAGAAAATACGTGCACACACACTCAAACTGGCTTCAAAATTTTGTAAAAATCAAAAGTATTTTTTTTTATTTCCTCAACCTGACATCAAACCATACGTGGGAGTTCTTTATTACTAAAACATTCACACAAAAAAAGTTTGATGACAGATTTAAAAGAAGCCTTTTCCTAAACATTTACGCTACTGGAAGTACAAAACCCTTAAGGTCCTGTCTAAAAACCAACCCCTTTGTCAAAAACCAAATGACATATTCTGCAATCAGCTAACTTCGACACGGAGGGGAAAAACCGATCGAAAAATACTAAAATTTAAACTTTAATTTGTCAAAAACTTAAATGTCAAAATTTTTAGAACGTCTAGTTCTTATTTTGTTCATAATTGTTCTCATTTTAACAACGCATTTATTATAATAAATATTTTGCTTTCTTTTCATTTATTTATTATGTTGTTTCTGTATGGAACAGTTACAAATTTCAAGTCAATACTGCAAAGTTAATATTTTAAATTTGACAACAAGGCGTTCTCGATTTAAAAACAGAGTATTTTTAATCTGATAACTTATTTTATATTTGACATTTTTGTTTGTCGATTAAACATAATTTTTTAATTGATTTGAACACGTATGGTTTTTTTAAATTCTTCTTTCTCATTTTGCCAACGGCTCTTTATGAATTTGACAATAAATGTTGTCCAAGAGTGACATAGTTCCGTGGTCATTTTGATACCTGTTGATAATTTTAAAACTTTTTTTCGCTCTGTGTAGATATTTGCACTCTTACAGCCTGGCCTGCTATATCGATCGACAACTTAAGTGAGCTTTAACAATTCACTCATTGTCATTCTCATAAGCACCCCACTAGCTATCGACTTGTCGGTTGTCAGGATTTTCGTTTCAAAATCAATCTATTTATTCAAATGACTATATTGCCACATCAGCTATTCCACAAATTAAACGATAGTTGAAAATAAAAATTGGCAAAACATGTAAATGAAGTCAATAAATACAGCTCTGTGCTTTTTTATTTGAAATGACAATTAAACGTAAAGAAAAAACATCTTTTTTCAACAATATAATTTTGTAAATTTAATTTTAAAAAAATATTAATGGCCAATTTCACCAAACTAGGTCAATATCAATCTATGTTTAAAATTCGTTTATCATGTCAAAAAAAAAAAAACTATATGAAAAACTATGTGATATTTAAATAGGTGAAATTGGCCATAAGCGTTGGATTTTTAAAGTTATATCGAAGAAATAATTTTGTTTAATATTGCAACAAAATGCCTCTATCGACAACCACAACACAGGAGACTGATTTTGATATTTGGGGTCGTTTAAAATTTTTTGGTGAGGCTCATATTTGTATGAAAACTGTTACGTAATCGCTCGCATTCCTTGTCTATCGAATTGCCGTGCTGATCAGCTGTTTGTCGTTGAAAATGCCAGCGAGGTATAGAAAAACATTGGTCGTAACTTTTTCACCTTGTCAAAAATTATTCCAAAAATAATTTTAATTCAATAAACCCTTATAGCAATAATCAACTACATACATCCCTGTTTTAAGGGTGATTTTTGCTTTTTTTAAAAACAATGAAAAAGACCCAGTTCAAGAAAAGTTAGAGGGTTAATGAATACCAACAAAACGTTGCTTGTAATGGTCTGAATAAATCTTCTGAAGACACTACATACCAAAAACCTATGTATTACACGATTTTCTACGTTTTTTTTTTACTACACAAGGTTGTAACTTCAAATAGGCCGTAAAATGAGTTCCAGAAGTAAACTTTTAAAACCCCTTTACACGTATATCTTTTTTAATACCCCTCTACAGGAATCAGTTGGCAGAACTTTGTTATTTTGAAAAAAAAGTTCAATTTTGTTGTATAGTTTAATAGGCGGGGATCTACTCTGAGAAGTTTTATTTATATTTTTGAATTCGGTCTATAAATATTTTTACTGCAATCATAATGTTTCTGATTTCACTATTATTAACATTACACAAAAATGTTTACCTCTTGTTCCACCGTGCCATTGTAACAAGTTCCCCGTTGAGAAAAACCATACTGAAACTAACGACAATTTTTTTTTCTGTTCCCGAAAAAAAAAACAGACTTAGCAACAAACATTAATAGAAATTCTCATGCTACCACCAAACACACTACAGCAACAATTTTATGCCAAAATTTAAGCAACAAATGAAATATTTTGGTTTGACTGCTGCTATTTTTTTTTTTTTTTTTTTTTTTTTTTTTTAACTAAAGAAAAGTTATGAAAATGTTATGTAAAAAATAATTTTTCTTATTTCTACAAGAATTTCCAAAAATGAAAAAAACAGACTCTCTCATAAACTTGAAGAAATTCACGGAGCGGCAATTTCATTAAAAAAAATTACCATTATGGGCACACGGAATGGAATGGCAGTCATGTCAGACTCCAACCGGCCACGGTTACAAAACTGTTCAAAGAAATTATTTAAATTTTCGCCTTCAATTCAACGAAGACATGCTAAAACAACCAGCAAATAATAGAATTTTAAAATATGTAATTTGAAATCAAGAGTAAAGAAAATATTTTTCTCATATCGGATAAATTTTAATTTAAAATAAAGTACGTACACAAAATAAATTGGGTTTAAAGTAAAATTCTTTAAAAATAAGAAAAAAAACAAAAGCAATTGGTAGGAAATGCTCACTAGGATTTTATTCAATATTCCTGAGGTTTTCATGGATGACCAAGTAGTACGTCCATTTCTATTTTTTCCTGAATTACCATAAACTAAATTTAATTCTTTTTATTAATTTATTAATTTATGAACTGGATTAAAACCAACCAATTCTTTCAATAGATAAAATTTTGCTTAGAATTTAAATCGATCAAAAATTTATTACGACTTTGCCTGGTAAAAAGAAAGTAAGTACAGTAGAATCGCGAAAAAGTTAACCAAAATGTCCCAAGGGTTGTTAACTTTCCGAATTATTAACTTTTCTAAGCGGTTTTAAATTGTAATAAACTGCAATAATAAACATCCCTATATTTATTTCAATGACTTACTTTTCATCATTTTTAAAAAGAAACAGATCTTATTTGTACCGGCTCTTATTGCTCTTGAAATTTGTACCGGCTGATGTCAAGTTCATAATTGCTCTTGAACTACAATTTATAATTAATAATTATACAATCATTCATGTATTATAAACTTAATGTGCGACATCTGACGTTTGTAATGAAAGAAGTTCTTCACAAATTTTCAGATAGTGAAATCTATGTATTTTCTAAAAATTTCCCAGCCAGCCATTGCTGACATTATTGTCTTTTCAGGTTGCAGTAGCGCAAACTTGTGCTTAGTTATTGTAATTGAAATTGGAACAGTCATTGCGCAATTACGGTTTCGTTGCTTCAAGAAAAACATTTGAACAAACCTGCCTTAAGATCGGAATATTTCGGTGTATGTAATGTTTTCCTGTGTGCTTTTCCCTATCGTTTCGTTTTTATTTTTGAGATGGCTACTTCAAATATACAATAATACAACGCCAATAGTTTTTCGTTAATGTATTTCTCAATTTTGTGTAACTCTCCCCTTTCGGCTTAAAATTTAATCTGATTTGTTTTGTACTGATATGTTGCAATTTTTTGATTAATACGCTTAAAACAATTAACATAGAGTTTACTTTTTAGAGCGGCACATGGGCACTAAAACTTGGTAAACTTAACCGCGAGATTAACTTTAACGAGAGTTAATTTTTTCGCGATTCCACTGTAATCGAATTTTATGTTAATCTCATGTTCACTGTCTTTGTTCTTGGATTATCGATCGATTAATTCAGTATTGTTATTTATTCTTCTATCCGTTTCGTTAATCGGTTGTTGTTTCCGCAGTAGAGGATTAGTCTGTTGTAGCAGTTCCTAGGATAAACGGGCTGCCATCTGTCGTTGTCTAGGAACAACTGCTATACTATATTTGTTTTTTTAATAAAGCTTCAAAAGAAATTCCTTAAAAATAATAATCAAAATCTATAATTTTCTAATTTTATTTGCTCAAAAATAATTGCAGTGTCTAGCATCTCTTGTGTCCGGTAAAATTTCAGGAATAATTGTAAATTTATATTAAAATCATTGCAATACAACCTCCTCCCGTGTAAGGGATTAACAGAAGCACTTTGAACTTTATCTGTGAATTTTTTTCTTTGAAATGTTCATTTTAATTATTTACTTAGCACCTACTTACTAATAAGGGATAATGTAAAGTTAATACACCACTTTTATTTACTTAAATTAAAAATTCACTTCAATGGTTTTTGCTTCTATGCTGCTTCTAATTAGTATGTTATAGCCAGGGCATTATATCAGCGCTCATATACTTTTCTTGCATCCGGAAACCTTGCAATTTTTTTACTGGGAGCCTAAAAACAAAATGGTAACTTAAAAATTACTAATACATACATGGGAGCCAAATTGGTATGATACTTGATAGTTTCAAAAGGGTTAAAGGTTTCATATGGGTTTTTAACGTTTATTTTTTTTTAAATATTAAAATCGTTTAATAGCGTGTCTTTTTTACTTTTCTTAAGAGACGATTGAAAAAACGTAAGAGTATTTAAAATAATTATTTTGAAATTAAAATAACAATCATACGCCTCAGGGGTTAACTAAAGCATTATTACTTACTGCATGTTCTTTTGCTTTTCACGCACAGTACAAACTATTAATAACTTTCTGCTAAATAATTTTCTATTTATTTCAGCCACGTCTAAATATTTTGTTAGAAAATAAATTATAATAATTGCTAATAAGTTGGTAATAATAATTAATACATTTAAACTTTGCCAATTAACCCAAGGAGACAAGCAATTACACACACACACACACACACACACACATACATATTCATATTACCCATACCAACACTTATGTATGTGTTATACATGCATACCAATATCAAGACATATACTCGTACTGTCACCCTAACACCTTAAAATAAATTGCTATCTAAGTAATAATTATTTTTATTACCGTTATACATAAGTTGTAGTTGTAGTTGTAGTAGCAATCATGTTGTTACACATAGAGGCAAAAATAGCAATAATAAACTTTATAAATAATTAAAATAACATTCTTTTTTTGCTGAACCATTTGCAAAAAAAAACTCACTAAAAAATCATGTGTCTGACAGTTTTGGAAGTATTTTTTTGCCTTTTTTTATTTCTTTTTGTATATTTAGTCACATGTTTTAGTAGAATAATAACAGAAACTACAACTACAAAAACGAAAGCTTTTGCAAAAAAAGTCATACAAACACATGTAGGTCATGGTAATTGTTAATGGCTGTTATTGTATGTGTGCGTGAGAATGATTATAAGTTTGTTTTTATATGGAGTCATTTTTTATATTTGTGTATGTGATACGCTGTGCATTAAACTATAGCAACAACAACAATATAAATAACAATTACATGACATGTGACAAAAGACATGCAGCAAAATTTATGTACATAAATATTTACATTGGTAGATGTAAATATTCAATGTAATTATGTATATTTATAAATCTATTATAATAGTTTTACATAAGTATTTGTTATATATGTAATATTTATATACATATATGTATATTATAGTAATATTTATGTATATATAATATATTTATGTGTATGCGTATACACATATATACACATATGTGTATCATGGATATACATACATGTACAACATTATTGGTTTATAATTAATTAAAAATTTCTTACTCATTTTTTACGGAGTACTCGAAGTTTTGTTTAAAAAAAATATTGCAAGAAATTCTTGTTAAAAAAAAATTTTATACAATAATTCCATATTTTTAGAAAATATTTTGAATTTTAAAAAATATTTAAAAATTTTGCGTATTTAAAAAACTCAACAAAATTTTGCAATAATTCCTTAATTATTGTTAGTTCATATTTTATATATGAAGATTCAATAAATAAATAATGAAAAAAAAAAAAAAAAAAAAAAAATCCATTTTGAAAATTTTAACAAAACTGCTACATATTTACAAAAAAAAAAAAAAATTTATAAAAATAACAAACTTTATCTATTTTTGAAAAATTTTGCTTTTTTTCTAGAAAATTTTACAAAATTAAAAAACCAAAATTATCCTTTTTGAAAATTAAACAAGAATAAGGCCTCGTACACAATAGGCAGCAACATTTTCCCTGGTGTTCTAAATAGTGTAACATTTTTTTTTTGTGACCACACACATTTTAATTTAAGAAATCGTTTGCAACTTTTATCCAGAACAAAATTACGTATTTATTATTATTTTTTAAAACATTTTGTTGAAATTTTCATTCAAAACTAAATAAAATTATTGCAAACGTCACATACATTTTCATACAAATTGTTGCTGAAGTTGAAGCAGAATCACCTTTTTAAAAAAACTTTAGATACATTTTTGTTCGGAAAATGAAAGGAAAATATCAGAGGTGTTCTAGAAATCGAAAACGGAAAACGCAAGAACTTATAAGTCGTTTTTTTAATAAGACGGAAAACGCAAGAACTTATAAGTCGTTTTTTTAATAAGTTTGTAGTAAAAAAAAAACAAATACAATACAATACAAATATTTCTCTATTAAACAGAATTCTTTTAGAAAATGTTAACAAATTGGATTAATAGTGTATTAAAAAGAACTACAAAATTCTTGCGTTTTGCGTTTTCGATCTCCAGAATTCCCCTGTATATGAAGTACTTTGTGAAGAAATAAGATAGAAAAAAAAAACGAATTTGTTGCTAGCATTGTGTACGCGGCTATAAAAACAACAACAAAAAACAAAGGATTTGATTTAAAAAAAAAATTTGCAAAAAAGTGCTTTATTTAAAAAATTAAGTACACTCAGGCAAAAACTGCAACTTCAAAATAAGAACGCGTCGTATTAATTTTATAATTTTCATTAAAATAGAAAAATTAAATTTCTTAATTAAGTTGAAATTTAAAATGCAAATTATTGAATTAAAAAGAAACATTTTAAAATCTATATGGCAACATTTTAAATTAATATGTCAACCATATCAGCAACAATTGGGCTGTTCACGAGAGACGGATTATCAGGTTATACTACACAAAAGTTATATTAACAGCAACAAACGATATATAAAAAAAAATTAAATTAACCTATTTTGTTGTTGTTAAAATAATTAACTAACGATATAATCTGATAACCTGCTTTCCGTGAACAACCTAATTATAATTAAAAATATAATTCTATTTTGTTTCCATAGTATTTCTATATTGTTTCAATAATAAAATGATTAAAATAGGGCAACCTTATGGCCTGTACAGAGATTTCGAACAAATTCTTCGTTCGCTTAACTTACATGTAAAACAAAAACAATATTTTATAATTTGTTTTTGTTTTAAATGTGAGTTAAGCGATCGAAGTCTCCGGTCGGAAATAGATGATCAGACGTGTTTCAAAATAAAATTCAAAAGCAAGAGGTTTGTTGCAAAATAAATATTGATCGAATTTTTTTTTAATTGGTAAAATAAAAATTGTATAAGCTTTTAATGGTCATCACGTAAGATATTGTCCGTACCATAAATGCCAATAAAAGTATCATCTTATTATGTTGGTATTTAGTTAAAATTTGGTCCAAACTTATTTCATTGCAATTTAAATCATCTAACCAAATATTATTGGAATCGGTCCATATTTGACCATATCACCCATTCATATACTACTCCCGAAAATAGCTTTTAATAGCACAACTTCTTTATAAAAGTTTGGCAACAATAACTTTTACGATAGGTACTATGTCGTGACAAGATAGGTCCAAAACTTACCATAGGTCCCATAAAAACCCCCTTCCTAAAATCGGTGAAAGGCAAACAAATCTCATATAGATGAAGATATCTAAATAATAATCAGCATAAATAACGTTTATACATTTCTTCACCTCATAGCATAATTCTGTTCTGGCGACCATTTGCCCATGGTTCGAAAACAGGGTACACTCTCAAAAATTTGTTTTTAAAATATTATGGTCGGGCTTGACCGACTACACTTTCTTACTTGTTTGTTTTTAGTTTTTGTAGACATATATTTACAAAAAATATTTTTCATACCTTGTAAATGCTGTAAGAGAAAAATCTATCACGTACGGTATGTCACGAACGATATTATATTTTGTTCTTTATAAAACAATCCAGAAAAAATGTTTTGCCAATTACAGATTATAAAGGAAAAATATATGGTTTAATGTAAGAAATTTAAAAAATTAAAAATACCTCCCACAATTCACAGATTTTGTCATTTTTTTTTACATTCACCCCAAAATCACTTCCGTTTTATGTCACGTACAACAAGATTCCGAATGTAATGATCATTTTTTTCATAAATAGTACCAATTAAATGAAACATAAAAACATAAAAAGAATTTACAGTTACAACTATTCGCGCAAAATCTCTAACGCTCCGAAGACATACAAATGTCATGTACGATGACATAGAAATGCCCATTTACGGGTTTTTATTGTTTTAAGAAGCAGTCGAACCACATGCATTCTTCTTAATACATACTTCAATACTTGTGACTCGATCTGTTCACGGAATTTTTAGCAATCTATTCATATTTCGAATGATTCAAGTCTTTTAATCTCTCGCATTGATTGTCCAGTTTACTGGTGCATTCACAAGAATGGACCATTTATTACATCTTATGATCTTTTTTTGCATTTTTTTCGTATTAATAAAAGCCTTCTCTGGCCTATTTTATGCGACAACTTATTTATTTTGACATATTCCATTGTTCGTTTACTTAAACTCCAAAATATTTGAATATTATTACTCTATAAATTTCAGTGTTTGTAATTTTTAACGTGGTATTTTTGTATTCATCAGCAGGAAGATGATTATCATATACTTCATCTTTTTGGTGTTAATTTTTAGTCCAAATGATTCACTTACCCATGTTAGTTTGTCTATTAGTTTCTGTAGACCACGTTTACTGCATGCGACTATTGTGGTAGCATCATCGTATCGTATGGCCATGTACCTGAATGCCTGCCTATCCTTTCCTTTTCATTAGCTTTCATTAATATTTGCTGGGAGTATATGTAGAATAGCAGAGGTGAAAGAAAACATGCTTTTCTGACGCCTCTTGTAATGGCAATTTCTTCGGTCAGTTCTTTATTAACATCAATACCTGCCATTTGATTTCAGTGCACATTTTTAATGCGCCTCATTTTCTTGCCATCAATTCCAATTTATTCCAATTAAATTCTCAAGAAGGCTTTTTCATGGCCAATGAAACACAGAAAAATGTCGTTTTGTTCATCTCTACATTTCTGTATCAGTACTTGTATGCTAAGCAATGCTTCTCGGGTTCCAATGCATTCGTTGAAGCCGAACTATTATGTTCCCATAGACTTTTCACATATTGGGTACATTCGTCTATGACATTTTCGTAAAAATATTTTTATTGCATGACTCATTACTCTTATCAATCTGTATTGCTCACATTTTTTTGCGTTGATGTTTTGTTTTTTTAACTAAATTTAATACCAGCATAAACTGAAAAAATCTGAGCGATAACTTCCCAAGGAAATTAATTCCCTTCAAAAATGATCCTAGAAAATGTTTCAAACAATCTGTAAAGATATTAAGGCAGTATGTGTTTTGTTTAATCTATACACTTTACACTTAAAGTTGAATATTGTTGCTTTGGCTTTTCGCCTTTGTTTTTATTAGCCAACATAAAAGTTTTTATTATTTTACATTTTATTATTTCGTTCTCATTTTCTTTCTTATTATTTTAACTAACACTTTATAAAAGACGCCAGTCAATGAAATTTTGTTGTATTTTTTTCGTATTCCCCTTAAAATTCTATTAAAAAAAGAAAGAAGCTAAAAATATCGATGAGTAATAGCTCAAACAGGCGTCGTCTAACTGACAAAGAGCCAAAACAATATTGTTTAAACTAGACTGTATATTTGATTTCTTTAACTTATATTGAAATTTTCGGATATATAGTTAAAAAAGTAGGGTCGTTCCGAAAAACAATGTAATTAGATTGCAGGAACAGTGTTTATTTATTTTTATTTTGCTCAAAAAGAGCATTATTTTAATTCAATTAAACTAACTGTACATGTGCTGTTTCCAGGTGACAGGCAATTGATTGTAAAGTAAAATTTATATGAAAAGCACTCAAAAAACTGAGTGATTTTCATATAAATTTTACTACACAATCAATTGCTTGTCACCTGGAAACAGCACATAAATCTTTAAACAGGTTTGTAGACTCTTTTCATTTCAAGTTGCACAGTAGGACCAATGACTTTGTAAAGGTAACAATAATAAAAATAGTTGTAACTGCAAAAATTTTTTATCATTATGTTTCATTTAATTGGTACTATTTATGAAAAAAATAATTGTAACAGTCCAAAATATTTAGCAAAATAGGTGCATATCGTACGTGACATAGAACACATTTTTAATTTTTTTAGAGTTTTTACATTAAATCAAATATTTTTCCTTTATTATCTGTAATTGGAAAGAAAAAATTTTTCGGGATGGTTTTATAATGAACAAAACGTAATATCGTTCGTGATATACCGTACGTGATAGATTTTTCTCTTACAATATTTACAATATTTTTGGTAAATATGTATATGTCTCCAAAAATTTAAAATAAACAAGTAAGAAAGTGTAGTCGGTCAAGCGCGACCATGCTATACCCTATACTATAATATTTAAAAAATGTTTTTTGAGAGTGTACCCTATTTGCAACCCATAGTCGCCAATCATAGTCGCCAGAACATTATATACTATGAGGTGCAGAATTATATAAACGGCCGAATATTATTCAGATATCTTCATCTATAAGAAATTTGTTTGCTTTCACCGATTTTATGAAGGGGGTTTATATGCGACATATGGTTAGTTTTGGACCTATCAGCACAACGTTTTGTCATGATATAGTAACTATCGTAAACGTTATTGTCGCCAATTTTATTGTGAATACAAACATTTTTAAGGATGTTATGGTATTAAAAGCCATTTTCGGGAGTAGTATTTGTATGGGTGCAATGGTCAAATATGGACCGACTCCAATAAAATTTTGTAAGATGATTCAGATTGCAATGAAATAAGTTTGGACCATATTTTAACTAAATACCAACAGAATAAGATGATACATTTAGTGGGGATACATTTAGTGGCATTTAAAATACGTATAATATCTTACGTGGCGACCTTTAAAATTTAAATTTTTATTATACCAATTTAAAATAAATCCGATCAATATTTTTTTGCAGCAAAGATCTTGCTTTGAACTCTTATTTTGAAACACCTACGACTAATCAAATGCAAATGACATAAGCAAATGGTGTTTTTGCACCACGTACGTGACATTAGAATAGCATCCAAAACAAATGAAAAATGTACCGCTAATCGATACATGTATATATTTGGTCTTTCCTCATGGATATTGTTCATTGTAGTTGTAACATAAATTTTAAAGTATAAAGCCAATGTTAACAGAATCTGTATTTAATCGGCAGAAAAGTGAAAAGTGGTGATTGCAGTAACTAAAGGCCTAATTGTGTAAAACGCAACGCCAAAATTTTTATTAAAAGCAAAAACAAATTCAAAAATATTATATAATTTTGTTGTTGCTTTCTACAGGAATCCATATTGAATTTTTAAATTTTAAACACTTCATATTTTATGGCGTTGAAAATTTTAAAAAACGATATGAATTTTTGTTGAAAGCAACAACAAAGTTATTAAACAATTTGAATTAATTAGTATTGTGGTTATTTTTATTGAACTGTTAATGGTTTTTAATCCAAATCTTGATATTTTTAATCATACTTAAGTTCATTGAATTTAATTTTCATTAATTTATTTTTTTGAAGAAAGGAATTTTACAACATGAAATGAATTAAAATTTATTGATAATTTTTCATTCTTGACTGAGCTGGGAATTGAACCCAGGCTTTCACGGACTGGTTGCCCAGACAAGTTTCGATTGTAACCACACAATCTCTTCAGTGAGGTTTGCCGTTTAGCTCTCACCGCCATTGACGACGGATGACGTCATTATTCAAACATCATTCTTTAAACCAAATGGTATTTTACTTTGGTAGATCGAAATTTGCTTTGAATGAATTACCTATTTTAATTGATCTATGTACTTGTTCTTCCTTTTTTTTTTTTTTTTGTTTTTGTTTGCAATGAAATTTTTGGCGTTGCGTTGCGTTTTACACAATAAGGCCCTAAATTTAATCAAAGAGATAGGCAGTTTTTAAAACTTCCTTTGCATAGTAAAGTTTGCGTGTTTTGTTTACTTTCTACCATATTTGAAAAAAAGTTTCAAGGGTTTTTATGTTTTGAGTCGTGGTTGACATTCTTATGGAAATGTCCATATCTTAATCTATACTACTACTACTACTACTGTTTTTACTGAAAGCGCTACTTTTGGTAGGTTAAGACTTGAAGCTTTTAACGGCTCCTTTTGGAGCTTCTTCCATGACTGACGCTTTTGTGATTGCTGTAATAGTAGCAGGGTGGCTGCCCTATTGTGTAACTTTAAATCAAAATATAAAACCATAAAGGATGACTGTTGTAAGACAATCAATCATGTCTAACGGGAGTATAAAAAAAACTTTTTGTATTTTTTTTACAAATACGAAGATATTTGTAATTTGTAAACGGAACCACACTAATAAATATATCTGTAATAGACAAATTTCTCTTTATAACTTTCATTTATTGTATCCCTTTAACACAATCTGACATAAACCCTTACAGACACATTCCAACACTAAAAAACTTTTTTCTTTAAGGGCAGGGAGTTTATTGTTTCTACTGCAAAACAAAAAAAAACTCCAAGAAACTTCTTGGCATAACAAACGACAACCAAAAGTTCAGAAAAGTATTGAAAAAAGTTTTAAAAAAAAAATACAATTTATTTAACCGAAACGTGTTTCTATGTTATTGACTTGAAAATGTATATTGAGTCAAGTGAAACAAACAAAAAATGAATAAAAAAAAATATTAAATTAGTTTAACAAAAGGACTTAGTTAGTTACTGCCAGTTAAAAAACGAAAGATAAAATTTGCATTTATATCCAACTCTAAGAGCGTAAAATAGAACAAATATTTAGAGATTAAGTCATTTATAAACATTTCTGTTGACTTTAAGAAATGATAAAGTCAAGAGCAGTGAATGAATTGAGTATTTTTAAATGAAGAGAAGAGAATGGAAAAGAAGGGGAGTTATGTTAGCAAGACTAGAAAAGAAGATTTTAATCAGACAAATTCGAAATTTTAACATTTTTCATTGACACATTTACATATAAAGTTTGATTTAGGTTTCTAATTTAAAACTTCGTAAAAAAAAATTAAACGGTTAAAAAAATTCGTATTTTTTTCTTTTTTTACCCTTCACCACAGGTGAATTTTTGTTTTTTTATACAACAATGATTTTGACTGTAAGCTCCTAAGTTTCACGATAATGGCAACTTAGTACTTAAACATCTGAAAAACTACTATTTTTGAAAATTCCTTCATTTAAAACAAAAAAAATCATTTATAAGAAATCTTTGATTACTCCGTTTAAAAGATTTTTTTTTAATAATTAAAAAAAAATTACTTTTCAAACGTACAAAAAGGAAAAATTAAAGACGTTTTAAATAAAAGCCAATAAATTGTGTGTTGCACACAAAACAAACATATTTAACTAAGTATTATTTTCACAAGACTTCTGCAACAGAATGTTGCAATACAAAATTTGCTTCTGGCATTTCTATGCCGGGCACGTATTCAACATGAATTACACTACACCTCTACTTAATTTCACCATCATCATCATCGTCATCAGCTGTGAAAAAATTCTCAATTGTTTGTGCAAAATACTGTAGATGTTAACAACAAAATTGTACTCTGGTATATTTTTTTTATTTGTTGGTTATAAAGCACAATGTGGGGCAAATATGCAAAAAAAAAAGAACAAACATAAACATGGAAAAAATTCGTTGTTTCCGAAAATAAATTGCGTAGGTATAGTGGGGAAAATGTTTAAAGGGGAAGGTAAGAAATTTTGTGACAAAGTGTACTTTTATATTTCATAAAACCTGCTTTTAGAAAATGCTACTGGTTTTCACTGAACGCAACCGATAACCGTAAAATTCTTACACATACTACGTACATATCGCCACCTAAAATGCAAAACGGTGTAACAACAAAAAATTTGAAAAAGAGTTTGTGATTGATTTTTGTTCGATTTATTAAACTACATGTTCACAAAAAAATTTAGATCCCTGCGATCAAAATGGCGAATTTTTTAAATAAATTCAAACGCCAAGTTTTTGTTATTGATTTTGTAAAGTTTTTTGCTTCTCCTGTAAAAAAAAATAATAAGTGTTGTTACGCCCTTTTGCATTTTAGGTGACGATATATACAGCTCTTTCTTTTTAAATTTCGATTTGAGTGGTCCTTGGTGTCTTTAGCTAATAAGAATCGAATACTTTTAGATCATTTTAAGTCCAGACATGATCTCAAGTTCTATTGGCTAGAAATCTTAACATTTATAAATTCTTATTGCAAAAATCTTTATAAAAGATTTTGTAAATTATTAAAAATGAGAAAAAAAAAAACATAGATGTCATTTCAGACCAGAGTTAAAAAAAAAAACACTAAGGTACGGCACCTTTTACTACCCTGCCGTATTTTGCAGTGAACACATTTTATACAAAAATACAAAATAAAAAAAGAAATTTTTTGTGTTTGTGAAATTGTACACGAACCAAAAACGGTGCTCAACGATATAAGCTGACAAACAAAAATGCTCGGATAACGTACCGGTCTGGTTTTAACATACGTTTAGTGTTCTTTTAGGGTACGCGCCCTCTTTCACATGCAATATCATTCATGAAAACCCCAAACACAGCAAACGTATGGTCAGCACGACACGTACATTAAAAGTCCACTACGCGTTCACTAAAAACTACAAAACGCATATGCTAAAAGTACACGTATGCCAAAACAAGATTGCGTCTTAAAATTTCAAACGCTCCATTGCTTGTGTCGTTGAAAATTTTAAAACGGTACATGAATTTCTGTTGAAAGCAACAACAAAATTACAAAATATTTATGACATTGTTTGTGCTTTCAATGATATTGTTTGGCGTTGCGCTGCGTTGTACATGATTAGGGCCTAAATTACTCCATAAAGATGGTTGGCAAACTTAAAAAGAACGCGCAAAGTTATTGTGTGTAAATCGAGCATCAATTGCGAAAACGAAAACAGCAGGATTTGGATTATCATCCAAATGCAAGATAATCCGGTAGCACATGAACTCAAGACGAGAAACGCTTAATGACGATTTACATCTCTGAATGCTGCTTGAACGCCATAAAAAAAGTTTTTTTTTGGATCGAATAATTACTGGCATTCTAAAAATGAATACAACCAGAAGAAAACGCAAGAAATCGTATGTAAAGCCAATTCAACCAAACGAATCAACAACCCGGAAGACGAATATAATATACATAACGCCAAGGTAATGCTCTTTATTTTGAGATAAGAGAAGGGTTCCATCTATTATCTGGGCCAGATGATCACATAGGACCTTTACCGAATACAACTGACTGTACGTATAATCGCAAAACAAACTGTATTTCCTGTTTAGAACTAAAATCCTAATGTAACACTCGGTTTTTTACCCACAGTAAAACAATTTTCTCATTTTGGCTGTTAGTGGCTTAGAAAAACAAATTTCGCTAGACAAGTGAATTCCACAACTAAATTCAATTTTTTTTTTTTTTTTTTTTTTTTTTTTTTTTTTTTTTTTGAAAACTAAATAAAACATCTCTTGTTGAGAAAGAATAGAAACATGAATGCCAGCATGGGAAAACATGCAACTTTCAATTTAAGTTAAAAGTGGCATGTTAAAAAAAAAATACTGAAGCAGAATTCCAGATGATGAAAATATCAGAGAAATAAACAAAATTTGCTTGGTCGAATGCCAACAATATGTATGCAGTTGAAAAATTTTAAATGAAAACTAATTTTAGATAGATCTTTATGCAGTTTGGTGGGATTATAATAAAAATCAGTTGCCTAGAAAATGTACAACAAACGATAATAATTTCGATTAGTGTACGCAAACTTTAAAATGGATTTAAATTGCTTAATAAAAAGAATCTTATACAATTTTTATTAATAACACAGAAAAATTGTCAGACGTTTTTAATCAATTAAAAAAATTGTTTAAAAATATTTCAATTTTATTAATGTGACAATAGAATTAATTATTTTTTTAGTTGAAAGAATTCTGATTTCATTAACATATTATTTGTTTTGAAATAAATTTCTAATTAAAATATTAATTAAATAACAAAAAATATTAATTGATTTTTCGTTAAAAATAAAATAATTTAAACTTGTAGAATTGTTGTTGGTAATTCTCAAAACCTGGGCTATATTTAATTAAATCAATTAACACATTGTTTGAAAGGGCAAATTTGGTGATCATTTATTTTTTAAATTCAAACTAAAAAATATCATTTATTGAAAAAAAAATATTCACAATTTTCAATTTTTACAATTTTTAGTAATCAGCATAATCATTTTGGTAATAAAAAATCCACAAAATTGACAAATTGTTTGCTTGATTCTATGAATTCGGTATGAATTTGGTGATTAGAGACAATTTTAAATATTTTTCTGTGTTAATAAACTTTTCGCCTTCTTTTAACTTGCCAGATTTAATAATAATTTTTATCTTGGAAATTGTTAAATTCGTTATTTAATGCAATACGATAATCACAAAACCCCTGAATTCTCAGAAAGTGGTTTTTCTTTTCTTACGAAAATCGATGCTTCAATATTTTTTGATATATAATGCTAAAAAACAAAGAAGGAGGAACGATGAAATTCGCCCAACTTGATGAATTATTCAGTAAGAACTCACAGTGTAAATTCGTCGTATAAAGCTCAATAATAACGAAAAAAAACAATTGTTTTAATTGCCAACGTTGTTTACTGTTTGTGCAAAGAGAGAATAGTCGTGTGACCATATAAAAAAATAAAAGGTTAACCAAAACACAACTAAAAACTATTTTTATAGTTAACTATTTTGTTAATTTATATAAAATGCTATAAAATAAAAAAGAAAAGAATCACTAAAGTAAAAAGTACTTTTATTTCCTAAAACACTTGAAAATTACAACCAA
Source organism: Pollenia amentaria (assembly GCA_943735925.1). NCBI lineage: Eukaryota > Metazoa > Arthropoda > Insecta > Diptera > Polleniidae > Pollenia > Pollenia amentaria. The sequence goes on along the minus strand of OX031006.1, from coordinate 236,738,127 downwards.
ACATGGTCACCTGGTACTGACTCGTTCATCGTTCGCCGGCGTAAAAAAATAAAAATACATAAATCTATTGCAGAGTTCTCCGCTTATGACGAATTTCGGTAGATGTCATTTTTGTGTGTATTCTATGCTGCATTTACACATGAAAGTACTTCCATGAAATTGCTGTATACGTATTATCACCACAAATTTCACAAAAAAATAATAAAATTTCATGAAAATTTCCATGAAAGTGAAATTTAATTTCCAAAATATCGCCAAAGTGCAAAATTCTATCAAAAATGTCTCATCTTCTTCTTTTATTGTTTTGCTTATTTCAAGTTTCAGAGTTGCCAAGCCAATTATTCACGCCGAACTTTAGGCATTCGTTCAAAATAATATTTATTTTTATTAGTTTTCATGATATTTATAAATTTTTAATGGAATCATTGTGTTGTTAATATTTAGTTGAAGAAATATATTAAAATTCTTTATTATACGAAAAAAAAAAAAAAATTTCAATTGGTAACACTTTCATGAAAACGCTTTCTTGAAATTTTCATTGAAAGCTAGCTGAAAGTTGGACTGAAAGTAGAAAAATGTAAATGTGTTAGTGAAAAAGTGTGAGTGTATTGAAACTTTCAAGAAATTACTTTCATGTGTAAATGCCCAGTTAATATACACAAATTTGTTTTATTTTTGGCGGCGAATATTCGCGGCCTAAAATTCGTCGTTCGTCTCAGTTGTGTTCGCAAGATTGAGCATAAAAAGGCAGGGCAAAGAAAAATATGTATATTTATTTTGTCCTTGTTTTTCAAATAAAAATTAAAATTTTCGTTTGAAAATTGACATTTAAAACAACAATAATAACATAAGGACAAGCATTGTTAAAGTGTATTTTCTTTATATAATATGCACTAAAAAAATAAATTTGCCATCATTCCAATCTACTCGTATTTTATAACAAGACAACCATAAAGTTTAACTCCCACCGCATTAGGATCTGCTCTAACATTTTCTAACGTTTTATATGTATAACAATTACAATAGAAGCTTAGAAAATCTTAAATACAATTTATTTTGCTACGCTTTCCACTGTGACACGTATAAGTAATTTTTAATTACTGACCTCTTTGTGACGTATAAGGCATATTTGAAATAAATCCAATATATCAATCATACGCCTTGAGTATTACTTTTATAAACTTTTTAGCTGCGCTATAATAAATTATTAATAATATTTAACATCTTGCATCTTGACAAACTACAATAAATTTCTAATACTTTGTTGACATCTTAAGCGTACAGCAAATTCACAGAAAAAACAGCAAAAGCGAACACAAAGAAAAAGAAATTGAAAACAAAAATGTTTAAGAAAAATAATAATAATTGCTAAAAAACTAATGTGGGTTTACAAAATTCAATGAAAAATTCGGAAATTGCTGTAAGATTTAATGGTTTTCAATTTTTACTTTTCCGTAAATTAAAGGTTGGACCAACACTAACAACATTTACTTCAGGCCTGTTTAAACATTTTTTGATTCAATTACCATTCTTATCTAACTGCCACATAGAAGGCCTCGGAACTTTCGTATAAAAGATGAGATACACTTTCCACACTCGCTTCTATGAGAAGGGAGAAGAGAAGGTGTAGCACTTTTTTGAATACATGTGGTTTGATTCAACATACCCACACAGAGTTAGACAACATACTGAAACCAACCTCGTTGCACATACATAATTGCGTGCTTTCTAATGATGTAACCCACACCAATTTAGACAAGTCGGAAAAACGAAAAAAAAAACAAAAAACATTGTCCCATTGCTGTCTGACTACCGGTTGTCTTTTAAGACGTTTTATTTTTTATTTTTGGTGTGGGTTAGCATTAAACAAGTGGGTTTGAATTAAAAGACAAAAACTTTTCGTCTTTGGTTACTGTGCCGTAATCTGGGCAAAATAAATGAATAAAATTTACATTATGCTTTCCAAAATTATGAGATTTCAATAATAAGCGACTTACATGCATACATATGTAAATAGATATACTATATGAGAAAACAATTTTACATTTTAAAAACCATTGAACTTTCTCAACAAACATCTAAATAAGATAATTTTATTGCTTAAAAGCATGCAGCTGCAGATGCAACACGTGACTCTGATAAATGACGAAACAACCAATTTTTGTTTTTCATTCATTCATTTTACGTCATCCTTCCTCTTGAAGT